>JARHVA010000364.1:1037500-1712500 GCA_037957365.1 Torreya grandis | reverse complement strand
ATCTATATATATGTAATTTCTAGATGTATATAGATTTTTCCTCATCTCAGTTTCATATCTTTATAATGATATATATTTTGAAATCAACTTTCTAATAGGCAAGGTAGTTGCATTGATACACATGTGTACTCTTAAACTTTACTATTTAAATTTTAATATTTTTAAAGATTTTAATTTTAGGTTATGTGTAATAATTATATATTGTATCATGATCTTGGTTACAAGTCAGTCACCAAAAAAACACTCAAGTTGGGCCCACACAAAGTGAAGGTGTGTTATACACACCTAGGTACACATTTCTTCTCCTTTAAACTAGTAATTTCATTACTAGATTAAAAGGGTGGAATGTAGATATATTTATGATTTATATAGAACATCAGTCTTGTATACTTGGAAAACATAGAATTTGGTTGTTCCTCTTATTTCTAGACCTTTCCCACTTTTAAAAGTTTTACATCTTCTCTATCTTGTGCCCCTTGACATATCTCATGTTATGAACAGTATTATGTTGATGACCCATACCTTTCTATCTTTCCCAAAATGATTAAAATATGTTTATATTATGCCCCTATAAGTTATGAGCATATACCTATTATATACGTACTAGGACACAATCATCAATCCTACACCCTTGCATTAACACAAGTGACCTACCTTGATGTAGGTGTCTAGCACCATAAAATCATCTAACTTTCAAATGAAACATGTCCTAATAGTTAGAATAAGTAATTTAATGTGAGATATTTCCTAATAGGAATGGTACATATTCACAATCATTCCTCACCTAACATTCATACTAAATAACATTCAATTGAGAAAAATTTCCCTAATTATTGTTATTTCCATATTAGTCATGTGAACTCTACATCTACATGTATGAAGTATTGAAGGAGTAGCCTAAGATCCTAATTTTCTAAGTTATAAGTTAGGTCACTATATTACTTTATTTTCACATATTTCACCCTTGTACACACACAAGCCAACACATTAGGAGAGAACTACATTAGTCTATGGCCCTCTTCAAGGTCATGGCTATGTAGGCAACACCCATTGACAGAGGGGTATTTCGGGTTACATTAACACTATCATTCTAATAACTCAATTTTCCCAAGTTCACTATGAAGATGAAGAAATATGGTTTTACCATTTCATGAGGACTGATAGTCCATGACCTAGATTTAAATACACCAAAGTGAAGGTGAAGACAAACCCATAAGCATCTAGGTAGTTAAATCCTTTCCCAATAGGTATTCTATATAAGACACATGCATTTGGTTCAGATAATACCATCGATGGTAAAATACAAGGTTAACTATAGTCCATAGCTCTAAAGGAAATCAATCCAAAATCTAGTGACTATTCTAGAATCCTCTTTCACCCTGCTTTCTACCTATTCCAAATAAACAACAATGTTAATATTACAACTAGTTATGTACATTATTTATTTGTCATTTCCATTTATAATATTTTTTTACTTTTTATTTTTATCCTATATTAGTTTAATAAAATTAGTATATGTTGTGTACATGTTTAACATTTAATTAACCTACTATAAATCTGATTATCACCCTTGTAAATTATCATTTGTATATTCTTAACCTTATGTATCCAAGTAGGATCCATATCTATATTAGGGTTAAATAAAAATTAGTGATCTTATATTATTTGAATTACTTACTAATTGATCGATTAAGTGATGGACTAATGGATAAAGGAAGGATATTGTGATTTTTTTGGTCCCAATCGACAAGTATGGGATATTGAATGGAAATATTAGGAAATGATTGTGGATGATTTATGTGTAAGTATAAACCAAAAAAATTGAGTGATTGCATGGATTAATGATGATGGATCACATGATTGGATAACATGGATGAGATATGGATGTATGGAAGAGAGAGGTAATTATGGGATGTATGGTGTAACAAATTTGGTTTTGTGTAGATAAATGCTTAGAGAAGGAGAGGAAAACAAATTAACCATTTCCATAATGGTGGATTTGGCATTGATTGTAGTGAATTTGTTAGAAAATGGAGAATTAATTTTAGAGAATGAATAATTTGTTAGAAAAAGGTCCATTTGTTGAAGATAATGGTCCATTTTTTTAACAAACAAGGATTTCATCAGCAAATAATGAATTCGTTAGAAAATGGTGAATTTGTTCAACATAGTGGTGAATTATTTCAACATAGTGGAAATTTGCTAAAGATAGTGGATAATTCATTCAACATAGTGGTGAATGCATTAGAAAATGTAGTGGTCATCTTACATAGGGAAATTTTTTTGACTCAGAACTCCATTTGAGCTCTCATTTATGCTAAAATAAAGGTATCATAAATAAGAATACAAACATGTTAAAAATATTGGTTGGATATGACTTACGAGGTTGAATAAATTGATGTGTTTTTTTATGGGATTATGAATGTATTGGAGATAAATTATGATCATTGAATCATTAACATAGTGTCCATTATAAATGCGTTGGAGAGACAACATGTAATTTAACTTATAATCACTTTATGGATTAGTATTTTTAGCACATTGTGTGTCATCTAAGGAGTAAAACATAATGGATTTGTTTGATATGACATAAAGATGCTTCATCTAAGGATGTGAGATGGTTTAATGGTTATTTTTTTAATTTTCTTTTCTTTGGATTTCCAACAATAATTCCAACATTAATAACTAAGTAAGAGTTGATCAACCTAATTTTTGATATTACACATGACATTATGCATAAATCATATGTGAAAACCATGATGACTATTGTTTTATATGCATAAAGATTGATAGAATAAAAAGTACAAGACTTATTACATCATGATATGGAAGATAATAATAACATTATTGTTTAATGTGCATAGTGATCTCGACACATAAAGCAACAAAAAAGACAAGATAAAAAGTGTGTATAACAAAGAGAACCATGTAAGTAAAACAAATAAAGAAAAACATTAAATTAAAACAAATAAGGAATTAAAAAATTAGCTATATAAATATACAAGATGTAAAAGAAAGTAAATAGCAAACAAGTAAGCAAATGACTATATAAATATTTTAATGTTTTTGGATTCATAAGAGAAACATACAAGTAATAAAGTTATTTAAATGCAATCAAGTATTATTTAGATTTTAGAAATGTAATATAGTATTCTGAAAATATATCTCATTTAGGCATGTCTAATAAATATAGTAAGTACTATGTAACTAAGGGATAAAAAATATCATATCTTATTTATTATTTTTTTCCAAACCATGGAAATGATAAAGACATAGTCACATGGCTACCTGAAAGATATTGAATTTATTTGCTCTGTATTTTGACTATGTTTATTTGTTGAATAATTATATTGACTAGAGATAATAACATTGATGCTTGTGTTTAATTCTGATTCAAATGTCTAATCAAGGATATGTGCAAGAATGGTTATAATTTTATATCAATCCTATGTTTTTACCTATATAATTGGTTTACATCATTGGATGTGTCTTCCTATGTGTGAGATTAGGTAATAAGTAGCCCTAATTCATTTTTCATCATACCTATTTCAACCTAGTAAAAGGGGTTAGTAACATGAGTCAAGCTATCCCTAGAAAACTTGTTTATTTCTAAGTGTTTCCTACATAGCCAATTCTCCAAATAGGGCCTCATACTCACATGTAGTTCTCCCTCATATGCATGTGTGTGATATTATAATAATATGAGTATATGATATTTATCCTAGTAACCCTTAGTACAAGTGATGTAATAGTATATTTGAGCTTTTTAATGCTTTTGATATTTGATTGAGTGTTGTATTCCAATTTGATATCTTCAAATAAATAATGCTTTCTAATTAGAGAGCTAACTTATCAAATTGTTGGGTGTGTTAATTAGACTATAGCCTTTGTATATATATGAACCTTTTGATTTGGGATTAGAACCTAGTGACACATGAGAATCCAACAAGAGGATGGGAATAGAGGGCTAAAATAATAGTCACAATAGTAAAAGATATGAAAAAGGATAAAAATATATGACTAGACAGTTGCATCAAAGTTGGACACTAACATCGACACTAGTATCTAAGGTGGATGAATGTTTTTAATAGATAAAAACATAAAATAAATAGGCACAATACATAAGAATACCTAGAATAAATTATATGAGGATAAAAAAACATATCACATAGGCCCAAGGGGTATTTAAATTAGGTGAAATAAGATGGAACCAAAGACGTCAATGGGAGACAACATCACTAGATGTCTAACTCTTAGTGAAAAGTTATATACATACATGGGGACTATAAATATGTGTAATTTTATTGATATGAGTGTTTACATTTTCCTCCCTTTAATCTAGTAATGCAATAAAAACTAGAATTACTAGTTTAGAGGAAACTAGAATGCATACCATCATGTGGATGACACACCTTGTCTTTACTTGAGTTTTTTTCAATATTTCATTTGAACATTACCTTAAACTAAGAATATGACACAAAGTAAATAAACATAAATAATATGTATGTAATCAATATTAAAAAGAAGCATAAATAAAGAGCATGGGTAAAATACACATGTGTATGTGTGCATAAAGAAAGAGCATGGATAAAATACACATGTGTATGTGTTACATAGTAAATGGTTTTGGAGTGCTAGAAACTAGACAAGTAGACATGGGGATTACAACCTCATCCATCTTCTAGATAAGAAGATGAGTGAGCCTATAAGTGGTGAAGTGTGTTTCACAATGGTAGCGGTGTATTTATAGTAGGGAGATTTGGGAGGTGATCATGCCCCTAACCTATAATAAGAAGAATCATGTTTTGACTATCGAGAGTATCATTTATTGACAAACACAACTTGAGTGAAAAAAATATGTATAGGTATAGCCCAGTATAGAGTGAGTGATGTAATAAAATTCACCAAAAAATTTGGTGAGACTAGATGATTTAATCCCTCTAATCACACCCAAAATAAGAGCCAACTACTACAAACTAGTCAGGCTCAATACAATCTACGAAAGTTTGATCAGGGTATTAGTACATTAGGGTATCAATACATAAAAGTCTATGATGTGTTAATAATCCATATAAGATTTTTTAAATCTAAAATTTATTTTTATTTTGGAATATTAGGCACACATTGCATAACATATGCACCTTGGATATGTCTCATGCTGAAACTATGTCTAGAAAATGGTAGCAATGTATAGAATTTTTCCACAACTATGAATCTAAATCATATACTATGTATTTTTTCCAATTTGAAAACTATGAAAGTGTGGATAACATGATTCCAAAGCATTCCCCCACTATTTATAGATAAATATACTTAAATAAGTACCAATGTAGAGGACATGTTTCCAAAACATTCCCCCACTATAATCTAGAGATGTTGAATAGGTGTGTAAGTGAAGATAACATGCTTCCAAATCATGCCCCCGTTGAATCTATAGAATGTGTAAACTTGTAATCGATTATGTAGAACATGTTTATAAACATTCACCTATTAATATTTCCCCTCTTTTTAGTAGGTGATATAGTGCTTATTGTTCATCTCCTCTTAAAAGGAAAACTAATAATGTGTTTGATATAATTTACTTGATATTGTTCTACAAGCATTATGGATAATAAATTGTATCATTTTTTGGTACTATTTGGAATCTAGAAACTATTAGTGTAGAGAAAAAAAATTTGGAAAATTTTGGAAAAGTTTGAAAATTTGTAAATTTGGTATAATGTGAAATGGCTCATTGTCTAGATCCCAACAGAACTTGCAATTTCAAAATTTGGACAACTAGGGCTTAACATATGCACATTTTAATTTTATGTAGAAGTGGTATATTAGGTACATTTGAATAGAAATTTGAAATCATTTAAATTTTTAAATTTTTTAAAATATGAGCTTTGAGTTTAAGAAGAACCATGCCACATAGACGATCCCTTCATCTATGAAATTTGATGTGTTATAGAGTGTCTTATCCAACTAGGATTTATCTAAGGTGGTAAGTAGGTTCTATTACAATTTATTGATAATTTTAAATTTTGTAATTTTTTTCATCTTGTGTGTTATTTTTGTATTTTTCATGGGATGGTGGATTCTTGTGTTGATGTATGGGATGCTTGCATTAGTAACAAAATGTTAATGTATAGCATTAGATGAAAGCATATGATGCTTCCATCCAATCCTTCCATTTGATGTGTAAACTGCCATCTAAAGCTTCTATTCATCACTTTTTTTTGACATGGATATTAACACTTGACACTTATATCTTTCATGGATGATAGCATCTAATTCTAATGTCTAAATATTTTTGTGTATAATTAACTATTATTTCTATATTTTTTTATTAAAATATAATTGTTAACAAGTTTTTATTATTGTATTTTTATTTGTATAATGATATACATAATTAAAAGTTTTGGCATGGGTAGTATATTCTACCTTAGTAGAGCTGGGTCTAGATGTGGTTGACTAGGCCATTATTGATTATGTGGGGTTGTGTCACATGATCCATTCTAGATAGATCTCATATGATATCCACTTCCTTATAGCCCTAATTAAGAGGTGAAACCCAAATACTTGTACGTTATGGATTGCCACATGTGAGATGATAGTCAATTTAAAGGATGTGTATCAGATTTTATAGTTTTTTATTAGAGGTAAAAGAGTAAATGTTGTTTAATATGGTATTCAAAGATATATTCATTATTCCCATGTATATTTCATTGGTCAGAGGAACCCTAATGTTGAGCCAAGTAGTATGATTTATTTTGATAGTATTATTAAAAGTGATGTTCCATGATTATACAAGTTTATTTGTGTTTTAATTACATCATTTATGACTATAGAGGGTGATGTTATTGGTATTTTGTATCATATGTACCAGTAGTTCAACATATTGAGCATGATCAAACTAGATAATTTTGGGGTCATATTGTTCTAGCCCACTTATATAGGGGTATCTATAGGTCTGTATTAAGGAGTCATGGTGGTGGTATTAAGATGAATTTATTACATGTTTCATCTTATGAGTATATTATAGTGGTATGACTAGTTGGTGGTCCCCTACCTAGATGGGCTCATCCATAGATGTTTTCAAAGTGGTAGGTATTTCCATGTGATAGACTTCATACCATGACAGAGTAATGTATTAATTTGGATAGGATGGTGCTAGATCATATTCTATAGCATCCTTATATGAATTTTTTTATATGGCCTAAAGATGGACATGAGTTACAAATGATCCATATCAATATGTGGTTGGTTGATTAGTTTCCTAGTTTTATGATTTTTTTAGTATGACCAAGTTTTATGTTAGTTTTGGATAGAGAAAAGAATGACCTTGTCACTATATCCATACCATCAGATGACACAAAGTGGTCATAAAATACATGATAGGCTAACACCTTTGGCTATAGGTCTATTCCTACATTTAGCTGATTATAGAGATATCATGGTTCCCCTAGCTACAATATATGATGTAGGCTATATAGATGGATATGTGTAGTTTTGAGCCAAAGAATAATGGCCACTATTGTTTCTTATTGTATTTTCCCCCTAGGTGCCATTTTGGTGGTATAGGGTGGTGTAGGAAGAGAAATAAGCAGTGAGGTAGGTGATGGTGTTCTTGATGGACCAACACTAGTGGATGAGGTAGCCATTAGGTCCAAATGTGAGTAACATAGTTTTTAAATTTTTAAATTTTATTTTATTTCATAAATTTAACTATCTATTATTGTATCTTGAATGTCTACAAGTAATCAAGAGTGGGTAATGATGATGGATCAGGTGATACAAGCCCTCACACATAGTGTGTTGATGGATATAGTTGGATATGGATTTATTTATAGGTTTATTAACATTACAAGTTCCCACACACTATTATTTTATCATGTTAGGATATTTGTGGAAGAATACTATACTATGATGATTAGGTTTGAGGAGTTACGTGATGAGATGGATAGGTGTGACATCTGACATTAGAGTTTTAATAGGATTATGTATATTCTAATTGACCATTATGATATTTTTTGATAGTATCATGAGGATAAACTATGATGGTTAGGTGTTTTTAATGAGATAATAAATTTATATCACATTCATTCAGGCCTTAGTTAGATCATGGTGTGTCTACATCGAGAGGTGTTGTAGTTGTGGATGTTGATATTTATGAGGAGTACACACCTAGGGACATTCCCCCAATATATGATCTATATACTTATTTTTATAAACATTGTATCAATTTATATATATGGCATTGTTGACATGGTTTTCTTTGGTTTCAAATGGACTTGCATTGTTTAATTATTTATTGATCATTATATAGTTTTTAATTGCATTTATTTCTATGGTGCATGTTAGGATTTGGTAAATTGTGTAACAAATACGTTCACTTTTGAGATTCATGTATTATATTATAAATAAATAAATTACCATATAAAATGAAATTTGGATGGAAATAAGAAAGTGTGACTATAATGGTCATGTGGTAATGGGACTATTGATTGTGCTTTTGTAATCATCTCTGAAGTATCTGTAAAAATTTGATGTGAATTTATATGTATCTATTTAGGTACTCATATGTATTGTGTAGATTTATCTTATCCCTTTGTATCTTAATGAAGGACCTGATAGACCAATGGTTCCTTGGTAGGATCAGTGTTGGAGAGATTAGTCCTAAGAGAGATTACACAAGGAGAAAGACTTCTACTAATGGTCATCCTTTATGAAGGTCAATGGACCATATGTTCTTAATAGGGATTAGCATGGCATGTCTTGACCTTATTAGATGATCCCATAGGATAAGTATGTGGAATGGGTCTATATATGTATTTTCAATATGAAATTATTCCTTAATCAGATAACTATAAAGTTTTTCTCAAGAGAAAAACACTCATTATCTTGATATACATTAATACCATGATAAGTGTAAAAGTGTTGTCATTTTACCTTCTCAAATCTGTTAGGTGGGTAATGTGAATTAGGAGGGAGTGTGATCATTCATTTATACAAAAAATTTCATAATATGTCACATGGTCTATCTTGGTACCAATCAAACTAAAGAGACTATTGTTTGGTAGTGGTTTATGATCTAACTATGGGAGACAATCTGTAAGCATGTTCCTTTCATTTGTTCAATGCCTCTATTGTTTGTTTTTTGACATATGGGGTTGGTTTTGTATAAGGTTTTTTAAGTGTTTCAATATTTTCTTTACTTGTTTATTTACTTTGTAAATAATATTTTAGCCACGTTTGGGTTTGAATGGAGAAATAGGCAACTTGGTTTGGGTATTCATTAGAGTGCACACATATTTTTGAACATCCCAATATAAGATATTTAGTGGAGTAAAGGGATTATGTAATTATATTTCTCTAAATAGAGAAAGGAGACATCTAATAAATATGAATTATATCTCTAAATCTAAGGGTGTATAACTTAATGAATACAAAACATCTTTAAATTGAATAACATAATATTGTATAGGTTCATTTTCTATTTGTGTCAATGTTCCAATGGTAATCTTGGAAAGGTATAATGATGAAAATGCAATATAAATACATCTTCAAGTTGTTTTAAATTTTATCATTAACAATTTGTCAAAGTATAAAACCAATAAAGAGCCCCTTAGGTTAAGCTATAATGAAAATATTTTAAGAATAAGCTTCCATTTTTGGCCCAATGTTCAAAAGAGTGCATATAATATTGTAAATGAATAGTATGATCCTCTTGATCATAAAAAGAGGATAATTTAGGCATAACAAAGTTTTTAGGATAAGTGTATCCAAACATGTTCTTAGCAATAGGTTTCTTTATTAATGTACTATCCTCAAGAATAGCTTCATGAGAAGAAATTTATAATTTAATAGTGTTGACTTGTTATTGCAAACATACAATGGTAGTCATGTCAGGTTCACCAAATGTTTTAATATTTTTAGACTCATAATAGAAACATATAATAAATAAATTTGTTTGAATGTATTCAAGTACTGTTAATATTTTAGCAATGCAATAAAATATTTTGACAATGTATCTCATTTAGGCAAGTGCAATAAATGTAGTAAGTAATAAGTAAATAAGGGATAAAAGAGAGAATATATTATTTATTTTTATATTATGGACTATGATAGTGATCAATAAATCATCACAGGACTAACCTAAATATCTTGACTTTGTTCATTTCATATTTTGACTATTTTTGCATACTGAATAGTTGCATCAACTCAAGATAGTAATGTTGACTCTTGTGTCTAATTCTAATGTAGTTTATAGTCAAGGATATGTATAGGAATGGTTAAAAATTTATATCAACCCTAATATGTGACCTTTTTAACTATTTTACATCACTAGATGTGTCTTTCTATATGGCATATTTAGGTAACAAACATCCCTAGTTCCTTTTGCACTATACCTCTTACAACTTGGTAAAAAGGGATAGTAATGTGATTTGAGCTAGCCCTAACAACATCATTTTCTTATAAGTACCACCTACATAGATAATACTCCAAAGAGGGCCTCATAGTCTTATGTAGTTCTCCCTCTTATGCATCTATGTGGAATTGTGATAGTGTAACTATATGTTTTTTTCTCATAATACCCTTGGTATAAATGATGTAATATTATATTTGACATTTTAAATGCTTTAGATATTTGATTCAGTGTTATAGTGTGATTTTACAGCTTGAAATAAATATTAATTTTTAATTAGAGTGTTTCCTTATCAAATTATTAGGTGTGTTAATTAGACTATAACCTTTTTATATATAAGAACCTTTTGATTTTGAATTATAACCTAGTGACACATGAAAATATGATAATAGGATGCAAAAAAGGGGCTAAAAAAATGGTCACAAAATTTAAATATAAAAAAAAAGGATAAAAAGAGAATCCTAAATAGTTGCATCTAGGTTGCAAACTAACATCAATGCTAGTGTTTATGGTAGTCGCAAGTGTCTATGGGCTAAAAGCATGCATAAAATAGGCACAATAGGTAGGGATCCCTGACATACATTAGATGAAGATAAACAAACATAACACACATTCCCAAGGGGATACTAAATCAAGTGAAATAAGATGGAGCCAGAGAGGTCCATGAGAAACTGCATCACTAGATGTCTAACTCTCATAAAAATGTATATACATACAAGGAGAGTATAAATGTGTAATTTATCAAAATGGGTCTACAAAAAAAAAATGAATTTTTTAATTTCCTTGGTTCAAGTGGAACCCTTCTACATGTGATATATTTAATAATGTTAAACCTTCTAATGATTAATCTATGTAAGGGATGAATAGGGTACGTAACTATGGACTTTTTTTTTTTTTTTTTTTGTATTTTTGGATTTTTTTTAAAACATTTTTGGATTTTGTTTATGTATTTCTATAAATATATACAAGGAATAATAGAAAAGGGAAAACTTATTCCATTACCAAGTAAGGGAGTGGTAGTGGATAGAAAGGATATATTATGGATGGACTATGGATGAATAAAAATGAATAGAAATTAAGACAATCACTCTAATGAACACATGATATAAGAACCAATTATTTAATAATAAAATTAGTATTTTAAAAATACACCAAGATGTTTCTAAGAATATGTCTCAAGATTTTTCCACTTCCTTATCAAGATCAAAATAGAAAGAAGGATGGTTCTATGATGGAAAATATTGGATTGAGAGGGATGGCTTTCAATGGCTTTGGGATTAAATAGCTAAGAATGGGTTTGTATCGCTAAGGGTATTTAAGGATAGTTTATAATGGTTTAGGATTAGTGTAGGATAGATTTGGATAGGCATAGGATGGGTAAGTATGGAGGGATTATTTAGAATGAATAGGATTTGAAATGGAATGGGGTCACCCCCAAGTGTAAGGTATTTTTAGATAACTAATTATTTTAGACATGATGCCAAAAATTGGTTTTTATAATGGTAATTTCATAAGGTCTCATAGAGATTTTTTTCATCTTTGGATCATTTTTCTTTTTTTTTTTTATTTTTTAATTTTGTGTTTATTTTTATTTTTTGGCATCTCAATTATAAAAGGGTTCAAGATGCCTGATTTTGACCCTTATTGATCTTTCAATAATGTGCACTAGATATTTATTCAATAAATTCATTTATTTATAAGTTGGCTTATTTCAAATGTATTAGGATACTATCATAGCCCTTATAATAGAGGGTATTTCCAAATAGGGTAAAATGGAAGGTGTGTTGGATGAAAGATGTGTGTTGAGTTCATGAAATATTTGGAGGAATGGAATGATAGTGGGGATAAGTATAGGTTTCATGATTTTAATTGTTATTATGACCAAAAATCTCACATACAACAAGACTGGGAGTAATTACATGCGGGATGTTTTTGGAATTCAATGCTTATAAATTGATGTCTTTAATATGTGATTGCCATCATGGTTGTAATTATACTGAGATAGGGGATATATTAATTTTGTCATACATTGATGACTTATAAATTTTTTCACCAAGGTATTCTTCTTGATTGTTTTGATTGGGATGCAGATTTAGATTGTCCAATTACAAATCAAAGAGGTTTCACTAAGGGACTTATATTTTTACTTTTTTAAATTTAGATTAAAATTTAGATTTTTATTTGATGGTGCCTCAAAGAGGTTTTCACTATGGGGAAATGATTTTATATTTGTATTATAGGATTATCTTGATTGAGGAACACTTATGTTGTGGCCAACACAACCCACTTCTTCAGAGAAGAGAGGGAGCCCTATGAAAATCCCCAACTAAAAGTTTTCCTAGTGTGTTAATCCCTTTCTAGTTTAGCTTAGACCATGAGAATCCTCAAACCTTTATTTTACCTAGGTATGTCAAACACTTCATGATTTTTATGATGATTATTTGGTCTTTGTTAAAGATCCATGCAGTCTTTTGAGTCTAAATACAATATAGTGCTTGTTGCATTCTAAAAAAACAAAAGATTTTTCATACCTAGAATATTTTGTTGTGTTAATTGGGTTTTTCATATATATGAACTCATGTTTGTTTTCTTAAAGTGTAAATATCCTAGAGTCCTATTCAGTGTTTCATAAATATTTAATGGAAAATGGATAAGTTTTTAGTTGATTATGTGGGTTTATTTTAACTTAGTATCTTTTCATGAAATTTCACATGAGAGATCAATGAATGGGGAAGTGTCATGTGGAACATGTTACATGTATCAGTCTACCAAAATTTTTAGATATGTTAGAGCCTCAAAATGGGGAAGTACCAGGTAGAACTTGTTAGATGTGTAAGTATCCTAGACATATTAGAGATGTTAGAGTGTAGGATATCCTAACCAAATTAAGAATCATATGTAGAACCTATCAAATGTGTTAGTCTCTAGGACCTATCAGAGATGTCAGATCTTAAGAGAGACCAATTAATAGGGAAACACCATGTCTAACCTATTAAATATGTTAGTCTCTCTAACCTATCAGAGATGTTAGATCCCAAGAGAGACCAACCAAATGAAGAAGCACCATATGGAACCTATTAGATGTGTCTATCTCATAAACCTATTAGAGATGTTAGAGCATAGTAGAGACTAATAAATTAAGGAAGTTCCATGTTAAACTTATTAGATATGTTAGTTTCCCAAACCTATCAAAGATATCATATCTTAGTATAGCCTAACCTATGAGACCATGCTACATGGAACTTTAGTAAAAATTATGAGAAAAGGCCCAAGATGCCTTGAGGTAATTATAATGAGGCATAATCATATTCAAAATCCAATTAGAGGATGACACACATCACCTCACTACTTGAGGTAGAAAAATATAGCATTTGAAGTAGTAAGAGTACAACACCCAATTGTGCTTAGGTGGTATCCATTACAAATAGGACCAACTAGTAATATATCTAGGGTAAAATATTGAGCTACATGGGATTCCATAAATGCAAGGTATTTATGTGCCTACCATGCTTCTTACATCAATTAAATGGGAAATTGGGCCCTGATTAGACTATTTAAAATGTCTCATTGCAACCACCAAATCTAAATGAGAAGAAAATATTTGAAATTCTTGAGTTAATTCTAGATTCAAAAATAAATTGGTAGATTGAGCCACCAAATCAAATGTTAAATTTCACTAGGTGAGCTACCAAAGGCCATTAATGTATAAGATATTTGTGGATCCCTATAAGTCCTAAGATTAATTAAATATACCATTATCATTCTTAATTCCCTAAAATATATCTTTGTAGTCTTTACATTTTTTATGCTTATCCTTACCCCTAAACTCATTAGTCCCTAACCCATAAAATGGTTGCTTCATATTCTAGACCCAATCATGATTTTGAGTACCAAGAAACCACCTTTTCTCCTAAATTGATAGAAAACACTATAGAAAGGTCTTCAAGATAATTAAATATGTGAAAACACTCATCTCATAGGACAATGATTATGAAATAATATACCTTGACGATCTCACTATGCTAGGTAAGTTAGGATTACATAGGTCTATAGCCAAGCCTCAGTTGTTCCCTTGCATGAACCTATTTAATAGCTTATTGTATACTTCCAAGTATGTTCTCCAAGATGAGTGGGATATATTTTACTCCATCAATTTAGAAAACCTTGTTACATACATCTTAGGGGCTAATTTTAAGAAGTATTATAAACTCTTGGAGTATACCAATAGTTATGATGATAACACAATAGATGTATGGGTTGATTCCCATAATATATATGAAGTCTTCAAGGGCTAGGCCATTGACCATGAATGATGGGTTGAAAAATAGGACATTAACACCTACCCTATCCACCTCTTCAAGAAAGGATTCACACTAGGATGATCATACTAAAACCCGATTCAGAGCTAGTAACACCATGCATGTGAACCTATTATGGTTTCCCTTGTTGAGAATAATACTCAAGGAGGAGGAGGTCCCAAACATAGGAATCATGATAAATTTAAACCTCATCAGGTCCATATCATACTCTCAAATTGGAGGCAATTTATACATGATGAGTTACATGGTAGACATTAACTAAGCCACCATTATGTTTAAATGATTCATATTTACACCATGAACTCTTAGGGGTATTATGGTGCATGTAATTTTATAAAAATTATATATCCACCACTATATAAATCACATTAAAGATATTTGTAAATCATTCTATTTGGTGGTCTACATGGCCATCAATAAGGTAGCCATGCCTTAACTATCTAATGAGATCAAATAATCCTTCAACCCCATCAATGATTACTATTATTATAGGGATGGTATTATCATCCAAAAAATAATCATTTATATCCCCCCTCTACTTTCCCTATCAAGGCCTAGACCAGTTGGCCAAGTAAGATTTAACTAGCCAATTAGTGGATGGTATGTTAGGTCACTCCCTTAGTCACCAATAAAAGGCTTTCTCAACCTTCCCCATCATCATATATCAAAATGTGTATAGGAATCTAACTCCATTATAGAAGATGGTAGTGGATATAGAATATTATACCCTAGGTATAATGGAGCACTGATAATGGGACCTTCATGGTATCATCAGGGCTCATGTGACAATACTAATCTCACCTTAATATCACCTAAAACCATGTGCCTCACCCTAATGATGAGATTTACCTCAACCCTATTTATGATAAGGAGGTGTTAGCCAAGATTGAGGTGAAGAAGAAGGGAAAGAATTCCATACTTAGGTCATATGCTCAGGGTATCCCTAAATTTGTACCCTAAATTTTAAAGAAGATTATCCAAGAGGTTCTAAATTCCTCTCCTTCATGAGTTTCACATCTTCCAGTATTTGATTTGGGTCCACCACCTCTAATTAATTAGGCTACTTAACCCATGGCTAGACAAGAACTATAATTTGAAATAATTAGTATCCCTAAGTCAATCTTGAATCATGATTAGTAACATGTCTATGAATATTACTTCCCTTGCTACTTCCATCCCTCAATAGCCTATTGGGGCACCCCCTAGTTTCCATATCCCTATCAATCTCACCTAGGTTTTTCCTCCCCTATTTCCCATTCCACCCATTTTAAAATCCACCTAAGTACCTATGGCTTCATCCATGTACAACATCCCCACATCCCAATTTCCATCCATTCAGCCCATTCCATCCATAGGGATCCCTATGACTCATCTCTAGTCTTCAAGATCTTAATTTGGCTATCCCTTGTCACCCCTAATTTTCACTACACAACAAGATACTATTATATAACCTACACCAACTCAAATCTTGATGGTAATAATAGTAAAGAGTTCACATTGATGTATAGTTTAGTCATCTTTAGCCACTTCAACAGTACTTATAGTTACTTTATAGACTCCTTGGTTGGGCCCTACCATAATTACCACTGCATCCCCTCCTACTACTATGGCACAAGATGATCTAAGAAAATGTCCCAAGAAGAAGTAAAAGGTAACTCCCTCTTAGCCTTCTACTTAGTCCATTTTTCTCCCTTTAACCCTCCTAGGTCTTCCTTTTCCATCAACCTGGGTGTAGACACCCTATTTTGGCCACAACTATGTTTTGATCAGACTTCATATTGGTCTCTACCAAATAGTGAAAATTAAGCCTAAGAATCACTAAATGCCCCAAATTCATCCACAAATTAGGAATTATTACTTAGAATCATGTTGAGTAATCCCTATTTAGGGCATTATCTTGTACATAATAGTAACCTCTCATGAATTTATCTCTAGTCAACTCAAAATCTAGAAAATTGATAGTTTGGCCTTTGGACCCATTAAGTGAGGCACTTAAACAATTCCTAAAGTTCAAAAATGCTAAGTATAATGAATTAGTTAAGAAAATAAAATTAAATGCTTAATTGAAATTTTCATGTGTAATTAGTTAAAATGAATTTTTTTTAAGGAAATTCTAATAAAATTGAAGTCATGATGATGTCATCATCCTCAAAGTCAAAGAATTGAAAATATCTCCCTTAAAGCCTTAAGACATGATTAATAAATGGGATATCTATCCAAAACATTAATTACTTATCCCCTCCTTAACTCAATTAGGGTTAATCTAAACTTAACCATAGTTAACTCTAACCTAACTACACTTGGGCTACAATTAGTTTGAAAGGCTATAAATACAAGTCCTCATCCATTATTTAACAAGCTCTTTTTTTTTAAATTTTATTATGCAAACATACCTTTAAGTAAACTTTTGTGTAATGTTATAATGCTCATTTATTTAATAGACAGAAGTATCAAATCCAATCCAAATCTAAATCCAAGCCCAACATTACTAAGGTGACAAGGAAAGATGATGCAAGGATCACCATTATCAAATACTCTTTGAGAACATGACTGATCACATCCCTCCATGGTTAACATACAACTCTTTCTCTTAATGAAGTTAAATAATGTTTTTTTAATCTTTTATTGATATTTACTTGTATTATTCTCTTACTCCTTAAGTGTCTAAGCTTGAGGTCTTATTTTTATTAGTGTGTTTTTATTTGGGGTTTTATCATACTAACATAATACTAACTCCCCTTTTAGATTCCTATTGATCATATAATGGCATGGTCAGTGGGAGTGCACCCCAAAAAATTATTCTAATTACTTATTATAATGTTTTTATAACCATTTTTGGGCCAAGTTTTTTACCTAATTGCCAAAAAAGTGAAAAAATTAGAGTTCTCAGTTGATTTGCAGGAATCAATGATGATCTAACAAATTAGTGTCAATCATTAAAATTGGCAATGATCATTGAAGTAATCACCAATGATCTCTATATCAAAACATAACCAACTAGAAACATAGTAAAAATCAACTATTTCTTTTTTTTGGTCCCTAATAATATGTTTATTACTTGTCTAACCTTCTTATTGTAGGGTAATAAGAAATTTGAGTTTGAAACATTTATTATCAACTATTTTTATTTTATAACATGTATGTATTTGGTGTGATTATAAGAATAAATGATGAACATGATAAATCAATGTTGATCACAAAAATTGGTAATGATCCCTGTAGTAATTACTGATGATTTATCTATGTTTTTTCATTGAAAAGAAATTTTATATTAATTTAAAAGAAAAACTACTATTACAATGCTAGTCAAGCAAAAAAATGGGTGTAAAAGTCACATCCCAAATACCAAATTGAGTTGGAAATAGCCTCAGGAGAAACCAAATTCCAAAATGGCCATAAGCACTCAATAACCATAGTTAAATTAACTCAATTGCATCTCAATCAAAAAAGATAATATAATAACACAAACATCAAGGAACAAAATATGTAATAACTAAAAACATAGTGGCCAAAGGAGGAGGTAGAGGTAAAGATTCTTTAGGCTTCACTCCCTAACCATATTGATCCATGGGATCTTAATCTACATGGAGGGGATCCCAACCATCAACTTGTTGGTTAGTGTCAGCATCATTCTTCATCTTTGAATCCTAGTGAGGGGGAGATATGACTAGTTATAGATGTAAGAACTTGTCCTACGGTGGGGGATGTCATTACATTACCACCATTATTTACACCTCTATCAAATCCTCTCAAAATATATGGATAATGAGAGTAAGTTGAGGATTTACTCAAACTTTAAGACCTTTGACTGTGAGAGTGGTGATGCTTCCACCTATCCTTAAGACCCCTAAGAGGAGATTGGTGTGGTACGGGATCAAGTGGCTTATGTATGACTACACAAGGAGCATTACCCTAGTAGTCCAAGAGAACCTATAGATGATGAATCTCAATCTGAACCTTGTTCAATTGACTTTGAATCTAGAGGGTAACATTAGAAATTATGACAAATTTATTAATTAAAAAAAATTCCATAATCTCATTATTAAAACATGCTTGTTTTATAGATTTATAAATTTGAAATGAAATATTAGTACAAAAAAATTACCAAAATCTATTGTATCTTTCAAGTAATAGGGTAGAGTCCCTGAGGAGATCCATTTTCCATGTGAACATCTCAGAACTGAAGGATTTGAAAAGGGCATGAATCCATATCCAAGTTGACTAAGTATGTGGAAAAAATTAAAAGTGGTGTTTGATGGTTTTTGGGTGTGAACAAGATAGGCAAGTGGGATTAATAACCCCCATGTGATTGATATTAATTCCCATGGGTAAAAACTAGTAAAAAATACACCAAAGGAAGTGAGCCTTTTTGGGTTCAATATAAGTCTCCCAAATGTTATCAAATCTTCTAGCCCAAACTTGATGAAGGGATTGAAGAGACCATTAGTTATTAAGGGCATTTATGTCAATATGCTAAGGGGATAATAAATTATATCCCAGATGAGGAGAATAAAGATGGAATGACATGGTCATAGGTGAAGACT
This sequence comes from Torreya grandis, assembly GCA_037957365.1. Taxonomy (NCBI): domain Eukaryota; kingdom Viridiplantae; phylum Streptophyta; class Pinopsida; order Cupressales; family Taxaceae; genus Torreya; species Torreya grandis. Next base: position 1,693,226 of record JARHVA010000364.1, on the reverse strand, counting down.
AGTCCTTTAACCATGGCATGAGAGAGGAAACTCCAATATTTTGTAAGTACTCATCGGGTATAAAACTCTATAATTTAGTAATGGATTTTGCATCTTCTTTGTTAAGGTGGAATTTATCATTTAGCATAAGCCAAGGAAATTAGTCCCTAAATACCTTATAAAATAGATCACCAATCATGAGAGTACCCTTCTTAAATACCCTTAATTTTTTGATCTAGGGGATAGTGTAAAAAAGGACATTGTGGAAGGTCAGTTGATGAAATCACCATAATGATTAGGAGTTTAGATAAAGATTGCTTCTAAACCCTTTGCCACCCAAATAAGGTGAGGTTTAAGATTTTCCTAGGCCTTCTAAACACTCTACATGAAAAATTTTCCCCCTACTTGTTTAGAAACTTGAGTGTTAAATTTTGTGTTTTATTGAGATAAATAACATGAATCTTACCTTGGCATAAACACAAATTAATTTACTAACCATGTTTTTAGAGAATTGAGCCAAGAAAGAAGTCTGGTTTTTTTAATCAATTGTTTCCATTTTGTAAAGTCAATTTTCATAAAGGTTAAAAGTCATTCACATTTGGTTAAGGTGATTAAAATAACTTAAAATTTTGTATTTTAGAATTTCCAAGCTTTTACAAGTGAAAACATGGCCAAGGGGCCAAAATTTTCTAACACATTTCAATTTGGTGTTAGTAAAAATAACTTACATATTTTGTTAGAGCTCATAAGGGATTTTTCCATTCTTGTTTATTATTTAGCTAGTTTTAAATACTTAGATTATACTATTTTATTTTGGAAAACAAAAAATTTAGCATGTATGTTCTCCCCCCATCCTATTTAAATAATCTAGGTGACCAAAAATTCTTGGTTTATTGTCATTGTTTATAAATTTATGTTGGAAAGAATGTCATGTATACTTTACCCAAGCTTTGAGTGACTTGGATGATTAAAAATCAACTTTTAAAGTCTTTTTATTTTAATTTTTTTCTTTTTATGCATTTAGATTGTGGGAAAGAGTTCATCACCTCCCCATGAGTTATTTAGAGGTGTGTTGACTTTGGGATTCAGATCCCAACATCATACCAACCTCGATCGATGGTGGGGTATATAAATTAAGGAATATGATATTAGGATTTATAGGGGGATAAGAAGATAACCTATCTAATCCCAATTAAAGCCTAGGTCAGGTATTTTTAAACATCAAACTCCATTAAGTGGTACACAGATGGAGTCATCATGCAAAGGAATAAACCATTGCATAGTAAGTTACCATGTATGAATCTAATTGACATGAGTATTCCCTTGTGTTATCCACATTTGGGACCATCTAGTGCATTTTAAGCTTATATATTTTTAGTCAACCCCACTTGCTACAAAATTTCATGCCAAATGTTGAGTGTTCCTATTTCTAAATTCATACCATGTACCAATGCTTGAGAGATAGAGGGGGCATAAAAACTTTACCTGCACCTATTCTTTAATTTTTAGAATAACACTTAATTACTCATAATCATTGGTATATCTATGTAAACTTTATAATAAGCTACACACACTCGTGTTAGTTATAGGGATGGGATGAGCCATTGGGATAATACTATTTTATTTGATTTACATGTGTGTTTTGAGATTAGAAACTATTTTTTTGTTACAATTCAAAATAATTCATAAACATCACATGTTTTCATCACACTTTCATCTAAGACGTGTTATTCTATGTAGTTGGTGTCACACTTATGCCTTTTAGTTTTTATCCAAAAACATTTATGTGTGTCACTTGTTTAAATGGGGTGTCGTTATGCTACCAATTTCCCCAAACATTCGCCTTACCATTTTATTTAAGGAGTTTCATTACACTTATCATATTATTATAAAAGTATTACCTTTTTTAAAACCAAGTTACAAACCATGTGTATCTTTGGTCTAAATTGGTGTCATTATGCTATATGTGGGGGTCTAGGATATTTTTCATTTGAAAAATCTAACTCTTTTAAACAAAGATTGGAATTCATGTTATGAAGTTTAGATTCGAAATTTATTGTTCTACACCTTGGTCTTGCTTAATTTTGTCTTGTGTGTTTACCTATTATGTTTTGAATCATGCAACTTGGATTAATTACTTGTTTTCTTTAATGACCCTTTTGCATAAACCTAGGAAGTGGCTATTTTTTATACCCCTTGATTTTATTTGTTACCTTGAAATAAATTTGAAACTCTATTTTTAAGTATTTCTTTAAGCATGGTTATTTTACATTAGAGCCTTACTTATCACTTGGGCTTGACTACTTTTCTCATTGCTCTTATTTTTCTTACTTGAGATTGGATTTCCTAATTAGTTTTAGGCATGTGCCTAAAGTGATTGCTCCATACCAAGGTCAATTCTATTTTAAAATACATGTGCCAAGATTGAGCCATTATAAGCCAAGGCCAAGATAACTAACCAATCCATGATGTGTTTTTTTGAAATGCCTATTTGTGAAGAGTTAACTAGTGTTCAATCACCCTTTAACCCTTTCCCTTTGGTTGAGGAGTCTTACTCTAATAAGAAAATATTTATTGAGTCATCCCCTAATGATTATAACCACATTTGGGTAAATAATTATTTTAACCATTGCCTTATTTTTAAGGAGACTCACTTTGACAAACTAGTCTCTATGGAGTTACATGTTGACCATTTCCATTTTGTTCAGAAGCCTCACTTTGACAAGCCAGTCTTTGTGGAGTCCTTTTTAATTGAGATTATTTTTTAATATCCCATTATTTAACCCTATGCCATTACTCATCTAATACCAAGCATTCAAAATAACATATTTACCACAACACTAGATGAAGAATAAACATTGAAGTTAGGTTCTATTGTTGAATTGATATTAGATTTACCATTAAAAGTAGAATTAATTCTAGTCTCAACATCAGACTCAAAGTTCATTGATTCAGACTTAGCTTCAAAATTAGAATGCATCCATGGTTGTTACAATGGTTACACATACCTTATAGATTAGTTTTAATACATTTGTGATCTTTTCATAATTTTTTAGGATGATTAATTCAATATCAACATAATTTATCCTAGTATATTCTATGAGGATTGTGTTACCTCTTACCATTCCATTACTATTACACATGTCATTAATAATTACCAACATATCCATTATATTGACATTCTACCTCCCAAAAGTGTCGATGGGGACTGATAAAATCACACATTTTTAAACTGCATCCATGGTGACATATTAGCTATTAAATATCAAGGGGACAAAGATCACATTCATGCAAAAGAAGAACAATCTCCTAGTGAAACTTTTTCATAGATGTTATGGGAAAATCAAAGTCCAAACTCAACATCTTTTAGTAAAACCTTTTTTAAGGTGATAGAAGAAAATAAAATTCAAAATTCCTTAGTGAAATATTCTTGAAGGTGTTATGGGATAATCAAGATAAATTCATTGGTGAAAACCTCTTAGAGGGACCAATAGTTAAGTATAAAAATTATTCAATGCTTAATCAATACATTATTAAAGATAACATCAGTACATCTTCCACTTTATAACATAATTAGAGGGAAACATCTCTTAGGTCCAAACTATAGAAAAATATGGTGGTCATATCGAGAGAATATTCAAAAGTATTTGGCCCCACTATAACCAAAATTATGTTGAATATATAATTAGAAACATTATGTGTGCTTAAAAATTTTGATCTTCATTTATTTCCTAACCATTATACATTCCATTATGATCCATTTATCCATTAAAAAATTATAACTTTAAACTAATATTTATCCTTGTTTACCATCCCTAGCTACACTTTCCTTTACAGGGGCTATGAAGACATATTGTCTCAAAGTTTGGAGGAAATAGAATTAATGACCAATGAAGATCAAAAAAGTGTTATTAAATTCCAAATCAGTAGCAGGTTCTTGATAGAGTAGTTATTCAAAAGAGGTGTGGGATATAAATTTACATAATTTACTATTCTAGTTGTATCATATCCTAATTATCATGAGCATATCCACATCATTAGGAATAAAAAAACCATTTACCTTACCTTTCCATTATTTCATATATTTCCATTTACCTTGCCTTGCCATGTGCCTTTCCTTTTCTATTTGGCATTTTTCTTGCTATTATTTCATACCTTTCCATGTGGCTTGTCTTGACCTTATCATCTCCTTACCATCCTTTCATAAGTTTCCATATGTTTAAACTACAATGACTTGATGTCCATTTGGAAAATGTAGGCAATGCTTAAGATTAGTCACCCCTTTTCCAATTCTCTCACCATTTTGAAAGCATCTCTAAGCCACACTCTTTCCATTTTGTGAGTTTACCCATTCTGTGTCTCTTCATTTTACATCGATTTGAGATACCTAAAAACCAAAAAACATGGATACATGGATGACCATTCAAATTATATCCATGCCACTCGAGACATGTATCTCCTGGTCAGATTGTATAATTGAAGTGTTCTCATGGATTTTGTCATGACCATTTCCATTTTCCTAGTTCATTTTCTAATAGTGTTTCATCCCATTCCTAGGAGAACTACATTCAGCCTGAAGTTCATGTTGGTCCTTATGTTCATGACACTATGTAGGTAGAATCCAATTTCTTAGTGCTTTTGAATTCAACTCAGTCATTCTTGGTGATTGATTTCATTCACAATTTCATTGGATCATTACTTCGTATAGGTTTGTCTCATGCTCTTATCATTTTTCATAAAACATAAGTTAATGCTCTCACCATTTTGAGAGTGGTATATTTTCAATCTCTAATGAGTTAAGATACCACAAAAAATCTAAAAACATTCAAAGCTTTATAAATCCTATAAATTAGAAAATTGATGTACAATCTCTTAGAGAGATATAAAGCCCCAAAATCTAAAACCATTGGCCCTATCTTGCACCTAGTCACCAATCCTCAGTCTTCCCTACTAGGGAAAATCCAATTTTGGTTCTAATCCATTCCACTACCATTAGAGGTTATGGCCTTCCCTTTTCATGTATCCTTGATTAGGGGCTTTGTCTAATTCACACTTTTAGGCTAAGCTTGTAGCTTTCACCCTAATTAGGAAAAACCAGAGCATGTAGATTATACTAGGATCTCTTATCTTGCATGTTTCTACATTGTAGATAGTTTACTTGGGGGCACCATTTTTTTATCATTCCATTGAGCCTTCACACATAGATATTAACTTGATTAATGATAAGATGATTTCTATTGCTTTTACTTTCAATCTTTTTATGTGTTTATTTTCTTAGTTGTTTGTTTAATTATTTACATGGTTTTTTCTTTCATTAATGTGCCTTAACTCAATGCATATGCATTTAATGGGTTATTCATTGTGCATTTTTATTGACTCCATCCATATTCATATGTCAACATTTTCATCATGGTTTTTATCATTAGTGAGTTATTTTCAATTATTTATTGGATCAAGTATCAATCCTTATGCACATTATGACTAGGCAATCATGGTGTTTTATATCATGATGTATACTATCATGTGCTACAATAAAAATTAGTTCAGTGGAGCTTAAAGAAATGGCATTGTAGAAACTTCTTATTCTCTTTGGTAAATCCTCCACCTTCCTTGATCAAATCAACCCATTGACCATTTTGGTTGTAGAAATTATTATAAGGATGAGCATATAAGAATTGGTAAATGAAACTAAATCATTTAGATCAATTAATTATTATTCTATCCTTTTTCTCATTCCATTTATTCCTATTTCTAGGTGAACTACACTAGCCTATGGTCTATTTAGACAATATAGGCAATGCTTAGATACATAATGTATCTCAGGTCAGCTTGGTCACCCCACCTTTTTTATTCTAATCATATCTTACATCACTTTGTTCATACTCATGTACCTGGTTATTTTTAGTTTCTTCAATCATTAGACCATTGTGACTACATTTGCACCCACTCATCTTTAATCTATGTGATAGGTTATATCCTTGAGTTATGATTTCCAATCCACTCTAATGGAGTACAACCAAAAATCATTATTTAATCTAGGTCATCCAAATGATTATAACCACCCTTGGGAAAATAATTATTTCAAATCATCTGCCCTATTGGGGCACATACCTATGCCACTGATTATAACTGCCTTTGGAAACATTAGTGTCTCAATCTCCATTAATGATTATAAACACATTTTGGAAAATCATTACTTTTAAATTAATGTGTGTAATAATTATCTCAGTTGGATTATTTTTTTCATGGGTTAATTTATTTTTTCTTCTTTTTGAAATACCATCTAGCACTCGTATGTGTTAGCCACTTCCTTGAGGGGGAATCATAGGATTCTCAAACTTTTTTGGAGCATTATTTCATAATTACATGGATTTTTATTCTTAATAAATTTTTCATTCTTTAAAAAGACATTATTATGCTTGTGTCTCATAACATCTTCTCAAAAAGGGGAAAACTATAGACACTCCTTTTTGGCCACTTTCATGTCTAAATGGGCATTGGAGAAACTTCTTGAAAATAATGTAAAATAAGCTTGGAAATCATTGGAATGATTTTATTCATCAATACACATCATGTTTATTTTAATAGCAACATCAATATATCCCTAACTATGAAAATTCACTATACACAATCATCATCTTTCTATAATTCATCTTCAGTCAAGTTGTGACCTAGAAAACTGACCTTTTTGACTATACGTGAGGGACAACTTGTCAAAATTCATAAATGATAATTAAGTTGATTAGGATTGCTTAATTGATTAAACCTAGTTAAATGCATAGGTTAAAATTCCATGGATGATTAATTTTTAAATTTTTATTTTTAGAAATTCATAAATCTAGATTAATGACATCATCATGACATCACAAAAATATCTAAAATGATGTCACCATCATGACATCATATTTTGTGAGTTGTCAAGCACTCATAAAATATCAAATAAATATTTGGATTTGTGATCCATGATTATTTAAAAATATTAATGGCTTGTCCCCTCCTAAACTTAGCTGTGGTTAACTCTAACCTAACTATCCTTGGGTTAAAGTTAGTTTAGAAGGTTATAAATATAAGGCCTCACCCATTGTTCAATAAGCTCTTTTTTTTGTAATGTTATTATGATAAAATACCTTTAAAGATATTTTTGTGTATTGTTATAAGGCTCATTTTTTGATAGAGATAAGCATAAAATCCAAATCCAAGTGTAACATTTCCAAGGTGACAAGGCGAGATGATGTAAAGATCACCATTGCCAAAGACTCTTTGAGCACATGACCGAGCATATTCCTCCATGGCCAATAGACAACTCTTGCTCCTTGAGATATTTTAAATTCCTTAACCTTGAGGATGATGACATCATCATGACCTTTATTTTATTAGAATTTAATTTTTACAAAATTTATTTTCACTAATTACACATGGAAAACACACTAATAAGGCTAACACCTCAAACATTATCATATCATCATGACCTCAAATTTATTAGAATTTACTTTTTTAAAAATCATTTTTATTAATATTTAAGAATTATCTTTATTTTACTAAACTCACCCATGCATTAATTTCATTTTTCTTCTTGCTTCTTTTCAAGGAACCATCCATCAACCATATGTGTCAGCCACTAGCTTGAGGGCACAACATAGGCTTCCCAAACTTTGTTTGGAGCATCATTCCATTATTTCATGGATTTTTCTTCTTGGCCAAATAATTTAAAAAAAATCATTCTTTGAGAATGCATTAATTTTTTTGTATGTTTTAATGCCTTCCCAAACAAGGGCAAACTATAGACACCTTATTTTGGACAAAATTGTGTTCTAGCTAGACTTTAGATTGATTTCTACTAAATAGTGAAAATTAAGCCTAAGAATCAATAAATGTCATAATTTCATCTACACATCATTAATTAGTGCTTAGAATCATGTCAAAGCATCCATATTTAGGGTATTAACATGTACCCAATAACAACCTCTCATGTATTCATCTCTAGTTAGCTTGTGACCTAAAACTTTATAGTTTAGCCTTTGTACCCATTGAGCAGAGCTCTTAAACAATTCCTAAAGTGCAAAAATGCTAAGTAAAATGAGTTAACAAAGAAAATAAAATTAAATTCTTAATTGAAATTTACATGTGCAATTAGCGAATTTTTTTAAAAAGAAAATTACAATAAAATTGAGGTCATGATGATGTCATTAACCTTAAAGTCAAGGAATTGAAAATATCTCCCTTAAATCCTTAAATTCATAAATAAAGAGCTATTATTTATAAATGAGATATCTATCCAAAATATTCATTACTTTTCTATCCTTAACTCAACTAGGATGAACATAAACTTAATCATGGTTAACTCTAACCTAATTACACTTGGTTAGAGTTAGTTTGAAAGGCTATAAATACAAGGCCTCACCCATTATTCAACAAGATCTTTTGGTGTAATGTTATTATGAAAAAATACCTTCAAGTAGACTTTTTGTAATGTTATAATGCTCATTTATTGAATACATAGAATCATAAAATCCAATCCAAGGACAAATCCAAGCCCAACATTGACAAGGTGACAAGGAGTGATGATGAAAGGAGCACCATTGCCAAAGACTCTTTGAGCACATGACTGAACACATCCATCCATATCCAACATACAACTATTACTCTCAAGGAAGGTAAATAATGTTTATTTTATCTTTTATTGATAGTTACTTATATTATTGTCTTACTCCTTGAGTATATAGGTTTGAAATGATAACTTTATGAATGTGTTTTTATTTGGGTTTTTATCAAACTAACACAATACTAAATCCCATCTTGGATTCATATTGATCACACTAGGTGTCTAATGATTTGGCTACAACCAAATAATTTCATCATTCCTATTTATTCTCCTCTCCATGTTGCCATAAACCCATAGGTTAATTTGACCCAAAGCCAATGACATGTCCAAATGTTCCTATTGGCTTCCCCATTTATCTTTCCCACCTTTTCCCCCTTTCCTCCTCCTACACTACTCTCATACTTCCCTCTACTTCATCCATTCCTCCTCCTCCCACACCTACACCTTCCACCTCTATCTCTACCACCCCTCCATCCTCTTATTCCTTGGGAGTCACCATAGGATCATAAGAACCTGAGATGATATTTTAGGGTGATCTAGAGGTTTAATAGGATTTTGACAAGGTGTCCAAGAACATGAGGAGGATACTTACATATTGATTCACTTAAAAAGGAAACCTAGTATTTTGGTATACCAAACATAACCTTTTCACCCTAATTAAAGTGAGTACATCTGGAACATAATATAAGGTGGTTGACAATCTAGTCTTCATGTTCTAGGCTCATGACATGTTAAACAAATGCATGGAAGACATAAAGGAACAAGTTAAGGTTCTCAAAACATAGGTAAAGAGCACTTATATTATAGAATTAATTGGATAAGTTAAATAATCCCTCGTGAAACTCTTCTCATCTCTTATTGAAGTGGTTAGAACATTGTCCATGAGTAAAAATCACCTCTAATGAGTGCATTCATACTTAGAGAGGAATTCTCACATGGATATAAAATGCAAAATACTCGATGTGGTTGCCTATAATGACATGTTCTTGGAGCTCAAAATCATGCCTTTCATAAAATGAAACCTATATCAAATGTGTGATGGGAGCATGAGAGATTATATCTAAGAGTGGTTTGCCATGGCATAGACTTATTAGAACCTTTGGAAGAGGACAAGGAATATATGTTGACTTACTTCAATTAATTCAACATCATGGTATTATTCGATCCAGATGGCACCTTGTTGGACATAGGAGAATTCAAGGTTCACCTGGATCGTTTTAACTAGGTAATGAGAAGAAATGTGGAAAAGGTCAATAAGGATAGAGCCAAGGTGATTTTTTAACTCTCAACCTAGTCCATAATGAGTATCATCTAGGTGTTAGAGGTGAAATTCTCACTTGAAACTCCACTCCAAATGCACCAATGACTATTGGCCCAATTTGGGGTGATATTTTGAGAGCCCCCATAAACTTGGCCAAATTAGATATGGAATTAGACTTGGTGGAAGTTATGCTAGAAGCCAATGAGGCACATCCTAATTATATGAGAGGTGGTTATTTTTTAGCTCCTTAACATATCACTTAAATGGGCCCCATACATCTTTTTGAGGAATAAATATTCTTTCTTTTTGAATATACAGTTGTAACAACTTTGGGTGGCTATCATGGCCAAGGATGGGAATCTCATTATAATTAGGGGTGAGTTATATCCTTTTCTATATATTATAAACTATTTTCTCTTTTTCAAGGTCGATATTTTTTATGTAAATAATCTCTGTTCAAATGAATGTGAGTTTCCTACTTTATATCAACTTGTTTATTTGTCTATGAATGTGTTTTATTATTTCAAAACTTTTAATAAATGCTTATGTTAAGGAATTAGTAATGTGATCTATTTCAAATTATGAATATAGTAGTTAGAATGTTCTTCACTAATCTAATATGTTTATGAATTCTTCATATCCCCTTTGTAACACTCATTAATATGTGTGCTTAAAGTTACAAATTATCTCTGAAAACCCTATGTGTAGTTTACTATAGGCTCTTTTATGTGTTTATATTTAGTGGAAAATATACAAATTAAGAATTCTCATTCATTTTCCTTATACTTTTTCCTTGTGTGATGATGAATTTAAGCCCTTTGTGAAACTTGACACATAGTATTATAACTATGGTTGGGCACATAAAGTGGTTCTTGAAGCATTAACATATTTAGCCTAGAAACATCATTTTATACCTACCTTACTCTCCCACTTTTCTATTTATTTTAAAATTTTAACAAGTTCATCCCCTTTATTTATAAATTCATGAAGTGAATCCCAATAGTGTTTAAAATTGGAATTGATTAGACTGGGTGAATACTAAGAGCTCTTTATTAGATTGAGTATTATATCCTTGGTGGTATCACTACACCTCTAGGAGACTAATTTCATGCAAGATATATCATAGATCATAATTCCTATAGTCATGCCTTGGATTTAACTAGATTTAATCCTAAAATAGAGGATGAAAGTCCTTTATTATCATAAAAGTCTCCCTCAATCACTTAATCCCATAAGTGTTCTTTGGGGTAGTATTTTGGACCAAGTAATAACTAGCACTAGAAAGAGGGCCCTTGTACAGAGTAGTTATTAGTAATAATCTATGTCTTGAAGGATTTTTTTTTGATTTAGTCTTTCTACCCCTACTTTACACTTTATCCATTATTATGTGCTTTAAACACACCAATAATAGCTAGTGATACAAGGAGGAAACCTAATAAATAAATCTTAATTCACTATTCTACCCTTGAAAATTTCACAACCTACTTTGTGGATCACTAAATCTAGGTCTATTCATAGTATGTTGATTATTTCTCCATTATAATTACATAAGAGATCTTGATTTGGAAGAAATAAACATATACCTACAATTGTTTCCACTACCTTGTCCTCTTATACTACCCCAAACAAACCATCCCTAATGGTTTCCCCCATAAACTAGTTAGTCAGGGTAGATATCAATTTTCCCAAAGTCATTCATGACCTTCCAATAAACCTAGGAAGGTACTTCCCATGTTTGACACTTGGTGTGGGATAAACAGTAAAAAAGATATGACTTCATATAAAACTACCCTTAGGATCCTACATTTAAAACATGAGGATGTGCCCTATAGACTATTTCCATTTATTTTTATGAATGCAGCCTATGACTAGTTCATCAATCTCCTTAAAGACTTTATCATGGGATGGGAATAATTTAGTAACACATTCTTAGCTTGGTTTAGGAAATTTATTGATCCTAGCATCATGTTTCAATATTTTGCCTATATTAAGATGGAACCAGATGAGCCCATCAAAAATTTCAATGTTAGGTTATAAAATATGTATATCTAGGTCATTATGCTTTATCAACCCAATGTCCAACTAGTGTATAAGAAATCCCCATACCTATGGATGACCATGTTTTAGAGATGGGATCCCTTGATATTATACCTGCCCCTAGATTATGTTAAATCCATTAAGTTTTATAGATAGCTTAACCCTTAAGGCCAAAATATGGTTCCCATGCCCAATGAATTACCCAAAATGCCAATATTGAGCCTTCTTCTTAATGTAAATCAAAATGTGCCTACATCTCAATTTTTCCATATAATGAATGTGTTACTAATGAGGCACATACCTAACTAGCACTTATGTTTTATTACCCTAGTAAATACTAAAGTATCACCTCAATCCCACAATTGGGCATTGGTCTCCACTATGAATAAAGTTTAAAACATAACCCAAGAGTATACTAAGAATGAGTTGGATGTTATCCAATGTATGTTATAGAGGTTGAACAAAGACTTCTTGGGTCTCCAAAAAAAATGGGAAATGCTACTGGTGAGAGATTCAACATGAAATTTACTAACCAAAGGAAAAACAGATCCTAAAATTTCTCCAACAATTAACCAAAGCCATTTCTTAACAAGTTACCCAAGATCAACATATATGAGATAGCCAGTGCACAACCCAACCCAACATTAGGAACTTGACTACATATAATTTTTTAGTTTCATTGATATCTTTTAGTGATAAATGAATGAATATGAAATGTTCATAAACCACTCAAAAACCTCTAATGCTACTAGAACCTCAAGCATAATAATGGTATTGAAAACCATGGAGTTTCTTAGCCAAAGTACTAGTGAGGTCCATGTGTTATAGTAATTCTAAAGGATTAATTATGTCCTTAGGAATAAGATGTTGAAAAAATCCCTCACCACATCTACTCCTCCAAATAATGGTGCCATCCTTGTTAATCCTAAAACTAGGAATGACCCATCATCTCCAAAACCTAATGAGTCAAAGTTTCTTATAAAAACCCAATCAATCTAGAATAAGATAAGGTATTAAAAAATAAAAGATATGAAGAAAATAAAATCCAATATAATCTTCATGAGCTTCCTTAGATCACCAAATAATGAGAACTTATACTAAAGTCACTTATAGATAATCCAACTCAAATGAAAAAAAACTACCCACACTAATGTGGTCATTCACAAGAACAGGACTGAGGTTCCTCCATTCCTCCTCACTATCATATCATTTAGGGAGAACCTTTATAATTACTTAGTATACTCAGGAGCTTTAGCCAATGTGATGCACATGGGAATTTATAAAAAGCTAGTGTTAGTCCCTATCAAATCAGATAAGGTGGTGGTCTAACTAGATAAATCAGAGGTTAAGGTAGTTGATGAGCTTTTAAATGTCCATATGTAGCTAGAGTATGAGCCTAGGATCCAAAAATTCATAGATATCCAAGTGTTAGAAATCCCTAAAGCCTACATAATGCTTCTTAGTAGGTATTATCCTAAATCATTAAATGGGTACATCGCTATTAAATTTTATTATATGTGGCTATAATGGAGAGGTGTGGCCAATCAAATTAGAGTAGATAATAAACCTCTGATTAAACACATGATCACATAATATAATGTCATGAATGGAAAGGTAAACCTAGTATCCTTAGACCTAAGAATCTACACCCTATCTATAGAAATGGATAAACGTGAAACTAGAAATGACCCCAAGATGCCAAGTTTGTGGTCCCTATTTTTTGATGGGGCCCATTGTAAACAAGGTTCTGGGGTGAGAGTATTTTTAATTAAACCATAGGTAAAATGAGACCTATCTACCTAGAGAATTCAATTCCCATGTACCAATAATCTGACAGAGTATGAAACATTGATCCTTAGGTTGTAATTATCTTTGAAACATAGAGTCAATCAAATCAAGGTGTTTTAGGATTATGAGATATTCATAATCCAAGTCAAGAGTAAATTCCAATATAAATTTTCCTATCTAACAAAGTAAAAACACATGGCATGGAATTTGATAGAAATATTCATAGCCTTTAACACTATTCCCATTCTTTGAGAAGAGAACAAAGTGTCTAATTCATTGGAAACTTATGTTACAAATATAACACCTCTATATGACATGAGATTACATTAGTTATTTGTAAATTTAATCCTTTGACCCTCTATCTTAGATAATTTTAAAAAAAATTGTCTTTACAAATGACCAACATATCTTAAAATTCCTCAATAACACTAGGTTGTTTGAGGCCCAAATCATTGATGAGAAGGAAAGAGATTATCCAAGAGATATAAATTATTATTATGATGACATCATAAACCTTAGATAAAATTGAGTCCTAAAAGTCATGATTTTCTTGGAGTGAGTGTTTGACCTCGATAAGTTTGAACAACCAATTGAAGAAGCCAAGGTACAAAGACACAAACTTTAATAATATCAATCTTGGTTCCTCTAACCACCCCCAAACTACTAACATTGGCCCTAGTTATACATCAAAAGAGATTTAATAACTTAGAGGATTGTTTCTAACATATAGAGACATAATTATCTAGGATTATGGATATTTTAAGATCTTCAACTTGAGTGTAATAGCCCATACTCTCCCCCTCAAACCAAATCATAAACCTTTCAGACAGAAGTAGAGACACATGAACACAATTATATAACCATTGATTCATAAATAGGTTTAAAAGATCCTATCTAAATGAATCATTTTTCTAGTATGCCACTCCACATGGGTGGCTATTTTGGTACTCATTCATAATAAAAATGGAAATATTTAGCTATATGTAGACTTTTAGATCTAAATAAATCATCTAATAAATATAATTACCCATTAAATTCCTTGGATTTTCTGATTTAGATAGTGAGTTAATCTTATATTATGTCCTTTTTGGATGGATTCTCAGGATATAACCAAGTTCTCATCAACCTAAAAGATAGAATCAAGAATACATTCATAATGAAGTGGGTACTTTTTCCCACAAAAAAATGTCATTTAGATTTATTAATGTAGGATCCAATTTTTAGAGAGTTGTGGATTTTAAATTCAAATATTTTATATGTAAATACATTATTATCTATATGTATGACTTGACTATATTTTCAAAATACAGTTTGGATCACTTTTGTCACCTACAAAAGATATTCAATAGATGTAGAAGGTCTGTTATCTCATTAAACCCAAATAAGATAATGTTTGGTGTTACTAAAGGTAGGCTTCTTGGTCACATTATCATTAAGGAAGGTATCTCTATTGACACTAAACATGTTGATGTTATTTCTAAGATACCTATCCTGAATTGTAAAAAGGAACTAAAATCTTTATTTGGGAAAATTAATTTCATGAAAAAATTTATTTCAGTTGTTGAGATTTTTGAACCTTTGAATTCCATTCTTTAATGAGAATATAAATTTTAATGGAACATTAAATCCAAGAATTTCTTCCAAGACATCAAAGAGGCCATTATGTAGGCATCAGTTTTGATAATCCCAGACTACACCAAGGATTTCTACCTCTACTCTTTTACTTCTAAGCATACCATTATTACAATCCTCACTTAAAATTAGAATAGAGGACACCAAATTAACTTAATGAGCACAAACCTTAAAAATATAGAGGTTAATTTCCATACACATAAATAACATGTATATGCCCTAGTCAAGGTAGTGAAGAAATTCAGGATTACATTTTTAGGAACAAGGTGCATGCCATTATCCTAGACCCAACAATGAAATTTATGCTCGAGAAGAATGAGTTATGAGAGAACAAAGGTCAGTGGATAGACAAATTACAAGATTATTATTTGGAGATCAAAAATTCTAAGCCTATCTAAGCCCAAGGTCTCATTAAGTTAATAACAAAGATTTATCCCTAGATTAAACTACATCATGTTAACCAACTAGAAGTAACTTATCAAAAATAGTATACTCTGATCACCCACTACTTTCTCTATGGAAGCCCACCCTTCAAACTAAACTAGACCTAGAAAAATTCCATCAGGATAAAATTAGATAATTACATGCTCAAGAAATGGGTCCTTTATAGAAGGAATTATGAAGTCATCTATCTCAAGTGCTTATCAAGGGAAGAAGCCAAGAATGTTATGACTAGTTTCCATGAGAATCTAGGTAGTGGCCATCCCTCTAGAAATACAATGACATAAAAAATCATGTGATTAATATATTATTGGACCACTATATTTAAGGAATTAAATACCCATGTATGCTCATATCACTAGTGTCAAGCCTTTTTTAAGTAGGAGGTTCATGTTGTAATGTCATTTTAGCCTATCATCTAAGGAAAATAATTCATGCAGTGGGGACTTGACTTCATATGAGTTATCAATCAAAACTCCTTAGTCAACCATATATTATTTCTCATGTGTACTTAATACAACACAAGGTTGGCCAAGGAAGTAGCCACCATGAATAGTAACAACAAAAAGGTGATCAAATTTCTAGAAGAAAATGTCAACACCTAGTTTGGCACACTAGTGTCATTAGTCTATGATAATGGACCTACATTCCAATCTGTATAGTTTACCAAGTGGGAATATGAACATGGAGTTAATTAATACTCTTATATAACTACTACCCATAAGGTAATGGTTTGTCATAAAATATAAATAAGAACCTAATCGATGTGATAAATAAATATAATAATATAAAGCCTCAATAATAACACTTATTTCTAAAATACACCCCTTAGGATGATCACACGCTGTACAAATAGGCCCTCAAAAATTCACCATTTTTACTAGTATATGGTTTATAGATTGCACTCCCAATCACTCTCAAATTCCATAGCTATAATTTTATGAAGGAGTACATGGATAGAAGTGAGAAGGTAGACTCAAGGCTACCAGATATCATCCAACTAGAAGATGCTTTGGAAGAGGCCCTCTAAAATTTTAGTAAGTAACAAGGCATAGTTGAAATATGGTTTGGAAGGAGATCGAAAGTGAAGTCCTTCAAGATTTATGACTTAGTACTATTATGGGATAAACCCCATAAAAACAAGGAATAAAAATCTAAATTTTACCCATTGTGGATTAGCCCATATCAAATCTCATAGTTACTTGGACATAATGCATTATACCTCAAGGACATCAAATGAAAAGACCTCCTACTACCTTTGAATGGATAGTTCCTAAATAAATACTTCATGGTTATCCCTTCTAATACAATATCATAATATAATCATCATGAGGGTGGTAATGTATTTATTAGATTAGGTTTAAGTTAGTTTACTTTTATCTATGTTTTATTCTATTGTGTGTTTACTTTTGTGGTATTATTTGGTTCTTTATTTTATGTGTGTCCCTGTGCCTGATTCTTGTTTTACCACCCTTGATACATTTTTTCTCCCAAGTCTTCCTTAGGGAGGGCATCCCTTACCCTAGTGATTCATGAAGATTAATTAAGTTTAGAGAAATTGATGACTACTCTAAAGGATGACCAAATAATGAAAAATCATTTGGAATTAGAAAATAGAAGGAAAAATTATAATATTGAACACAATGATAATCAAGGTAAATCTCAAAGAAACACTAAAAGAATTAAAATCTATTGATTCAACACTAAATAAGTGAATTGATAAAATATTTACTCTAGTTAAAGCCATCATAAGCACTTCAAAATAAAAGAACAAGGACTTTATGAATAGTTGAGTAAGGAATGATCACCTGGATATTGGAAGCCTATTAATACTACCATCAACCTTGGATACACTAGTCTCCAACCCTCATGGATCAAACATTAAATATCAAATCAAAGGAAATATGAATATATATATATATATATATATATATATATATATATATATATATATATATATATATATATATATATATATATATATTGATTTTCTTCCTTAGAATGTATGATTTTGGAAATCTCCATCATAAGCTTTCCGGCCTAGCTATCAATAGAGCAAGGCTAGGAGTGAGACTAAAAGTATCTTTGTCAAGGATATAGATGCCTGGCTAGTATCATATCAATGCCCAATATCCCCCCACCTTAGCCAATATTTTTTGAAACGTATACCCCTTCAGAAGTCCTTCAATATCCCAGATGTACCTAAGCTTATTGAAGTAATATATCAAATAAAAAAGAGGAATCCAAAACTAATGAACATAGTGGACCTAAAAGGATTTAAATCCTAATATGTTACTTGTTGAAACATACTTGAGTGCTATTAATACTGAAAGTGTATTAGATAGAGTTGGGATTGCCTATCTATATGTTCAATATTGGATGATGTTGTCCAGGTTTTAAATGTTGGGGCAACAAATTCCTTATAAAGTCACATTTTTTTTGGCCAAAATAACCCCCTTCTTCAAATAAGTGGGGAAGCCCTTTGAAAATACCCAAGTTGAAGTTTTTCCAAAGTTTTAATCCCTTTCTAGTATACCTCAAACCTCTATTTTGCCTTGGTCTACTAAACACTTAGTGATGTTTTTGATTACAAGTTGTTATTTATTAAATATCATTGTAGTCTTCTAAGTATAAATATATTCTAGTACTTATTTCATTCTAAAATAACAAAAGGGTTTTCATACTTAGAATATATTATTGTGCTATGTTTTTTGTAGATCTGGAATCAGGTTGGTTTTCCTAAAATATTAGTCTCCTAGATTCCTACTTAGTGTTTCATAAATATTTAACAATAGATAGGTGATATTCTAATTAGTTATGTGGATTTTATTAACTTATTCACTTTCATGAAATTTCATAGGACAGCCTATTGAATGGGGAAGTACCATGTGGAACCTATTATATGTGTTAGTCTCCTACACCTATCTAAGATGTTAGAGCCTGAGAGAGCTTGATGAATGGGGAAGTGACATGTGGAAGCTATTAAATGTGTCAATGTCCCTAATATGTTATATATGTTAAATCCTAAGAGAGCCTAACTAAATTAGGAAGTGCCATGTGGAACTCATCAGATGTGTTAGTCTCTTAGACCTATCAAAGATGTTAGAGCCTATCAAATGTGTCAATATCTGAGACCTATCATATATGTTAGATCCCAAGAAAGCTTGACAAAATTATTAAGCACCATATGGAATCTATTAAATGTGTCAGTCTATCAAACCTATCAAACGTGTTAGAGTCTAGGAGAGCATGACCAAATGAAGAAGTGCCATGTGGAACCTATTAGATACATCAATCTCCTAGACCTATCAAAGATGCAATATCCATAGAGAGCTCAAAATTTGAGACCATGCCATGTGGCACTTATATAAAAATTGATAGAAAAATCTTAAGATGCCCTAAGGTAATTTAATGAGTATTGTCAAATTCAAAAGCCAATCAGAGGACACCACACATCACCTTACTACTCTAGGTGGCCAAATATAGTGCTCAAATTAGTAAGAGTGTGGCACTCTACTACACTTAGGTGGAATCAATTAAAAATAGGACCAAATAGTGATAGATATATGACATAACTTAGATCCACTTGGGATTCCATAGGGACAAGGTAGTTATGTACCTACCATGTTTTTTGTGTTAACTAAGTGGAAAACTGTGCCCCAATTAGACAATTTAAAACATCTCATCATAGCTACCAAATCTAAGTAGAGAGTGTATATTATAAAATTATTTAGTTAATGATAGATTAGGAAATGAATGGATAGATTAAGCCACTAACTCAAATTTGAATTCACATTAGGTGAGCTACCTATGGACGTTAATGTAGAATATCTTTGTAGAGTCATATAAGTCCTTGGATTTATCAAATATACCATTACCACTCTTAATTCCCTAAAATATAACTTTACAATGCTTACACATGTTATTTGTGTTTCTCATTACCCCTAAACACAATAGTCCCTAGCCCACAAAATTGGCTTTTTCATCTTCTAGTCCCAAACCTAAGCCTGAGTACTAAGACACCACCTTCTTACCTAGCCTAGTGATGTTCAACCACTATAACAAGGTATTAAAGTCAATTATATACATGTAAACACCCACCTTGAAGGATTATGATAATTAAATAGAGTACCTTATTCATCTTGCTATACTAATCAAGTTAGGATCACATAGGGTCACAACCAAGCATGATGTATTCCCTTACATGAACCCCTTTGGCATCTTTTTACAGACTTCCAAGCATGTTATTTGAGATAGGTGGGATAAATCTTACTTTATAAAATGGAAAACCTAGTCATAGACCTATTAAGGTATGTTTTTAAGTATTAATACAACCTCCTAGAGTACACTAGTAGATATGATGCTAGAGTACTAGATGCATGGGCTAATGCACATAATATCTACAAAGTCCTCAAGGACTAGGTCATTGATGAAAAATGATGGGTTAAAAAAGAGGACATTAATGTATACCCTATCAACCTCTTCATGAAATGGGTTCATGTTAGGATGATCCCACTAAAATTATTATTTAGCCAATGACACCATACATGTGAACCTATTATGAGTACCCTTTTTAAGCATATTACTCAAAGGGGATGAGGTCCTAAACCTAAGGAGTATGATAAATTTCAACCTCATTAGGGTCATATCATAGAATCAAATTTGAGGCTATTTATACATAATGAGTTACATGTTATACTTTATCTATGTCTTTATTGTGTTCAAATTGTTTATATTTACACCATGGAATTTTAGGGGCACTATGATGCATGTAGTTTTATACAAACTATATGTCCGCCACTATAAAAATTAGATTCAATAGATCTATGAATAATTCTACCCAATGGTCTACATAGAATTCAATGAGGTATCCATGCCTCAACTCTCCAACAAGATTAGATAGTCCCTCACCTCTATCAGAGATTATTGGTATTATAGGGATGACACCATCATCCAAGTAGCAAGCATCCACAAGACCCCATACCTACCCTATCAGGGCCCATACCTATTAGTCAAGTAATAGATATATAGTTATTTTGTGGATGATGTGTTCATCCACTCCATAAATCACCAACATAAGGCTTGCTTGGCCTTCCCTTTTATCATCCACCAACATGTGTATAGAAATCTACCTCTATTATAAAATATGATGACTAGTTGAGATTATTACACCTTGGGTAGAGAAGATCATCGATAATGGGACCCTCATGGTGTCATCAGGACTCATGTGATAAAATAATAATATTTCCTCAACATCACCTATAATTGTATGCCTCACCCTAATGATGAGATTCACCTTAACACTGATAATTACAAAGAGGTGTTAGCCAAGCTTAAGGTGAATAAGAAGGGAAAGTAGGCCCAACTCAGTCCATCCACTTAAGTTAACCCTATGACTTCACCTTAAATCTCAAAGAATATTATTGAAAGAGTTTTAGATCCCTCTCTTCCATGATTTTCACCTCCTCCACTCTCTGATATACTTCCACCTTTGGTGACTTAAGCCAATTGACCCCTAACTACACAAGCACTATAATTTGACATCATTGTTTACCTTGAGTCGATCTTAAATAATGACCAATAATATATATCCATAGACATTCCTTACCATGCTACCTTTATCCCCTAACAACCCAATGGGGCACACCCTATTTTCTCTATCCTTATCAAGCTCACTTAGGCTTTACTTCTTTTATTTCTCATTCCATTGCTTCTAAATTCACCTAGGTACCTCTCACTTTGGCCATTTATAAAATCCCCACAAACAAATTTCTATTCACTTAACCCATTCCATCTGTATGTATCCCTATAACTCACCTTTGGTTTTTTGGAGATTTTATTGCCTATCCTTTGATTCCCCTAATGTTCACTACACATTTGGATACTACTATGGGATTTTTGCAAACTCAAATCATGATGGTGATACTAGTAACAAGTTAACCCATGAGTATAATTTAGTCAGCTTCAGCCACCTCAGTAGCACATATAGTTATTTTATAGACTCCTTAGTCATCTCCCACCACCATCACCATTGAAGCCACTTTTACTAATATAACACAAGCTGATTTGGGTAAAAGGCCTAATAAAAATCAAAATGTAACTTTATCTCAACCTTTTAGTCAGTCCCTTATTTTCCCCCTTATCACTCTTAGGTCTTATTTTTCCATTATCTTAGGTGCCCTTAGATTCAAATTTAACCATCCAATTTCCTCATTTCTATTAAATAATCCTCTCCTTAGTGACATGAACCCACATGCCAATTTAACCTAAATCTAATAGCATGCCCAGATGTTCCTATGGACTTCCCCATTTATCCTTACCCCTTTTCCCCCATGCCTCTTCCTCCTCCATTTCTCTCTTCCTTTCTTCCCTCCACCTTCCACCTCTATCTCTACCACCCCACCATCATCCTCTTCTACCTTGGGAGTCATCAAAAAATCACAAGGACCCAAGATGATCTTACATGGTGGTCTAGAGGTCCAATGGGATTTTGACAGGGAGTCCAAAAACATGAGGATCCTTACACAAAGATTCACTCAAGAAGGAGGCCCAGTGGTGTGGCAAACCAAACATAACCTCTTCTCCTCACTAAAGTGAATAAATCTAGTGGAGAAGAGAAGGTAATGTAACATGTCCTTACACAACTCTGAAACCATCAACAAACTGATACAGACCTATCTAGATCATTCATTCCTTGTAACCTTGTTTTCCCTATTTATTGGACATAACTCTTTATAGGTTAACTAAATCATGAAAATAAAACCATTTTTGAATACCCATTAATCCCTTCTATAACATATAGAAAAATATCCTAAGGTTGTTTTGTACAGAATTGTACTTTCTTCTTTAAGCCCTATTTTAATTAGCCCTCCTTTTGTGCAAAACGTCTTGTCCAGAGTGATGTACGGACTTTATAATCAAAAAAATCACCATTAAATATACCCATTATCTTCTTACAGGTGAATAAATCATTTTTTAGGGCACTTATTTGGAGAAATCCACTTTTCCTCTATTGGCCTACACTCTTCCCTTCACATGCACCTAGGTCTCACTTAACAGTTGACTTTTTCCATACTTCTCCATACTGTAGCACCTTGAAACCACTTCCAAAATTTTTATAACATCATCAAGGTTAAAATTAAAAAATTTCAAGAGGTTTCAAGCATTAAAACTCATTTTAAGGGTTTGAACCTAATTCAGAATTTTCCCATGACAGTCACAGGCCGAGAGCTTATTATTTTTGCTGGGAGTGTTTTAGCTTGTTTCAAAGGTTCAAATAAATTTTATAGGGTCTGTATTAGTTCCATACACCTTCTCAAATCATAATATAGGTTATGTCAACCTTCTAAGCTTTCCAATACTCAACAACTCAGTGTCTTTTGACTGTATTTTTATAACAGTCAACAGGGTTCTTAGTTTCTTTATCAATTACAATGATTAATGGACTTAAAGATGTTATAAAAACATGTCCATACCTTAAATGAATTCCCTATTCCCATAATTATAAAAAATAAGACCTTTTCAATGCATTCACCTTGCAAAAACATGTAAATGTCTGACCCTTGCTTGTATACTGTCACCTACAGGCCTGAATTCCAACTGTGGAGTTTTTGGATATTAGAAGGGTTTCTAACGCCTGTTTCTTCTTGATATAGTTTTATGATTTCCTTAGGGACCTATTTCCACACCATTTTAGACTCCATACAAAGATTTTTACTTGGAGTTTACTTAAGACAGTGGGCTGTATTTTTAAATTCCTAAATATCTTGTTTAGGCCTGTTTAGGCTTCTTTTAGCTTTCAAAGCTCTTAAGGTCTTTTGTTTACATAAATACCAGTTTAAAATTATTATAAACATAAAAAATACCCATTCTCTCTCAATATTCCATAGAGAACCATCATACACACACTTACACAGGACTGTTACCAGAATTCATAAGAAACCATATGTGAAACAAATACATTCATTCTTTCTTTCATAAATCAATAGAAGACTTACAATTTAATACCAGATTCAATCTCCATCTTCCATGGCTTTCAAATCCTTGCCATCTCCTTCAAACATTCTCTTGACTTCAATCAAATTTTCTCCTTCTCTTTTCTTCTACATCTCTTGAGTGAGGTCCTCCCTCACTGTTTCTTTCCTCTTCTCTTCATTCAATCTTCTTTCCCTTGAATGAGAGGACTTTTCCTCTCTATACTTCTTCACTTCTATGCCCCTCTCATCCTCTCTTTTTCTCTTCATCTTTTAATGAATTCTTCTTTGTTTTCTTTTCAAGAACTTTCCTTCTAACTTCTACACCCAAATTGGGATTAAGGCAACAAAAGACTGTTTTTAAGTTTTAACAATTTACTAAGGTTGAAAATAGTTTAAACCATTTACCCTTTATTTCCTCAACAATCTAAAAATCACTTTTCACCTTTTTACTTTTCACTTTTTACCATTAAATTTACTCTTAAGGTGAAATTTTGAAATCTCACACAATTTGGAGGGAAAACCAAAATTTGAATTTTCATGCTAGAATTTCATTTGCATTTGCAACTAGTCCTCCATGGTGCTATTGTAGATGCTCCTACATCATACTCTCCCTCTAGAAAATATTTGAAACTTAGTTCAAATTTCATGCTTCCTCCATGCTTTAGCCTTCACTCGTATACCTGGATCTAAGGTCTTGTTGTTAATGCTTGTCTTTGTCTGAAATAGTCTTTGTCTTTCTTCTTGCTGTTCTTCCTCTTCTGGTATGTTCTTCTCCTCATCTCTTTCTCAGCTGTCATCTCCCACTTCCATGCTTCTTCATCTTCATACATAGCTTTTAGATCTTCTTGTTGTTCTTCTTGGTTCATGAGATTCTTCAATGACTCATGTATGTCATTCACTTTAGCAACCTTCATACCTGCATACAAAACATCAAAAGCCACCTTATAATCAAAATCTTTAGGCCATGAAGCCTCTTGGCTGTCTTCACATGCTTGCTCTTTGACCAAAAATACCTTTGTCTCTTTGCTCTACTCTTGTCTTGCTCCACTCTTCCCAATGCTGCCTTCACCATGGCTTGTACCTTCCTTCATCTCTCTTTAATTACCAAACAACTCCTCCAACATCTTCAACTCTTCCTTTAGTGAGATCTCATCTATCTCACTATTCTCTTCATCAAACATGGGCTGATCACACACAAGGATTACATGCCCTTTATCTCTTATCTCATCTTTTCTTAGCTTGTCTTCACATAAATCAACTTCTTCATCAATATACTCATCAAATACAATTGAAACACCCTTACCTTGTGTCTCCTTGCTTTCTTCAATTTCTGCTTGAAGCCATCTTGATTGCTTTGCTGTATACTCTTCCCTTTCCTCATCATCCATCCATTTGGAACTCTCTCCTTGTTGCATATTAGTCCTTACAGCCACTTTTCATCTTTCATTTCCCATGAAAATATCATTGAAGGATTCAAAAACATCATCACAAACAAATTGTTTACCTTTCATCTTTATATCTTCATGCTCAACCTCATTATTCTTTGAGTAGTTTTCTTTCTTACCTTCATTCTCTTGGCTGCTGGAATCACCTTCAATCCTCTTCCATTGTCTTCTTGGTGTTGCTATCTCAACACTCACATCTTCACTCTTTGCCTTCTTAGGCACCCATATTTGATTCTTCTTCTTATCATTTGACTTCACAAGCCATTTAGGCATCCTATAACCATGTTTTTGTACCAACACTTCCTCTTGCTTGGGAGTTTGCTTCTTCCACCATTTAGGCATCAGATACCCATGGTTAAATTCTCTTTTTGAGGGCTCTATCATCATCTTTAACTCTTGCACCTATACATTACCAGCTTCATGCTCATAACAACAATCAAAATCAGGTCTTAACACTTCATTTACCTCTTTGATAACTTGGTATATAGAGCAATCTTTCTCTTCCTTTGTGCTTGGCTGCTCTCTTTCTTCCTCTTGGCCTTCAATGGCATCATGGAATTCAACTTCATCTTCTACCTCTTCTCTTACTTGTATGGGTTCTTCAACACCTCCCTCATGCATTAACCAATGCATCTTTTCTTCTTTATCAATAGCAAAAAACTTACTTCTCTCTCTTACACATTCACTTGTGTACTTGGTGTCTTCTCTTGCACCAATCTCTTCACTCTCCAAGGTCCTTCTCTTGACCTTCACAAGGCTGCTCATACCTGCAATTACCCACTCAAAAACAGCATTAGAAATAAAAACAAGAGACCATAATGTCTCCATGAGTGTCCTCTTCATCAACACTCTCATCTTTTCAAGTGCTCTTCCTGGCACTTCATCTGTTCTTTCTTCTCTCTTGTTCTCCTCAATGAGAACCTTCTTCACAACTTCTTCCTCTTGCTGCTCACTTGGCAACCTTCTTACCTTCTTCAAGCCTCTATGGGCTTCTCTCTTCATGGCAATCTCATTTTGCCTTCTCCTTTTCACTAGGAGATCTATTGGCCACTTCAACCTCTTCTTTATTGGCCATACCCATGCTTGCTTATCCATGTGCATCCAAGACTCATATTCATCTTTAATCTTAGCTAACTCTTTCTTCAAATTAGCAATCTCTTTATCAAGTACAAAACTGTTCATACCTTTGTTGCTTGCTTTCTTCTTGGTGCCCTCATATACCTTGCTGCTCTACAGTGCCTTCAACAACACTTCCATCTCTGAGATCTTCACCCAAGTATTTTTCACCTTGGTCTCTTGATCCCTTATCTCACCCAAGCCTTTCTCCTTGACTGGTCTTTTGACAATCTCCTTGATCTCACCTAGGCCTTTTGCATCCTAGTCTTTTGATCCTTCTCTCAATCCTGCAGCAATTCTTTATACAACACTTCAGCAAATACAAATCATGAATCCAAGTTTACCTTGATTTGTATCTTCTTCTTGAGTATCCACTATTCTCTCCTTCTATAGCTTTTCCAAGCTTCAAACTCCATCCTTTACCTCACCTAAGTCTATTTCAACTTAGTCTTTTGGTAAACTATCCAAGCTTCTTGTTGGATCTTCACTAAGCCTTCCTTGGCTTCTTCTCTTCTTAAGCCTTAATGGCTTGACTTTCTTGAACCTAAAACTTCTTCACTTGATTACTTCTCAACACAATAAACTTCAAATCAAATATCAAAATTATTCATACATTTTCTCCCCAGGGTCTTTTAGTGCTTGTCCTGCTGATCCTCTTGCCAAATCCTATAACAACTCATTAGAAATCATAACCAACAACAAGTTACCAATTTCCAAGAGCTTCAAGATCTGATACCAAATGATGTAACTTGTCCTTACACAGCTTTGAAACCATCAACAAACTGATACAGACCTATCTAGATCATTCATTCCTTGTAGCCTTGTTTTCCCTATTTATTGGCCATAACTCTTTATAGGTTAACTAAATCATGAAAATAAAACCATTTTCGGATACCCATTAAGCCCTTATATAACATATAGAAAAATATCTTAAGGTTGTTTTGTACGGAATTGGACTTTCTTCTTTAAGCCCTATTTCAATTAGCCCTCCTTTTGTGCAAAACGTCTTGTCTAGAGTGATGTACGAACATTATAATCAAAAAAATCACCACTAAAGATACCCATTATCTTCTTACAGGTGAATCAATCATTTATTAGGGCACTTCTTTGGAGAAATCCACTTTTCCTCTATTGGCCTACACTCTTCCCTTCACATGCACCTAGGTCTCACTTGACAGTTGACTTTTTCCGTACTTATCCATATTTTAGCACCTTGAAACCACTTCCAAAAGTTTTATAACATAATCAAGGTTCAGATTACAAATTTTCAAAAGGTTTCAAGCATTAAAACTCATTGTAAGGGTTTGAACCTAATTCAGAATTTTCCCATGACAGTCACACGCTGAGAGCTTATTATTTTTGTTGGGATTGTTTTAGCTTGTTTCAAAGGTTAAAATAAATTTTATAGGGTCTGTATTAGTTCTCTACACCTTCTCCAATAATCCTCCAGGTTATATCAACCTTTTAAGCTTGCCAATACTCAACAACTCAGTGTCTTTTGACTGTATTTTTATAACAGTCAACAGGGTTCTTAGTTTCTTTATCAATTACAATGATTAATGGACTTAAAGATGATATAAAAAAATGTACATACCTTAGATTATTTCCATATTCCCATAATTATAACAAATAATACCTTTTCAATGCATTCACCTTGCAAAAACATGTAAATGTCTGACCCTTGCCTATATACTGTCACCTACAGGCCTGAATTCCAACTGTGGAGTTTTTGGATATTAGAAGGGTTTCTAACACCTGTTTCTTCTTGATATAGTTTTATGCTTGCCTTAGGGACCTATTTCCACACAATTTTAGACTCCATACAAATATTTTTACTTGGGGTTTACTTAAGGCAGTGGGCTGTATTTCTAAATTCTTGAATATCTTGTTTAGGCCTGTTTAGGCTTCTTTTAGCTTTCAAAGCTCTTAAGGTCTTTTGTTTATATAAATAATAGTTTAAACTTATTATCAAAATACAAAATACCTAGTCTCTCTCAATATTCCATAGATAACCATCATACACACACTTACACAGGACTGTTACCAGAATTCATAAGAAACCATATGTGAAACAAATACATTCATTCTTTCTTTCATAAATCAATAGAAGAATTAAAATTTAATACCATATTAAATCTCAATGTTCCATGGATTTCAAATCCTTTCTTTCTCCTTCAAACATTCTCTTGACTTCAATCAAATTTGCTCCTTCTCTTTTCTTCTACATCTCTTGAGTGAGGTCCTCCCTCACTGTTTCTCTCCTCTTCTCTTCATTCAATCTTATTTCCCTTGAATGAGAGGACTTTTCCTCTCTATCCTTCTTCACTTCTACGACCCTCTCATCCTCTCTTCTTCTCTTCCTCTTTTAATTAATTCTTCTTTGTTTTCTTTTCAAGAACTTTCCTTCTAACTTCTATGCCCAAATTGGGCTTAAGGCAACAAAAGACTGTTTTTAAGTTTTAACAATTTACTAAGGTTGAAAATAGTTTCAACCATTTTCCATTTATTTCCTCAACAATCTAACAATCACTTTTCACCTTTTTACTTTTCACTTTTTACCATTACATTTACTCTTAAGGTGAAATTTTGAAATCTCACACAATTTGGAGGGAAAACCAAAATTTGAATTTTCATGCTAGAATTTCATTTGCATTTGCAACTAGTCCTCCATGGTGCTATTGTAGATGCTCCTGCATCAAAAGGTGCTTGAGGATACAATCTTCATTCTCTAGGATACTCATAACATGTCTAAGAAACTCATGAAGGAAATGAAGAAATAGGTTTAGGTGCTTGAATCATAGGTGAAGATAATTTTTACTATATAATTAATTAGTCGAGTCAAATAAGCCATCATGTGACTCTTCACAACTTTTATAAAAATGGCCATAACACTAGCCATGAGCAAAGAGTGCCTCCAATGAGTATAGACATACTTAGAGAGAATAAATTACATTGAAATCAAATGCAAAAGGCTCATTTTGGTTATGTATAAGGGCATGATCCCTAAGCTTAAACTCATTCCTCTCACAAAATTGAACCCATTTCAAACTTGTGTCATGAGCATCAATCAAAGAATGGTTAGTCATGGCATAGATAGCCATAGAACCTATATAAGAGGGGAAAAAATGGATGCTAACCTACTTTAAGGAAGTCAACATTGTGGTTCTATTCCATCCAAATTGCACCTTGTTGGATAGATGATAAATCAAGGTTCACTTAGGTAATTTCAACTAGGTCATGAGAAGAAAGGTGGAAAAGGATAATAAGATTAGATCCAAATCAATTCTATAACTTTTTACCTAGTCCATGGCAAGTATCAACTAGGTATTAGAGTTAAAAGTATACATTGAGGCCCTACTCCAAATGTACCAATGATTGTTTGCCCAATTTTATGTGATCTTTCAGGATCCCCCCATGAACTTAGCCAAGCTAGATAGGTAAATTGACTTGATGGTAGTTGTGATAAAATATAATGAGGCATAGACTAGTCAATTAGGAGGTGTTTCTTCTCCATATCATTATCATATCACTTAACTAGGCCTTGAACATATTTTTGATGAATGTGGATTCTTTCTTTTTGAATTATTACAGTTGTAGTAACTTGGGTTGGCCATCATGGCAAAGGATGGGAATCTCATGTTACTTTGGGGTACACCCCATCCTTATCTATATATTATATATATTTCTATTTTTCATGGTTGTCATTTTTTATGTAAAAAAACTTTGTTGATATGAATGCAAGTTTTTGGCTTTATATCCATTGGTTTTTTTGTCTATGAATGTGGTCCATTATTTCCTAAATTTGAATGAGTTATTGTGTTAAGAAATTGGTTGTAATTTTTTGTAGACAATTAATTTAATAGTTGGAATGTCATTCACTATTATATTACATTTATTAATTATTCTTGTCCCCTTTGTAACACCTATTATTCTATGTTCTTGAATTTATATATTATCTCTAAACACCCTATCTATAGTCTACTACAGGATCTTCTATGTGTTTATATTTAGTGGAGAGTTCACAAATTAAACATTACCATTAATTTTATTTAGACACTTTCCATGTGTGATGATGAATTCAATCCCCTTTTGAGACTTGAAACATAGTGGTGTAAATATGGTTGGGCACATAGCTTGTTTCTTGAAGCATTTACATCTTCTCAATCTTAGAAACATAATTTTTTTCCCTACCTTACTCTCCCTCTTTTATGTTTATTTTAAGATTTAAATAATTTCATCCCCTTTATTTAAAAAATGATGATGTGAAGCCCAATAATTTTTAAAATTATAATTTATTAGACAAGGTGAATACTAAAACTCTTTATCACACTAAGTATTAGATCATGAGTGGTAACACTACACCTCTTAGAGACTCATTTAAAGTAGGCTATATCATGGATCCCAATACTTTTAGCTGTGATATGGATTAAACTATATTCAATCCTAAAATATAGGACAAAATTCCATTATTTTCCCAAAATTCTCCCTTGAAGACTCAATCCCATAAGTATTCTTTGGAGTAAGATTTTGGACTAGAAAACAACATGTTACTCCTTAGAATATGTAGATGTTTCTTGATACTCTTCTATACAAAGGTTAAGTATGAGTTTTGTAATTATTTAATTATCATGGAAAGAAATTGATAGTAGGTAAAACTACTAGTCCTAGTCAATGGGTGTAGGATATGGACTTGTAATATGGGAGGAAGGATTAGTGGTGTTGATAAAAGTAGTGGTAGCATAATCCTTATAGGGACTATGAATGGATATTGTTTCAATTATGGATGAATTTTTCTTAGAAACCATAAAAGTATCACTAACATATTCATATTGATTTTCAAATGATTTGTATCCATTGCCATGAAGTCCATTAATTAATTCAAAATGGATGGGTTATAGAACTCTTTGTTCATGGATTTCATTTTCTAAAAGTACCTTTTTTAATTGGGTGATGGGGGTTTTAACATGTGATGAGAGGTTGGGAGATTCTCCAATGGGTGATAGGTTGTGTTGGTTAGAGGAGGATTATTCCAAGATGGGACCTTAATAAAAAATGGGATCTTAGTAAAAATTGGATTTTTTTTAAATATGAGATCTTGGTCAAAAATATATTTTTGGTTGAAGATAAGCTCTTGGTCAAAGATAGGATTTTTAGTGAATTTAGGAGTCTTAATGAAGATAGGCTCATCAAAAATGGAATGTAGGTCATGGTTGTCAAATATGGGTTGATTGACTATGGATTAGTTAAGAATGGATGTGTTAGAAAGAGAGTCATGAGAAATGGATGGAATTTTATGACCTTTAATTGGAAGTGTAATAGCTTGATTATCATTAGGAAATATATTTTTTCATACCCCTAAGCTATGATTATAAAACATAGATACACTTGGATTTACCTTAATTTATGCTCTGTTAATCAAATCTTTAAAATAATGTTTGTCTCATATAATAGTTGGTGTAATGACCTTGGATTATATGGTATTCATAATATTTATTAGCTCTATACAACTTGGGTTTTGGACATTTTCATCAAATTATTTGGTGTTGATAAATATGACCAAGTTCAAAATGATGAAATTTTAAAAGAATACATCATATGGTTCTCCTAAAGGAGTGAATTTGTATTTTCAATTCGCTTGACTAGGTTGACCACTAGGCATGGTAATGTTGTTGGTATGTTGGGTATTTTATATTAGTTATGACTTTGGGGCTTGAGTAATTCTAGATGGTAGGGGTGCTAAAACTTGGTTCACTTTTATAGTATGAAAAGAGATGTTGGAAACAAGGTTATAACTAGTGGATGAGATACTTGGTTAAATTTAGATAGTATGATTACTAGTGGTAGATTGATATAGAATGGTTTGGATTTCCCTAGTAATGAAATGGGCAAGAGAAGTGGGTTGATTTTAGGTGGGAAGTGTGGATTGCTTAATATATAATAAATTCTATAAGAATTTGGGTTCAATATTAGGGGGAATTTTGGCCCTTAGACTTAAATCTTGTAACAAGACCACATTCTTGTTGGCCATAATATAATCTATGATTTGAGAAGGGGAAAAATGTATCTAGGGATAAGTTACTCATCTTCAACATTATCCTTAATCTTAATACGAATTTTTTTATTTCTAAATTGAAAAATCAAATTACTAAAAGGCTCCTCTCTCAACCTAGGATTGTTTAATAAGTCCATTTGTCTTGTGATAGGAAACATTTCTAAGAGAAAGGATTTTGACTCACAAAAGGAAAAATACAAAAACATGACTCTAATAAAAGTGAAAGACAAAATGACTAAAATTTGATATATAATAAGACACTTTTTATTTTTGATATTTAGTATTTATCTTATGATTTCAAAGCTTTTGGATTATGACATGGTTTATTGATTTCAATACTCAAAATATTTTGGTTTCAATTAAGCATTTCGACATGTGTTATGTCACAAGGAAATAAACAAACAAGTTGTATTCTAAATACACATGCATTGTATAAAAAGTATAAAATCTAAGCAAAGGGACTTGAACAACTCATAGACTTTCCATGTCACTTACTTATCCATTGCATTAGTTGGGGCCTAATATTTCAAGTCACTAATCATAGAAGATATTGTCATTCCCATGGCCCACTAAGACCAATTTGAAGGGTGTTGGAAAGTATATTCTTAGTGATAAATTTTGAATGATACATTACAGATTAAATGATAAGAATGAATTTATTAGGATTAAATTATAAACAAGATTATTTATGGGAGATCCCTATATACATTTTAGTATGATGAGGCCCAAAACTATAGAAGAAGCTAGTATGATAGATCTAAATAAATGGGTTTAGTCCCAATGTACCTAGAAAAACCATAGTATTTTAGTGTGTTGACATTATAAAAACCAAACTTTGAATCATATTATCTAATGCCTAGGTATTGGAATTTGGAAACCCCTCAATTCATGATGAGCTTAAAATAGAACACTGTTTAGCCAAAAATGACAACTCTGACTCAATTTATATACTCCACTAGTATATGGGGTTGGATTATCATGTGGTGATGAAATTCATGGTCAAAAAATCCCATAAAAAAATAAAAATAATAATACTAACACTTGCCTATGATTCTTAGGTGTCACCACTAATGTGATGCCAAGACAAGAACATATGCACAAGTGTGTCTTGGGTTTAAAAACTTGAAAGTGTTATTTTTTATTTTTCCAAGTATCATCACTAATTTAACTCCTAGAAAAGAAAAAAATTTAATGAAAACAATACACTAATTGCTTAAAATAAATATTAATTATTTCTAAAAATGAATTTTTTGCTAATTATTATTAAAGATGAAAATATTGTAATAGAAATTAACTAGAAAGATTGAAATGAAAATAAAAATAGTTAGTCAAAAATGCAAATGAAGGTAAGATTAAGGGAAATTTCAATTTGATTTTTAGCTTGTTTTTTGTTTGCTTGTCTTGGACTAATGTTTTAAAAAAACTGTTATAAGTCTTTTGAAAGCTAAAAGAATAAGGCAAACTATAAAGTTATCCAAAAAAGAAAGTAAAAGAATAGAAAAAAGATATAAACTATTATCTTATAGAATTATTTTCTTATTACACAGTCAGAGAAAACAAATTATTCATTCATAGATGAAAAACATAAAAAAATGGAAAATATAAAAAACAAGGACTTACAAAGTGATTTCACTATTCCCAAATGATTTTGTTGTTGATAACAATGATTTCACTGATATTAATGATAATTTCATTGATTTTAGGAACTTTGGTGAATTCATTAAAGTGTTCAAAAGTTTAATATATTTTCATGGTTGCATTCTCCTTTTTATACCTTCATTTTGGCACAAATGAGACTCAAATAGAGTCTCGAGTCAAAATTTATGGCCTCTAGAAGATTATCACTATAAGTGGAAAATGAATTCACCATTTCATGCTACAATTTTGGTATTTAATGCTATAATTTCACCATTACATGTTATGATTTTTTTTGTTACATGATATGATTTTGCCCTGTATGTTATGATTTCAATATTGTCTATTATAATTTCATTATTTTGTAGTATAGTTTAAAATAGGAAATAAAAGTGAAAATAGAATGTAGAATTAAACAAAAAGATGGTTAAACAATAGAAACAAACATAAAAATTGGTCAAAAAGCTAGGAAATTGAAAAATAAGAATTAAAAAATCCCATAAATGATTTATCTATTTTCTCTAACAAATTCATTAATGATGTCTCTAATTTTATTGTTACATAGGTATACATACAACATACCAAAAAATTTCAAAAAAAAAACCTACAACTATAAGGATAAACTTCCAAGACCAAGATTAAATGAATATACACAAAGAATATAATAAAAAACAACTAAATTATTATCCTAAATGCACCTATGATGTCTATGATTTTGAATATGAGGGAAGGTCCTACCGTGCATGCCAAAAATGTATTAAGGAAAATTTAAAATGAAAATTAATCTAGGAAAAAACATAAATGATCCTATTATAAATTCAATTCAACCTCAAGATAGAGAAACAAATGAAATAAATTAATAAAAGACACACAAAACTAAAGTATTGTGAGCCTCCTCCATTGTGATTAAAAGTGCCTTGCTCTTTGAATGTAGTTGCTCAATCATGTCTTCAATGCAAAGGATAATTTGGTAGCATTTTGGTATCTAAATGGAATTTTAATTGCTTGGATTCACTTGAAAATTTGATAGCACTTCATTAGCATAAATGTCGATGATGAAAGTTATGGATTACCTATCAATTTATAGGTTTATGGAACGTTAATCAAATGATTGAGTATTATTTGAATTTGTTGAATTAAAATAATAATCAATGGTGGATAATTAGTCCTCATCTATGAAGATGATAACTTATTCCATGGGTTGAGAAGAAAGGGTGTTTGGTTGAGTGAGTTAGCAATATTAGGTCAAGTTAGTTGGTTGAGTCATCGAGGAGGTTAAAATGTTGTAAGGTGACTCACAAGGTGGTTTAGGAAGTTGAGGAGGGTGGTTGGATGAGTCAACAAATGGTTTAAATAAATGTGGATGATGCTTGGGTGAGGTGGAAAATATGGATTTAATGAATTCTAGAGGAAAAAGGTGTGCATAATTAATTCATTAATAATTAATCAATTACTCAAAATTTAGAGGGAAATAATGTTAATTTGAATTTGAATTAGGAAATGAGAAGGTTTAGCATGTCAAAGTAAATTTAGACACTAAATGATGAGATTTAGGTGTCTACAACAATCAATGTTATCATGGAGAATCAACATTAGAAATGGATATCAAGATAGTTCATAATTTAACCTATTCTACTAGTGTTTTATCTAAGCATGCTTAGTAAATGATTCAATTGAGAATGAAAATAATTTTGTTGTTAATAGAATGTAATTAATTGATCCTATTGAATTATGTGTTATTTATGAACAAAACCTAGAGGAGGTTGGAAATATTGATGAATGTAATGTTGAAGCCTCTGTAGTAGATATTATTATCATTAGTGGTCTCTATAATGACTCACCTAAGAGTCAATAAGGAGAAAAATAAAGTAGTTTATTTGGTACTTTATTGAAGAAGCTTGAGCTTATGAGCAATAGTAACATTTTCCCTTGTTCATATATGATAGATATTATTAAAGAGCCATGATTTATCTCCTTGCTTGTATAGGACTTTGGTACTCCTTTTAAAAAGAATGAACTTATGAGAAGTAATAACTTGTCCCCTTGTTCAAGTATGCTTGATCTTACTGAGGGAAATGAGATATCTCTTTTTTAATAGTTTATTTGTAAAAGATTGGAGTACCTCATTAAAGAAGTCTGAGTTTACAATCAATACTAAGGTAAAATGTTGTTTGGGTATACCAGATATCTCAAATGGTAATGAATTATCATCTTTTTTATAGACGATGTTGTTACTCGATTAAAGAAGTGTAAGTTTACAAATAGTACTGATGGGTTTCCTTATTCAAGTTTGAATTTTTATACCATGAAAGATAATAGTGAGACCCTTATAAAAAAATCCTTTCAATAATCATCTTTATGAATAAAACACTTTTAATTGAAGAAGTTAGATTTTACAAGCAATACTAATGTATCTCCTTGTTCAGGTATGCCCAATCTTAAAAAAATAATGAAACATGTTTTGATTGAATTTAATTTTTAGATGGATTTTGTACTTAAAGATAGAGGAGACCTAAGATTAATAAACAACATTTATGTATCCCCTTGTTAGGTATTAATGACTCTATTATTGAAGAGAGATAAGAGGTCCTTATATTAGAGCCTTGTAAACTAAAACTTCTTGAATTTGATACTCCATCAAAGATGTCTGAGTCTAGAAAGGGCCATGACAAATCTTTGTGCTTGTATACATTGTTTGGAGAGGATACTCCATTTAAGAAGGCTGGTCTTACAAGTAGTACTGACACATTTGATCTAGAACTTATTGAATTATATTATCCATCAAAGACATTTGAGCTCACAAAAGACCATGAAAAATACATATGATCTACAACAAACATCATATTTTTCCATTTAATATAACTAGATATATGTCCTTAGGCATCATAAATGTTTTGGTTTTATTATTTAACAAACTGGATGTGGATGGAAAGTGTTTATTCCATGTGAATGGAAGAACTTTAACTTTATATTGTTGATATTTGATGGAACTATTCATATATTCCACTTAGAAAAAGTTGATAAAGTAATAATATAGAATTTTAATAAGATGTAAAACAAATTTGTGTCACTACTAAATGATTTATGATCTTATTGGAAAATTTTGTCCAACATACCAATATTTTTCCTAGATTGAATAGGTGAGCAAAGTTCCTATTTAAGTGAATGATCAAATGACTTGTATAAGCTTTGAAAGACCAAACCATCATAGGACATCATATAAAAATGAATGGGTCAGCTTGATTTTGAAATAAATAAATGTACTCAGGAAGCTTCTTAGGACCAAAATATTGCATGGACATGAATTTATTCATGTCAAGATCATGCTCTAAAAACTTCATGTCTTGATGACCTTTCTATCTCAAGATACAAAGCTTCAAAGTTAGACTTGCAGAATGGAATAGGTGCATAGATGTCAATTTAAGCTCGATGAAGTATCCATTAGAATTTATATATCCAAAGTTTTAATGTGAGAGTGACAAGTGTTTAAAAATTTGGAACTAAGGTCAAGATCCAACAATGAACATCGATCTGATAGATGTCAGTGGGTCCTAAGATCTAACGATGCATATTTACTTATACAAATTAGATCAATGATGATCATCAAGTCAAAAGGTCAGTATAAGCAAGAAGATGATAAGTGGAAAGATCTCAAGTGTTTTAATAGATATCTAATAGTGATAATCAATTGATAGAGTCAGTGGGTCTAGATAGATAAATGGTGAGTATACAATCATACAAAGAAGATCAATAGTGAGTATTGAGTCAATAAGTTAATGTCTATTGAAGCCAAATAAGAAGATGCCAAGTGTCACAAGCATGTTAATCTAGAATAAGATCAATGGTACACATTTAATCATAAAAATATAGATCTATGATGAGCATGAGGTCAAGAAGTCAAAGGGTTGATAACAAAATCCATAAGGTCTAGATGTAGGATAGGTCTATTTTAGACCTAACTTAGAGATAAAGAAGGAAATTATTTGACCTATAGGTTTTCATCGATATAATATCCATAAGAAAACCAATAAATGAGATTGTTTTTCAATATATAGAAGATATCTATGCTTAGATACTAAAATTAGGAAGATATGTGATTAATGAAAGAGTGTCTCATATTTTGATATGGTCATAAGCTTAAATAAACATTCATTAAAATCAAACATTGTGATGACCTTATTAGGCCTAACGGTATGAGGACTTTGTCCTTACAACATGAAATAGTGGAGATGGCAATGAGAAACAAAATAAAAGGAGCTCAAAGTTGAAAAAGTAGTTGGAGTGTTGATTCTATTAAGATCTTAAAGATATTTTTTCCAACAAACTTAGTCATGACTCATCATACAAAATATACTCTTGTCCTCTAGTGGATCTCTTAGCTAATGAGAAATCTTGAAGATTATTAGATCAAATTAAGGTTAGCTTTTTGACAAAGGATTATTCTTGATTAGGAGAATGTATGCATATAGAAAAGAATCAACGAAATGCCACCATAATTCTTGATCATTAATGAGTCTTTTCCATTTTTCTATGCATGTTCCCCATCTCTTTCATTCCCATTATGCTATATACATAGGATTTTTAACCTTAAAATTTATCCCTCTCTTGGGCATGACTAGACTTTACCAAGATTGAGCTTTGTAACCTCTTGAGATGAATACAAGACTAATTTTAGATATCATTTTTTTCGTATAGTGTGTCAATGTCAGTTTGATTTACATATGTGGTAGAAATCACTCCCTTTTCAAGTCCTAATCTCACCTAGCTACTAGTTATCTTGTTATGCAAGTCATGTTTAGTGAGTAGTGTCATTTGATTGAAGTTATCATGTGGATACATTGAATGGTTAGTGCTTTGAATTAGGCCTATCCATCACTTTCCTTAGGTTTTGATCACTTGGTGAACCTCTACATGAAATAATGATACATAAGAGACTTTGGAATTGTAGATCTAATAATTTGTTATATCTCATTAGTGTTTTAAAAGGCTCAATTAAGAGTGGATGAACAATCAATTTAGGTACATCACCAAGATTAACATAGATTTCCATTTCAGTTCTATTTTTCTCCCTTTTACCTAGCAATTAGTAGGTTTTAGTGGAAATGAGCTAAGTGATACATCTAAGGAGTTAGCCTCATTAAAATTCCTAGAGGTCTAACCTAAGATTAGGTAACCCATAGCCTAGCATCTTTACCATGTTGGACTAGATTTGGATAGAGGACTTGAATAATCCCTTTGTTTAGCTAGGGTGCAATCTAGACCTCCAACAGTTCCCATTTTAGTTTGATAAATAGGTGTAACATTCTATGTCCAGGGTTGTAAAATTTAGACACTCTTTTGTATTTTTTACTTTTTATATTAATAAAATGTTTGTGAACTCACTTGTGGGTATAATATTTGAACCAAATTATTTTCTATAGTTGTTTTATAATACTGATTACCATCTTGTTTTGGTGACATTGACAATACTTATCCATTAGTTATACTAGAATAAATTCAATTATATTTTTATTAATTAGATTAAATCAACACTTTAACTACTTAAAACTTCAATGAAATAAATATGATTTTATTAAAAATACATAAACAAAACTTAATTGTCTAGAGATCTAACTTACATTTTAATTAGGAAAAAAATCTTAAATCTTTGACTTTACGATAATTTTATTCGCCACAATTTTTATTCTTGTTTGAGGAGTGGATGGCACTTCTATTTCTTCTTTTAAATTTATAGAATCTTGGACATGATAAATACTCGAGTATATTTTGAACACTTCTATTGCCCTATGCCTTTGGTTCCATCTCCATATTTTTAAAAATATTTTATTGTATTTCAAGTTCTTTGTTAAATTTCAACAATGGATGTAAGTATACCTTATCCTTATGACAAAACTTACCAAAATGACGTGAATCCACAAAAACATCTTCTGCATGTTCACTTATAGGTTTGATTCTAGACAGATAATTATTCTACAGTAAACAGTGAAAAAATTGAAATAATTTATGATTTAGTATTAAAAAATATCATTATTTTAGGAGGCAAGGCTATTGTTCTATTTTTTCTCTACCATGACTTGAATATTTGTCTAACTTGTTTAGGGGTGGTCTCTTCATAACAAGAATCTAACTATCATAACTTGAATATCAATAGTTTTAGGGTCCTTATCATACTCCTTTCAAAGATCACTTGAAAAATGTGTTGGTGGAATTTTATAGTGTTTTATTTTATTAAATATACCTTCAAATCTTATAATAATATTGAAAAATTGTGCCCTCATCTCATTAAGGGATATTTTATCTATTTCAAACATGTTTTTATGACCCAAAGTTTCACCTTCAATGTTTGGATGTTTTTTGGCCACATCCATAGTTTGTATTCAATTTTTTCATTTCATTGTGCTTTCAATCCATAACGTCATTCTTGAATCATCTAATAGTCCAAATAAAAATAGACTTTGTCATCTCGTGGGTATGCATTCTTTGAATGTTCATATATGGAACCATTTCATTTACAAAACAACTTCATCACAATTAATGTCATTATGTAGCAAAAAATCTAATCCTACATCAAGAAAACCAAGTTTAGAACACAATTATAATTAAAAAATTACCTAAAATAATAAACTATAATCATA
This sequence comes from Torreya grandis, assembly GCA_037957365.1. NCBI lineage: Eukaryota > Viridiplantae > Streptophyta > Pinopsida > Cupressales > Taxaceae > Torreya > Torreya grandis. The sequence goes on along the minus strand of JARHVA010000364.1, from coordinate 1,652,627 downwards.
AATTTAATCAAGAATTACATCTAGGAATATTGGATAGAGTTGTACCTTTCCTCATAATAAAATGGATCATGTCCTTGAGAGGTTTGAAATTTGAACTTGTGAAATTCTTCATAAGTCTTCCACATCCTCACTATTTTTTTGTAAGCTTCTTCATCTTGTAGGAATTCGATACCCTGGGATAAAAAGCACTTATCCATTATGCAATGATAAACACCTAATTTTATAATAAAAAATACCTATTTATGAAATTATAAGCTCCTAATATTCTTTCTGATACTAGTATAAAATGCTAAAAAAACACCTTACATCATCAAAACAAAAAATGAAATCATTAAATTAAATTTTTATCTTTAAAATTACTTCATTATAAAAGAGTATTTTGTCATATGTGGTACCATCTAATTATCCATGGCTAAGATCCTTGTACTTTAGGCCTATGGTTCACTTCATTCCCAAGTTTACACTAAACACCAATTTTTTGAGCTCTTCCCAAATTTTAAATAACTTTGATTTCTCACAAACATTAGGTGGATTTTTTTTCCATATTTTTGTACCACTCTTTGTATTTATCATAGCATTTTTAGTACATTATGAATTCCACCATGATGGGAATAATATATAACCTTTGACATTAACCCAAGTGTAAGCTAAAATGGTTGAAAAATTAACATCATTAAATTCAGTTAAATCATTCCTTTAACCATAAAATATTTTAAAATAATAACATGCTTTATAAAAAATTAACTTAAACTCATTCTTTCTATCGATTAAACATTTATTTATAACTTTTAAAATCAACACTACAAGTTTGCATCAATGTATGTAAGAGGTAGGTCAATTTTATCTTCCCGTTGTTTATTACATTCAAGTGCCTCATCAAAATTCATTTCTATAAATTTAAGTACAAAATGAGGTTAACATGTAATGGTGAATAAATTTTGTCAATTATTAGTTTTAATAAAATAAATAACTTACAAGTACCCTATGAGGAATTGAGTACATCTTTGAAATGTGGTAGATTGTATCTCATTCCTCAATACAATGTTTCATGGTAATCATGTGTATCTCTCTTTGACATGTGTACCAAGGACAAAAGTTATTCCCCATCATTGAAACTTCATTATTACATACCAAGCTACAAGTCACCAATAAATCATGACACTCATACAAATTAACTTTCACTTGCCTACCATATGATGTGTTAATGCCTTTTTTACAAATAAAAATTATTTGTTTCATAAGATTATACTCAAATGTAAGACATGTGTCATGTGCTAAAACTTTTTTGTATTCTTCCCATCAAATTTACCAAGGCTAATACAATAAATCATCCCACTATCTTCTAAAAAATCAAATATTATTTCATATAATTATTCACCTCAATAATAATGGAAATAGAAATCTATTCTATATTTGAATACAAATTCAGATAATAATATTCTATTTTTCCTCTCATATGTTTCAACCATAAACGTAACATATGATGCTACATACATAATTCTTATCCCAATAGTCAAATCGTTTGCTCTAAACTAATGCATATTCAATGTCTTAGTTTATTCATACCAAAAATTTATTTAATTAACTACAAATTTTAGGGTCACACCCTTAAGTAACCCATGTTTGTCAAAATTCTTTAGGCTTTATAAAGCCTTGTGGGACATGCTCAATTCAACAATAATAAAATCTATGTTTCTAGGTAAAAAATCATATCAAATATTATTAACAATAGTATAATTAATTTTATAATGACTCCATACTAAAAAAAAACATTATAAACCTTGGACTCTTTATAATTACTAAAAATTAAGTGCCTAAACCCATCAATAATGTTATCATCTTTCACTTCCTTAACTGCTTTTCTAGAATACAATTTTCTAACTTTCATAAATTTAATTATTCCCTCTTTCAATATTTCATAATACTAACCTGACCCATTTTTTGATATAACAAGTATTGTATTTTACATTAAGACCCTAATCTAATATGATCTACTTCTATTGAGTTATAATTAGTACATTTCTCCAAAATATCCTTGTTTTCAGTTTTCAATCTTGTCATCTTTTCTTACAAATCTCTTAGTATTGTGTTTTCTCTATGTTGGATTTTTTTGGAAAACTGACTAACCAATTACTATATTTTTATTATCCATGTTATGATTGAAGTGATCTCTAAAAATTTCATTGATTTAAACCGAGAAGATAAGTTGAAGGGTTAGTGAGCAACAGTCCCTAGCATACTTTTATATGTACTTAGCCTTTCTTTTAAGAGCTATGAGAAAGTCTTTTTCTAAAATAAAATATTTTAAATTTTTTATTTTTCATGAAGTTTATTTGTAACATGGATTCATATAACCACTATTATATTCCTTAATAGGTGATAAGGGTTACCTAGGTACAAAAACATATTCATTTGTAGATGTTGGAAGAGAATCACTGATAATAGAATTTAAATGAAACCCCATGTTTGATGGAACATTCTCATTTGAAAATATTGAACACTAATCACGTGAAACTTGTGATGCAACTCTTTTATCCCCTAGTTAAGTGAACTATAGGACAATGTTAGTTGGGGGAAGAACTAGAATATCAACATATTTATTTGTCTTACATTGCCCTATATGGAGTGGAGCATTTTTTATGAATTTTATGTTTGTGTTATCCATTTGAGAAATATGTGATAAAATATAAGATATTAGTAAAATGTTAGTGTGCATATGTATATTTTACCTTAAAAATAAGTTAATACATAATTGACTAAAATTCCCATTTTTATGAGGAAGTTGAAAAATACCATTTTATACATGTTTTATATTAGAAAAAAAAAGATTAAATCATTTAAAAAAATGAATACCCATATTTGTGTTTTTTCTAATTTGATGTGGTGAAAATTTTAAATAAATTTTTTAACATTTACCCATTATTTATTTTCATAAAACAAATGATGCTTTGATCTCCATTGGATTATCCAAGGTTGGATATGAATATATAAATATTGGTAAGATTCATTACATTCCATTAGTAGTTATATTTCTAATCATAAACACTATGTATTCCTTGTTAATGCAATTATTTATATTGAAGCTAAAATACTTTTATCCTTGAACTAATAGATGATTATTGGGGTGAGAAAAACATAGATGCTCAAGTATCACTATAGATAAATTAATAAACAACCGGAGAATCAAATCTATATTTTTTTAAATCAAATATATAATATATCAATGCTAAAGATAGGTTGACCAAATAAATTCATAATATTAATTTGTATCCATGTTTCAATTATATCTATTTGATATACTAGTAAATATCAATATGCTAGATATGTTGACCAACATATACCCAAGTTTTTGTGAAAAAACAAAATAGTCTACAAAAATCATAGACTATTGAAACCTTAAAAATATTTTAGCAAATGCTACATTTATCTAATTTTGGGTAAGATAAATATTATAATATCTCTCCTAAAATAAGACTCTAATATTACTAAATATGGGTATCCAACTCACAAGGGCAAGGTCTTGCTAAATAACTTGCATTGTGCAAAACTAATACCCAATAGATTGTAAAGTCTAGAAAAAAAAACTAGAACCTACATTTTATTTTTTGTATTATGATGTATAAATATATTTGTATCAAATTATCCTCTACAAATATTATCGATCATCTCATACTGATCCATTGTCTTCATCTCTCTCTACAACTCCACTTTCTAAAGTTTCCACACAAGCACCCAAAAAACACATGCAACATGCATCACTTTTTACATATTTATTACCTAATCTAAAGTTTTTATAGAACTAAAAGATTCAATCATATTTTCATATAAGTCCATGAGATGTCATATAATTTTCATGTTATTATTTCCATCATAATGAATTTTAAATCTCATCTCACAACACTGCCAATTATTTAGTTCATAATGTGTCTTACAAAAATGCAACCTATTCAAGATTTAAATTTCAATATCTTGGAATAGTTAATATATTTATAACTAAATAGGTTAATTTTTATTTCAATCATAAATATTAATTTGTCATCATCGATATTAACTTTAAGGATAGTCTACAAAAGTCACAAACTATTGAAACCTTAAAAATATTCTAGTAGATGCTACAGTTAGCTTCTTCTGGGTAATCTCTCCTTTAAAGAGACTATGATTTTACTAAAGATGGGTATCAATCCCATAGGGGAAAGGTATTGTTAAATCACTTTCACTATGCCAAACAAATACCCAACAGATTATAAAGTCCATAAATCTAAACTAGAACTTACTTTTTCTTTTTTGCCTTGTGATGGATAAGGATATCTACACCAAATACTCCTTTGCCAATTTGTTCCATAATCTCATATTTCTCCACTTTATTTTAATCTCTCTAAAACTCCACCTTCCAAATTTTTCACACATGCTCCCAAAAAACACTCACATAAAATGCATCACTTTCTACATATCTATTATCTAATCTAAAGTTTTTGTACCATTAAAATATTTAAGCAAACATTCATATAATTCCACTATGCATGTCATTATCTCCATCATAATGACATCTAGATCTCACCCCAAAACACCAAAAATTACTCATCCCATAATATGTCTTATAAAAATGCAATAAAAAGTAACTTGTTCAAGCTTCAAATTTCAACACCCTGTAACAAGTTATATATTTGGAACTGAGTAGGTTGATTTTTTATTCAAGCATCAATAGAATATAAAATATCATTAAACCCCCTATTTTGATTTTTTGTATATATATTTATGAAACATAATATTTTGCCATTATATTTTAGAATTGATATCACAAATAATTGACAAATCAATCATTGTTCACAATTTGACAAATACAAATATTTATAAAACTAAGAATAGAAAGACACTCTTTGTATGGACCCATTTTAAACCATAAAAATAAATAAAATTATGTATTTCTTATGTATATATGATTAACAATACATAAACATGTAAAAATAAAAGTATAATTTACCATAATGGGTCAATCATCAATATTCCTCGTAGAAGTGAAAATCATAATACAATGAAACATTAAATTGATGAATAATTATTCAATATTCATTATCTGGTATTAATTCACATTCATATAGAGCCAGAAATATGTTAAAAAAAGTAAAAAATCCATGCACATTACAAAATCAAAGATGCAACATCTCTTGAAGCTTAAAAAATAAGAAGGATGCACTTGATTATCTTCAAAGAGGAAAATCCAAAATGACTGAGGTACATCCACTTTCACATGATCACTATCACTCTATTTCATCTTCTATGGTTACATTAAGAAATCAAGACTCAATGAGCCCTGGTGAGGACTTACCAAATTGAGTCTAAGTCAAGGCATGTGTGGATTCATCAAGTCTTTGGATAAGTCTGGTGATCTAGATAGACTAGTGAGTATAATCCCTAGACTCACCAAGTCCTTGCCATTTTCCATTTTTTAACCTGCAAAAAAACAAGAAAGTAAAAAATAATTAAACTCTTACCAATTTTGGCCTATTACTTGTGGAAAATATAACTTGACTTTTCCAATAAAATTAAAAAAAGTATGACAAAACAATGGTCTAAACAATAACTCATTGTAAGACTAGCATTCTAGTGTAGTGAAAAATAAATTTAAATAAATCCTTGACCATTATCCAAGATAATTTCATTAAGGGTAGTGTGCATGATAAAAAAAAATAGGGTACCCAAGTAATACAAACATAGATCATACCATTAACATTTCAAGTCTAAGTTTAAAATTATTATCTTATGAAGAGTTCCCCTTTCCATTATTTGAGTTATTATCAACTAGATTGGGAACACAAATTTTGTATAGAGAAACCTCAAAACACTCCATCCATAAGTTTCCATGGTTTACACTCAATACTACCTAAGGATTTGAAAGGATATAGATTTATTATGTGCATAACCATGAAGTGGTTAGTGCCAAAAAGAAACATAAAAAATAATTAAGGTGTGATAAAAAAAATAGGAGGAAATTAAGGCATTGAAAAGCATCTCCCCAAAGCTCTTTTGCTAGGTTTAAGCTGATAGCCAAGAAATATTAGAGAAGAATATAGTGCAAAAAAACTATAATCATGTCACTCGAATTAGCTATCACCAATGGTCTCTAAACAAATGAGGATAAGTTATGTTTAAAAACATATTTTTATCAAGATAGACACACAAGATCTATTAAGTGTGTATTCAATATTATAATATTATTTGACTAAACATAGTCCTTAAAGACCTATTATCTAAGAATACTTATTTATACACACAATTTGTGACTAAATACACCATAATGTATCAACCTATGCAGACCCAGTGTTTTACAAATTTACCACAAGGGTAATTAGAGTTTAGTCCTAGACCTACCAAGGTTTCCTTTGGAAATAAAGCATCCAAATCAAATAATTGATTAAAATTTAGATATAGTCTATATAGCATATAATATCATTCCTTAAGACTCATAAAGATTGTACTAAGCATATATTTGAACTGTACCAAGCATAGAAATCAAAAATTCCATGCTAGTAACAACCATAGTTATGAAACTAGATATTTATCAACTAAAAATAGAATTTAGAACTTTCAATATCCTTTATACCATATTTTGAGAAAAACAATTAACACTTACTCTACATATTTTTATTCTATCCATGCTTCTTGTATGTTTGAACATATATTTTATAACAAGATACTAACTTTACTTATATTATCTTTAGCATAGATTGACATCAATGAAATTACAATATCATGATAGGTATCCCAAACTAGGTCAATTTACTGAGGTGAGCCACCCTAATAAGTTTCCAAGAGAAATAAATCACTAGATCAAGAATGAAATTAAACATGGGTATTTATAACCATTAGAACTAAGTTCAACATTACAAGTGTATTTATAAAGTCCCGAGTTTATACATTTACACTTACTTTTTTATATATACATGTATGTTAGATGTAATTGACTAGTTTTGAGTGTATTTTAAAAAGGATTTTAAATTGAATGCATTTTAATTTTTTTCTCCTCAAATTCTCTATTTTTGTTATATTTAAAAAATTTCCAAGTCTTTTCAAGTATTTTTAATGAGTCCAAGTCCAAGCCAAAAATAGGCTTTTCAAGTCTTTGTCAAGTTTGAGTTTCATTTATATGGGTAGAATATAATGGTACACTAATCAATCCTAATTTCACTAATCAATCCTTATAATTATACATGTGCGATGATCAAACACATGTGATAATTACATTCACACATGTAGAATTAGGCTTGATTAGTGTGCCATAATTGACAATCTCAATTCTTAGTAGTCATGGTAACTATACAAATTAGTCAAAGAGAAAGTCTAACAATAGCAATAATACAAATACCTCTAATGTATAAAAGCTATTACAAGAAAAAAATTTAGGTTTTAATGCAACTTAAAAATGATTTTTACCACATATGACTCAAGTAATATTCTTATAAATTGAACGTGTTATCTAGTTTTGTATTTACATGAGTTTGCAAGATATAATTGTATCTAGCTTAGTGGTTTTATAACTCAAACATTAATATTGAATTTAGACAAAAATGTATAGAGGTTATTAGCTATTTATTGTGCTTAAGTTTTATCAATATCCTTAACTGTTTACTCTAAGAAACCAACATATAAAGGTTTGTTTCATTTATTTTAAACAAATTTTTAAATTTTAACTTTATCTCTTATTGTGTTTAAATTTCAAAATTCTACCATTTACTTAGGATTTTCATATCTATGCATATTTTTAGTAGGAGTTTTAATTTGGATTGATATCGAAGTTTTACTTTTAGCATTGCAAATAGTAGAAGTTTTAATGCAAAAAATTCCAAACATGTTTTCAAAGTTGTTTTTGAAATGAGATATTATTCATGTAGTAGATACAATAATATTATCATTGGCCACTATGTTAGACAAGGAGGAAGCATCTTCAACTAGGGTGTCATTAAAAAAATGTCATGATAGTAATGTTAGATGAAAAAGTGAAGCAGTTGTAAAGGAAGATACTAAAGATTCAAAATAGCATAATATGAATGGTAGATAGAAAAAAGTGAAGAGTTTTGATGGAGGATACTAAATATTCAAATTGAATTAAAGCTTCTTCATCTCCAATTGTCATGCCAAATGCCAAGTCAAATCTTAAAGAAATTATCAGTAACCATGGAAGGCATTTTAAGGATATATACTTTACTACAAATTTTGGGGCTACTGAACCTAGATATATAGAAAGTCTTTCCAAGTTGAAAAATCTCAACAATAATTTAAATGGTGTTTTGAAAGGAAAACCAAAATGCATGAGTAAAAATACTAGAGTTTTAACTAATAATTATTATCAACTATTATATAATGTTTAAATTCTGGTAGAGATTAACATAGATGATGGTATGTTAAGTTTTGAATTTGTTGTTGATGGGGTTGTGGCATCTTTAATAAATTATTTGGTAGGGGGTGATTATTAAAAAGAGAACATGTCATAGGATGATTTGAGAAATCATCAGCAAGAGACATAGATAAGTTTCTAGTAATTTATTGATCTCTTTCTTCCATTGAATCACTATGGTAAAGACACTCCTTTGGCAGCTTTAGTATAGAAGCTATAATATGCACTTGCCACATTTGGATATTGTTTTATGGATCAAATATAGGGTCTAATATCATAGAAAGATAATTTTATAAGTTTTGGTATAAACATTTTCTCTAGATTATCCTTGAAATTAAGGTTGTGTAGAGCACAAAGACAAAAGTCACTCCCTGATCACCCCTCAAGTGTATTACATATAAACCCTTTAGCTAATATCATTGATGTTGAATATTATTTTTTTTCCAAACCACATAAAAATTAAATTGAAATGTGTGGTAATGGTGTGACTGAAGCCATTACTAATGCATTTACTCCATCCAATGTAACATCTACATAAGGGCATGAAGAGGTATGTTTTTTTCAAAACAAAAAAGTATTTATGTAATATTTTCATAACTATGTTTATAGATATGTGCCTCTAGATATATTATTAAATATTGCATTCATTATTGTCTATTTCCTTAGATGCTTAAATAGGAACTAACTCTAGTTTCTTTAGGAGAATTAGAGGATAATATAGGGTTGAGAGATATAAAAGCTGCAAGAGTAAGGGCTTCAGTAAGTGAAACTACTAGTTATATTTCATTCATTGAGTTCACTAAGAATTAAAATTAGAGAGGAAATATATATAGTTATGGTGTGTATGGGGGTGGATACCCCCTCCATAAGACAAGTTATCATGGTTGGCATTATCCATCTCTCCTCCCTGATAAGATTCTCAAGTATAGCATGATTCCAAAACTAACCAATGGGTTGATGGTTGAAACCCCCTCCCATTTTATGAAGATCCCCTAGGCTAGGATGGCTAGGGAGAAAAGTCTCAAGACACTCTAACTCTACCTCCTCTATCAACTACCATGTCCATAGTTATTGATTAGTTATTTCCTTTTTGTTTGTGTTATTTCATTATCATTTTTTATTGATGTGCACTTGAGTTAGTTTAATTATGGTTATTGGCTAGGTTTTAGATTTTATTGGACTTTTATTTATCCTAAGGATCCCGTATCTTGGTTTGGATTATGAGGTGTGACCTTTCCACCCATTTTTCTATATGATTAGATTTATACTATAATTTTTTTTAAATTAATAGAAGTGTGTATTTCAATAGAAAATAAAGAGGATTGAAGAACTTTCTAATGTTAATGTCTTCTTTTGATTTGTTGTAGATGAAATTATAATACAAGCATCAATAATTTTGAAAGGACCAAGCATCTATAGAAACCATCTAAGATTAAACTTTTTTGTTGGTGGGAAACTTTTGGGTAGATTATCAACAATATATCAAACACTAAAGAACAATGTGGTAGTAGAGGTAGCAGACCCAATGTATTTAGAGTCTTAAAAGCTATGGTATCAAATCCATATAATTACAAATTTACATATATAAAATTAGATGCAATAACCAAGAGGAGTTTGATATAAACACATAAAATCTCTTTTATACTTTTTCAAAATGTGATATTTATTGACAACATTATACAAAGAATTCTCCAATGTGATTTGATAAAATTTGATACTACATGTAATATTTTATTACTATTATGTGTTGTAGAAGAGCTTAATAATTTAGCTCATTATTTAAGAGCTTCGAGTCTATCTGATGCATTTTTAGAAGGAAAATTCAAAATCCTATATGAATTGAAAGTTGATGTTCCTTTGATTCCTCAAGAAAAAATTTTAAATGGAAAGTTCACTTCCAAGTTAGCACATTAATTGTAAGATTTAGTGATATTGTATACTATTGGTATTCTAACTTAGTGCAATCAACTAACTAAATTCTAACAATTTTTACTTCCATTTGAAATTGGGAGACAATATTTTTATTCTACATAGTTAGGTATAGAATGAGCTCTATATCGCTTGCACAAGTAAGAGAATGATCATCATCTAAACATGGTGAATAATCCTCTTACTAGATTACTAAAATAATAAAAGGTTCAGGTTTCATGAAGGTGAATACTAGAATTAGCAAAAATATTAATAGAATTGTGTTATGGTCACAATTACAAGCATGTTCTCAAAATTTAGTAAAACAATGAGGTTAGTTCTGGATTAGGTCCAAATATTGAGTTTTACATGATTATTATTCATTAAATGTAAAAGATTGCACATGGAATGTGTAGAACAAGTGTGAATACTCATCAAAATGGAGAATTTGTTTAGGCATCTCAACTAGGATTGTTTTTTTCCCTTATCCCACCGATATGGATTATTCTAGTGTAAGTAAAATGGCCATAGTGAGATAGAATTTATATATTATTGGGCATATGATAGGTAAAGCTCTTAAATATGGTAGACTTATGGACTTGCCTCTATCCATAGATTTTTATAACCTTGTTCATAGGAAGGTGATTTATATTCTAACATTATTCTTTATATTCAAGTATTGATTAGATTTATAGTTGATAATTCTTTGATATTTTTTATTTTGATTTATGTAGGATCTTGATGTAACAACCCCACTAGGTTTACTAAAATAGGGTAATTATTTTTAAATTAATTACACATATTCATCTAATATATCTCACCATAATGAAACCTAACGAAGTGATCTTTAAACAAATGTATTATTTTTAGTTAACCTTAAAAGGTCTATAGCTAATCCATTTATCTAATGATCATCATAACAATAATATTTCAAAATAGGTACAATACTAAATATACAAATAAAGAATGACTTTATTTCATATAAGTAATATTATAAATTTAGCCACGGTTGGTAAAACATTACAACCACTACTGTAAATGTACATATGAATAAAAAGTATAGTTTTAGAAATAATACATGTCTCAATAATAATAATAATAATAATAATAATAATAATAATAATAATAATAATAATAATAATAATAATAATAATAATATGATACAAAACTTCACAGAGCATGAGTCTTAATAAACTCAAAGTATCCATCAATAATCTAAGTGTAGTCTCTAGTGTAGTACTGTTGTACAGAGGAAAAACATCATTCGAGTGCTTTTTCACACCAACCATAGACCATCAATCCCCTACACTATCTCTCAATAAGGGAATGGTGCTCCCTTCACAAATGGGTAGATGATGATGGTGTGATAATCTAGAGTGACAAAGTAAAACCTATGTGTTGTAAGATAACTAATACATGATGTATACCATAAACAAATCCTCTCCAAAATGATATCGTACAAACATGTAAACTATATCAAACACATGAAATTATAATGTTTAACTATAAACATTGTGTTAACATTTTGGACTCACAAGCCAAAATATCAACCCCTATCATTCAAAAATTTGATGATCATTACCTTAACTTAATTTTTTATGCCCCATAATGAGCTTGTTTTATAGAAAAATGACTAACTTAAACACTAGAGGAACTAGAACATCATTGAAACATCATGTAGGATAAATTAGGAAAAAAGCAACATGTACAAGGATGTCAAATTCAAGCATCATAAAGTAACCATTTTGATTCAAATATTCCTAAGTCTAAACAAGTTGTTGACAAGTGTCAAGATAGAAAAAGAGTAGAATAGATATAATGGTAAGTGGAAATTAATGAGGTCAATGGGCCCAAAAAAATCAATAGAGCATGTTTAATCATGTAAAGGAAAATATAATAATGAACACAAGGTGAAAAGGTCATAAGATCTTAATATTAAATACCAAACTACCAAGTGGTAAAGTTGCATTAAATCAAGTCAAAATATTAATAGCACATAGGAAATAACTCAATCTAGTGGGTCCAGTGTAATATCCCTTCGAATATCAAAACAAAGCTCTGAATTGCTTATCTAAATTTCTGCAAAATATCTTTAAATAGATAAATAAATCACCGTATAAACCCTTATTTATTTGCTCATAAGCTTACAATAGAGATCCTCTGTCAAGTATACAAAGAATATTGAAAAAGTATGGCCTGAATAGCCTGAATATTCTACAAACTGGGAAAGAATTCTAAATCTGGTTCGTCTCAGCTTGCTATGTAAAAAACACAGTCACCGACGTCGGTTATACTACCGTCATCGGTCGACCTGTAGTCGTTAACTTGCCGACGTCGATAATATGTCGACCGATGTCATGCTCTGTAGGTCCCTGTTCGTTGATGTCGGTGCCTAAAATTTTTGTAGGTGCGTATAGATTTTCACAGATCTATTCGGAAGTCATACGGCCACTGATGTCGCACAACCTGTATGCTTGATCCTGATTTGTAGAATTATAGGCTAATACAAAGATCTATATCTAGATAATTCTTGAATTAGAAACCCAAAATAATGAAATACCTGTAAACCCTTGTGATAGCTTCTGTGTGAAGTTATCTCTCAAACTTGTAAACACCTGTGATAACTTCTATATGAAGTTATCTCTCAATTTGGCAATAGATCGGTTGATCTTTCACAACCTCTGAATCGTACACAATGAAGAGTTGACGTTCTTCAATGCAAATGGAATCCTGGAACCCTTGACTCAGTCTTCACAGAAGAATTTCTTAACAAGAATCAATATCAATAATAGTCATGAATACAAACTCTCTCCCATGAGAGATCCTTATACCCCTCCAAAGGTGTGCTTGCTAAAATTAGATTCCCTTAAATTAGACTTAGGGCTTCCTTAAATTAGAACTAGGGTCTTAAAATTAGACCAATTCTTAAATTAGAATTAGGATCCTAAAATTAGACCCAACAATTAATAATTAATAATTAATAATTAATTAAAATTGGACCAAATAATTAATATTTGATTAAATCAATCAATTATTAATATCTCCCTTAATTCATGTCCGAAAGAGCCCAAACGAAAGCCAAGCCCAGCTCCATCAAGACCCTCTATCCATCTCATCAGCCTATGAGGGTCGCATAATAGGCTAATCATCTATTCTGCACATGTCAACTAAAAAGGGGACATGACAATTCGCCCCTCCTAAAATTGCTTGCCCTCAAGCAATCGTTGAATGATAGACCAATCAATCCACCTGGATCCTAAATGAAGTCTCGATCTATAGTGCTGTCAACCAACACAAACCCCAGGCCCTGTCCATCACCACTCTCATCCAATGGCATCACATCACCTCTGTCTCCTATACGCATATCATCATCAACATGTGACCTACCTATAAAAGGAAGCTGAGACTCTACCACATGTGCTAATTCTTGAACTGGACTCACCTCAAGACAAAGCTCATCCTCATATCTCTCTTGTGTCGGTGCCAATGTGCACTCATCATCACACTCTATCATGTCATGTAGTATAGGCATCTCCATCTGATGAAAAAACATATGTTTAAAGCTGCTGCCCCATATTGCCTTAAGAATATGTGTTTTCCCATCAACCTCAAAATGAACCTCCATGTCTTTGAGATAAAGAGTAACTTCCTCAAATGAATGAAGCCACTTCATACCCAAGACTAATTCTATGTCCCCCATGTTCACTACATAATAATTAGCCTTGAACTCATAGTTGTTCAAATGCAATGGGAGGTCTCTAATCATACGCTCACACCTAAGAGTGTGACCATCGGCTACCTTAACTCTAATGCCCTCAAAATCTTTAGTAGTGAGTCCACGCTTCTCCACAAATCTAGCATCTATGAAATTATGTGTGGGTCTTGTATCAAGAAGGGTGGTGACCTTCTGCCCTACCAAAACTCCACGGAGTCTAAATGACTCATCTGACCGAATACTAGATAGGTGTGACTCCTGTATATGAAGCTCTAAATCTACCTCTGCCTTAGGCTCTGAAGCCTCTGCCTCCTCAGAACTATCCTGCTGTTCATAATTTTCTGATTCCCCATCCTCATAATATGCCCACATCACACGATTTGCTTTGCCCTTAGGCCTCAAAGGGCAATCATGATGGATATCATATGGACCTTTGCAGTAGAAGCAAAGCTTCTTCCTGCGTAGATCATTAAGCGCTTCATGATCCAAAGGTGGTGCTGCTAGATTGGCCTTTGAATCATTTTTAACCCTGGATTTATCTATGTTAAAATCTGGTCTCTCTGTATCCCCATTGGAGTGCTTATGGTCTCTAGATGAAGAAGTACCTCTGGAGTTAGATCTACTTGATGGGGCTGCCATCTCCATATTGCGCACCTTCTTCATAGCTTCCTATAATGAAGGAGGATCAAAGCCTTTGATCCAACCTCTCAATGGTTCTATCAATCCCTCCATGAAGAGTACTACTAGTCGCCTCTCTGAAATGTCAGGAACCATGACTGATAACTTCTAGAAGTCACCAATGTATGACTCTAGACTGCCGCTTTGGCACAATTGTGCCAACTCTCAAAAATAGGACTCTGGATCTCTCCTATCAAAACACTCTACCAGCCTGTCCACAAACTCCTGATAAGAAGTGATCTAATCATGATGGAGTGTCACCATCCCATGGTGCCACCAATCGTGAGCTACTCCCTCAAGATGTAGTGTCGCATATCTGATAGCATCTTCCTCGGCCATCAGATGCAATGTGAGAAAGGTGTCCAACTTACTAACCCAGGCCTGCACTGTGACCTTACCACTACCGTCAAACATAGCGAGTGTGATCCTGCTCGTAGCATGCTTAAGATCATTATTCTGGTGTCTAGGTCTCCTGTCTTGTCTAGCCAATCTATAGTGCTCTCTCCTCATATTAACAAAATGATCAAAGGTCATCCTCTCCTGAACATGAGGAGGTAATAAGTTCCACTCATCATCTACAGCCAAGTAAACATCTACAAATGAGGAATCTCCTACTTCCTCCTCTACTGGAACTTCTGGTTCTACTTGCACAAACATAAGACGTGTAGGTCTATCCGCTATTCTGGAGTGGGCCTGTTGGGGTCTCTAATTAATCGTAACATCTCTGTTATCGCCTTGATCCCCATTCTATCTATCAGGTGGGTTCATCCTCCTTATCATGGTAGTTAGTGCCTGTAATGCCTGAGTCATCTCACGGTAGGTTTCTCTAGTACCTGGATCATCATTATGTCGATGGCCCCTGGGTGGGCTACCCTCACGTCTATCACTCATGATAATCCGCTGTTGTTCTAACAACTGGGTACCTTCAAGCAAAGCTCTACTGCGTGTGTTATACTTGTGTGGTCCCAACTCTTATGGCTGCATAAGATTTTCAAACCCTCAGGATGGCAGGATTTAGCTCTGATACCACTGTAATATCCCTTTGAATATCAAAACAAAGCTCTAAATTGCTTATCTAAATTTTTGCAAAATATCTTCAAATAGATAAATAAATCATAGTATAAACCCTTATTTATTTGCTCATAAGCTTACAATAGAGATCCTCTATCAAGTATACAAAGAATATTGAAAAAATATGGCCTAAATAGCTTGAATATTCTGCAAACTAGGAAAGAATTCTGAATCTGGTTTGTCTCGACCTACTATGTAAAAAACATAGTCACCGACGTCAGCTATACTGCCATCGTCAGTTGACCTGTAGCCGTTAACTTGTCGATGTCGATAATATGTCAACTGATGTCGGTCTCTATAGGTCCCTGTTCGCCGATGTCAGTGCCTGAACTTTTTGTAGGTGCATATAGATTTTCACGGATCTATACAAAAGTCGTACAGCCACTGATGTCGCACAACCTATATGCTTGATCCTGATCTATAGAATTATGGGCTAATACAAAGATCTATATCTGGATAATTCTTGAATCAGAAACCCAAAATAATGAAATACCTGTAAACCCTTGTGATAGCTTCTATGTGAAGTTATCTCTCAAACTTGTAAACACCTGTGATAACTTTTGTATGAAGTTATCTCTCAATTTGGCAATAGATCGACTAATCTTTCACAACCTCTGAATCACACACAATGAAGAGTTGACGTTCTTCAATGCAAATGGAATCCTGGAACCCTTGGCTCAGTCTTCACAGAAGAATTTCTTAACAAGAATCAATATCAATAATAGTCATGAGTACAAACTCTCTCCCATGAGAGATCCTTATACCCCTCCAAAGGTGTGCTTGCTAAAATTAGATTCCCTTAAATTAGACTTAGGGCTTCCTTAAATTAGAACTAGGGTCTTAAAATTAGACCAATTCTTAAATTAGAACTAGGGTCTTAAAATTAGACCAATTCTTAAATTAGAATTAGGATCCTAAAATTAGACCCAACAATTAATAATTAATAATTAATTAAAATTGGACCAAATAATTAATATTTGATTAAATCAATCAAATATTAATATCTCCCTTAATTCATGTCCGAAAGAGCCCAAACGAAAGCCAAGCCCAGCTCCATCAAGACCCTCTATCCATCTCATCAGCCTACGAGGGTCACATAATAGGCTAATCATCTATTCTGCACATGTCAACTAAAAAGGGGACATGACATCCAAGTAGATATAATAGCACACATTAAATTATGTTATGAAGATCTAATCATATGAGTGAGGGTTAAAGAGTTAGAGGATCTTAAGATTAAATGTAATTATGCCAAGTGTCATGATCATGGTGAATTGGGTGATCAATGGTGCATGTTTGATCTTATTGATAAAGATCAATGACATGCATTAATTCATAAAGATAAGATTAATGGTGAATAGATCAAGGAGATTAGATCAAATACATAGCCACCATGTGGCATAAGTGTGGAATAAAATAAAGCTAATAGTAGGATCTTGAGAAGGGATGTGTAGCTAACAAATGTCATAATTCTAAAAAGCTAAACATATATCAATGGTCAATGATGAAGGTCAAATCAGTAGACTCTTAAGGAGATCAATAGAGTAGATTTGATCAAATATGCAAATGCTATGAGATGACAACACCTATCCAAAATTGATAATGTAGTGTGGTCAAACTCTTGGCATGAAACATAGAGTGTATTATTCAATGGACCTAGATCAATTAAGGGTCTATAAAGAGTATTAATGAATTGAGGAGCTTGAGGACATTCAAGTTGCCATCCATGATTACTCATGGTGTAAATTTCAGCCTCCATGACCTATTCACATTTTGACCTCACAATCTAAAATGTCAACCCCTATAATTTGAATATTTGATGACCATTGCCTTAGATTTCTTTTATATACCCCATAGTTTCCTTTTTTAAGGAAAAAATGACTAACTTAAACACTAGAAGAACCAGACCATCATTGAAACATCATGTAAGAGAAATTTGATAGAAGGTAACGTGCATGGATACATCAAGTTCAAGCACCGTAAAGTAACCATTTTGATTCAAATATTCTTAAGTCTAAATGTGTTGCTAAAAATTCTTAGGATCATGGAAGCTTGGAGCATATCTAATGGTGAGAATCAATCAATGAGGTCAGTAGGTCCATATAGATCAATGAAGTGCATTCAATCATATAAAGTAAGATTGATGGTACATAATGATCAATGAGTTAGTGGGTCCAAATGAATCAATGGATCACTTTCAATCATGCAAAGGAAAATATAATGGTGAACACAAGGCAAAATATTAGAGGATATTAAGATTAAATATAGATCTTCCAAGTGGTAGAGTTGTGTTCAATCAAGTTAAAAGATCAATAACACATGGGAAATAACTTGATCTAGTGGGTATAGGTAGATCCAATAACATGTGTTCAATCATGTCATAAATATATAATGGTGTGATCAAGGATTAAAGATTTAGAGGATCTTAAGATTAAATGTAATGGTGTTAAGTGTCACAATCATGACAAATAGGGTGATCAATGGTACATCTTTGATCTTAATGATAAATATCAACAACATGCATTGAGTTATGTAGATAAGATCAATGATGCATAGGTCAAAGAACTCATATCAAATACAAGGCCACCACATGGTACAAGCATGGAAGTAAATGGGGGCTGACATTAAGATCACTAAAAGGGATGCATAGATAATAAATGGAATAATTCTATAAATCTAAACATAGATTGATGATTGATGATGAAATTCAAAACTATTAGACTCATAAGGAGATCAATGGAGTAGATTTGATCAAATATCCAAATGGTACATGATGACAACACATGTCCAAAATTGATAGCATAGTGTCTTTGATATCTTGACATGAAATAAAGAGTCTATTTTGTTATGGATATTGATTAGTTAAGAGATTTTAAAAGAGAATCAATTTAGGGAGAAGTGGGAAAAGGAATGGTGTGACTATTGTAACTATTTTTTGAGGTGGCCCTGATCAATTATGAATTTTTAAGGAGCATAAATACAGGGTGGTTGTAACTTCTATTCTGAGTGGAATTGAGCTCATTAATGACCCATTTAGTGCCAAATTTTCTCTCCCTATATTTTATTTCTTCTTATAAATGTAGGCATTGAACTCTTGATTATCATCCCTTATGGATAGTATGAGGATACTCTACCAAAATTTGTACTTATGCACCTCTTGCATTTATGAATAGAGAATTTGTAGTTTTTTACCAATCTAAACTTAGTGTTTTGTATTTGTTTGATATGAAAAATTAGTTTTCATCTTCCCTTTATAGCTTCAAGTTCAACCCAAGTGCTAACAAAATTTCTTTGTAGGTCATCTAGTGTGTCTTAATGTTGTTTTCTCAGACATAGAGTGGATTGATGAATGTAAGTGCCTTCAATTAGGCCTTACCCTTATTTCCCTCTAGCCCAAATCAATAAAACTAACCTATAAGTGAAGAAATATTATTTGGAAACCATTATAGGCATTGTTTTAGTTTTATTCATAGTCCATTAGTGTGTTTAGAGTCCAAAATTATGAGTGGATATAATGAATTCATGGTACATCACCACATGTTAGTATAGGTTTAATTCATGTAATTACTTCACTCTTTTAATCCCAACCTATTTAGGTCTTAGGATACAATTTAAGTGATGCATCAAATAAGCTAGAATCATTAAAATCCTAGAGATCTGACCCAAGATCAAGTGACCCATAGCCTAGGGTAATTCCCATATTGGACTAGGTTTGAGTAGAGGACCTAAACACTCCCCTTCTGAATTAGGGTGCATCTTAAGTCTTTATAATTTTTTGTCACATCCTATGGGATAGATTTGAATTTCCAAAAAGAATGCTCTAAATATTTTTTAAGACATTTGGAATTTTAAGACATCAATAACATCATTTACAGTCATCATAGGCAAAATCAAGCATCTTTTGAAGGTTTGAAATCAATCTCAAGTTCAGAGATACCAATGATTTTATGTTTGTATAGGTAAGAAAGGTTTTAGTCAAGGTTTTAATTTGATACACATATTTCATAAGGATATATGGTATCCTATGAGGTAGGTTTCTTCCCTCCACCCCCATATCCACCATATTATAGCCCATATGACATATACATTTATCCTTACCAACCATATAATCCATATCCTACACACTACCAACATCATCCACCATACTTTGAGCCTCATCACATCTATGAAAACCTCCTCATCCTCATAATTAGTCTTATTATCAACCTATTACCCCTTGCAATCCATCAACACCACACACTAATTATCTACACTTAGAGATTGAGAGATTAAAAAAAAAGGGACAAGTTGTAGGAGAGTCTTAGATATTAGAAAAGGGTTGAATTCCAAGCTATTATTCCTCATCAAAATACTCCTAAAAACCAACCAAAATTATTTAAATTAGTCACCCCATCTCCTTTTCTTTCCTCCCTAGTCATAGGATATTTCTTGGTCCATAATTGTTTACTTAATGACAAGGCAAATCTTTAAATTATTCCTAAATCAGTGGCAGACACCTTGAATATGAGGTATGAATCTATTTTTGAATTTTAATTATAATTAAATGGGTCTCCCATGAAATTTTATAGAATTTTTAGAATCTTAAACTCACTTTCCATGCCTACCCTAAACTTTTAGCTGTACAAGACCTTATTATATAAGATTTATTATCTCATTTTTCCGTATTTTTGGGTAATGACTTCATGACTAAGGTTGGAGGGTACTTGTTAAAAGCCTTGTCTCATATAGTGTGAAAAATTTAACATGGTGTGGAGGTGAAAATCAAATTTGAGTCACTCTCTAAGTTCCACATTCTTCCACCTCCTCTAATCACCCCAAAGGCAAACTACCTTCACCTTCATTCCCCAAGGCAATCTAGTTGTGTTCAAGATCCTATACCTTCTAAAGAGCCTAAAACAATACCCACATGGAAGCCTTCATGGGCCATAGATCCTAATTTCATCATTCCCACCCTTGAAAAAGAGGATAAGGAAGGAAACATAGGTGTGAAATATGTTATTAGTCCTTCATATACTATTACTTAAGTACCTACTACCCCTCTTCACTTCCCTCTCAATCCCAAGAACTTCCTAAAAACCATTCAAGATCCATATTTGGAAGGATACATTTACAAGCATCAAGAATCATAATGATATCTACTACCCACATAACCATATCCCCTCTTGAAAAGAATTCAAGTATACCAAAATTATAATTGGATCATTCAAGCATGGTGGGTAAACTATCAAAGTTGGTAAAGGAAGGGGCAGTCATTCAAGAGATAGGTAGTGATACAGTTGTAGCTAAGTGTCAAGATCACCTTGGAGAGGAAAATTTTAGTGTTTATGAAGAAGATATTCAAATTGAGACCCCTATGTGGTCCATTATATTAGAAGGTAAGCATGAGTACAACTTGGATGATAAAGGTCAGCTATAATGTCATAATGATGGAGTTGAGGCAAATGAAATGCAAGCTAGCCTTTTCATAAGAGACCAATTATATGGAATCATCCATGGTGATGTTATTTATATTGAAGTCAAGAATCCATTAGAAGACCAGTGCTGGTACTTGTGCTTAGAGTCTTTGAATAAAATAGAACAACTTGGCAAGGTAGATTTGAGTGAAATAGTTAAACATCAAACTAATCCTTCAAATAAGGAATGAAATGAAAATAAATGAGTGTAGAGGAAAGATGAGTTATATCTTAATTATATTGAGGAACCACCTCTCTCTATTGATGAAGAGGATGAGTAAAATTTAATTGATCAAAAACCTTATGATGATCCTTCTAAAGTGAAGGAGGTGAGTAATCAGCGTGATGACTTGTAGATAAATGGTAGAATTTTAAATGAACCTTTTGATTTATTCATTGAAAAAGATGAGATGTCATTTTATGAGGACTGAGAAGACTTCTACTTGAAGTTAGATACCTCACCTCTACATTACTCAAAGCTTGAAAAGAAGGAACTTGTAAAGAATGCTTTGATAGATGATCATCTTGAACCCAAAGAGCAAAACCGTTTATGGCTCTTGACTAAAGAGGAGATGAGGCTTGTGATGCAAGATATAAATATTTGGGAGGAGTCTAATTAGATTATTGACCCTCAAACTTAACCCATGCACATAGGGATGAATCCAAATGGTCATTTCACTCTTTCAAGTAATCAAGAGAGTGTTAGTTATAGGAAGAAGGTGTCACCTCTTGATCCAAGTTTGATTACACACAAATAATCATATGAAATCTCAACATTAGGGTGCCATAATGATATAGAACATTCCCATTTAATCCTAGGGGAATGAAGTCAAAGTTAGGTCAATTTTTTAGTAGTTAGTTAGTTTATCCAAATAAGTGCTTTGCATAATTTTGTAGGTTATGACTTGTTTAGTTCTATCCTTTGTTTGTCCTTGGTTGTTAGGTGTGTTATTTAGTGTTAAGTTATTTATTTGTTGTGTATATATGTATCTTGTTTTTTTTAAGTCTCTAAGGTG
This sequence comes from Torreya grandis, assembly GCA_037957365.1. Classification (NCBI taxonomy): domain Eukaryota; kingdom Viridiplantae; phylum Streptophyta; class Pinopsida; order Cupressales; family Taxaceae; genus Torreya; species Torreya grandis. Next base: position 1,630,394 of record JARHVA010000364.1, on the reverse strand, counting down.
TCAAGAGTATAATTCAATCCAAAGTGTCATCATCTTGTGCATCTTTGTTGAGTCACCTTGTCATAAAAGTGTCTGGGTTCCATGATCAGTAAATTGGTCAAGCTATTAGAGTCACCATAAATGTTAAAATTTTGGCCTCACAAGCCAAAATGGAAACCCCTATCATTTGAAGATTTGATGACCATTTATTTAGCTTAATTTTATATGCCCCATAGTTTCCTTATTTTAAATAAAAAATGAATAACTTAAACACTAGAGGAACCAGACAGTCATTGAAATGTCATGCAAAAGCAATTTGGTAGAAGGTGACATGCATGGGGATGTTAAGTTCAAAAATCATAAAGAAACCCTTTTTATTCAAATATTATTGAGTCTAAATGTGTTTCTAATAAGTATAAATATCATGGAAACTTATAGTAGATATAACAATAAGTGGTGATCGATGAGGTCAGTGGGTTCATATAGATCAATGAAGTGTGTTCAATTGTATATAGGAAGATTGATGGTGCACAATGATCAATAAGTCAGTGTTTCTAATAAATCAATGGAATGCATTTAAATATATAAATTCGAATCTAATAGTGACCATAAGGTCAAAATTTTTGAGGATCTTGAGATTAAATTTGAAGCTACCAAGTGGTGGAGTTACATTTAATCAAGTCAAAATATCAATGGCATGTAGGTAACTACTCAATCTAGTAGGTCTAGGTAGATCCAAAGGTATTTATTCAATCATGATATTAATATATAATGATGTGAGTGAGGGTAAAAGAGTCAAAATATCTTAATATTAAACATAATAGTTATAACTTTCATAATCATGGTGAATAGAGTGATGAATAGTGTACATTTGATCTTACTGATAAAGATTAATGGCACATGTTGAGGCATGTAGATAAGATCAATAATGTATAGGTCAAGGAGATTATATAAAATACAAGGCCACCACATGGTACAAGTGTGGAGTCTAATGGAGCTAAAATCAAGATCTTTAGAAGGGATGTGTGGTTGACAAATGGAATAATTCTAGAAATCCAAACACAAATCAATGGTCAATGATGAAGGTCAAAACTAGTAGACTCTTGAGGAGATCAATGGAATAGATTTGATCATATCTCCAAATGGAAAGAGATGATGACACATATCCAAAACCAATAATTTAGTGTGGTTGAGTTATTGTCATGAAACACAGAGTGTGTTATATAATGGATCCTGATTGGTTAAGATCTTTTAAAAGAGCATCAATGTAGGGAGAAGTGGGAGAAGAATGGTGCAACTATTGTAACTATTTTTTGAGGTGGCACTAATAAGTTAATATTTTTTAAGGATTATAAATGTAGGGTACTTGTAACTATTATTATAAGAGGAATTGAGCTCATTAATGACCCCTTCAATGCTAAAATTTTGCTCCCTAGTTTTTTCTTCCTATAAATGTAGGCATTGAGCTTTTGATTATCATCCCTTAGGGCTGGTATGAGGATACTCTACCAAAATTTGTAATTATATACCTCTTATATTAATTAATAGATCATTTATAGTTTTCTACCAATTGGTACTTAGTGTTTTATATTTGTTTGATATCCAAAATTAGTTTTCATCTTCCCTTTATAGGTCTAATTTCAACCTAATAATTAAAAAACTTTCCTTGAAGGTCATATAGTGTGTCTTAATGTTGATGTCTTAGGTATAGAGTGCATTTATAACTATAAGTACCATCAATAAATCCTTACCCTCATTTCCATCTAGCCTAAGTCAATCAAACTAACCTTTAGGTGAAGCACTATTGCTTGAAAATCATTGTAGTCTCTATGTTAGTTCTATTCATAGTCCATTAGTTTGTTGAGAGTTAAAGATTATGAGTGGATATAATGAATTCATGTTGAATCACCACATGCTAGTGTAGGTTTAATTCATGAAATTCCTTCACTCTTTTTATCACAACCTATTTAGGTATTAGGAGAGCATTTAAGTGATGCATCAAAGGATCTAGCCTAATTAAAAATACTAGAGGTATGACCCAAGATTAGGTGACCCATAACCTACTGTCATTCCCATGTTAGATTAGGTTTGAGTAGAGGACCTGAATACTCCCCTTATCATCTAGGGTATATCCTAAGTCTCTAACATGACCTTTTCTCCACTCTTCCACATCAACAGAGTCATAATGGCATTAATGCAATGAGGAGCTCGAAGAGATTTAGGTGGCCATCCATGATTGCTTGTAGCAAAAATTTCAACTTTCATGAAATTTTATCCATTCTTCCACATCAACATAGTAATAGTGACATTAATGCAATGAGTATTTTGAGGAGATTTAGATGGCCATCCATGATTGGTCATAGTAAAATTTTTGGCATCTATAGCCTTTTATCCACTCTTCCATGTTAACAAAGTCATAGTGACATTAATGAAATGAGGATCTCAAGGAATATGTGGCCTTAATAATTAATACCCCATCTCTACACTCCCATACATCCCTTTCCTATTTCTCAACCCATTTTACTATAAATTCAATATTTGTACTCTTGATTTTGATCCTTAAGGGTTGGTATGAAAATAATCTACTAGAATTTATACTTATACACCTCTTAGATTAATGAATAGAGCATTTGAAATTGGTTACCAATATATACTTAGTGTTTTATGTTTGTTTAATATGCAAAATTTATTTTTCATCTTCCCTTTATAGATCCAAGTTCAACCTAAGTGCTAAAAATGTTTCCTTACAAGTCATCTAGTGTGTCTTAATGTTGATGTCTTAGGTATAAAGTGGATTACTAACTATAAGTGCCTATAATTAGGCCTTAAACTCATTACCCTCTAACATAATTCAATCAAGCTAACCTCTAAGTGAAGAACTATTGCTTGGAAACCATTGTAGGCATTGTGTTAGTTTTATTCATATTCCATTAGTGTATGAGTGGATATTATGAATTCATATTGAATCACCAAATGTTAGTGTAGGTTTAATTCATGTAATTCCTTCACTCTTTTAATCCAAACCTATTTAGGTCTCAATATATCATTTAAGTGATACATCAAATGATCTATCCTCATAAAAAATCCTATAGGTCTGACCTAGGATTAGGTGACCCACAACCTAGGGTCATTCCCATATTAGACTAGGTTTGAGTAAAGGACCTGAACACTTCCCTTCTCAGCTAGGGTGCATCCTAAGTCTCCAATAGTTTCTATCATTCTTGGTGGGATAGTTTCCAAGTGCCTAAAAACATGATCTAAATATATTTGAGGATATTTTGAAGATAAAGACATCAACGACATCATCTATAGTCATCTTGGGCAAAGTCAAGCATCTTTGGAAGGTTCACAATCAATCTCAAGTTTAGAGATATCAATGGTTTCATGGTCACAAAGGTAAGAAGATTTTTTTGTCATTGTTTTTATTTGATACACATATTTCATAAGGATCCATGGTATCTTATGAGGTAGGTTTATGCCCTCCATCCCCATATCCACCTTACAATAGCCCATATGACCCATACACTGATCTGTACCACCCATATAATCCATATCATACACAATACCAAGATCATCCACCATACTTTGAGCCTCCTCCAACTCCATTTAAACCTCCTCATCCTAATTATTAGTCCTATTATCAACTTGTTACCCCTTGCAATCCACCTGCACCAAACACTAATTATCTACACTTAGAGATTGAGAGATTAAAAAAAGAAAGGGACAAGTTACAAGAGAGTATTAGACAATAGAAAAAAATTGAATTTTAATATATTATTCCTCATCAAAATATTTTTTAAAACCAACCATAATTAGTTAAACTAGTCACCCCATCTCATTTTTTTGCATCCTTGGTTGTAAGAGATTTCTTGGTCCATAACTATTTACTTAATGATAAGGCAAAAATTTCAATTGTTCCTAGATCAGTGGAAGACACCTTGAATATGATATATGAACCTATTTCTAACTTTTAATTAAAATGTAATGGATTCCCCCTAAAAATATTTTTCATTGTTAAGAACCTGTAACTTACCCTCCATGCTTACCCTAAACTTTCAGTCATGCAAGATCTTATTGTAGAAAATTCATTACCTCATTTTGCCTTGTTTTTGGCTAATGAATTTATGACTAAGGTTGGAGGGTACTTATTCAAGGACTTTTCTCATTTAGTGTGAAAAATTGAACATGACGTGGAGGTGAAACTCAAGTCTGAGTTGTTCTCTAAGTTCCACATTCAACCACCTCCTCCAATCACCCCAAAAGTAGACTACCTTAACCTTCCTTCCCCAAAGCAATCAACTTGTGTTCAAGATCTTATACCTATAAAATAAACTGAAATGATACTGACATGAAAGCCTTCATAGGCCATGAATCCTAATTTCATCATTCCCGCCCTTCAAAAAGATGATAGTGAAGGAGGAGTAGGTATGAAATCTATTATTAGTCCTTCATTTTCTATTACTCAAGTACCTATTTCCCCTTTTCATAACCCTTCTAAATCCTAAGAGATTCTTAAAAAACCATTCAAGATACCTATTTGGAAGGATACCCTTGTAAACATCAAGTATTCTAATGATATATACTACCCACCCACCCTCTCCCCTCTTTAAAAGAAATCAAATATACCAAAATTATAATTAGATCATTTAATCATGGTGGAAAAACTATCAAAGTTGGTAAAGGAGGGGGAAGTCATTCAAGAGATAGATAGTGAATACAATTGTATCTAATTATCAAGAGCACCTTGGTGAGGGCACTTCTTGTGTCTATTAAGAAGAGATTCAAATTGAGACCCTTGTGCACTCTATTAGATAAAAAGGTAAGCATGAGAAGATCTTAGATGATAAAGGGAAGATACAATGTCATAATGATGGATCTAAGGCAAATAAAACACAAGCTAATCTTTTCATATTGATATTAAAGTCAATAATCCATTAGAAGACCAGTGGCAACACTTGTGTTTTGAGTTGTTGAATGAAATGAAATAGCTTGGCAAGGTAGATTTGAGTCATATATTTGAACAAAAAGATAACTATTGAAATGAGGAAATAAATGTAAATCAAGGAGTGCAGAGGAAAGATGAGTTAGACCTTCATTGGATTTAGGAACCACATCTTTCTATTAATGAAGTGGATGAGCAAACTTCAACTAATCAAGAACCTTATGATGATCTTGTGAAAGTGAAAGGAGGAAATAAATGCAAATCAAGGAGTGTAGAGGAAAGATTAGTTAGACCTCCATTGGATTTAGGAACTACATCTTTGGAAATAAATGCAAATCAAGGAGTGCAGAGGAAAGATGAGTTAGACATTCATTGGATTTAAGAACCACATCTTTGTATTAATAAAGAGGATGAGAAAACTTCAACTGATCAAGAACCTTATGATGATCTTGTGAAAGTGAAAGGGGTGAGTAATCAGCTTCATGACTTGTAAATAGAAGGTAGAAGTTCAAATGAACCTTATGATTTGGTTATTGACCAATATGAGATGTCATTTTGGGAGGACTTAGAAGATTTATACCTAAAGTTAGATAACTCACATATGCACTAGTCCAAGCTTGAAAATAAGGAACTTGTTAATAATGATTTGATAGATGATCATCTTGAACCCAAAGAGCAAAAACTATTATAGTTCTTGATTGAAGAGGAGATGAGGTTAGTGATGAAAAATAAAAATATTTAGGAGTATGATTGGGTTCATGTTCCTCACACTCAACCCATGCATATAGGGATGGATTTAGATGGTCATTTCACTCTTCTAAATTACCAAGAGAATGATATCTATAGATGGGGGTTATCACATATTAGCCAAAGTCTATTTACATACAAATCATCATATGATAACTCCACATCAGATTTCCATAATGATCAAAGAACATTCCCATTTGATCTTGGGAGAATGAAGTAAAAGTTAGGTTAGTTTTGTAGTAGTTATATAGTTTGTCCAAATAAGTGTTTTGCATAATTTTGTAGGTTGTGACTTGTTTACTTATTTCCTTTGTTTGTCCTTAGTTATTAGGTGTGTTATTTAGTGTTGGGTTTTTACTTTGTTATGATTGTTTGTGTCTTTTTTACTACAAGTAGATGAGGTGTCAAGAGTATAATTAAGTCCAAAGTGTCATCATTTTATGTTTCTTTGTTGAGTCACCTTGTGATAAAATTGTCTAGGTTCTATGACTAGTAGGTTGATCAAGCCATCAAAGTCACCAAAATGTTAACATTTTGACCTCACAATCCAAAATGTTAACCCCTATCATTCAAATATTTGATGACCATTGACTTATCTTGATTTTTTATGCCCTATAGTGTCTTTGTTTTAAAGAAAAAATGAATAAATTAAACATTAGATGAACTAGATTGTCATTGAAACATCATGTAAGAGCTATTAAGGTAGAAGGCAGTGTGTGTGTGGACTTCAAGTTCAAGAATCATAAAGAAACCATTTTGATTGAAATATTCTTGAGTCTAAACACATTGATAATAAGTGTCAAGATCATGGAAGCCTAGAGTAGATATAACAATGAGTGGTGATCAATGAGGTTAGTGGGCCTAAAAAAATCAATGGAGCACATTTAATCATGCAAAGGAAAATCTAACAATGAGCACAAGGTCAAAAGGTTAGAGGATCTTGATATTAAACATGGAGCTACGAGGTGGTAAAGTTGTATTTAATTAAGTCAAAGGATCAATGGCATGTGGGCAACATCTCTATCTAATGGGTCAAGGTAGATCCAATGGTAGGAATTAAATCATACTATGAAGATATAATGGTGTGAGCAAGGGTCAAAGAATTAGAGGATATTAAGATTAAATACAATGGTGCCAAGTGTTATGATCATGGAAAATAGTGTGATCAATGGTGCATGTTTGATTTTACTGATAAAGATCAATGACATACATTTAGTCATGTAGATAAGATCAATGGTGCATAGGTCAAGGAGCTTAGATTAAATACAAATCTACCATGTGGCACAAACACAAAAGTAGATGGAGCTGATAGTAAGATACTAAAAAGAGATGCATAGATAAAAAATGGCATAATTCTAGAAATATGAAAATATATTGATGGTTGATGATGAAGTTCAAAACCATTAAACTCCTAAAGTGATCAATAGAATAGGTTTGATCAAATATCCAAATGGTACAAAATGATGACACATGTCTAAAACTAATAATGTAGTGTGGTTTAGTTCTTAGCATGAAACATAGTGTGTGTTCTTTGATGGACTCAAATAAATCAAGGGTCTATAAAGAGCATTAATGCAATGCAGAGCTCAAGGAGATTAAGGTAGCCATCCATTATTGATCATATTAGAAATTTTAGCCTCCATGACTTCTTTTCCACTCTTTCACATAAATAGAGTCATAGTGACATTAATGTAATGAGGAACTCAAGGAGATTTAGGTAGCCATTCATGATTGCTCATAGTGGAAATTTTAGCCTCTATGAACTTTTATCCACTCTTCCACGTCAATAGAGTCACAGTGACATTAATTCAATGAGGAAATTTAGGTGGCCATCCATGATAACATAGTGGAAATTTTGGCCTCCACGACCTTTTCTCCACTCTTCCACATCAATAGAGTCACAATGACATTGATACAATGAGGAGATCAAGGAATATGTGTCCTTGATCATTATGACACCTTCTCTACTCTCCCATTCATCCCTTACCCTCTCTCTCATCCTATTATGCTATAAATTCAAGCTTTGAGCTCTTGATTTTGATCCTTGAGGGCTGGTATGAGCATATTCTACCATAATTTTTACTTATGCACCTCTTGGATTAATTAATAGAGAAATTTTAGTTGTTTACCAATCTTTACTTAGTGTTTTGTATTATTTGATATACAAAAGTGGTTTTCATTTTTCTTTTTCAAGTCCAAGTTTAACCTAAGCACTAACAAACTTTCCTGGTAGGTCATCTAGTGTGTGTTAATGTTGATGTCTCAGATATAGAGTGGATTACTAAGTGTAAGTGCCTTCAATCAGGTTTTGTCCTCATTTCCCTCCAGCCTAAGTCAATCAAACTCACCCTAGGTGAAGCACTATTTATTGGAAACCATTATAATAACTATGTTAATTCTATTCATAGTCCATTAGTGTGTTGAAAGTTCAAGATTATGAGTGGATATAATCAATTCATGGTTCATCACCATATTTTAGTGTAGTTTTAATTCATGCAATTCCTTCATTATTTTCATCCCAACCTATTTAGGTCTTAGGAGAGAATTTAAGTGATGCATCAAAAGAGCTAGCCTTATTAAAAATCCTAGAGGTCTAACCCAAGATTAAGTGACCAATAACCTATGATCATTCTCATGTTGGACTAGGTTTGAGTAGAGGACTTGAACACTCCACTTCTTGGCTAGGGTACAACCTAAGTCTCCAACAATTACTTTGGCCAAATTTTTCATATAGTTATTGATTTATAGGATCAGTCAATTTCATACACACCACTCAATCACATTACACCTCATCTTGCATTAGTGTCACTAATTAAGCAAGTGGAATCCATCTCACTACTTATTTAGGATCATTAATATAAAATTTGGTTATTTATACAATAATATATAAACCAATAGATTCAATCAAATTATTTCATATTAGTAAATATAAAATATGCTAAGTATGAAAATATCACATACATACATTTAGTCCATCAAATGTAATGCAATAAATCTTAAATCATATAATTTATTGTAGAATAATAAATAGATTTCATATATAGTCCTCAATAGAAAGATGTCATCTGAGTAAGAGTCATATCTAAACTAAAAGTTACAAAATACCAATATGTAACTCTAAATAACATAAGATTAATCAATAACTTATTTCTTTGTTTCATATTTCACAAATATAACAATAAGCTTATCATATAACAACATAATATGATATGTATTTATCATTTTAAATACCTTATATTTAATGTTTTAACAAAACATTAATCACATAACAAAGTACCTATATTACTTTGTTATATCAATAGCATAATATAAACTTCAAAGTATATATGCATTTGTAAATATGTTACACTATAAATGGACTTATTATTCTATCCATAATTCCCATGAGTATCACATATAATGGAAGATGCATATACATATCTATCTATGTACTAATTCTCCTTTAATTATAACATAAGATAACTAAAATGGTTTAGTTTTGAACATAACTAATAGACTATCATATAAGTAATCAAAAGAAAAGACATCACTGAATATTTAAATGTACACTATCATATACAAATCATCTATGTTGATGTATACAATGTTTTAGTTATTTTCCATAATTAACTAAGATTTTTTTCATATTTTCTAAATAAGATTAAATTACCAAACCATTCAAAATCCTTAAATTTATAGTGTTCAATCAGTAACATACTCAACTAACTATATCTAAAAGGGCAGATTTTCATATACATAGAAATTTATAAAAAGTATATAGCCTTATATAGCCTCAACCAACTGTATCATATATTACTAAACATATGTAGTTTACATCAAACCCAATCATGTTTATATTTATTAGATAAAAACAAAAAGAATGATTTATTAAACCAATAGTCCTTTATTTAAAAATCTCCAACACATAGTCTTAAGACTAAGTCAACTGATTGAATTTATACAGTTTACATTAAATTGTTACACTTAGATCCATCAAATCCAAAACTCACAGTTATGATACAAACCTATCCAAATGTATGTCTATGAGTTTTTCTATATAATCACCGTATATATATCTAATCAAATAATAAAATAATTATAATATCCCTTATAAATTATGCATGTCTATTGACTTTACTAAACCCTCTTAGCATTGTTATTATTATCAAAGAGTTTAACCCTTCTAACTAGTGGTTAGATTTATAGGTAAATAATATAATTATTGTCATCAACTTAGCAAAGGTTATCAAACATTATGATTGCAAATGATATTTTTGATTATATTTAAATATAAAACTAGACCATTGACTAAATAACAAGTCATCCACAAATGAAATTAGACACCCATAAATGAAATTAGTCATCCAAAATTATTAATAAATAACTCTAAATTATTAATGACTGAATATAGGCTATTCAACTATTATAAATTATAATAATAACCTTATAAGTATTAATAATCACTTAACAAACCAATGAGGCAAAGTAATAGAATTTTTTTACTCCTATAGCTATGAATACAATATAAAACACTATCATGCCACACTCATTTATATCCAATACAATAATGAGTAATGCTAAAACATTAATAAATTCATGTATTTGGCATAGCAATAACGTCATATGAATAAATATAAATATGACACCCATAAATGTAATTAGACAACTGAATAAGCACCAAACAAAAAACAAGATCATAACAAAAATATATATCATCAACAAAGACATACTAAACTATCTAAAATAAACATTGAACAAAACATATTAATCTATTTGTGGTGTGTGCATGGTTTTCTTGTCTTTCCCTTTATCATCCCCCAATGCCTCTATATATACCACCCTCATTAATGATGCCCTTCCTCCATCATACTCTAAGAGATGGATCTATCCTACATCTACATAATAATAATGAAGGTAGTTAGCCCAAAACATATATAATACATCAAATATTGTAGTAATAAACTATACAAAATGATCATCATGTACACAATATAAAAGTACATCTAAATTTATAGCTAAATCAATCATGTAAACTAAGGAACATATAACTACCCATAGTCAGCATATGAAATCAAGCTTTACTAAACATTAATTAGTAAAATAATAACCATGAAAATCCATGAATAAATAAGTTATTAGGTTTAGATAGAAATCGGGATGTGACATCCTTCCCCCCTAAAGTTGGTCATCATCCTGATCACACTTATTCAAAGATGATTTTTGAATTTAAACCAATATTCATCAGAAAGTAAATGATATCCAATAGTATATCAAGTTAAAAAATGTGAAAATATCTTTCAAAACTCATCATTATCCTCCCAAGTTGTAATGTCTTCAGAATATTGATCCCATTAGACCTTAATCCCACTAGACCTTACATTATGACACTTCTCTATTACATAAATTGAGTTTACAAGTGTCAAAAATTTTGATTAGTTCTACCTAACCACCTTGGGATCTAGAACCTATAAATCATTCCAATCCAACACATGTGAAGGATCAGTAACATAATTTTTAAGATAAGACACATGGAAGACATTATGTAAAATAATTAAATATGGTGGTAATACAAGTCTATACACTATATGATTAACCACTTCTAGAATCTCTAAGGATCTCACATATCTAGGTTAAAGTTTAGCTAACTTCACAAACTTAATCAAGTTTTTCTAAGGCTTAACATACAAAAATACTTTATCACATATAGAAAACTACCTTGTGGTTCTCTTTATATAAACATAATTTCTTTGTCTATTATTTTCCTCAACCAACCTCTGCCTAATTGTTATAACTTTTTCTTTCATTTCTATAAGCATCTCAGGTCTAAAAACTACCTTATCCTCTAACCTATCCCAATTGATTGGTTTTCTACACCTCCTTCTATATAATTCCTCAAATAGATCCATCTTCAATATTTATTGGTATGACTTATTGTAATCAAACTCAACCAATGGAAAGTACTCCTTCCACTTATATTTCTAATCCATGCACTATATATGAAAGGTATCTTTTAAAACCTAATTAACTCTCTTTGATTGTCTATTGGTTTTTGGGTGAAAATTAGTGCTGCAATTCAACTTCATACCTAAGGATGAATTCATAGGCAACCAAAACCTAGAAGTAATGGATATTGATCTAAATGATCTTTTCTTGAACTCCATGCAATTGATACACCTATTTCATGAATCTCTTCACAAACATTGGTGCATCATCTATCAAGTTACTTGTTATGAAATGATCTACCTTGGTTAGTTTTTCAACTACAACCAAGATCATATCATGTTAGTTTCATGATAATGGTAACCCTTAGACAAACTCCATGATGATTAGTTTCCACTTCTATCCTATTATATCATGTGGATATAACAATCCTTCCAAATGCACATGTTTAGTTTCAATGCACTAATTTTTAAAATAATGATACAAAATTTGGTGCATCCTTCTTGATTCCCTTCCAAAACTAGAGAGGTATTAGCTTAACTAGTAGGGTTACACCTATATGTCCTAAATATGGGGCATTGTGTAGTTATTTTAGCACCATTATCATCAGATTCTCTCTATCAAGCATATACATCATACCATTTTACCTCAAAATATCATCTCTCTAAGTTGAATCCTTTATACATATGATTCAAAGTATTCTTTGACAATGTTTTCTTGACCTAATCATAGAAATCATCTCCTGGCAAGAATTTGATTACCTATTCTTAGAAAGAACTCCTAATAGTAACCATGGATACTATGTACCTAATATGGATTAGAAAATAATTAGCCCTATTATCCTTGACCTTGATATGGTTAATATCAAAATCATAATCAAATAAGAATTCTAACTAACATCTCTAATGAGCATTCAAGTTTGTTTGGGTGAAGATGTACTTGAGTCCCAAGTTATTAGTCTTGAGCTTAAATAGTTTCCACAATAGATAGTACATCCAACATTGTAAGGAATACACTATTATAAAAGTTATAAATCATTAGGGGCATAATTCAATGCATATGAATTTAATTTTTTGGACTCATATACCACAACTGAACCATCCTGCATAAGAACTCCTCCAATTCCATCCCTAGATGCATCCATGATCACTGAGAATTAACCATTCAGATTGAGAAGTATTAGCACTTTTACTAAATTAAGCCTCATTTTTAGTTCTTAAAAGGCTTTCTCACACTTATTTGACCACTCAAAACTCTAATTATTTTATTGAAGAGAGGTGATTATATTAGCTAGTTTAGAGAAATTTGAAACAAATTTATTATAATAACACATTAATACCATGAAAATATTTACCTCATGCACATTATTAGGTACTATTTATTTGATTATGGATCTTTTCTTTGTTAGATCCATTGAAATTCCATCCACAAAGATAATATGTCCCAAATATTTCATGGTATTTTGTAAAAATGCACACTTGGACAACTTATCATACAACCTGTGCTTTTGAAAACACTGTAAAACTTGTTATACATGTTGAATATGTTCTTCCTCATCTTTTGAATATATGAGGATGTAAATTATAAATACCAACACATAATAATCTAGATAATACTTAAACACACTATTCATGAGATTGATAAATGTTACCAAAGCATTTGTGAACCCAAAAGGTAACACTATGAATTCATAGTACCCATATCAAGATCTAAACATTGTTTTTAGAATATCTTCTCAGATGATGATACCCTAATCTAAGATCAATTCTATAAAATATTGTTTCCTCTTGTATTTGGTTGAAGAGATCATCAATGGAAGGTAATGAATATCTATTCTTGATCGTCTCCTTTTTCAACATCCTGTAAACAATACATAGACAAAGATTACCATACTTATTGTTGACAAATACTACTGGTGCACCCTATGGTGACACACTTGTTCAAATTAACATTTTTGATAATAAATCCTAAATTTGAGCCTTTAATTCAACCAATTCGGTATTTTTCATCCTATATAGTACCTTATAATATGGTTTTGATCTAGGTATGATGTCAATAAATAAATCAAACTCATGTTTGGGTGATAATCCAAGTAACTTCTAGGGAAACACATTCTACAAGTTTCTTAGAAAAGGATAATCCTTGATGGATGGTTCTTTAGATTCCTCCATCTCTTTTATCTTAAAAATAAGTGTTTGGCATACCTTCCTCTGAGATTTCTTGATTTGAATTGAATAAATCTACCTAAGTTTCAACTCCCTTTACTCATAATAAAGTTTTTCCTGATTTCTAAAATCATCTTGACACTCAACCTTATTTATATAGTATCCAACCTTAGCTATATGCTTTACAAGGCCAATTGACTCCTAGGATCACGTCATATGACTTTAATGGTGTAAAATATAGATCCACTATTGTAGTGAATTTATGTAACCTAATCTTAGATTATACTAAACACTTATCAAACTTGACCTTTGAATCATTCCCATATTATATTGACCATGTATTTACCATAATTATATATTTTCTAGATAATTTACTAAGAATTCTAAGAGTAATAAAATATTGTGTCCCCCATGTCAATTAAAATAGAAACTAGATGATTAAACAAAATACCTAAAAGTTCTATGGGTGAATCTTGAAACTTAGCCTGATGATTGTCAATAATTGCATGAATCTATTATTGAAAAGTTCCTTTTTGAGAAGCATAGCCCTTTTCCTTCAACTTATATTTAGTACACTCTAAAGCATAATGATCACCTCTATAAATGAATTAACCTTTAAGTGGTCATTTCCTACCATACTATTGGTTTCCCTTTAAATTTCATTAAAACCATTACTAGGTTTCTTATTCCATGAGCCACTATTGAACTTAGCATTTTAGTTCTTAAACTAACTTCTGGAGTCTCCACTCCTCTACTTCTAGTTCTTATTTTTGAAATTTAGTTTATAACCACCAAAATTTTTATTGAACTTATCTCTAACTTGGGCAAGAGATTTCAGCTTCTTTTCCTACTTCACTACTTTCTCAAAGACATGATTTATGGTATATGACCTATGTACATCCACCTCAAAACCAATATAGGGTTTTAATCCCATAATGAACTTCTTGATCCTAAACTTCTCATTTTCCTAATACTAAGGTACATATTTTAGAAGCTTGGTGAATTGCTCCCATTATTCATTCACAAAAAAGTCTCCTTGATTAAGATTCTAAAAATATGTAAGCTTATTATCAAAATATATCTATAGAGTCCATCATGACATAAAAAATGTCTCCAGATATTCCCAAGTGGTGGTGGTATATTCAAGGTTCATCTCAAGCTTCTTATTTTCCCACCAAGTTGTTACTTCATTAACAAGCTGATATGCTCCATAAACTTCTTTGGTGACTTTAGATTAATTTAAAATCTCAAAATATTTCTCCATCTCTATCATCCATGCTTCAACTCCATATTCCAAAATAGTTCCATCAAAATTGGGTGGATTTACCTTTTTCATATCTTGTTCCAACTCTGCATCTACTTGAGCTCTCACATCTTGTGGCACTTCTTAATGCCTTAGCTCTTGAGTATTTTTCTACTCAATAAGATGATTTTTAGGTTCTTAGTCTCAGGACATTATTTTTTCCCTATTTTCTTGTATGGTTACGAGGATCGGATCTAGCTTCACAATTTAATCAATGGTGAAATGATTTGGATCAATAGGAAGATTGGTATTTGAGGTACCCTCAACTCCTAGTTTAGCATGCACCATTCTTCTTCTTGCTTAATATTAGAATAAATATTTATTATTAGACACATTATTTCTTAGAGTTTTATCCTTAGCTCTAATACCACAATGTAACAACCCCACTAGGTTTACTAGAATAAGGTATTTTAAAAAAAACTAATTATACATATTCAACTAACATATTTCACTAGAATGAAACCTAAGTGATATTTAACTAAATGTATTATTTTTAGTTAACCTAAAAAGGTCTATGGCTAATCCATTTACCTGATGATCACTATAAAAATAATATATCAAAATAGGTACAATTATAAATATACAAATAAAGACTACATTTATTTTATATAAATAATATTACAAATCTATCCACAACTGATACAATATTACACCTACTAATGTAAATTTATATATGAATAAAAAGTATAGTTTCAGCAATAATACATGTCTCAATAATGATGATGATTATGATACAAATCTCTATAGAGCATGAGTCTTAATGAAATTGAAGTATCCATCAGTAATATCAAGTATAGTCTTTAGTGTAGTACTATTGTGGGGAGGGCAAGCCTCATCTAAATGATTTTACACACCAACCATTGACCATTGATCCCCCACACTATCTCTCAACAAGGGAATGGCCCTCCCTTCATGGATGGGTAGATAATGACAGTGCAAGAATTTAGATTGAAAAACTAGAATCTGTGTGATATAAGATAACTAATATATGATGTATATGATAAATAAATTTATTATAAAATGGTAACATACAAACATATAAACTATATCAAAAACATGAAATAATAATGTTTAACTATAAACATTACTTTGGCTAAAAATTTTATATAGTTATTGATCTCTTGGATTAGTCAATTTCATACACACCACTCAATAAGATTACACCTCATCTTGAATTAATGGTGTTAATTAAGTGAGTGGAATATGTCTCGCTACTTATTTAGGGTTATTAATATGAAATTTGGTAATTTATATTAATATATAAACTAATAGATTCAAACAGATTATTCCCTATTAGTAGATATGAAATATACTAAGTATGAAAATATTACATACATACACTCAGTCCATCAAATATAATACAATGAATCTTAAATAATATAATTTATTAAATAATAATAAATAGATTTCATATACAGTCCTCAATAGAAACATATCATCTAGGTAAGAATCATATCTAAACTACAAGTTATGAAATATCAATATGTAACTATAAATAACATAACATTAATCAACAATTTATTTTTTTGTTTCATATTTCAAAAATATAAAAATAAGCTTATCATATAACAACACAATATGATCTATATTTATCATTTTAAGTACCTTATATTTAATTATTCAAAAAAACATTGATCACATAATAAATCACCCATATTGCTTTGATATATCAATATCATAATATAAATTTCAAAATGTATATGCATTTATAAATACTTTATACTCTAAATAGAGTTATTATTCTATCCATAATTCCCATTAGCATCATGTATAATGGTAGATGCATATGCATATGCATATTTATCTATACACTAATTCTCCTTTTAATTATAACATAAGATAATTAGAATGATTCAATTTTGAACATAACCAACAGACCATCACAAAAATACTTAAAAGTACAACCATCACTGAATACTTACAATATCATTTATAAATCATCTATGTTGATGTATATAATGTTCTAGTTATTTTCCATAATCAACTAAGATTATTTTTCATATTTTATAGCTAAGATTAAATTATAAAATTGTTTGATATCCTTACATATATAGTCTTCAATCGGTAACGTACTTGGTTATATCTAAAAGGGTAGATTTTCATATGTAAAAAAATATAAAAATAAGCGTACATCCTTATATAGCCTTAGTCAACTATATCCTATAATACTAAACATATGTAGTTTACATCAAACTCAATCATGTTTATATTTAGTAGATAATAATATAAATAATGATTTATTAAACCAACAATCCTTTAATTAAAACTCTCCAACACGTAGTCTTAAGACTATAGTTTACATTAAATTTCTACACTTAAATCCCTCAAATCTCAATTTACCCAACTCCAAAACTCACATTTATAATATAAACCTATCTAACTATATGTCTATGAGTTTTTATATATGATCATTATATATATATATAGGACATACACATATAATTCTATTTATATGACTTTGTAACCAGATTTCAACATGTCCTTGACTATCCTCATAAAAATCCTATAGGTAGTATGAAGTCATTCTAGGTCTTAGTATATAAGTTAAATCATTTATATTTCATTCTTATAAACAAAAACAAATCAACTTCTAAATATATGATTAATCTAAATTCAATTCATATTCACATATAATAGACACCATATCATTTAATTGAACACACACACACACACACACACACACACACACACACACACACACACACACACACACACACACACACACACACACACAGATATGTATATATACCCTAGGTCATTGAAGTCCTATAGGGTGTATATACATACCCTTGCATATGTATATATTTATCATTTAAATAAACATATAAATGAAATATACCAAATTTCATTATATCCTACCAAACATCCTTTAGACATATTTGAACCCTATTTCTGGGTTTTAAATTATATCTTGAAATAATATTTCATCGACTCAAGTTGAGTTTGAATATTAAAGGAAAGAGTTCATCCAACTAATCCTAATTTATACAAACCTAGTCAAACCCTCGTCTAGTTATATGAACCTAGGGTTTAAAATTGTGATGCTAAAATACACAAAATTGCTCTTAATTTAAGTTTAATATTATATAAACACATAATAGAGAGTTCTACACCATGGCTGATCAAAAATAGGGTTTATTTTGTCATAAGTCTCCGTTGATGTAGTTTTTATGCATAACACTTCATAATGAGGCAACCTCTAACATTTTGGTATCACAATGGACATAAACCCCACTCTAGGGCATGAGTTTTAGGTATGTAGTTAAAAATCCAAGTGATGAAATAGTATGCAAAGCATGCAAGTTATTAGCTGGGACTATGTATGAATGGATTATATCTAAAAAATGTTAAAACTAGGTTAGTTAGTGGATGGGTGGATACTAATTATAGATCTCAAAAATAAACTTCAAAAGAAGGAAGGGAAGAGCATAAAATAAGGCTCTATTACTTCAAAAATTACCTTTTTACAGTACATTATTCATGGACAATTGTTTTTATAACTAATTTTTATTATTAGTAGCTACTACACACTCACATACAAACATAGTTAAATAGTTTTGGATAGTTGATATAGGGAACTCAAAGATCTAGGTTAAAGGTTACTCCTTTTGGGGTAGTTGTTGTACACATATACTTATAATATTATGACTCAAATCAAGTAGGTATCTAGGGTAGCTATTGCATATACATAGAATACAATATCATAGAAAGATATTTGACACACTTAGAAAGATGAGACAGTCAACCTAGTTGCATAATAATAATAATAATAATAATAATAATAATAATAATAATAATAATAATAATAATAATAATAATAATAATAATAATAATAATAATAATAAGTGACTCTTCAATAGCCATTAGACATCTAAAATCAGCATATAAATTATAACAAAATTAATTATTCATAACTATTGCACACTTAGAATTACTGAATCAAACAACCAAAAAGATAAAACTTGATTACACAAAATTTGGAAAAAAAATGACCTAAAACTTTTACATGAAAATCAAAATTGTCTTCTTCCTCTTTTTTTTTTTGATCTTTTAAAAATGAGGGTTAAAGGTATATATATATAATTTGGGAGGGGTCACCTCATCCTCCAAGTGCATGAAAACTTGTAATTACATGGTGTACTTAGACCTCAATTTTAATTCTAGTTTCAAAATTATATGTAATGTATACTCATAGCTAATTTACAATTGTCAGAATAAAGTTAGCCTATAAAATGTGATGCAACATGTGAATGCTTATGAAGAATTTAGGAAAATTTCCTATTATATTTATAACATAATTATACTATGAGTATAAAATTAACACCCTTGTATTTATGCACACAAAATTAGCTTTTGAACTAAGGCAAGATGGATATTTGCATGGATGTGCTGATTATTGGAGTCATTATAGTAGATGTTGTTATTAAATAGGAAGTCATAGCCTTAGTATTATTATTCACTTCCAATTCAATATAACACTTGTTCCCTACATCATGTTGTTGTTTAATAATATCCATGTTGATTAATGAGGGTTATTTTAACCTAGTTACCTATTCAGGGAGCTTGGCATGCTCTGCCTTTTTATTTTGGAAGTTTATCTTGAAAATTTCTACTTTCATCACCTTATTTCTAGCAAAACTTATCTCTACCTCAATTTAATAAAGTATTAATTCTTGAAGGCTCTATTTGAATTTATCAGATGCTGGTTTAAGGAGTTGATCAAAATTGGTCCTACTAATAAGCTTACCCATTGAGCTTCTTGACTTTGAGAGCTTCAATTCTTATAGGATTTGAAAAATGAGAGCTTCATGTTCTTGATACTTTGGAATTACTTCCCTAGTTGTGGTGACCCACTCTCTAGTCTCCTAGGTTCTAATTACCACCAAGTTGAGAGCTTTTGAAACTTCCAATGGTGTCATTAAATTAAGATGGCTATAAGCCTTATTATAAGTATAAATAATAAGTAATTTCAATTTATTCTCATCTTGATTCAAAGAATTAAACAATTTATGAGTCTTTGTTATATGGGGGGCCAATTTTGACCTCATTACATCAATTTCTTCTATAGCATTATATAACTTTGATGCATCATATTGAACCTCAATCTCAATTATTTAAAGGATATAGAACATTTGTTGTTGCTCTTTTATTTGTTTTAATTCTTGATCAATATCTTACCTAGCCATTTTAGTCCCCTCATGCAATGCTATCATAGCATAATTATGAGTTTCATCAAGGGACTTAAAGTCCTCTATATACGAGTACTACCTCATCTTCCTGTTATTCCTTTTAGACAAGGTAAAAACTTCTTATCTTTATTTAAAAATGATTTCCTTGGCAGCTTCATATTTAACTTTTCTCTTGCTAACCCTTTGGATGCTTCCTAAGGATTATAAAAAATGGAACTTATTGATGGTAACTCTATGATTTTCAACTTTGGCTTATCATAAGCCTTTGATCTAAGATCAGATACCCACAGAGGGATGACTAGCTACACTAGGTTTATTGTCTATGTGTCCTTAATTATAGTCTCAACTAATTTATCTTCTGATTCTTATAGTAAAGATAGCTTGATTACTAAGTCAAGAAAGGAGGTCCATATGATTTTTGGCCAATCCACACCTCCATATTGTGATAGTGGGTGCACTATATATACTTGTTTTCTCCTTTTAGCCTTCCCTAAAGATGTTACATTAGTATCTTTGGAAGAGTTGGTGGAAGGCATTGGTAAGTTTATTTTAGTGGATGAGACATGGATTTGGGAGCTTGTGAATGCCCCATCAATCATTTTATAATCCCTCCTTTTTCTCTTAGGTTAGACTAAGGGAGTCTCAAAGGGAATTTAAATAGTTGTGGCAATAATGGATGTGGTTTATAGTATTGAGTAAATATAAATAACAAGGGTAAAGGAGACATCCTCTATTTTTGGAGTGACCAAATGTGTTTTTAAGACACCATTGAGGTAAATTTAATCAAATGAGATTACTGAAGAAAGGAGAAAAAAAGAGGAAATTTGGGAAGAAGGGATAAAAGGCTAAGCCTTTTTACTGAATTGGTCATCTTTCATTAATGAAATCCTTTTGTCATATGTGAGGAGTAATGACTTTACTCTTTCTAATTCCTTTTCTTCATCCATTTATTATTTTATGATTGTTTATTATTAAACTAAATATGTTCCTACTTCTTGTTCATTAGTATTTGGGTTCCCTATGAGGAGAGGAGCCCTTGGATTCCTCTTGTAGTATATTTTAATTTTATTAGTTAGAGAGGAGGCTCATCGAATTGAGGTAGTAGTAACCTATTGCACATGTAATACAGTTGGGTGATCTTGGATTTATTAATTAGAGGAGTCTAATAAAATTGGATGCTCTTAAACTCCTATATGGTTAGTTCGAGTCACACTAGGCTCTATCTTAATAGCCTTCAATACTTGGGGAGCTTATTGAGAAGGATCTCCTTGTTCCTCTATTTTTTATTTGGTTCTATTAACCCAGAAGTCTGAAGCTATTGATCTTCTAGGGAGTAGAATCCTTATGTGCATCTCTTAAACTAAAATTGAATGTTCTCATTGAATTATCTTCAAATGGTTTTCTCTCATCCCTTCAATTTATGCCCTTTTTATGACTTGTGCATCATCTTTCACATTAAGGAACAAAAAATCATGGTCATAAGGAACATGTTGGTATATAATAATGATGCCTTATATATGTTTCTAAACTTGACCATGAGGGTCATAATCTCTATGAGGTAGTCTGGCCAATAAATAATGCTTCCTCTTATTACCAACATCCTCAAAATGTTTGTGCATTGTATAACATATTCAAAATATTACCATATGGGATCCATAAAACATGCTTTTCTTCTTCTTTATCAAATCTTCTTCTACACTCCACCAAAGTTAGAATTCCATATATTACTATGTGAGCTTATCAGACATGTACTTGGGGAGGAGTAAGGGATTGAAATTATTTTTTGTGACCATAATTACTATATAATCTAGGTATAGCCAATAGTCACCCCAAGGTGCCAATATATCTGCTATACTCTTAGATATCCTGGGTAGTGGGGCCTCGTGGATAGCTTGACATTATTGTACCCAACACCCCCTTTAATTACTTTTAGATTATTATATTTATTTTAAGCCCCTCTTCCATATGTTTATACAAATTCTAGGAAAAGAACATGAATTGGAATCTTACACTTTGGTGGGATGGCACTGATATTATGTTTTCATGGACTAAAACTTTTTTTATTAGGTTTTTTACTTCAAAATTTATGTTTTGGGACTTATGTTTTAGGGACTATCCTCTTGGGAATTATTCTTTTAGGACATATCCTATTTTTTCTTTATCAGGCTTTTTTCTATATATGAATTCTTACAGACTTATCTTGATTAGAGAAATTATTGCAGACTTTTGTCCAAAATAATTCTTCTAATGAAATTTGTTTATGATCTTTTATTTCCATGGTAATTTTGATTGACGTAATTGACATTGTCCTTTGGCCCTTGTAAACCTACCCTTTGGCCCTTATGAAGTATATCCTTTGAGAATTTTGTCATGGATAGATGCCCTATAAAGTAGACCCTTTGGATTGTTTCCAAACTACCCTTTAGCATTTTCAAATTTCCCTTTAGGACTTTTTGAAGTGCCTTTTTTGCCTTGGCAACCTACCCTTTGGGTTTTATAAAATTTTCCTTAGGCCTTTATTATTGTGGCCATTTTACACAATAAAATTCATGTGGGACTTTTACAATGGCCTTTTACCCCATAAACTTACCCTTTGAGACTTTTATCCTATACCTTTGCCTAGACCATTTCCTTTAGACCTTTGATTCAGACATTTTGTTTAACATAAAAGTCCTAAAACCATTTCCTTGAAGGACACATTCCTTTTGGAATCCCTAAACCTACCCTATGGGAAATTTTTAAGTGACCTTTCAGCATTTTGGAAGTGGCCACTTACCCTTCAGGACTTTTATCTTAGACCCTTTACCCTATAGGACTTATCCTTTAGAACTTTGTCCTGACCCCTTTGTCATATCAAACCTACCCTTTAGGATATTTATCTTAGCCTCTTTGAATTAAGAAAAGTTCCCTTTAACCTTTTAGTAATGAACCCTTTGTCATGGACATATCCTTCAAGATTTTATTTTCCCAAGCCTTCAGTAATTATCATATTCCTTTCCCCATAAAAAAATACTCTACAGAGTAGACCCTTTAGGCAATTTTACATGAAGTATAGCCTTTGGACCTAAGGCACATACCCTTCATATTTTGTGTAACATGCCCTTTGAGACATTTGGAATGACCCTTAGTCATGTGAAAGTACCCTTTGAGAAATTGAAAGTGCCCTTTGAGAAATTGAAAGTGCCCTTCGAGAAATTGAAATTACCCTTCAAGAAATTGAAAGTGCCCTCCAAGTCTCAAAACTTTTAACCAACAAAATAGCCCTTTGAGGAAATTATTATAGACGTTTTGTCTGAAACAATTCCTTGAATGAATTAGTTAGTGAAATTTTTTCCAAAGCACTTTTTCTTTTGATATACACCCTAGTTCCCTATTACTAAAAGCACTACTAGCCTTGCCATACTTATCCAAAATATAAGTGAAAATATTTCCCATCAATATATTAAAATATCCCCACCAACTTGAGATAACAATGTTTGAACTATATAGGAAATAAAAGTAAAGTGAATGTTACACATTTATGTCACACAAATTTATATTCAATTCAGATATCTATATAAGTGATTCATAGCTATTGAATCCATCATTACTTTCAAACTAACTTGCATTCAAAGTCTCTTGTTTTATTACAATGAAGAAAAGCCCTAGCTACTATCTCAAGAATATTGTGAGTAAAACCATGACTAATCTAGAGCCAAATAATTTTCATAACATATATAGCACATATAAGAATATTTCAAGCAACATAAATCATATATACACATCAATGACATTTTCATCTAGGGCATTTTGAGGGGCCAATCTATCATCCCCATATTCATTCAAGGACTTCATAGAGTTCATAGATACATTATTTGATGTTATAATATTTGGAGATAGGTACCATAACTATTTATAATTATAGGATATCAATGACTCTATGGAGTTTTTTCACTAGAGGATGAGATGACACTTACAGATAGATTGGTCATCAAGGAACTACTTACTTTCAAACATCAAGTATTACACTTTGTTGCCACCAAGATAGAAGTAATATCATGTATTGACCTTCTATGGGATTTGTTTTTCTTAGGAAAGATATCACAAATATTTTCCTACATCATTCAAGAAATAACACAATTTTTACATTTATATCAGGAGCTGACTTCTAAACATATTTATCTTTGAGCATAATTAATGCTTATTTTGATAAACACATAGTAGTCTAATTTGATGAAGAGAGTTCAATTGAGAAGGAATTGTCTTCACAAATACTCCCAGACCAAACCAATTCATATAATGAGAAGAGGCCAAAAGGATCAATTTTGATTGATAAATTCAGAATGGGGATTCACATTGGCATGACTCTCCTCAACAAACTCTATGGTATGCCAAGTATTCATTTTATAAATTTATACTAGGTGTCATTAATGTATATGATGCTCACCCATTATATTACATATGCCTTGGGTAAAATAATTAGCTTTCACTTGAGAGAGTAGATAATCTATAAGGACAAGAATCCCATGCCTTTAGGTAATTTTTACATGATGTCTTATTTTATGGATTTAGTCATGGGTACTTGTTATAGAGATATTGGGGAATTATGGACTCTAGCCATGGTTGTGAAAAGAAAAAAAATTGTGACCATTACCAATTTATGCATGTATATGCATATACCAAAATCATGGTCAAGATAACAAAGGATGTACATCCATAGTTATGGCAAGCAATTCGTGGCTCGCCTATGCCTAGAATCAGGCCTAATATCATAAAGAACCTAGATGGAAAAGGGGATTGTTTCCTCTACTTAAAATTCATAATAATCATGATTTAGAGGAAAAAAGTCAATCTTTTGTGTCTTCCCAAGTACATCCTAGATAAGTTGGTAGAGCAAGAAAATGCTTTCCAATTATGGTGGAGAATTAATGAATATTTATCCTAAAAGAATAAAACCTTGTTATTTACCCACCATGTAACTATTGAAATAATGGTTTATACAATAGTGAAGCATTTTGTATAAGTGGACAACAAGCACAAAATTTATCCATTCCCCATGCTTATACATAGAGATTGGGATCCTCATAGGTAGGTTCAAAAGCACATATAGGGATTTAACATCCCTTATAGGCATGCTCCATATCCATATGATTTTATATTTCATAATATAAATTATTATTAGGATGTTTTAGAGAGAGATAGGATCTTTAGGATAAAGGAAGATCTTTTTTAGATGATCTAAGATGACCCCTCAATCACTGCTATAGAATTAGTAAGAATAATTTATACAAAGGCTGGGAGCACTCTAATTTCTAGAGAGGATAATATGAGGATAAATCCAAAGGCCTATT
Source organism: Torreya grandis (assembly GCA_037957365.1). NCBI lineage: Eukaryota > Viridiplantae > Streptophyta > Pinopsida > Cupressales > Taxaceae > Torreya > Torreya grandis. Next base: position 1,604,820 of record JARHVA010000364.1, on the reverse strand, counting down.
AGGTCCCTCATCTTGATCCCTCCCATTAAATCTAAGGACTATGAATAAATATTTTGGGGTACCTAAGCCCAGCTCTAGAAGAGGAGCATAAGCAAGCAATCCCATTAGCATAGATTCTGATGAGGAAGAAATAACATAAGAAACATTGGCTATGAGCACCATTGAATTATATATTGCTCTGACCTAGGTATATATTTTTATATATATTAGGATAGAAACATCAAAAATAGTAGCATATACATCCCAAAGATCCCCCACATAGCTGAAGACACCTCTAGTTTACAAGAGGAAGCTTAGGACTCCTATAGCTAGTCTTATAGTGGAACTATCACAAGGCTTGCTTGTTGCATCTCAAGAGGGAGAGGTTTTGATAATCAAATATATTTAGGATGACTCTAATGAAAAAAACATAGTTAAAGGTAGTTAAAACCATGAGCCTTCAATCAGGTCACATAACTCCAACTTCTTAGGGTACCTAGCCTCTTGTAAGTTTTTCTTTATCTTCTATACCAATCTTTGGACAAGTTTCAAATTCTTCTATGCTAAGATCACCCTAGGTTAGAATTCCTAATTTAACCTCTAATTACCCATCTATTACCACCACCACCATTGATCCCTCTATTTCCACTTCCATCAAACTCTCCCTACCTACCTCATCTATCCTAACTAGCACTTCTACTATCAGATCCCTTAAAAAGGTGACCAAGAAGATGCAAATTACTTTAGATACCTCACAAATTCATGTCCATTCTACCCAAATTTCCCTTCCATTTCCACCCATCAATTCTATATAAGAAACCATAGTGACAAGTATAATAAGGGAATGAATGCCAAGCACTAATTGATCACAATCTACCCACTCCATCAATTTGGAGGAGTAGATTGGTCCAAAATTATATGGCCTTCCTTACCTGACATCCTTATCAATCCCTAAAAGAAAAAATAGGTTTGGGAAGAGGCTGAGAAAGAGGTTATTGTCACAAACTCTTCTTCATCTCAATTGGACATTCTTCCATGGGTAGTTGACTTGAAAAACAAGGATTTCTAAATGCCAAACTTTAAAATCACTGAGCTTCCCTTAGTTTTAAATATATTTGATCCCCCATCTAGAAGCATTTAGAGAGTGAGGAAGAGGAGGATAGAGGATGACAAGGGTACTAAAATCATCCTTAAGGAAAGATAATAAGTGTTCTCCCTCATAAAGAGGTAGAATAGGCAGTTAGGGTAGTCTTCATATGTTGAAAATCTTGTAAACCTAGCATAGACACAATAGTTTCTATCCATGAGGGCATATAATTGGCTCGATAGGAGCTTGAGGATAAATTACAGACACTAGAGGATGAGGTGGAGGAACTAAAGGAATAGGAAAAGATAATACACATTATTATGGGTATAGAAACTAAGTTATAGGAGGTCACTTCTAGATGTTATAATTCCTTGGAGGTAATTGAGTTCATAAAGGTTGAAATGTCCCCTCATACGATAAATGATAACTAATTGTTCAATTCCCTGAGAGATGATAGTGCCAAATTGAATATGTTAGTTGTGTACATGGGTAACCCCTATATAATCATCTTGACCTCATGCCTTAAATTTGGTTGTCATTAGGTAAGAAGAGGAAAAGTAATGGCTATAATTAGTTGTGGCTTTAATCCCAAAGTATTAGGTGTATGAGGTCTAACTCCTCTAAATTTTTCATGAGTTGAAATTATCTAAAGTGAAAGATACCACTATTAAATTAATCAATAGGATCAATTTTGACAAACTTATTCAAGAAGTGGTAGATAATTTCAATCAAAGTTTACAAGGCCTAATACTTGAAGATATAAAGTCAAAATTGAATAAGGCTAAAAAAAAAGTAACCAAGGTGAAAAATTTTAAGAGTAAATTTTAGATAACCAAGAATGAGCATTCAAAGATCCTTGGGCAAGTTAAAATAATTCATCGACCATCATTGCTAAATTTTAATATTATACAATGGTAGCATGATGCAGCACATATGAGGAGAACAAAGTGAAGAAAAAGTGGACTTCTGGTGGTTCATCAACATCTACAAATGTCACCTCAATATCCACATTTACCAAGGTGCATGCAATGCTTAATACAACTAAACCTTGATAGGCTAAGATTTCATGTATGCACAATTTTGTAATAGTGAGCATATTTAGAATTTCCTTTTAGTTTGATCCTTTTTTGTAAAATTTGCCTCTATATTTTGTACACATGCACATGTTTCATAGTTTTAGAAAATTAAAATTATTTAATTATTAATTATAATTTTTCTCTTATATAGTTTTAAACAACAGTTAGAACTACATGTTATAAATACCACATGTAATGACCTTGCATAGACTTGGAGGATGAGGTAACCCCTTCCCCAAGTCTATATATACAGTTGTAACCTAACTTTGTTTTTTTTAAAGAGAATTTTGAGTACAAAGTAGTGAATAATTTTTGATCTTCAGTGAAGTGTTTAAGTATTTTCTTTCCAAATTCTATGCAATTAGTTGTTATTTCCATGGTTGTGTGTTTCGATAATTTTTAGTGTGCTAAAGCTAGGAATTGATTCTTGATTGTTTTGATTGATGTACTTATCTATATATGTGAAATATTTATTTGAGGACTAGTAAATATAATGATTAAAAGAGTTAATTTCAAATCAAATCATATTTATGAATATGTAATAGTGCTTTCTTTGATGTAATTTTTTATACGTGTGTAATTGATGCCTTAGATAATTTATTATCCTGATCCATAATATCCTAATTAATGGTGTACAATATCTACCCCAAAATGAGAAACCCTTTTTTTTATGATTTTGAATTTATTTCATCTCTATTTCCCTAGACTTCTTAACCATGTTTGATTGTGTGTGTGCAAATTACTGCTAGGAATATGTATAGGTCTTGAAAGCATAGGTATATTTAGAAACCAACTAAGTGATTTCTAAAAACTACAAAATCTTATTTTTTACCTTACCCTACCCTCCTTTTTGATTTCTTTTAAAATATCTACCCACTTTAGATTAGCAACCAACCATCCATCCAACTCATTGAGAAATCCACTATCTTCAAGAACCACACCTCCATCTAAAAAATCTTTTCAACAACCTACATGCCCTACATCTATTCCATAAACAATTTTAAATAAACAACATACCTAAAAATAATGCCCTAGAGTGGATTTTATCTCCATTGAGATCCTAAAATGTTAGATGCTACCTAATTATGGCTGTAGTGTACATAAAACACACCAACAGTTTAAATTATCACTAGAAGGATGGATAAAACCTTTGATAATATAGGTTATTGTTTACATAGAGTTGCATTGGAGTCACCTAGGAGAGTGACCATATATAATTCCCATGATATTTTACTAGTCTCACCCTTGATAAATCTTAAGGTACCTAGAGTTATGCCAACTCCCCATTCCAAAATAATCCCCTCTAATAGGGAACCCCTTAGTTGTAATGAACCCTTTACCTATTAATCAACCAATGACCTAAAAATATCCCTATTTAGTTGAATCTACCATTTATATCCTAGTAGACATGCATCACTTACCTTATATCCCAAAAAGTATCTGCCATCTTTTCCTCCTTCAAGAGTAAGGATGGAAAAGGATCATATCAAATAAATCAAAGTTGCTTTAAGGCTAATGATTGTAGTAGATGATGATGTTGCATGTATATTATTCCATTTTACTTTTATGGATGTTTCTTATGATTGGTATTTAAATCTAATGAAAAACTCCATAACTTCTTGAAATGAAAGTCAAGTAGTTTTTCTTGTGTAGTTTGGACAGGTCACCAATCGTGGTTTGGTATGCCAACATTTCACAAACATGAAGAGAGAACCTAATGAGCCCATACATGATTTTAATGTAAGAGGGTATAATATATATAAATATTTGACCCAAAATATAAACTAGAGGTGATAATATCATTGGAGATGTAAATGAACACCTTGGACCCTATCACTATTGTGTTCTTGAGAAGAGAAATTACATCTAATACCTTGGTGCTAGCCTTATAAAAGGATATCACCATAGATAGGTAACTTAATTTGAAGATGCCTAGAGATCCTAATGCCAAAAATGGTTTTCTATCACTAAATCTAGTTCTACATGTAAGGAAGTATGCCCCAGCATTCAATTAGAACTAGTTATATATGCTACCTCTATTGATGTAGACAACACAACAAAATTTTGGATAACTAAAAAATCATGTAATGGGTAATGGATATTAGCATAACCAAATAGTGGTTGTACTTCCTAATACTATTCTACAAGGTCTGAATTCCAAAAAAGTAGAACTAGACTTTATTCATAAGATGGTTTAGAAGTTAAGCAAGATTTCTTAAATATGCAAAGGAAGATGGGAAATAAAAATGGCCCAACTAGTAATCAAAACACTAGATTCCAGAGACATAATAAACTATTAAATAGGTCTAAACAACCTAAAAAACTTCCAAAGATAAACATAGTAGAGATGTCTCTTCCCAATTGGTGTAAAATTCACAACACTTTTGAGCATGGTGAGCTCAACTATGTTGAATTCTAAACAACATTTGAAATCTTTCAAAGGGAGGTAGTTAGACAAGATCATATGCATAATCTACCTGAGCATCATCTAAATCTTGGCTCTTTCATCACTATTATGTTATTTGAAAATCATGAGTTTCCCTTCCCAGGTGAAGATGATGATGAGCCAAAAGGCAATATCGATATATTTCATGATTTTCAATAGTTCTAGAGAGGTGCATACAATTTGAGGAATAACTATCCACTTACAACATTGACTCCTCTAAATACCATGATAACTCCTTCCAATCCTAAAGTAGACAACAACACACCCCCTCTAAAGGGGAATGATTAGCTATTAAGGAAGAACCAAGTAAAGGAGGATATAGTATCATGGAAGATATGAAGAAGATTAAGGAAAATATAACTCTTCATGAGTTAGCTTAGATCACTAAATAGAAGGAGCTACTTTATAAGTCCATAACCAAAAAGGCACCTATGGAAAGGATGAAAGTGTCTATAGATAAAGTAAAGTAATCTAACACCAATGTCATCTATAAGAGCAAGCCTAAAATGCCACCATTTCTATTGACCATTAGGGCATTTGGTAAGAACATTCATAATTGTTTAGTTGATTATAGAGCTTTTTAAACTATTATGGCTACATCTATATGTCAAAATCTTAGTTTAATTCCAAGCCCTTCAAAGAGGATAGTTTCTCAACTAGACAAAATAGTGGTACCATTAGTTTGAGAACTAAATAACATGTACATTCAAGTAGAATCTAAACCAAGAGTCTAGATGACCATCAATATTTTGGTAGTGGACATAGTAGAAGGTTATGGACTATTGTTGAACAAAGATTGGTCCAAAATGCTTAATGGATATCTTTCTATAGACTTTTCCCATATATGGATACCATGGAGAGGAGTTGAAAATTATATCAAAATTGACTGAGGGCCTAGAATGAAATATCTCATTATAGAATATAACATCAAAAATGAAGAGGTAAAGTATGACTCACCCACTCTGGGTGTATATAATTTACTACTCATAATCAAATGAAAAAGCTAGAACATGAAGGTTTGAATCAGTTGTGGACTATGTGCTTTGACGACACTAGATCCACGTAAGGATTAGGTATGGGAATCAAAATAATTGATCCATAAGTTAATAAATTATTGATAGCATACAGACTCTAATTTACATGCACTAAAAATAGAGCTAAGTATGAAGCTCTAACTCTAGGTTTATAGTTCGCACTCAAGAATAATGTAAGGCAAATAAAAGTATTTGGTGATTTAGAGCTAGTGATGAAACAAATAAAAAATAAATATCAATGCAAGCATAGAGTGTGGGACTTGACTGAAAGCTTTGAAGATTTTAACATAATATCTCTCCCTAATGATCAAAATTATAATTTTGATTCATTATCTTCTATCACTACTAATCTAGAGCTACTACAGGAGTCTATGGTAAAAAGGTTTATTATTGAATTAGTTCCTTGTCCATCTATTCTAGATAACATAGAAAATTTATAGCTATTCAATGATGACTAGTAGATCATTTAGTTCTTAACTTCGGGGATTTAAAGTCCCAAATCATAAATGACAAGGATATTAATAACCTATGTCAAGAAGAAATAAATAAAGAGGGCATTCTCTATCTCAAAGAGAATTAAATTTTAGTTAGCTTAGTCTCCTTGGAAATTTCATTTGACTTGGACCCTCAGGCACATCAACTCAATCAACTGAAGCTCAATGAATAAAAATTGAAGAGGGAAAATATAGGAGATGAACACAACTCACATTACGTGAATATTGGTCTCAGCTACACTCTGGAATATAGGAAACAAGTGAAAGATTTAATTTATCAATATATGGACATCATCACCTAGACATATGAGTACCTAAAGGTGTATGACCCATATATCATCAATCATATGATTCCCCTAAAGACAAATCATAAACCATTTAGCTAGAGACAATGTCTAGTCAATCCAATCTTGGAGCCTCTTATTCAAAAAGAAGTGGAGAAGCTATTGAGTGCAAAAATCATCTTCCCAGTCTAACATTATACTTGGGTGGCCAATATAGTCTTATTAAGAAATAAGAGTGGTGAGATTAGATTATTCATGGACTTCATAAATCTAAACAAATATTCTAAAAAGGAAAATTATCCTCTACCTTCTCTATATGAGGTCATACAAATAGTGACTGGTGATGAAATGATGTCTTTTTTTGATGGATTTTTAGGCTACAATCAGGTACTAGTGTAATCTAAAGATAGAATTTACCAAAAAGTGGGTAGCTTATGCATATAAGAGGAATTTATTTGGCCTAATAAATACATGATCTACCTTTCAATGTACCATGGATCATGCCTTTAAGGGACTGATAGGAAAATTCATAATCATCTACACGGATGATCTTACATTATTATCAAAGAATCTAAAGGACCACATAAGTCACCTATAGTCCATATTCAAAAGTTTCAAAAGGTTTGTTATCTCATTAAACCCAAAAAAAACATATTTAAAGTGACTAAAGGTAAGATTTTGGGCCATATCATTACCAAGGATGGGATCGCCATTGATCCAAATAGAATTTAGGTGATTTCAAGGATTGAACCATGAAATAGCAATAAGGAGCTAAAATCATTCTTTGGAAATATTAACTTCATGAGGAAGTTCATCTCAAGATTTGTAGAGAACATCAAACCCCTAAATGTCATGCTCAAGTAGGATGCCAAAATATAATAGATAGTTGAAGCATAAAATTCCTTCAAGGACATTAAAGATGCAACATCATAGGCTCCAATATTGATCAGTCTTGATTTCAACCAAGATTTTTATCTAAACTCTTTTGACTCAGAGCATTTGACTACTATTGTGATCACATAGAAAAAGGATGAGATCGAGCATATAATTGAATTTATTGGCATGAACTTGAAAGATACATAGCTTAGGTAATCTATGATTGATAAAAAAAATTTCTCCCTTATCAAAGTAGAGAAGAAATTTTGGCATTACATTTTGAGGAATAAAGTCATTGCTATCATGCCTAATCCTACTGTCAAGATCACTCTATCATATAATGAGCTAAGAGAATGTTGAGGCAAGTGGATGGCCAAGGTCTAAGAATTTGACACAAATATTAAGCTTACAAAGAACATCAAAGGTTAAGGCATTGTTCAAATCTTGACTAAGCCAGATCTATGCATCACCATTGAAGAGGTATGTTAATCTCAAGTATCTAATAGTAAAATATCTACTTACAGGAACTTGATCCCTAGAGCTCAATAGAGAAAGAAGGAAAGCTTTGAGACTCAAAGATACTCATTATGTGATCAAGAAAGTACTCTATAGAATTAACTATAAAGGCATTTATCTCAGATGTGTATCTACAAAGGAAGCTAAATAAATCTTGGAGAACTTAAATTAGAATATAGGTAGTGATCACCCATCTGAGAATACCATGGCCCATAAAATATTGAGGATGGGTTATTATTGGCCAACTATATTTTAGAATACTCATACTCACATTAGAACATGCCTTGAAGGTCAAGATTTATCAAAGAGAGAAGCACACAACAATGCCTTTCTAACCAGTTGTGGAAGGAAGGCTAGTTTCATAATGGAGTTAGACTTCATTGGTGTCATCAACCCAAATTATTTAGTAGGCCATAAATTTTTACTTACCACTAATGAATATTGTATTAGATGGACTGAAGACATAGCCACAAATAGCTATAGAGCACAAGATGTGATTTATTTTTTGGAGGAACACATAATAACTAGATTTGGAACACCTATTTCTCTAGTTTGTGATAATGGACCAGCTTTAATATCATCAAAATTTACTAAGTGGGCACATGATAACCAAATAATCATTAGGTCAGATTCAAACCATTACCCTCAGGGAAATGGATTGGTAGAATCAATAAACAAAAAATTGATTGATGTAATTAATAAGTTGGTAGGGGACAAGCCTAGGGACTGGAATAATTTACTAAAGTATGATCTTTGGGTAAACCACATGAGATATAATCAATCCCTTAAATCTTCACTCTACCTATTAGTATATGGATGCAGACCAATTTTCCCCATCACATTAAAGCTACCCACTTATCATTTTATGAAAGACTACATGGATCCAAATGATAAAGTGAAATCCAGGTTGATAGATATAATAGAGATGGAGGATTTAAGGAATAAAGCCTTGCATACATATATCAAACACTAGGATGATGTCAAAATGTGTTTTGATAAGAGGGTAAAATTCAAAGCATTTAAGATCTCAGACCTAGTGTTACTTGGTGATAAATTCTATGAGGAGAAGGGACAACATGATAAGTTTGCCCCACTATGGATTAGACCATACCATATTTTAGAGATCATAGAGAATAACACATTTCATATGAAAGACCTCCAAGGCAATGAGCTTACACACCCAATCAATGAATAGTTCTTGAAGCACTACTTTAAGGTTGTTCAGTCTATGGATGTTACTAACTAATGAGGGATAGATGAGTTTAGACGTAGGACTAGATTAGATTTCAATTATTTCTACATTAGGTTTGTAAGGATTTCATAGTTAGTTTCCTACTTTCTAGATTAATATTTTATGATTTTAGTATTACATTTTCTTATATTAGATTCCTTCTTTCATTAGAGTATTTTTCCACTTTCTATATTAGTCATTTGTTATTTTCTTTGACAATCAAAATTATGTTTGCTCTAACTATAACCAAACTAAAACAACTTAACTAATGACTTGTCAAAAAGAGGGAATTAAAATATTGACACTTTGGGAATTGGTTTATAAATTAGGTGTTTTTTTGTGTTTTTTAAGTCTTTAGGATGAAGGTAGGTAATCATGAATTATTATAAATGGTGTCACAATTGGATACTTCTAATAGGCATGTGGAAGTTGCTCTCAAAGTACTTAATACAAATTTAGAAAGTTTTCTTGTTTTATTGGATAAAATGCACTTATCATATTAAGATACCTATTGGAAGTGATAATTCTAGGAATAAATGTGGTTGGTAAGGATGTTATAGTAATGATTTGTTTTTTAATAATTATACCAGCTCACTAGGGTTTTATCTCTTCTCTTTTCTATTAAAAAAATAAGAGCAAAATCAAAATAAAAGAAGAAATAACCAATGAATTCAAAATAATTAAATTAAATCTAAAGAGAATCAAAATTCTCACATGATGAAATAAGTTCAATGTACCATGCATTATGATCAAAGAAAATAATGGAATGAAAGAGAAGGAGCCCAAGGTATCTTTATTGGGGCTATAGATGCCTAGTTGGTATTAGAGTAATGCCTGATCTTCCCTTATTTATTGAGATTTAATAGATACCAAAACAAAACCTAAGCCTCATCAAATCCTTTGAAAAACTCATCACAATAGGGTTTAAATAAACTACATGTTTAGCACATAGATCCAAGAAAATTAGAAGGAAAATATGTTGTGTAAATCTACTTATGATTCCATTTCATGTTTCTAATTCAAGTATTTTTATGTGGCACACTTTTGAATTGATTTAGGATTGCAAACCAAGGTTTTGGGTTCTTGAATGTTTAGGATTATTCCCCCTATAAGTCACCATTTGTTGTACCCAACCCCCCCTTCTTTCCATAGGAAATGGGGACCCACTTTTTTCAGATTATTGTCTTTATTTTGAGCCCCTCTTCCATATGTTTATGAAAATTTTGGGAAAATATCATGAATTGGCCTCTTAAAATTTGGAATGATGGCACAGATATTGTGTTTTCATAGACTAAAATTTTTGTTCTATCAGGGTTCTTACTTTGAGCTTTATGTTTTGTACTTTATGTTCTAGGGACTATCCTATTGGGACTTATTTTTTTAGGACTTATCTTATTTTGTCTTTGTCAATATTTTTACCACATATGAATTCTTTTGGACTTATCTTTATCTATGAAATTATTTTAAACTTTTGTCTAAAAAATTCCTCCTATGAAATTGGTCTGTGGGATTTCATTATCATGGGCATTTTCCCTGATGTAATTGACATTGTCCTTTAGCCCCTCTAAACCTACCCTTTAGCCTTTTTGAGATTGTCCTTTGGCCCTTATGAATTAGATCCTCTAAGACTTTTTTCTCGGATATATGCCCTATGAAGTGGACCATTTGAATTATTTCTAGACTACCCTTCAACATTTTAGAATTACCCTTTATGACTTTTTGAAGTGCCCTTTTTGCTTTGCCAACTTACCCTTCAGGTTTTGTGAAAGTGTCCTTTAGCCTTTATTATTATGTATATTTTTCCTAATATAATTCCTTTGGGAATTATTCAATGGCATTTTACCTTATGAACTTACCCTTTGGGACTTTTATCTTACAACTTTGCCCAAACCATTTCTTTTGGACCTTTTGATTCAGACATTTTATCAAACACAAAAGTCCCAAAACCATTTACCTAAAGGATACATGCCCTTTAAACTCCCTTAACCTACCCTTTAGGCATTTTTAAAGTGACCTTTTGACATTTTTGAAGTGGCCACTTACCCTTTAGGACTTTTGTCTTAAACCCCCTACCCTATGGAACTTATCCTTTGAAACTTTATCCTGGCCCCTTTGTCATACCAAGCCTAACCTTTGGATATTTGTCATGGCCTCTTTGCCTTATTAAAAGTGCTCTTCAACATTTTTTTAATTAACCCTTTATCATGGACATACCCTTTAGGATTTTATTTTCCCAAGCTTTTGGTAATTGTCACAACCCTTTCCACATCAAAAAATAACTTACAAAGTCGACCCTTTGGGAATTTTGCCACAAATTGGACCATTCAAACCTAATGTACATACCATTCAGACTTTTTTTAACATGACCTTTAGAATTTTGAAATGACCCTTAGTCGTAAAAAAGTGCCCTTTAGGAAATTGAAAATGCCCTTTGGTAAATTGAAAGTGCCCTTCAAGAAATTGAAAGTTCCCTTCGGGATAATTATCTCAAAACTTTTGACCAATGAAATAGCCCTTCAAGAAAATTATTGTGGACATTTTATCTAAAATAATTCCTTAAAGGAATTATTGAATTGACATTTTGCCAAAGCACTTTGTCTTCTGATATACGCCCTAGTGCCCTATTACCAAGAGTGCTACTGGCCTCACCATACTTAGCCAAAACAAAAGTGAAAATATTTCCCATCAATCCATTAAAAGATCCATACCAACTTGAGCTAACAAAGTTTGAATTATATAGGAAATAAAATCAAATTAAATGTTACAAATTTATGTCACAAGAACTGGTATTCAATGTAGAGATCTATATAGGTGATTTGTAGCTATTGAATCTATCATTATTTTCAAACTAACATGAATTAAAAGTCTCCTAATTTATTATAGTGACAATGAACCCTAACTACTATATCAATAATATTTTGAGTAAAACCATGACTAAGCTATAGCCTCATTATTTGCACAACATACATAACACATAGATGAAGACTACAAGTAGCATAAATCATATATATGCATCAGTGGAATTTTCATCTAGGGTGTTTCAAAGGGAAAATATATCATCCCTATATTGAATCAAAGACTCTATAGAGTTCACAAATATAGTCTTTGATGATACAATATTTGGAGATAGGTACCAAAAGTATTTAGAATTATGGGACATTGTCAACTCTATGGATGTGTTTTCACTAAAAGATAAGATGACACTTGTGGATATATTATTCATCAAAGAAATATTATATTTTAAACATCAAATATTACACTTTACTACTACTAATCTAGAAAAAATGTCATGTATTGAAATACTATGGGTTTTTTTTCTCAAGAAAAATATCACAAGATATTTTCCTACATCATTCGATCAATAACACAATGGTTACATGCATATCAAAAGCCAAATTCTAGAGGTATTTATCTTTGATCATACCCAATGCTTATTTTGATAAACACATAGTGGTTTAATTTGATGAAGATATATTAATTGAGAAGGCATTGTATTCATAGCTACTCCTAGACCAGACCATTGCATATAAGGGGAAGAGGATAAAAAGAGAAATTTTTATCGATAAATTTAGAATAGGGATTCACCTTGGTATAACTCTCTTTAATTTATTGTATGGTATGATAAGTATTCATTTTTCAAATTTAGACTAGGTTTGATTACTATATATGATCCTCACCCATGATGTTGCATATTCCCTAGGTGAAATAATCAACTTTTGCTTAAGAGAGAAGATAATTCATAATGATAAAAGTCTCATGCCTTTGGGAAATTTCTACACGATGTCTTATTTTTTGGATGCATTCATGGGTACTTGTTATATATATCTTAGGGAATTGGGACTCCAACCATGTATTATGAAAATAATATAATTTGTAACCATTACCAATTTATGCATGTATATGCATATACCAAAATCATGGTTAGGATAGTGAAGGATTTTTATCCATAGGTATGGCAAGCCACTCATGGCTTACCTATGCCTATAATCAAGACTAATATCATAAATAAATTGGATGGAAAAGGGGATTATTTCATCTACCCAAACTTCATAGTAATCATGATTTGGAGGAACAAGGTTAATCCTTTGTCTTCCCATGTACATCCCCAACAAGTTGGCAGAGCAAGAAATTGCTTTCCAACTATGGTGGAGTATCAAGGAGGATTTATCTAGACATAAGAAAACCTTATTCTTTGGCTACCATGTAACTATTAGAATAATTATTTATATAATGAGGAAGTATTTTACAAAAGTGGGTGAAAATCACAAAAGTAATCCATTCCACGTGCTTACACATAGAGATTGGGATCCTCATGGGTAGGTTTAAAAAAACATATAAGGATTTAACATCCCTTAAATCCATTCTCATATCTATATGATTGTCCATTTATTAATTCAAAGTTTGATGAGGATGTTTTAGAGAGATCCAAGATTATTGGGTTGAAGGAAAATCATTTGTAGATGATCCAAGATGACCCATCAATCACTATTAGAGAATTGGATAGTAGGAAGGATCTATGAAAAGGTCAGGATCACTCTGATTTCTAGAGAGGATAGTCCAAGGATCAATCCAATGACTAAGAATGTACCTCATATCTATCCCTCCCATCCAATCTAAGGACTATGAAGAAAGAGCCTGGGCTACGTAATCCTAGTTCTAGTAGAGGAACACAAGCAGGGGATCCCACCAGCTAAGATTCTAATTAGGAAGAAAAAACATAAGAACATCCTATTGTGAGCACCATTTAATCATCTATTGCTATGTCCTAGGTATAAATTAATAGATATATTAGGATAACAACATCAAAATTAATGTTATAAACATCCCAAAGCTCCACTACATAACTGAAGACCCCTCTAGTTTACAAGAGGAAGCCTAGGACTCTTACAAGTAGTCTTACACTATAACTAACACAAGGCTTACCTGCTACATCTCAAGAGGGGGAGGTTTTGATAATCAAATACATAGAGGATGACTATAATGAAGAAATAGAGCTGGAGGTAGATAAGGACATGAACCTTCAAGAAGGTCCCATAACAACAACTTCTCTAGTTACCTAGCCTCTTGTAAATTTTCCTTTATCTTTTGTACCAATCTTTGAACAAGTTTTACTTTCTCCTATGTTAAGATCACCCTAGGTGTAAGTTCCTACTTCCACCTCCATTGAACCCTCCATTACCACCACCACCATTTATCTCTCTATTTTCACTTCCATCACACTCTCCCTACCTACTTCATTTGTCTTTACTAATACTTACACTATCAAATCCCTCAAAAAGAAGAAGGTGACTAGGAAGGTGCAAAATTCTTTAGCCACCCCACAACTTCATGTCCATTCCACCCAAATTTACTTTCCATTGCTACCCACCATTTCTAGATAATAAACCATAGTGAAAAAAACTAGCAGGGGAAGGAGGTCAAGCTCTAATCGATCATGATCCACCCACTCCATCAATTTTAAAGAGTGGATGGGTTCAAAATTATATGTCCTTCCTTACTCAATGAAGGAAATAATAGTTTCAAGAAGAGGTTGAGGAAGAGGTTATTATCACAACCTCTAATGTATCTCAATTAGACATTCCTTCATGGGTGGTTGACTTGAGAAGTATGGCTTCCCAAATGCTAAGCTTCAAAATCATTGAGCTTCCCTCAGTTTCAATTCTATGCAATCCCCCATCTGGTAGCATTCATATAGTGAGGAAGAGGAAGCTAAAGGTTGAAAATGGAACAAAAATCATCCTTAAGGAATGAGAAGATTTTTTTTCCCTCACAAAGAGGCAAAATAGGAAACCAGGGCAGTCTCTATATGTTGAAAATCTTGTAGACCTAACACTGGCACACAGGGATGCAATAGTTTCTATCCATGAGAGCATATAATTTGCTTGATAGGAGCTTGAGTCTGAAGTGTATATTTTAGAGGCCAATGTGGAGAAACTAAAGGAACAATCAAAGATGGTACACATTCCTATGGGTATAGAAGTTGAGGTGTAGGAGTCTACTTTTAGATTATATAATTTTTTGGAGGAAATGGATTTCATGAAGGCTAAGATGGCCCCTCATGTGAGCAATTCTAACTGATTATGAAATTTCCTAAGAGATTATAGTTCCAAATTGAATATGTTAGTTGTGTGGATGAACAACTCCCTATACAGTCATCTTGACCTCATGACAACACTAAAGGCATATAATGCCTTGAATTTGGATTTCATCAGGTAAGAAGAGGCAAATGAATGGCTAAAATTATTTGGGGATTTAATCCCCAAGTATGAGGTGCATGAGGCCTAGCTTTTCCAATATTTTCATGAGTTAAAATTATCTAAAGTGAAGGATGCCACTGATAAATTAATCAATAGGATTAATTTTGACAAATTATTCAAGAAGTGGTAAATAATTTCTAGCAAAACTTAAAAGCCTCATACTTGAAGAGATAGATTCAAAATTGAGTAAGGCCTAGAATAAAGTAACCAATGTCAAAATTTTCAAGAGTAAATTTTAGATAACCAAGGATGAGCATGTAAAGCTCCTTGGGTAAGTTAAAATAATTCATCATCTACCACTGCTAAATTTAAATATTATATGATGGTAGCATGATGTGGCACATAAAGTTTATGAATATAATGAAGCAAAGAAAAATTATACTTCTAGTGGTGAGTCAACATCTACAACTACCACCTCAACATCCACACTGACCAAGGTGCATGTAATGCTTCATACAACTAAGCCTTGATAGGCTAAGATTTCATGCATGTACAATTTTGTAATGGTGAACATATTTAAAGTTTCCTTGTAGTTTGAGATTTTTATTGTAAAAATTAACTCTATATTTTGTACACATGCACATGTTGCATGGTTTTGTAAAAGTCAATTTATTTAGTTATTAACTATAAGATTTATCTTATACAATTTTACATCATAGTTAGAACTACGTGTTCTAACTACCATATGTAATGCCCTTATATGGACTTGGAGGATGAGCCAACCCCTTCCCCAATTTATATATACATTTTAACCCAACTTAGTTTTTTCTAGAGAATTTTGAATATAGATTAGCGAAGTAATTTTTATTCTCATCGAAGTGTTATGTATTTTCTTTCCAATTCTATGCAATTAGTTGTGATTTCCATGGTTGTGTGTTTTGATAATCTTTAGTGTGTTAAAGATGTGAATAGATTCTTGATTATTTTGATTGATGTATTGATCTATATATGTGCAATAGTTATTGGAAGATTATTAAATATATTGATTAAAATAGTTGAGTTCAAAGCAAATCATATTTATGAATATGCATTAGTGTTTTCTTTGGTGTAGGTTTTTTTTTGTGTGTAATTACTGCCTCAGATAATTCATTATTTTGAGCCATAATCTCCTGATTAAGGATGTCCAATATCTACTCTAAAAGGAAGAACCCTTTTTTGAGGCTTCTAAATTTCTTACATCTTTATTTACCTAGACTTATTAGCCATGTCTAATTGAGTGTGTGCAAATTATTACTAAAAATAGGCATAGGTTTTGAAAGCATAAGTCTATTTAGAAACCAACTAGGGAAGTGATTTACAAAAACCACATAATATTCTTTTTTTCCTTACCCTACCCTCCATTTTGAGTTTGTTTTAAAGATATACCCACTCTAGATTAGCAACCAACCATCCATCTAACTCACTTAGAAATCCACTATCTTCAGGAACCACACCTCTATCTAAAAAACCTTGTCAGCAACATGCATGCCCTGCCCCTATTCCATCAATAGGTTGAAATAAATTGCATACATATAACTCATGCCTTGGAGTGGCTTTTATCTCCATTGAGATCCTAAAACATTAGAGGTTGCCTCATTATATTTGTAGTGTGCGTAAAACACACATCAACAAATGTACTTGAAGATATACATATTTTGTAATCTAGGTGATATGCTTAGTGTATGCATATATGCACATGAGTGAACAGTAATTATAAATGTGATTCTTTATGCATTTAGTAGCTAGGATATAAATTAACCCATTGACCTTATATATAGTTTCCATTAATATGTCAAGGAGGTATGACATCATATATAAATGGCTTACTGAACTAAACCATTTACCTTTGTGTATAACTTGTTCCCTTAGCCTAATGCTGATAATCTCCCCTAAGGTAAAAGTCATGTTGAAGGTCATCAACATGTCTAGAAGTGGCACCCAATCTAGGTAGAGAAATGGATGCTTGGGAGTTTGTATAGTTTATTTAAAAGGGTCATCCTGGTATGGACCCCCATTTTGAATTTTATAAAAGGTATAGGGTACTTTCCATTTAGGACCATAGACACCATAGAAAGAAGACATCTACTCACATTATTTTCTATTAAGTTATTATTATTTTAGGCTACCACCCTATGCATGTCGAATAGTACATCTAGAATTGGCAAAGATAAATACATTTGGAAATCATCATGTGAGATGAAAACCATGATTGTCTTATGATTGACATGATGTAGGAAGATATCATATGTCACCTTAATATCAAAAAATAAGTCTTGTAATATATCAATACAAAGCATAACCTTAGGCTTGGATGCCATGAAGAGCAATCCTTATCTCTTGAAAGAGAGTATGTATATCACCAATTATTTATACACTGGTGATAGATCCTTTTTGTGGGAGAAGGCATAGACATCATCAATGGCATCCCATAGGTCTGATAGTTGGCATACCTATCATTAAAGATTATAACATTAAACACAATGTTTGTATACTCTATAGAATCCTTAATAAAAAAAATGAGATGGTGAAGCACTCCTCTGAACACCCGAGATGATGAATCCATTTCAATTTGATTGGTTTTCTCAAATTTAGTTTCTTGGACTTTAAAAACTCCTTTCTATTGGTTACTTCTTTGTAGTTGATGTCTAGGTGGCTAGGGCTTTGTTTATAGAGTAATAATTGAGATTTGCTTACGATCAATGAACATGTCAATAGATAAAATTCATTGATATATATTTTTTATTCAATTCTATTTTGTGCACTTTTAATGTCCAATGTTCATAAAATTGATATACCTACATAATTCAAACCTTGTTAAATTATTTGGTAGGAAAACCACATGTTTACGATTTTTGACAAGTGTCATGAATTAGGTCTACTTTACTAGCTAGGTTTGTGGGGATTTAGGTAGTTGGGAGTTGTGTTTTGTTTTGGGACCAAGACAACAAATATTGAAAATTGAAGGCTCCAAATGCAAACCCTATAAAAAATTTCCAAAGATCAAATCCTTCAAAACAAAATCTAAACAAAAATTTTAAACAAAATCTATGATAAAAATGCCAATGAAAGTGTTCTAAACAAAACCTTTGAACAAAAAAATGTTGATGAATACTATTTTGAAAAAAATTTATAAAGTGAAAAGTTTCCAAAAAGAAGTTTCAAATAAAATTTTCAATGAACATGTCCTGAATAGTTTCTTTGATGAACAAAATGTCTAAACATATTGTTTCAAACAAATTGTCTAATGAAATAAATCTTTAATATGATGTATGATGACAAAAATCTTGAACTTAAAAATTTCCAAAGTGATAAGTCCAAAAAAGTGTGCATGACTTCTAAAAATTGCATAAGTATAAAACTCCTAAAAGGCATTAATAAGTTAGTCTGAATACTTAAAACACCATTGTTTGTACTTTCAAGTGTTGAGATTAAGGTAGAATTCAAAAAACTTTCATAAAATGAAGAAAAAACATAAAAAACATGGGATAAATCAAAATAAAAGTGGGTCCCTATTATTTTAAAATAAAAGGAGGAATTTTGGTATAATAAATGGTGATTTATAAGTTGAATACTTTCGAGTTTTCAAGAATTCACAACTTTGGTTACCAATTTCAAATCAAACACAAACCATGCCATAGAAAAATATTTGAATCAAATATATGAAAGAGACTCCCAACTACATCATACACCATAATTTATTTTGCATGCATGGATCTATGTGTGCTAAAGTGACTTTATTCAAACCCTTGTTATGAGGATCTTTATAAAGACTTGGATTAATTGTAGGTTTTGGTCTGGTTCTTTTGAAGCTCATTAAATCAGGGGAGCTTAGGTATTGCTTTGCTACCATCTAGGCATCCATATCCCTAATAGAGATACCTTTGGTTTCCTTCTCTCCTCTTCCTTATTTTTTGAACATGATGCATGGTACATTGACCTTATTTCATCTTGTGAGACTTTGATCCCCTTTTGATTTTATTTGGGCTTTATTGATCACTCTTTTTGAACACATTGGTTCTTTTCTTTTATATATATAGATGAAATAATGAGAGCCAAAACCACCATTAGTTGGTGTAGCTATATAATAATTTATTTATAGAACATCCCTACCAACTGTATTTACACTAGTGAGTATCACCTCCACACAAATATTAGTATGAAAAGTGTGTTTGGTCCAATGTAGTGAGAAAAATTTCTAAATTTATATGAAGTATTCAAGGGTAACTTTAATACACCTAGTATAAATATTCATATATGACACAAACCTTAATTAATATCATTACATACCCAACTCCTAAAGACCTGAGACACAAAAATGTAATAGGCTTGTGAACAAATAATAAGTTTATTTCCCTTTATGGTTTCCCTTTATCAAATATCAATTTAAATATGAATAAGAGCCTAGATGGTTATATGTTAGTTTTTTCATGTCAGGTTGAAATAATTACATCATTAAAGGAAATAATAAAATGACTAACCTAGAAAGTAAGAAACCTAAACTAGAAAGCAAGAAAACTAAACTAAAAAGTAGGAAACCTAAACTAGAAAGTAGGAAACCTAAACTACTACCTCTACCACACCTTCTTCATCACTTGAGGGAAACTTCAAATGGTACTACCATGAATTAATGTTTCAAAAATTACCTATTGACTAGATATGTAAGTTGATCACCTTGAAGGTCCCTTAAATGAAATGCATTATTGCCCAAGATATCTGAAATTTGGTATGGTCTAATCCATAGTGGGGCAAGTTTATTATGCTTCTCTTTCTTTTCTTGGGATTTATCCCATGGAAGCACTAGGTAAAAGATCTTGAATGCTTTGAATTTTACCCTTTTGTCAATCCATCTTTTAACTACATCTTGATGTTTACTAAAAGTCTATAGGGTCTTAGTCCTTAATTCTTCCATTTTTATTATATCTAGTAATTGAGATTTTGCTTTATCATTTGGTTCCATATATTATTGAATGAATTTATAGGTTGGAAGCTTTACCATGATTGGTAATATTGGTTGTCATTCATACACCAATAGATAGGGTGAGACCTTGAGGGCTAGTTTATATCTTGTTTAGTCTTCCCATAGGGAATACTTAAGCATATTATGTTATTACCTAGACTTATCCCTATCTAATTTATTAATTACATATTTCAAGTTCTTATTCATTAATTTAACCAATATATTTCCCTAAGTATAATGGTTATAAGATGACCTAATGGTGATATGATTATCATGAGCCCATTCAGTGAATTCAGTTGATATGAATACTAGTCCATTGTCATAAATTAGAGATATAGGAGTGCTAAATCTAGTTATGATGTGTTCTTGTAATAAGTGAATCACATTTTGTGCTCTATAATTCTTGGTGTCCACTACCTTAGTCCATCAGGTGAAGTAATATATGGAAGTGAGTACAAACTTATGACTTACTAAAGAGTTTAGGTTAGTGACACCAATGATGTCCAACCCCCATTGGGAAAATGACCTTCTCTCAAAAATAGCTTGTAAGGGCATTGTGCATGTACTTATCTTTTTGCTAAAGCTTGTAATTCATGACATGTACTTACATGGGCATGGACATCCTTGAAGACCATTGTCCAGTAATATCCCATTCTTAGGATTTTGTGAATTGTGGTGTTCCTAGATGGATGACCACTACCAATATTTTGGTGTAGGTTTTCTAAAATATATTGAACCTCTTCTGTGGATACACATCTAAGGTAGATTCCTTCATAACTTATCCTATAAATAATTTATTAATCATGTAGTGAGCATATTTAATCCTTAAATCTCTCCTTCATTCTTAATTGAGTTTTGGGGGACAAGTACCTATAAGAAAATTTTGAATTATGTTAGTATACCATTCCCCTCTAGGCACTTGGGCCTCACAGATCTCTTTAATAGTAATGTGTGGGTCAGATTAATTCATGAGTTAGATGATGCCATGACCTTGGATGATTTTATCAAGCTTGATTATTATATAAAATTATTACAACTTTTCTATCCATTTACCTCTACATTCTCCCAATTCATTCTATGACAAAGTAATCTTGATAGAAGGGTTGGACACGATAGTGATAGTCTTATTTCTCAAGATGTAGTGATGGAATTTATTCATCACCTTCACAAGGGTGAAGATTTATTATCTATCATGGAATACCAAAGTTTTACATCCTTAAAATTCATTCTCATGAATGCAATGGGATGCTTAGTTGCATCTTTCTTTTTTGTTAGGACAACAAAAATTATATGTTCTAAAGAAAATGAGTATAATTAGAATTCCTTTATGAAATATAAACCAATAAGTACTAGGGCTGAGATATAGCATATTTAATGTCTTGAAAATATTTATGGGCCTCAGATGTACATTCTACTTTAGAATCCTATTTGAACATTTCATTTAGGGATCTCACAATTTTTATAAATCCTGAAATGAAATTTCTTAAAAAAATTATTTTCCCAAAGAAATACTTGATCTCCTTCTTTCTATTTAATAGGGAAATCTTTAAAATCCATTGGATTCTATCTGCATTGATGATAATCCCTTATTTGGTAATGATATGTCCTAAAAGCTTGACCTTAATAACTCTAAATATGTTCTTCTTTGGGTTTGGTGAGATGCTAAACCTTTGGCATATTTTTAAGATTGAATATATATGGATTACATGATCATTCCTATTCTAAGAGAAAATAGTAAGGTCATCCATATAGATGATTATACATTTACCTATCAATCCTTGAAATTCATGATCCATTACTTGTTGAAAAGTGGTTCCTATATTAATTAGGCCAAAAGGCATCCTCTTGTATGCATAGGTACCCCACTTTGTGGTAAATATAGTTTTCATTCTATCTTTTGATTCTACCATCACCTGGTTATAACCTAAAAATCCATCCAAGAAGGACATCATTTTACAATCATTAACTATCTGAATAACCTCATCCAAGGAAGACAATGGATAGTTATCCTTATTAGAAGCTTTATTCAAGTGTTTGAAATCAACACATATTTTAATTTCTCCATTCTTCTTTCTGATTAGGACTAAATTGGCCACCTAGGTAGAATTCCTAATTGGGAAAACTACCCTTGCACTAAATATCTTTTCTACTTCTCTTTGAATGAGAGGTTCTAGTATATGGTTCACTTGTCTCTATATTTGTATGAATGGATTGTGTTCTAGTTTTAGTGGAACTATATGGGTGATGACCTTTGGGAAATAAACATTCAAGTCCTCATAGTCCATGAAATCACATATTTGTGTTGGGTGATTAAATCTTTCACTCATTGCCTTTCTTTTAGAGTGCAACTAAGGCAAATGTTGATTTATCATGTGTTACTCTCATCCCCTAAATTCTCCCTTTTGAAGTTAGACTCGCTAACATTGATTTTCCCTTGTTGTTGAGCTTAGGTATCTATATAAAATGTTGTTTGTAAGGAAACAATTTTAAGTGGGAGACAATTTTCTTTGAACTAGATGACACCTTCCATATCTGACTCATCTTGGTAGAGATAACTAAATTCTTTGTCATCAATTATTTGGGACTCAAGTTATCCTAAGTTGGTCAAAAATTATATGATCTATTGGTCATTATTAAAGACTTAGAAATTCTCTATGTTTTCAAGCTAGAAGGATAAGGTACTATCTCAATGGAGAATCTTTGTACCTGGGATTCTTAGAGAGGATCTAAATTGGTAGCCAAAGTAGCTAGTGAATCCACATCTTGGTTTTGTTCCCTAGGAAAAACCACTATATTGAAAGCCTCAAAGGATTCTAAAATCCCATGTTTTATGATTATAACTTTTTATATATGACAACTTAAACTGATATTTATTTTTAACCTGGTTGATTTCCATCTCTGAATCCCTATATACTAATAACTACTTGATAATGCTTTTTAGGGAAAAGTGTAATCTCAAAAATAATACTTCATATTTAGCTCTATTATTGGTGCATGGGAACTATAATCTATATGACTTTAGGAACTTCTTTCCCTATGGATTAATCAATTCAATTCTTATTCATGAACTATATTTAGACCTGGCATCATCAAAGTGAAGAGTCCATAGTTAGACAAGGCTATAGGATTTAGTTCTTATATTTCATTTTATGTGGTAAAAGTATAAATTCCAAGACTAAGGGATTCATAACTCACCTCTTTATTTTTGAAATTGTACTCTATGATAGGGTAATTCAATCTTGGTTCCTAATCAAGATAGATTTTGCTTGGAAGGCCTCTCCATGATATCCAAATATGAGATAAATCTATTGAAATGTATGCATTGAATATCTTAGACTAGTCCATACCCTTAAATTATGTCTATTATAAGGATGTTGATAGTCATTTGTACTCATGTCTCAAATGTTACCTGAATACACACATTAGTTAGCTATCCAATCATTGGTACCACTATTTTATCTAACATGAGATTATTCTCTTTGATGGCCTTGAAATTAGGCCAAGCTTTTGAAAAATGGAAGTAGGCATCATAGTTGATGAAACTCTAGAATCAACTAAGTAATTATGAATATTTTTTCTAAATGCCCTAATGGTAAAAGAAAGGTGACACTTTTGGCTTACTTTTACATATGACATTGGTGTCAGAGGACTTTGTTTTATTTGTAGTAACTTTTGTCTTTTCTATAAGGGCATTCCCTATGATAGACTTCCATAAAAGTTCTTTCTATTTAGTAATCAAAGCCAATTTATGAAGGGTGATGTTTACCTTGATTTTCTTCATGTCCTTGATAATGTTGTACCCACCTTTACTTTATTCCTCCTTATTTTTAGGCTGGTCATTCCCTTTTAGGGGAGGTGTATAATTATCAACTTTCAAATTTGGTGGAATAATTATACTATTTGGAGGAGTAGATGTTGTGAAGGGTTACTTGTTTCTCAGGTTGTAACCACCTTTCTAATATTGTTGGAAGGCATGGACCTCATAAATGTTATCCTCTTATAAGTTATCATCTTTTCTCAGGAAAGGAAACCCATTGATCTCAGAAAACATGGCAATGCTTAAAGATCCATAGTCATGGTGAAATTTTGGTGGGTTATGCATCAAATTTTGCCTCACCACCTCTATTTTGAAAGTTTTCAATTGTTGCACAAAATTCAACATAGTTAATTTTACCATGCTAATACATGTTATGGATTATGTACTAGTTGGGCAAGGTTGTCTCTACTATATTGATTTATGGAGGCTTTCTAGAATATTTTGTATTATTTTCAAGTCTATTGAAGGGTCTATTATATATTTAGAACCCAAAATTATAATTATTATTTATGCCATTAGTGTTGCCTATCTTTATTTACATGCCAAAAAAATCATTGCTTAATTTCTAGACAATTTTTGTATGGAATCCAACTCTACTTTATTAGAATTTATGCCTTGGGTAACTACATTAAGGGATGGAATTGAATGTTATAATTATTGGTAACCATTTCCATATGCATGGTTGTTTAAGAAACTATAATTCAGATGTGACATATGTGTTAGAGGAGGTAGTGTATATAACTAACTTTTATTAAATGTAGGGATGTTTTGTTTCACATGTGGAATTGGATTCAAAGCTAGGAGATTGAGGTTGATACTAAGTATACCAAGCATCTAAGTATTAATCTATCTATCAATTTTGATGGCCTCTTCATAGGCTAATTCTAAAGTGTTGATAGTAGCATCCCTTCACAATAAAATTGTAGTTATTAGATCCAAAGCATTCTTTAAAATTTTGAATGCCAATAATTCTACTGGTTTATATGTTGGGATTAACTAGGTATACATATTTTTAAATATTGCATTAAAGTCCTAGATTGTTTTGTTGGGATCACTCTTCTTACTAGTAAAGTGTTGGTATATCAAATTGGGGCTTGTGACCGACCAAAATTATGCCAAAAAGATAATTTGACACTCATTCAAAGAAGTAATAGAATTCTCTTGTAGATTAAGGTAATGTGGATCATGATCCATGTTTTTTACATTTTGAAGTAGTTGGTCTTTTGTGTAAAACATACTCGATGAAGTTTAGTGACCCAAGTCTCAGCCTCAACTTTCTTAGGCCTCTTTGTGTATTCTACTTAATTTTTAACTTCCTTCCATAGCTACCATGTGGCATTTTGATGCTCATTCATTCAAGAATTTCTTAGTTCCTCTAGGAGAAGTGCCATCTTTCCATGTGGTAAATAGGTGCTCATCTAAGGGAGATTTATTTTTGTCAATCTTTCATGTAGTTTCATTAGTTGATGGGGGTAGTAAATGTGGCCCACTATTATAATAAAGAGGAATATGGATTTTACACATGGTACCCCCACACTCATTTTTTAAAAAGAATGATCAAATTCTCTATGACAAGCATCAACCCTCTACATGGCATCATGATGTTCCCTAGGAGCAAAGGTTCCTTTAATCAAATCTCTAAGCAGTGCCATTTGTTGGAAAAGAAGGAAAGAGGCCCGCCAGGTAATTATAATGAATAAGAAGTAGAACTTCCATGTGGCATCATGATTCTCATCTAAGGTAAGATTTCTCTTATTAGACCTAGGAGTTGTGTCATTGGCCAAAGCAAGTGGGCCCCCATTTCCAATATCATTCCAAAAGAAGTTTTAAAGGTAAACACGTGTCACCACTATACTTCTTTTGGGCATCATGGGCATCATATGGCATTTCAATTATACCATATCTGGGATTAAGAAGACCAACTAAACTCATGAGCTAGAGCTTGCCAACCATTTACAACAACCTCATCATGGGCGTAAGTGTCTGGTTCTAGGTGTCTTTCTCTCAAGATGCCATTACACCTATATAAGTAGGGATCTTTTATTTTTTAAGGACTAGTGGTGGATTTTTTGTTTTGATGATTATCAAGAGTAGCCATTTTGTAATAGTTTTAGTATTTAGAATAGAAGTATCATTAGATATCATTTTTCATTATAAGACCTTAATAGGTGTCCTTCATGAGGAAGATAAAATATTGTATATTTTGCCTTTTGGCCTCTTTTATGATGTTTTTGCCCACCAAGGAAGAAAATGCAGTGTTCTATGTCAAACTAAGTGAATATTTATTAATTTATCTTATTTCCATTCTCTTATTCTATAGTATTGGTTCTTGTTTACATTATAGACTTGAGTTCATGCATATGTCCCTTTCATAGTCTATTAATTTTAAAGATTCAAGCTATTTTATGCAATTGTAGATTAATATTCTAAAAAATCTTAGCACATCACCTTAGATAGATTTATTTTAATTATTTTTTCTTCTCTTTCCCATTTTCACCCTTGAAGAACCAACTTATAAAACCTCAGAGGTTTCTTTATAGACTTCATTTGAGTCCCACATCTATAAATATTCCCATAGAAGGTTGTTCACCTAGAGCTAGAGTTTTAGGCATCAATAATTATTCTTTTTTCGCACACTCAATATACTAGTTTACCTGATTAGAATCCAGAGTTTATGATGCATAGTCCCATTAAAAGGTCACAAACAATAAAGAATCTAAGCTTGCTAACACCACCTATGATATCCCCAACTCACCAAAATACCACAAGACCTAGTACTACTCAACAACATCAATAAATGGATATTCAAGGCCCATCAAGGAACTTAATAACATGGAATAGTGGTAGCCCACTTATCCCTCTAGTACCCCTAACTACATGGTACCCTATTCTTGAAAAATCTTTGAAGGCACTCCCTAAATTCTTAGGGGATGATTTCAAGAATGAAATAGAACATCTCCAAGATTTTGTGAATGTATGCATAGTACATAATATCACACAACACAATTTGGCCTTAAGGATACTAGCCACTTCTTTCAAAGGATGAGCTCTCAACTGGTATTGATCTTTACCACCCAAATCTATCACCACCTAAGATGACTTGGGTAATAGATTATTTGAATGATTTAATGAGAAAGTAGATTGTTCATCTCTCCTATAGTAACTAATAACTATTAAGAGAGCCCCACAAGAGGATATTATAGATTTTAATACCAAGTTTGACAAGACATAGTAAAGGATCTAAATAGTAACTTGACCACCCATAAGTATGGCCATTATCTTCTACCTCAAGCCCTTTAACTCTAACATATCTATCATGATTCAATCTCTTGAAGGCCAGACACTCTCAGATGCATATGACATAACAGTTAGGGTAAAAAATGACTTAATAAATGTTATAAAGATTACTTCATGGCCATCGATGCCAATGTTCCCTAAAATATCAATGTCACTACAAGAGGAGTGGTTGAGCACCTTGTAAGCACCACCTTATATGTACATATACCTACCTACTTAGATGATCATGTCCTCTTCATCCTCACTAGCTATAGAGATGAACAACATGAAGAACATCCTATGAAACTTCTCTAATGAGATCATAAATCTCGAAAGGAAATAGGATATGCCTTTGAAGCCCCATTTTTAAAACCACTAAGAAAGGATAATTCCATACTAGAATAACTAGTACCAAGAGAGGTAGAAGTTGAATCACTAGGTTCCAAATCATCAAGTGTCAAATCATCAGATGCAACCCATGAATTAAATAATTCTAGTGCCTGATATTTTGCAAATGCACTTACCAAATACAAGTAGATAACTAGTTTTAGGCCAAAACAACTTGGTGGATGATTCAAATTCATGGTGTTTCCCATGCAACAATGCCTACACACCCTAAAATTATCTAAGAGGTAATATACAATAAAAGGTTACCAAACAAAAAGGATAAGGAAACACACCTAACTTATCCTCCTATAGATACCAATCCCTAGGTATTGAGAATGTTATCTTAATAACACAACTACAAGGAATTTCCTTATAATAATAGGAAGATATATCCTCAGAGCATACACTTTTATCTTTGGTAGAAGGTGAAGATTTAGTCTATGTGAATGAGATCACTATGTATAAAGTTCCACAATTCCAATGAAACTATATCACCTAATCTAAAATGAGACTGACTAAGACCTAAGAATCTTTAACAAGGCCTAGAGTGACCTTCAAGAATAATTTAGGACCCTAACCATAACCTTTGACATATCAAAATTGGATTGAAATAATACAAAATAAGTTAAAGGACCCTGAGTTCCCACCTTTAAGGTCATATAATATGGTGGAACAACTAAATAAAGTTGCATCCAATGTTTTTATCTAGGATATCCTATCTATCCTTGAGTAGAAATATCTTCTAGAAGAAGTCTTAGAGGACTGAGAGAATCTTGTGTGAGTAAAATTGGTTACAAATCCTATGTAGATGAAAGGAAAAGAAGCTAGTATGAGTACATAACCCCAAGCATCATCTACATTCATCAAATCCAATGAGGGGGTAAGTAAGATAAAACCTACCCCATTCTATTTGATGATTATCATGGGGAATAATTTATTGCACAATTCCATGATTGATTCTGGCACTAATACCATAGTGATGCCTAAGCAAATCATGGATGTATTACAATTATAGTATGAACCTTTGAATAAAGGAGTAATATAGTTGGACAAGAATAAATTTCAAACCATAGGTATCATCAAGGATCTTCTCCTCACCTTATATTCTTGTCTTAAAATTACTATATAATAAGAATTTATAGTAATAGACATCTCGTTGGTCTTTAGGTTATGTTTATCAAGAGATTTCTCCACCAAGATAGGTGGATACCTATCATTGGATTATTCCCACTTGATCCTAAGGGTAAAATATGGCTTGAAATTAAAGGTGTTATCCAATCCACTACACCAATAACACATATCAAATTATGTTATTATGAACTTCAGAGTGATGCACATTTCATTCTCAAAGAGGGAGACACATTATATGGAAATACTTGAAGAAGAAAGAGTGGCAGACAATAGGAGCCTAGAGGAAGAAGTCCTCATTAATGAATTTACTGAAAATGATCCTCTTAAAAACTTTAAAGCCAATAGTATTGGTACCTATGTAATTTATGATGTAGATTAGGCTATCCCTAAGGTAATGAAGAATGAGGATGATCAAAGAAAAGAGCTTGAAAATGAGTCCAAATGTTTGACTCTATATTTCAATGGTGTGAAGTGAAAAAATGGATCTAGAGAGGCATTTAGTTAGTATATCCATCCAAAAAAGATACCCTTTTAGAATTTCAATTCCAATTCACCTAAATGAAAAATGAAGTCAAATACGAAGCACTAGTCCATAGCCTCAGCCTTGTCGAGCTATGGGCATAAATTATTAAAAAGTGTTCAAAGATTCTGAATTAGTGGTAAGATAGGTGAGATGGGTCACAAATACAAAGAATGTGTGCATGGGGTCCTACCATCACTAAATATGGGATTTAATCAAATATTTTAATTAAATATGGGATTTCAACATTCAAATTATACCTAGGACCATGAATGTGGAGGTAGACAAAATGGAAATGATTGATTCTTGTTTGACCTAGTAATAGATTTATTCACCAATGAAAAAGTAGTGTGGGTAATCATTAGACCTGTTATTCCCAAAAATGACCATAAATATAAATTATTCTAAATTGATTCCCATATTACCATGTTCCTTTAATAATCATGAAAATTCATAGAGTAGTTATAACCAAAGATTGAGGAAGCTGATGGGGACCAGATCATGCAACTAAAATCCAACAAACTTCTAAAAGGGTTGATCACCCTAGATAATTTATTTTATTTTGATGACATGAAGAATGATAAACATAATTTTTTATAGATAAAGGTGAATACTCCAAGTTTTATGTCAAGGATGGAAAGAAACTATAGGTTGGAAAGAAGTTCCCCAAGAAGATAAGGAGTGATTGATTTCCTTTTATAACAAACATGAAGGGTTCATGGCATAGACCTGTGATTATTTGAAAGCGTATGACCATGAGATCATCCAACACACCATAGACCTAGTAGAAGGAACCAATCTTATCTGTAAAAAGCAAAGGCTAGTAAACCCAAAGACTGATTCTCTCATGGCTCAAGAACTAAGGAAATTGATCAACTAATGAATCATATACCCAATCAAACATTTAACTTAGGTATCTAACTTGGTTCCAATTAGAAAATAGTAATGGAGAGATAAGAATATTCATGGATTTTAAGGACTTAAACAAATTGTCCCTTAAGGATCATTACCCCCTTCCTTCAATGGAATAGATCCTATAGATAGTAGTGGGTACATAAATTTTCTCTCTAATGGATGATTTCTCAGTATAAAACCAAGTGTGGGTTAATGAAGAGGATCAACATAAGACCACTTTCACCACAAATTTGGGAACCTTCACTTATGTGAATATGCCTTTAGGCCTCTCTAATGCAGGGCCTAATTTCTAGTGAGCTATAGATATAGCCTTTAAATGCATAACCAATGAGATCATCCTCATATACTTAGACGATCTCACTATATCATCCAAGAAGAAGGAAGATCATTTTGATCATTTAGAGAAGGTTTTCCAAAAATTCCAAGAGTTTGAGGTGTCTCTTAACCCCAAGAAATGTGTTTTTAGAGTCCCACAAGGTAAGTTGCTCAGATATATGGTATCTAAGAAATGGATCATCATTGATACAAAAAGATTAAAGGCCATCAAGGACCTATCCTCATCGGTAAATAAGAAGGGGGTCCAATCTTTCTTGATAAATATCAATTTCATTAGTAGGTTCATATCTAACTTCATGAGATTCATAAGGCCAATCACACTGATGTTAAAAAAAGACCAACCCTTAAATTAGACCATAGAAATAAGAGATGTATTTGAAAAAAATTAAGAAGTGATATTAACTACCCTCATGCGAGTCAATCTAAATTTCTCCAAAGATTTTATCATGTATGTCTATCAGAGTGAGTATAACTTGGATATTGTGCTAACTCAAAAGGAGGAAGAAGGAAGAAGTATAAACTAGCACGAGTATGATACCAAGTATAATTTTATTGAAAAATAAGATTTCAACATTATCAAGGGCCTCAAACATTTTATGTACCTTATGGTAGGAAGTAATATAATGGTGTTTATGGCATATTATAGCATCATAGAATATATAATGGAAGGAGAAATCACCAAAAAAGGGATAATTAGATCACCAAGATCCTAGAATATGATGATTAAGTTAGACCAAACAAGGTGATATAGGGAAGAGGACTTTGTGAGTGCTTAGCCTAAGGCATATATGCCTTGATAAAAAGGAAAGACACATCAAAAATGGTTCAACTAAATCAATATGAAATTTATGGGTCTTGGCTTACTAATAGAACCCGATTCATGTAAACTAGATGATATCTTAATGATTTCCATACACACAAAAGTTGATTATATAGGTTGCAAAGGGCTAGCTACACGTTGGTCTATAGAGTCCTATTCAAGAAGAATTTTTATGGATATCAACTCTAATGCATCTAAAAGCACCAAACTAAAAAGATCCTTTGGGATATGTACTTCACCCCTCCAAGTGGCCATTTCTCAACAAATACCACTATGAGTAAGATCATGCATGCTAAATACTACTGGCCAACCATGTTTATATATTTCCATTAGGAAGTTAGGAAATGCCAACAATATCAATTCTTCATGGGTAAGTGAAATAATTCAACCATGTCATTAAATCCAATTGTCACTAATGAACCCTTCAAATAGTGGGGCATGGATTTCATTGAGATGATCAATTCCATCTCCAACATAAGCCATAAGTGGATACTTATAACCACTGACTACTTCAATATATGGATGAAGTAGCCTTAATGAAGGAGGAAACCAAGAATGTGATCTTAAATTTCCTAGAGGAGCTAATATCAAGGTTTGGCCCATCAAAAGTGATCATTTTAGATAATGTAAAAGCCTTCCTTAGCTCCAAGATTTTAGAGTTTATGCTCTAAAATGGATTTTTTCTGAAGACTTCATCAAAATACTACCCACAAGGGAATGGGTTGGCCAAATCAACAAATAATAATCTCATTAGGCTAATCAAAAGGATGGGTACCGAGAAACAAAGGGAGTGGTATGCATGTAAAGATGGCCCTATAGGCTGACCAAAATACTCCCAAACAAATCCATAAGACATCCTCATATGAGTTATTATATGAGAAGCTTATATAAATATAAATCCCCACCTTATAGCTTTTAAAGGTGGTTAAAATAACTAAAGATAGAGTTGATGGATATTAGGTTGGTGGAATTTGTAAAACTCCAAGAAGCAAGAGAGTAAGAGTGTGATGTGAAGGTCACCTAACAATAAGCAGTCAAGTCATGGTTTGATAAGAAATCATCAGAACTAGGATTTAAACTAGGTAAATTAGTCCTTAAATCTAGTCAAAGGGCCATGAAGCTAGGCCAACATGAAAAATTTGATTCCCTGTAGAGGGGGCCATTTTGCATCATTGGTGATAGACAAATTAATGCATTTGAGTTGGAAGATGGATAAGGAAATGCATTAGCGATTCTAGTTAATAAAATCATGTTGAAACACTTTAAACTAATTTACTACCTTTCCTCTTGTATATAGTTAATTTAGTTTCCCTTTTTTGTTGTTGTTTCCCTTTGTTTGCTCATTTTCCTTTCTTTGTTGTTATTGTTGTTGTTGTTGTTGTTGTTGTTGTTGTTGTTTATTTTTGAATAAATGTCATTAGCACAAGTAGCTCATCCTATTTTCAGCTACCTACACCTTGGATCTCATTTTTTTTAAAAAAATCTCTAAAATAACATTATCTACTCACTCCTCCTACCATTAATGTTAGATGCTCCATTTTTCAGAATTCCCTATGGGGATTTCCACAAAATCTATTGCAAGTTAATCCTCAAGTGTGTATGCCACCCTTAAAATTTATGGGTGCCCAAATTCAAAATTTTTCATGATTATTACACCTAAAAACATTGGATTATAAATACCCCTCTCCTCACCAGTCCAAACACTTAAATGCTTTAAGAATTTCAAGAGCACCAAGAAAAATACAGAATATTGAGTAGAAAGATTTCAGCCAAGAATTGATAGAGTTGTGAGTGGAGAACTAATATCTAGCATTTTATTTGAAGTTTAGATAAATTTTATAAGAAATTTTATAAATGGATACTTCTACATCCTCATTTGGTACAAAAAAACATATAGGGAAATAGAGAACTCATGGGTTAGTTGGTCATAGAGACTTTCCCCCATAGTATGTAGTAAGAAAATCATATGCTTTCACTTTCACTTAGCCAAGGCTAAAAGTATTGAATGTCAAAATTATAGCTAAAGGGAACTATAGAGAACACACACTGGTCATGGATTAGGCAGATGAAATCTATGACCCCAAATTGGCCAAAAACCCAAAGAACTTGAGAGAGGGTGCCCATGCTTAGATGATCAAAAAAGTGTGAAGCGATGACTATGAGTTATTTAGATATAGAATTTATAACTCCATGTTACCCATTACATGGTTCCTCTTATTCACCCATGGTCTAATATCATTACCCTCTTCTTAGATATGTATGATTATATAATTGGTATTATCATAAGTAATAACCACCTAAAAGTGGATGTCAGTGTTGATTCCATAAGGGAGATGCTCTGACTCCTAAGTGACCCCAACACTAACATCTATAGTATAGAGAGACTATATAATTTCTATGACACCTAAGTCCACGAGATAGAGTTTATCAATTTGATCCTCTAAATAAAATACACTGAAGCACCTCATCTACCCATTGCTCTTGTGAGATTTATGATACAAGACATAAAAGATGCCCTTTCTATGTTGGAATTTATCTTTGGCATGGACTCAGATGATCACATCATCAATTTCCAATTGGGGGTAGTCTTCCTTTTGAATATGGTAAGGAGAAGCTGTAAAAGATGGACTTCATAGATGCCATTTCCATGACCATGCAAAATGAGTTGTCAAACTTCTCAACACTTAATACCTTTCGGTATTGCTCCTTCCTCCTTCACTTAATTTTGTATCATAACTCCCAATTCTTCTCTTCATACTTCACCTTCAACTCTATAAAGATAATCACCCATCCTAATATGATGATCCTTGTCACAACATAGACCCAAATCATATTGGTCACATAGGATTATTATAGGTTCTCAGAGGGCTTCTTATCTTGAATCCTCATTAACCTTAGCTAAGAGGCCATCACCTTCAAGATAATAGATCACCTAAGGTCATGGATCAATTATGGATAAATTATAGTTTATTGGTTCTTTAAGGCCCATTTCACATTCATGCAGGTACACAGATTCATGGAGGAGCCTTTCTAGCTCCCTCACTTTCTCATAGATAGAACTTTGGCCTTAGATTTGGATCATCAAATTGATGTGGTATACTTATATTATGTCATAGGATAGATGAATAAGGTTTTGTATGATGTATCCTTCTCAAAAGGAGGCATCAAAGTGGTGAAAAAGTTGTAATAACACTTGTTTGTGCTCAAGCTTATAGAGCTTAGCCTTAACCTCATTGATGACAAATGGAATTATGATCCAGTTAGCCACATAGCCTCCTTGAAGAATGCCACCCAACTCAATAATGGGCCTCAACCATGTGTTTAATAGTGGAGGTTTCCCATGGAGGATGACATAAAAGATTACGTGGATCTATCCAAGATCCCATCAGATACTTGTAAGTCATGGGAGTCATTTTATGATACAATCCAATAATTTAAACCTGTAAAGAAATTAATGAAGGGTCTAAGGGAATAAATCATCTAAAGAGACTTAATTTAGGATAAAATAGATGCCTATTGGAGATATAGGAATGAAATTGGTAGGCTCTTTCTAAATTTTGATGATGTGGACATGGATGAAATGTTTGAAAACCTTTAGGATGAGCACATGAGGTGGAAGCTCTAGTAGAAGGGGAATTCTTTACCAAAGAAGAAACAAAAGAGGAGGATACTCCTTTTAAAGAAGAGGAGGATACCCCTCTAACAAAATAAGAATAGGTTTCAATGGTGTAGATGCCTTCAACCTAGCCACCTCCTCTATATCCATATTCAACTACCCCATAATAGCAGCAAGTCTCTTCAAATCATATCACAATGGCATCATCCTAACCTAGATGACCTAAGACATAAGTTTCTAGTCCATCTCCTGAGCCTCCACAGAATAATGTACACTTTTCTTAGCCCCTTAATTCAACTTCTACCTCTTTTTTCACTCCCTCATAATCCTCTTTTATTTATACCAACTTGTAGCGCTTTCCACTACCTAGTCGATCACTTCCCTTACACCATTGTCATCTACCTAGCCTATCACTAAGCTTGTAGAACTTTCTACTACCTATATGATCACCTCGCTTATTCCATTTTCATCCACCCAACCTATCACTAAGCTTGTGCTACTTTTCTTAGTGTAGCTAATTAATTCCCTCAGCCATTTCTCTCTCCTCCTCCCTCATCATCCATGTCATCATCTATTATGACACAATTACCTTCTACCCCACTCTATGGAGTCCCACATTTCTCTCTATCCACCCTAACCCTTTACCCACTCACCTCTAAAATAACAACATAAACTGATTCACAATATTAAGTGATCATTCCTTTTGGCCTTCCATAAGGATTCTCCTTTATGAGGGAAAATATTTTGGTGTAAGAGTAGTTCTATCAAAAGATTAAGGATATTAGAAAATCTTGATTGGCCTAGGTGGAAAATAAAAGATTAAAATATGCCAAGTCCCTAATAGTGCCCCATATGTGATCAGTCTTTAACCGAGTGTATAAATATCTAATGATTGTGAACATGGTTCCCTAAATATTAAATCCTTAAGAATAGATGCAATCAAAGAAATACTCAATATAAGCAATATGTCTCAAATTTAGCTAGGCTTAACCCACTAATAGGGTCAAATTGATGGAAGAAACATAAAAGTCCATTACCATGGATTGTATCAAAGTAGGTCATTAGTTCAAGAAGACCAAAATGGACTCACAAGGGTGAAAGCTACAATTGACTAGCTCAATACTAAGGCAAACTCAAAAGGCACAGAGCTCAACAAAGTGAATTCCAACCTTTAGAGTTGTATCACCACTAAGACCTTCTAGGAAAAATCTAGTCATAGGAACTGGCTATGGATTCAAATAACTAAACTAAAAACCAAGATAGATGGTCTGGAAAAGGAAAAGGAGACCACAAAAGATAGGATGTAGGAAAAGGAGTTTGATCTTTTGTATACCTATGAGAGTCTCTTAGACTCTAATGGAGTGCATCAATAATTATAACAATAGTCATAGTAAGAGTCCTCATACAAGGACCAAGAGATCTTATAATTAAAGAATGACATTGCCACCCACTCCCAGACTATAATGATCCTCCACATGATCTAGTAGTTTTATATATCTTATTAGGAGAGGATTGAGAATGCAACTAGTAACTTGAATCCAACACTCAAGTTCATCATGGACTCATAGTGGATAGGTTATAGGTAAGCAAGTCCATAGACCGGGTCCTTACATTCATGTCCCCTAAGGTTTAATATTTATAGCTCCTTGTTGAGAATATTTAAAATGTAATGGACAAGACCCTATAGGTAGTAGGGGTGGCTGACTAAAGGAAAGCAGTGGTAAAAGTTAATGAATGTCTAAGTTACAACAAGGTAGCAACAAAATTTAAGGCATTACTCAATGCCTTAGAAAAGGTTGTCTAGGATATGATGGGATGCATTGAATAGCTAGTCCAGTTGGGACTCCCCTCCCCATTCCTTATGGACAACACCATCCTCATAGAGCAAAAAATAAAAGAGATAATAGAAAAAAATAGAGTGACTAGATCATGTTTCTATCTCTCATTCAATCACCAAGTGTCTCTAAGGTGGAGACCATATTACAACCTCTTGCCCAACTAGAGCTTCATATACTAGCGGTATTCCAAGGCTTGATTAGCATCTCCTTTAAGGAGATCATCAACCTAGACAAAGCCTTTAAGGCTCTGAAAAAGAAGACCTAACCAAAGGAAGAAGAGTGGGAACCCTTGAAGGCTACTCTTCAAAATTTATAAGCATTATAGGCTTCCTTTTTTGAAATTTTTTCTTTAACTAGTTCATGAAACTAGAATTTTGGGTTTTCTCATATGCAAGCAAATGCCCCTATGATTCTCTAGGAACTTTGGATCATGGTCCACATTTTTACATTTTGAAGTAATTGGCCTTTTTTTTATAACATGATGGATGAAGTTTGGGGACCCAAGTCTTGGCCTCAGCTTTCTTGGGTCCCATTTGTATTTATCTTAATTCTTGACTTCCTTCCACATTTACTATGTAATGGCTTGATGCTCATTTAACTCAAGAAGTTCTACATTCACCCAGAATAAATGTCAACTCTCCACATAGTGAATAAGTCCTCATCCAACAAAGATTTATTTTTGTTAGGCTTTTGCATAGTACCATTGATTTATAGGGGTAGTAAATGGGGCCCATGATTATAATGAAGAGGAATGTATATTTTCCACATGGCACCCCCATGCTCATTTTTGTAAAATAATGTTTGGCTTCTCAGGATAAGCACTATCCCTCTACCTGGCATCATGAAACTCCCTAAGAGCAAATTTTCCTTTCATCAGAGCTCCTAATATCACCATTGGTTGGTAAAGAATGAAATGGGGCCCACCAAGTTATTATAATAAATAAGAGGTAGACCTCCCATGTGATGTCATGGTGCTCATCTAAGGCAAGGTTTCTCTTGTTAGACCTAGGAGTTTCACCATTGTTTAAAGCAAGTGGGGCCCCATTTCCTATAGCATTTTAAAAGTAGTTCTGGAAGTAGACACATGTTGCCACTGTACTTCTTTTGGGTATCATGGCCATCATAAAGAATTACAAGTATACCATAAATAGGATTCATAATACAAACTATACTCATGAGCTGGAGCTCTCCAATTAGTTTTAATGACCTCATCATGGGTGCAAGTGCCTAGTTCTAAGTGTCTTTCTCTCAAGAGGCTATTGTACTTATATAAATAGGGCTCTTTTCTTTTGTAAGGGGTTAGTGGTGGATTATTTGTTTTGACTACTGTCAAAAGTATCCATTTTGTAATAGTTATAGTTTTTAGAATATAAATAGTAGTAGATAGCATTTTTCATTCTATGATCTTAACAAGTAACCCTCACGAGAAAGATCAAATATTATATACTATGATTTTTGGCCTCTTGTATGAAGTCTTCTACCCACCAATGAAGAGGATATGGTGTTTTATGTCAAACTAAGTGAATATTTATTACTACCTACTATATCTATTATTTGCTTATAGTATTGGTTCTTTTTTACATTATAGACTTGAATTCATGCATATGCTCATTTCATAGTTTATGAAGTTTGAAGATTCAAGATATTTTATGAAATAGTAGATTGATATTCTAAAACATATCGATGCATCACATTAAATCTATTTATTTTAGTTATTTGTACTTATCTCTCACCTTTTCACCCCTAAATCAATTTGAATACCTAACTTCTAAAACCCCAAAGGTTAATTTATAGATCGCATTTGAGTCCCATAACTATAAAGCTTCTCATAGAAGGTCATTCATCTAGAGTGAGATTTTTAGGTTTCAATATGTACCAATCATAGTAAAAATCTTGTAATGTGAAAGGAAATTTTTTTCATGCAACATATTCATTAGTAACATTCATCAATCTCAATGTAGCTTTAAAATACTTGATGTGTTCTTATGCCATTCTTCTTTTTGAAGGAGAGAAGGATAGTAGATACTTCTCTAGATTCCTCATTAGGTCATGCACATCCCATGGGATGGCAATAAAACATATTACCAACTAGGGTGTTTGAGCCATAATATGATTATTAAAGGGAATGTTCCTTATTGGGGAAGGTGTTCTAGCTCTATTATTAATAGGGGTAGTTGGTACAAATCTAGGCTCTCTATGATTTGACAAAGGTAAGACTAGAAGATTAGCTTGAGCTCTAGATCTAGTCACTCTCCTATGTGACTCTAGTGCAACTCAACATAGGGATTAACTTATTTTATTAGAAAGGCTCATTCCCTCCTTCTAGTGCTAGAAATAATATTGATGTGGTTTTTATTCACACTACTTCATAACAAGGTAGCCTCTAATGTTTTAGGATCATAACGGATGTAAACACCACTCTAGGGCATGATTTGTAGGTATACAATTGAATAATAGGTAATTGAATAGTAGGTAGAGTATGTAGATTGCTAACTAGGACTATGTATGAATGGATGATATCTAAAAGAAAGTTAAAACTAAGTGAGTTGGAAAATGGGTGGATACTAATTTAAAGTGCACAGATCTCAAAAATAAACTCCAAAAGATGGAAGACTAGAGAAGAAAATGAGGCTCTATGACTTCAAATAATACCTTTTAGGTTGGATTTTTCATGGATAAGTGTTTTTTAAAACTGATGTTTATTATTAGTAACTACTGTACAAACACATACAAACATAGTCAAGTAGTTTAGGATAGTTGATATAGGGAACTTAGATATCTAGGTCAAAGGTTGTTCCTTTCAAGGTAACTATTTCACACCTATACTTATAATATTATGACCCAAATTAAGGAGGTATCTAAGGTATTTGATACACACACATAGAATACTATCATAAAAAAGCACTGATACACACTTAAAAAGATGAGACAATCAACCTAGTTGCATATAGTCAATAATAATTGATGACTCTTCAATATCCATTTCATCTATAATATCTTAATATAAATTATAAAAAATTGAATTATTCATAGCTATTGCACACTTAGAATTAATAATTCAAAAAACCAAAAAGATAAAACTTGATTACATAGAATTTGGAAATAAAATGAACCAACACCATTGCATGACAATCAAAATTAACTTCTTCCTATATTGATTTTTTTGACCTTTTGAAAATGAGGGTTTAAGAGGTATGTATATACTTAGGAAGGGGTTTCCTCATCCTCCAAGTGCATGAAAATTTTTAATTACATGAAATACTTATAACCTTAGTTATAATTCTAGTTTCAAAACTCTATGTAATGTATACTCATAGTTAACTTATAATTATCAGAATAAAGTTAGCATGTACAATGTAATGCAACATGTGCATGCTTATGAACAACTTAGGAAACTTTCATATTAAATTTATAACATAAGTATACTAAAATTACAAAATTAACACCCTTATATTGATGCACACAAAATTAGCCTTTGAACTAAGGTTGGATAGATGTTTACATGGATGCATTGATTATTGGAGTCATCATAGTAGGTACTGATACTAAATTAGAAGTCACAACATCAATATTATTCTTCACTTCAAAATAAAGATAACACTTGTGCCCTACATCATGATATTTTTTGATAATATCCATGTTTATTAATGAGGGCTTGTGCACCCTATTTACCTATTCAAGGAGCTTGGTGTGCTCTACCTTTATATTCTGGAAGTTTATATTTAATTTTTTTACTTCTGTCACCTTCTTTCTATCAAAACTTAGCTCAACCTCAATTTATTCTAGTTCTAATCCTTGAAGGCTCTATTTGAATTTCTTAGATTTCTACTAAAGGATTTGATCAAAATTGATCTTATTAATAAGCTTACCCATTGAGTATCTTTCCTTTGATAGCTTCAATTATTATAGGATTTGCAAAATGAGAGCTTCATGTTCTTGATAGTTTGGCATTACTACCCCAACTATGGTGACCTACTCTCTATCCTCGTAGGTTCTAATTACTACCAAGTTTAGGGTATTTGAATCCTCTAATGGTGTCATTAAATCAAGTTGGCTATAAGCCTTATTTGTAGTATAAAGAATAAGTAATATCAATTTATTCTCATACTAATTTAAATAATTACAAAAATTATTATTCTCTATTATATGGGTAGATAGATTTTACCTCATTGCATCAATTTATTATAGATAATTGTATAACTTTGATGCATCTTGTTGAATCTCAATGTCAATTCCTTTAGGGATATGGACCATTTATTGCTAAACTTTTATTTGTCCTAATTCTTGTTCAAGATCTTGCCTAGCCATTTAATTCCCTTCATGAAATGTTGTCATAACATCCTTATGAGTTTCAACATGGGACTTAAAGTCCTCTATCTATGGGGAATTCCCAATCTTCTTGTTCTTCCTTTTAAACAAGGTAAAGACTTCTTATCTTTCTTTAAAAATGATTTTCCTACCAAATTCATCTTCAACTTTCCTCTTCCTAACCCTTTAGATACTTCTTGAAGGTTTATCAAACATGGAGCTTATTGATGGTAACTCTATGATTTTCAACTTTGGTTTCTGAGAATACTTTTATCTAAGATCAACTACCCATGGAGTGATGACTAGCTGTATTGGTTTTAGTGGTTGTGTGTCCTTACTTATAGTCTCAATTGATTGATCTTTTGATTATTTCATTAAAGCTTCTTTGAGTATGGATTTAGGAATGGAGGGACATATTATTTTAGATCAATCCACACCTCTATATTGGGGTAGTGGGTGGACTTTATATACCTATTTTCCCCTTTTATCCTTCCTTAAGGATGTTACAGTAGTATCTTGTGAATAATTGGTGTAAATCATTGGAAAGTTTATTTGAGTGGATGAGACATGAAGTTGGGAGCTTGTCGATTCCCCTTTAACATTATTAGAATCCATCCTTTTGTTCTATGGTTAAACTAAGGTAGAATTAGAGGGAATTTAAGTATTAGTGTAATCATAGATGTGTTTGATAGTATTGGGGAAATAGAAACAATAGGGGTAAAGGAAACATCCTCTATTTTTGGAGTAACTAGAGGTGTTTGTAAGACATCATTGAGGGGAAATAAATCAAATGAACATACTAAAGAAAGGGTAACAAAAGAGGAAATTTGGGAAGAAGGGACTAGAGGCTAAGCCTTCTTGCCTAATTGGTCATCTTTCATCGGTGACTTACCTTTGTCATTTGTGATGCTTAATGCCTTTGTTCTTTATAATTCCTTTCTTCATTTATTTCTTGTTTTTTGAGAGTTTGTTGCTAAACTGAAGATGTGCCTACTTTTGGTTAATAATAGCTGGGTTCCATATGAGGGGAGGATCGCTCAGCTTCCTCTTGTAGCATATTGTATCTTTCTTAGCTAGGGAAGAGGCTTATTGAATTGAGGTAGTAGTAACCTCTTGCATAGATAATGCATCTAGGTGATTTGGATTTGTGAATCAAATGATTCTGAGAAAATTGGATCTTCTTGAGATCCTTTATGCTTAGTTTGTGTCATATCAAGATCTATATTAATATCCTTCAATACTTGGGGAGCTTCTTGATAAGGTTCTCATTATTCCTCTATTTATTAGGGAGGAATATTGACCTAGAAGTCTAAATTTTTCCATCCTCTAGGGTGTGGAATCCTTGTGTGCATCTCTTAAACTAAAATTGAAGGTTCTACTTGAATTATCTTCAAATGTTATTCTCTCATCCCCATAAGTTATGCCCTTTCCATGACTTGTGCATCATATTTCACATTTAGGAATAAAAAATCATGGTCATAACAAATGTTCTGGTATGAAATACTAAAGCCTTGGACATGTTTTTAAATTCAACCATAAGGGTAATAATCTCTAAGGCAAGGTGGCCAACAAATAATTCTTCCTCTTATTTCTGACATCCCCAAAATATTTTGTCCTTATATAATACATTTGGCCTATTACCATATGGGATTAGTAGAACATGATTTTCTTCTTCTTTATCAAATCTTCTTCTACACTCCACCAAAGATGGAATGTAATATCTTACTCTATGAGCTTATCAGGCACATACTTGGGGATGCATAATGGATTGAAATTATTACCTATGACCATAATTACTTTATAATCTAGGTATATCCAATAGTCACCCAAAGTTTCCAATATATCTACTATATTCTTAGATATCCTAGGTAGTGTGGCTTCATGGATAACTTTCCATATTTGAGGATATACGTCCTCTAAAATATAGCTAGTATAATTGGTGTATGCATATATGTGCATGAATGGATAATAATCATAAATGTGATTATTTATATAGTCAGTGGCTGAGCTCCAAAGTGACCCATAGTCCCTATATACAATTCCCCTTATTGCATCAAGGAGGTATGACATCATATAGAAATGGACTACTGAACTAAACTATTTTCCTTTGTATATAATTTGTTCCCTTATCCTAACATTGATAATCTCACCCAAGTTAAAAGTCATTTTGGAAGTCATTAGAATATCTAGAAGTGACACCTAATCTAGTAAAAGAAAATGAATGCTTGGGAGGCCGTATAGTCTATTCAAAAGGGCCATTCTGATATGGACCCCCATTAAAAATTTGTTAATAGGTATGGTTTCCTTTCCCTTTAATACCATAGACTCCCTAGTAATAATCCATCCACTCAAATTTTTGTCAATTGAGTTAATATTATTCCAATATTCCACCCTATGCATGTTGAATATTGCATCTAGAATTGGTAAAGATAAATACGTTTGGAAATCATTACTTGAGATATAATCCATGACCATCTTTTGATAAACATGATGTAAGAATACATCATCTATCACCTTACCATAAAATAAAAAGTCTCATAGTAGGTTGATATGGGGCATAACCTCAAGATTAGATACCTCAAAGTGTAATCCTTCTCTTTTGAGAGAGATTTCACCTATTAACTATACATTGCTGATAGATACTCTTCATATTAAAAGGTGTCAACATCATCAATGGTGTCATAGGTCTGAATAGTTGGCATACCTATCATTGAAGATTATAGAATCAAACTCATTTTTATTTCTCTTACTCTAATGATGGTTCATGAGTGTGAATTGAAATGTCATTAAAAAACTTAAACATGGTTTAATCCAGAAGCTCTCTACTATAATTCATGGACTATGGAAATATTATTGCTTTAGTTTGTATACTCTTTAGAATTCTTAATGGAAAATTGAGATGGTGGATGTATTCCTCTAAAAACCTAAAATGATGAAACCATTTCAATTGATTGGTTTCATGAGGTTTAGTTTCCTAGACTTTAAAAACTCCTTTCTATTGGTTTCTTCTTTGTAGTTGATGTGAAGGTGGCTAAGGCTTTATTCATAGACTAATAATTGAGCTTAGAATTTACTTGTGACCAATGAGCACATTGATAGCCATAAATTGTTAGTATAAATTTTGCATTTAATTTTAATTCATGTGCTTTTAATGCTCAACATTCATAAACTTGATTTACCTACATAATTTAAACCTTGTTATATTATTTGGTGGGGAATCCCCATCTTTTCATTCTTTGACAAGTGTCATGAATTAGTTTTGCTTTGCTGGTTAAGTTTAGTAGACTTTTAGTAGTTAGGAGTCAAGTTTTGTGTTGGTATCAAGCCAAAAAATCTCATGAATTGAATGCTCTAAACATAAATCCCACAAAAAATGTCTAAAGACTAAATC
Source organism: Torreya grandis (assembly GCA_037957365.1). Classification (NCBI taxonomy): domain Eukaryota; kingdom Viridiplantae; phylum Streptophyta; class Pinopsida; order Cupressales; family Taxaceae; genus Torreya; species Torreya grandis. The sequence continues at coordinate 1,560,249 of JARHVA010000364.1, read as the reverse complement.
CTTTGAAACAACATTCAAACAAAAATCTTGAATAAAATATCTGATAAAAATGTCGATGAAATAGTTTCGAACAAAACCTCAAACACAAAAATGTCAAGGAAAAATATTATGAATAAATTATTCAAAGTGTAAATTTTCTAAAAATAAGTTTTGAATAAAATTTCCAATGAAAAAGTCTTGAAAAGTTTATCTAATGAACAAAATGTCCAAACAGATTATTCCAAACAAATAATCTAATGATAAAAATCCTAAATAGATTGTCTGATGACCAAAATGTTGAACTTAATAATTTCTTAAGTGTCAAGTCCTTCAAAGTGTGCATGAATTCTAAAACCTACATAACTAAAAATCTCCCAAAATACATTAATAAGTTAGTCTAGATACTCAAAACACCAATGTTTATACTTGTGAGTGTTGAGATTAAGGAGCAATCCAAAAAACTTTCACACAATGAAGAAGAAAACTTAAAAAACATGATCCAAATAAAAATAAAAATGGGTCACCATTATTTTTAAAGAAAATTGGGAGTGTTGGGTACAATAGCCTAGTTTTGGGGATGGTCAAGCCATTCATAATACTAGGCTTATAACCTAGTCTTTCACATCCCAATGAAAACTAATACAATGAAACCCTTTAACCATAAATTTTTTATGGATTTAACTAGAAAAATCCAATATGAACTCAATTACAAAAATGACCTTGTAACATAATTTGATATATGGTGAATAAATAACCCTCCATATATTTTACAAACCTTTCTCCTTTTTCTCTATCATCTTGAGTTATTGTATGGAATGCCCTCATAGGCCTCCATTTTCCTCATTTTATCTAGTTTTATGATATTTTCCTACCCCCAAATTTCTTAGTAAATAATCAACTAACAGATTAACAATCTTCCACCATTTTCTCATGTAGAAAACCTATTTTGTCTAATTATTTTCATAATAGTTTATTATCCCAAGTCAACGACTAGTTTAACCTTAATTTCTTGAACCTTATATTAATCAAACAATAAAATAACAATTGTTATATCCCTTAGAAATTACGCATGTATATTGACTTTACTAAATCCTCTTAGCACTATCATTATTATCAAAGAGTTTGACCCTTCTAACTAGTTGTTATATTTATAGGATAAACAATATAAATATTGGCATCAAATTATCAAAGGTTATCAAACATTATGACTTCAAATGATAATGTCAACTAGTTTTAAATAAAAAAATAGACCATCAACTAAATAACAAGTCATCCAAAAATTAAACATTATGATGTCTCACATAATCATTTAAAAATAAAACTATTGACATTGAATTTTCATAGGATTATGTATATTACCTAAGCACAAATTATTTATAATAAACATTATTCAATTACATTAATCTCATAATGACCATGCCAAATTAATGTCATCCATAATTTTTAACAAAGAACTACAATTTTTTACTAATATATGTTATTCAAAAATTATAAAAGATAATAATAACATTATAAACACTAATAATTACTTAATAAACCAATCAAGTAGAGTAATAGAATCTATCTACTACTATAACTATGAATTCAAAACAAAACATTGGCATGCCACATGCAATTATATCCAAGATAACACTGAGTAATGATAAAACATTAATAAATTCATGTATTCATCATAGCAATAACAACATATGAATAAATATAAATATGATACCCATCATTGAAATTTGATAATTGAATAAGAATTAAATAGAAAAAAATATCACAAAAAAATATATATCAACAATCAAATACATACTAAACTATCTTAAATAAACATTGAACAAAACATATTAATCTAATTGTGGTTTGTGTGTGGGTTTCTATCCTTTCCATCTATCATCCCCAAATTCCTCTATCTATTCGACCCTCTTTGATGATGCCCTCCCTCCATCACACATTGAGGTATGGATTTATCCTGCATCCACCTCAAAATAATGAATGTAGTTGTCCCAAAACATAAACAATCCATCAAACACTACTATAATAAACTATACAACATGATCATCATGTACAAAATATAAAAGTAAAAATAACTCCATAGCTAAATCAATCATATAAATTAAGCAACATATAACTTCCCATAATCAACATATGAAATAAAACTTAACTAAATAGTAGTTAGTCAAATAATAACCATAAAAATCCATGAATCAATAGGTTATTAGGCTTAAAGAGAAATCATGAAGTGACACTTGATTTATATGTTATCAAATACTTTTATCCTTAACTTGAAATAACATTATAATAAATCTAATCTCTTGTTATTTGAAAATAATTATTTTAGTCCATAGAAGGTAATAAGAAAAAATAAAAATCAAGTTGATATTATCAAGGTGTAATGATTGAAGACCTTTGCCTTGATTTCATGCTTCCCTATTTCCCTAAATATCCCCTCAAGCTAAGATGGGCTAATATCTTGGTACTTTCTGAAAATTCTCATTTCTTATCATTTTAAAAAAAAAAATGATATTTATAAGCCTTTCTAAATCTCATCTATTTTAATTCCTTTTTATAGGTTAGTCTAGATAACCTCAGAGAATATGTCACATTAGTTGTAGATGCAAATATTAAGGTAGGAATACTATCATAAATTGAGGCATTTCAAATAGGATTTGAATAGGAGAATGAACATTTTGTCTACATTTTTTGATTTTATGAATTATTGAGCTTCACATTAACATTTTTTATTGAATTTATCTAGGATATTTGAATGTCACATATTGCACAAAAACCCTAGGATAGGTGAGAACAAGAATGTAGAGAAAAAGTGAGCTTCATTAATTTTCATTAGGAAGTATCTAAAAAAATCAAAGGAGGTACATTATATAATGAGATATTAGGTCACCATAAAGGTAACAACTCAACTTACAATTAAAAAACACATTAAGTGGTATTCCCATAATTAACTTAACAAACATAATCAAGATGACTAACAATCATGTAGCTAAAACCAAAAGTGGGAAAAACCTACACTAACACCACCTTGAAGGATATATTATGTGCATAGAAGTATTAGGTCCCAATAATAAGGCTTGATGAGGTACTAAATTACAATGTAACTCCCATAAAATGGAGAAAAGGAGAAAACCAATAAGACAAAACTCCTCTCCAAAAGAAAGCAAACTGAAAGAAGATGAATTCTCTAAGCACATCAAGCACAACCAAGAATACATCCATAAGTGAGAGAAAATAAGCACATGGAGAGAGAGAGGATAACTAAGAAGTACCCATAGAAGATAATGAATCTTCCTCCAGTAAGCTCATAAAATGATGAATGTTATTGATGAGATCCTCTACATGAAGACTGATGAAGATCCATTTTCATCAAATAATTTTTTTCCCTTTTCCAAAGGAATAAGATGAATGGTGTATTGGAAGTATAACCATTCCATAAATTAAGATGAATGAGGTGACAATATAAAACACTCTAATTATGGTCCACAATAAAAGTGTGGCATAGGTCTACAAAAATCATGCATAAGAATTGAATGTAATGCCATTAAAGTGAACTTCTCAAAGGTAGGTGAAATAAAGAGTGGATCATCCTAGAATAATAAATGGGTCCACCAAGTGTCTGATAGAACTCCAACCAAGTAATTATACTCCTCATGCGTGGTAAGAGGGCCAATTGCTCTATGTAATTATGGTACAATAAAAGTAGAGGCTAAAATGGACTGTAAAATCCATATACCTATGGAATGAGTTGTCTAATGTTTGATGAGTCTTATACTAGTGTACCTTCACCTTGTAATGTCAAAACTAGACCAAAGTTAAGTGTATAGTTTGTAAGGTGAGAGGGATATGGAATAAGTGTATCCCTATCACTTTTATAGCCATATATACAAGAACAAGAGTCCTCAACCTCATAAATGTGCTCAAGCTTAGAAGTGTCATCAAGTATAGGTGAATCTAAAGAATAAAAATGGCATGGAATATTCATTGAAGTAATGTCCATGTAAAGTGGATAGAATGGCTTAACAACCCTTAAAGTTAAAGAAGAGATTACAGATGAATCACATAGATCCATAGACTAGATATCCATAAAAAAAAAGAGTCATGACTCTCTCACAAAGTGTACTCTCTTTGTAAATAGTAGATTCATCAGAAGTAATAATATGTTATGGATATAAATGAGTAACATCATGCATAATAATGGAATTAGAACCTAAAATAGGAGAACTAAGGTCAGGTAGAAAATTGTCTTGTAGTGGTGGCTTGATATAAGGAATATCACTATCCACCATGCATGTGTCTTCATAAGAAGTAGGAGTAGGAGGAGAGAGGATAAAAATATCTAAAGAAATGATAGGAAGATGAGGAGGATGTGTGATGTAAATCTTATAAGTATCTCTAAAATGGATTGTAAAATGCTCCAAACAGTGCATGGACATGTTGTATGTTCCACATGGCAATGAAAATCCAAATAAAAATGTCATGGTAAGGTGCCATAGAAATTATCACAGGTGTTATCCCACTTATTGAACTAACTTGAGTCATAAGGGGTAAGAATATATCTATATAGGAATGGATTATGATTTTTTCTTATGAATAAGTGTTCCATGCAAGCACACCAAAAAACATAGTTTTTTTTTCAAAAAGAACCACTAGTGTAGTATCAAATTTCCCATGTGAGTATTTCTCAAGTGAATTCAACATGAAAGAGAGAAGAAACGAAATAAGTGAAAGACTACACTAAATAAATGCAATGACCCCTACTTACAAGAATAATGTACGCTCATGAAAAGGATATTGGGCACAACCACAAATACATCAAAATGAGCACTAACTGTAAGAATCAAAATAATGCAAAAAATTAGAATGTGTAGAAGAGGTACTAAAGAATACATATCACCAAACAATGCTCCCTTATAACTATAAGCATTGACCCACCCTTAAGTTTCAAATACAAACATGCTCATATAGATGTCGAGCATAATGGAAAATACATTTTTATTAAATGTGTGTAAGTATGAAAGTACTAGAGGGACATTATAATCAAATGATAATGCATCTTTGAGGTAAAATATATGAAAAACTAGGAATATATATAAGGACCAAAAATATAGTCAATGCATATATCATGAAAAAACAACCACTTTTGAAGAAGATGACATTAGAATCTGAGTTATCGATTAAAATGTATGTGTGTTGAAAATCTACTTGCATGACAATTTTAGTAGAAAATAGTGGTGGAAATTTTTTCATCAACTTTCAAAAGAAAAACTTTAAGTCTCTCAGGAGTAAAAGTTAAGCATTTTGGGTTGGATGTGATCATGGGCTTAATTTACATATAACCAAGGGCTAAAGGATAAGTTGTTACTCACCCCATGTGACCACACCATATGACCAAGGGGATAAGGACTATTATGGGAACTCTCCCCCTTGCACTTTTGAATTATGTGATTGATGTGGGAGGGACATCATCCAAAAAATGCACTAATTTTAAAATGAATAGTGTCACAAAATATGGTGTTAAATTTGATGTTTGTACCCATGTCATAAGGTATAAAATAGGGTCGGTAGACTTATGGGTGTGCTTCTATAGGTGGTAGAGTCTGATATCCCTACTAACAATGTCGATGAAACCCAATAGTGATGTTGATAGGAGGGTTAAAACCTAACATCAGTGTTTAGACTCAATTTCTTCAAGTTTAATCTTTGAAGGCTCTATTTGAAGCTCTCAGATGCTTACTAAAGGAGTTGATCAAAATTGATCTTACTAATAAGCTTACCCATTGAGTATATTGCCTTTTATAGCTTAAATTCTTCTAAGATCTATAAAATGAGATCTTCATGTTATTGATACTTTAACATTACTACCCCAGCTATGGTGACCCACTCTCTAACCTCTTGGGTTCTAATTACCAAGAATTTGAGGGTGTTTAAAACCTCCAATGGTGTCATTAAATCAAGATGGATATAAGCCTTATTGATAGTATATATAATAAGTAATTTCAATTTATTCTCATCCTACTTCAAAGAATTAAATAATTTATGGTCTTTATTATATGGGGAACCAATTTTTACCTCATTACATCAATTGCTTCTAGAGCATTGTATGGGTTTGATAATCATGTTAAACTTTTGTCTCAATTACTTAAGGGATATGGACCATTTATTGCTACTCTTTATTTTTTATAATTCTTGATCAAGATCTTGCCTGGCCATTTTATTCCCCTCATGCAAAGCTATCATAGCATATTTATGAGTTTTAGAAAAGGACTTAAAGTCCTCTATATATAGGGACTACCCCATCTTCCTATTCTTCCTTTTAGAAAAGGTAAAGACTTCTTATCTTTCTTCAAAAATGATTTTCTTACTAGATTCATCTTCAACTTTCCTCTTCCTAACCCTTTGGATGCTTCCTAAAGGTTTATCCAGTATGGAGATTATTGATGGCAACTCTATGGTTTTCAACTTTGGCTTCTAAAAAGCCTTTGATCTGAGATCAACTACCCATGGAGGGATGACTAGTTGCATTGGGTTTATTGGTTGTGTCCTCAGTTTTAGTCTCAACTAATTGATCTTATGATTCTTTCATTAAATATCCTTTGAGTACTGAGTCAATAAGGGAGGGACATATGATTTTATACCAATCCACACCTATATATTGGGGTAGTGTGTGGACTATATATACCTATTTCCCCTTTTAGCCTTATCTAAGGATGTTATAGAGGTATCTTGGGAATATCTGGTGTAAGGCATTGGTACTTTTATTTGAGTGGATGAGACATAGAGTTGGGAGCTTGCTAATGCCCCTTCAACCTTATTAGAAGCCCTCCTTTTGGTCTTAGGTTGGATTGATGTAGTCTTGGATGGAATTTTAGTAGTGGTGGAAATAATAAATGTTGTTGACAATATTGGGGAAATAGAAACAATACGGGTAAAGGAAACATCCTCTATTTTTGGAGTGACCAAAGGTGTTTGTAAGATAACATTGAGGGGAACTAAATCAAATGAGCTTGCTGAAGAAAGGGGAAAAAAATAGTAAATTTTGGAAAAAGTGATTGAAGGCTAATCCTTTTTACCTAATTAGTCATCTTTCATTGGTGACTTGCCTTTATCATCTGTGAGGATTAATGCCTTTGCTCTTTATAATTCCTCCTCTTCATCTATTTCTTGTTCTACAAGAGTTCATTACTAAATTAATGATGTGACTACTTATGGTTTATCAAAATTTGGGTTCCCTATGATGGAAAGTACCCTCAACTTTCTCTTGTAGCATATTATATCTTTCTTAGATGGGGAAGAGGTTCGTTGAATTGAGGTAGTAGCAACCTATTACAAGATAATGCAGTTAGGTGATATTGGCTTTGTGAATCAAATGAGTCCAATAAAATTGGACCCTCTTGAGCTCCTCTATGCTTATCTTGAGTCAGACCATGATCTATCTTAATATCCTTCAAATATTGGGGATATTCTTGAGAAGGCTCTTCATATTCCCTTATTTATTTTGGGGGTTTGTTGACCCAAAAGTTTAAAGTTGTCCATCCTCTAGGTGGGGGAATATTTTTGTGAATATTTTAAACTAAAATTGAAGGTTATACTTGAATTATCTTTGAATTTTATTCCCTCATCCCTATAAGTTATTCCCTTTCCATAAATTTGGAATCATATTTCACATTCAGGTATAAAAAATCATGGTCATAATGAATGTTTTGGTATGGAATACTGAATCCTTAGATATGTTAATGAATTCAACCATGATGGTCCCAATATCTATGAGTTAGGGTGGCCAATAATGTTTCCTCTTATTTCCAACATCCCCAAAATATTTTTTCATTGTATAACACATTTGGCCTATTACCATATGGGATTCATATAACGTGTTTTTCTTCTTCTACACTCCACCAAATTTGGAATGCAATATATTTCTCTATGATATTATTAGGTACCTACTTAGGGAGTCATAAGGAATTGACCTTATTTTTAGTGACCATAATTACTTTATAATCTGGTATAGCCAATAGTCACCCCAAGGTGCCAATGTATCTACTATACTCTTAGATATCTTAGGAAATAGAGAATCATGAATAGATTTCCATACCTAAAGATATATGTCTTTTTAAATCCAATTTATATGTTTGGTATATGCATATATGTGCATGAATTACTATTAATTTCAAATTTAATTCTTTATGTAGTCAGTGGTTGGGCTTTAAAATGACCCATAGTCTCTGTATACAGTTCTCATTACTACTTCAAAGAGGTATGATGTCATATATAAATATCATACTAAAATAAACCATTTATCTTTGTGTATAACTTGTTCCCTATCCTAACATTTATTATCTCCCCCAAGGAAAAATTCATGTCATAAGTCATTAGCATGTCTAGAACTACCACCCAATCTAGGAAGAGAAAATGGATGCTTGGGAGGCTATATAGTCTATTTGAAAAGAGACATTTTGACATGGATCCCCATTCTAAATTTTATAATAAGTATAGGTTAATTTACCTTTAAGACCCTATCTTCCCTAGGAATAATCCATCCACTCAAATTTTTGTTAATTGAGTTAATATTATTCTAGGCTGCCACCTTATACTTATCAAATATTGCATCTAGAATTGGAAAAGATAAATACCTTTGAAAATCATCACTTGAGATGTAATCCAAAACTTTCTTGTGATCAACATGATGTATGAATATGTCATCTATCACCTTACCATCAAAAAACAATTCTCATAGTAGGTCGATATAAGGCATAACCTTGGGCTTGGCTACCATGAAGTACAATCCTTATCTCTTGAGAGAGAGTAGGTTTATAACCAATTATCTCTATGCTAGTGATAGATCCTGTTCATGGGAGAAGGTTTCAACATCATCAATAGTATCTCATAGGTCTAAATAGTTGGTTTACCTATCATTGAAGATTTTAACATTAAACACAATGTTTTTATACTTTTTAAAATCCTTAGTGGAAAAATGAGATGGTGGAATCACTCTTCTAAACACCCAAGATGATGAAGCCATTATAATTGACTGGTTTGCGTAGATTTAGTTTCCTAGATTTTGAAAACTCCTTTTTATTGGTTCTTTCTTTGTAGTTGATGTGGAAGTAGCTAGGGATTTATTTATATACTAATAATTGTGATCAAAATTTACTTGTGATTAATGAAAATTTTGATAGCCACAAATCATTGATATAACTTTTGAATTTAATTCCAATTCATGTGCTTTTAATGCCCAACATTCATAAACTTGCTTTACCTACATTATTCAAACCTTGTTAGATTATTTGGTAGGGAATCCACATCTTTACATTCTTTTACAAGTGTCATGAAGTAGTTCTACTTTATTGCTAAGTCTAGTGAGATTTTGGTAGTCAGGAGTCATGTTTCATGTTGGGACCAAGCTAAAAAATATCAAAAATTGAATTCTTAAAACACAAAACCCAAATAAGATGGCTAAAGACCAAATCCTTTCAAACAACATCTGAACAAAATTCTTAAACAAAATCTCTAACAAAAATGTTGATGAAAGAGTTATGGATAAAATATTCCAACAAAAAAATGTTGATGAAGACTAAATAAATTGTTTGAAGCTTAAAGTTTTCAAAAATAGATTTTGAATAAATTTTTTAATGAAAAACTCTTGAACAGTTTCACCAATGAGTAAAATGTTTGAACATATTATTCTAAACAAATTGTCTAATGACAAAAATCTTGAATAGAATGTCTGATGACCAAAATGTTGAACTTAATAATTTCTTAAGTGTCAAGTCCTTCAAAGTGTGCATGAATTCTAAAACCTACATAACTAAAAATCTCTCAAAATACATTAATAAGTTAGTCTAGATACTCAAAACACCATTGTTTATACTTTTGAGTGTTGAGATTAAGGAGAAATCCAAAAAACTTTCACAAAATGAAGAAGGACACTTAAAAAGAATGGGCCAATTCAAAATAAAGGTGGGTCCCTATTCTTTTTAAAGAAAAGGGGGAATGTTGGGTACAACAACCTAGTTTTGGGGATGGTCAATCCATCCATAGTACCAAGATTATAACTTAGTATTTTATTAGTGTAGGTTTTTATTTTTCCCTATTTTTTAATTAGGGAAATTGTATTTCTTGTGCATACATGGAGTTTTCCTACATTTGTGGGATAGGCTAGCTTATGTGGAGATGTATGTCATAGATGTGTCATAGGTGTCATAAGAATGTCATAAGTAACTCCCTTGATGGGAGTTACTTCTCTATTCTTAGCACCTTGTCACCACCTTTCGTGGAGGAGTTACGTTCTATTCTTGGGGTGCCTTGGCCACCTTTTGTGGAGGAGTTACTTACATGCTCTCCTATATGTATTCTTCACTTTGGTCATCTCCTATTAATCAGATTTTAGTTTTCTCCATTTTGTCTTGTGTAATTTATCTTCTTGTATAATTTCAAATTGCTTTAGCATCTATGTGGTGTGCACTTGTTTCATCTCATGTGATCATGTCTCCATTGCATTTGCATTATCTAAATTCTAGCAACAACTCCGATATGGTATCAGAGCCACTCCAGTAATCGTGTGTCTGGTTATGCTATTAGTTTATTCTAAAATTCTTACTTTGCTTTCTTAGTTTTTGTTTAACTCCATTACATTTGAGAGTTTTGTTAGAGTTTCTTGAAAACTCATGCAAATCCATATGGAATTCTATTAAAAAAATTACTTCTTTTGAGAGCCACCCAGATCTACCCTTTAGATATCTATGTTAGAGGAGGTAAACTTGTGTTGGAATTTTTTTCCATTTCAAATCTGAAGGCATTAGCTTTTACATTGAATTTATACATATTGAATTCTCCATTTCAAGCTAGTGAGCAGCTTGCTTGCTTCCATTTGGATCTTACACTCGGGCACCATTGTTGTGTATAGGGAGGAACAACACTCCACGCAGCAGTCCAAGCACAACACTCCATGTAGCAATCCAGGCATAGCACTCCATGTAGCAGTCTAGGCACAGTCAGTCTAGGCATAGCCAGATCCTTCTATTGTTATCCTTCTACAATGCCATAGACCTTCCTACAATGCTAAGCAATAGCCACAACATTAGGCTGTACAGCGTCTAGCATGCAGGTCTGCAAATTATTCTTTTGTTTTTTCTGTAAGCAAAATCTGGACTATGTTTTTTTTGGTGCCCCTTCCTTGCTTGGCATCCCATGTGGGCCCTTGGACACTTGGAATCCATAAAATTGATTGAATATTAAGTTTTTTAGATAGTTAGATAGTCTGATAACTTGTATCTTCTCCTATCGAAGACGAAGGGTGAGGCTCGAGTTGGTAGGAGGTCGATTCCCCCTCACACAAACCTTAATTAGGTTCCTCATTTTGTTCCAAATCTAATGAGTGGTTGTAAGGCCACTTTCTCTCTCAAAATAGGCATTTTTTTAATGTTTTAGTGTTTTTTTTGCAAAAACACTAGTTTACGAGAAAATTAAACCTTTAATATCTTGTAAACGGTAGCTCAAATTTGGGTGCCATTTTTTCAAAAGTGTTTGTAATTAAATTCTCCATAGCATAGGCTTGTTATTTGTCAAAAATGCACTAGTTTATAAAGTGCCTAAAATTTGGGTCTTTCAAGATGCATTTTCGGTTGAGTCTGATGTTTTGTTTGCTTAAGTCTTACAGTAATTGCTCTAAGACACATTCTAGACTAAGATCGACATCTTTTGAGCATGCATTTACATATTTAGGGGGCTCAATATTTTGAGGGGGTGTGATTTATTTTCAAAACTTGTAAATCTTTGCTTTCATTATCCTTTATGCATAATTTCACAACTTGCAATCAACACAACTTCACCTAAATTTAGCTTAAATTAGATTATTTTAAACTTAAACCCCTAACACCCTTCAAATATCATGAATAGAAGGTTAAAATTTCAATCATTCTTAGAAGCAAAGGGTTGTATAGGATCACCATGGGTACTAAAGTAGAACCCAACACTGATGCTGAAAAGGTCAAGTGGTACAACCATAGTGATGAAGCCTATAGATTACTGAGCTTGTTTGTGTCTCCAAAAATTCTCTTCCATTTAGAATCCTCCAAGACTCCTAAAGACATATGGGACACCTTAGAACTCTTATTTGGGAAGCTTGATGAGATGAGAGGTCATGAGCTCGAAAACGAACTCATAAGTCTAAGTCCTAGCAACTTTGACACCCTACACGACTTTTTCACTAAGTTTAAGGCCCTTAGATTGTAATTGAAAGAATTTAGGATAGAGAAGAAAGATGATCAACTCATCCTTTCTATTCTTGCAAAGTTAGGTCCAAGCTATTTAGTCTTTGTCTCCACTTTCCATGCCACAAAAAGTGCCCTTGGCACTACATGGAAAATGCCTCTTTGGATTCATTCATTGCCGACTTGACTAGAGAGTAAGATAAGCTAATTCAAATGGGCACAATAAATTCTAATCAACCCTAAGCTTTGATAGCTATAAATGGTAAGGATAAGACTTCAACAAAGGAGAAGAAGAAAAAGAACAAGGACCAGGAGAAGAAGAAAGAAAACAATAATCTTGCCAAAAACAACACTGAGTCTTCATCCTCCAATGCTAAACCTAAGAAGGAGAAGGTTAAGTGTGCCTATTGTAAAAATACAGGGCATGATGAACACAAATGCATGAAGAAACAAATAGATCACCTAACTCATCTTCTAGAGAAGCACAACATAGGTGTTCCTGAGTCCATCAAGAAAAATTCATCTACCCATGATTCTACCAAGGAAAAAGGCAAGGGTAAGGAGAAAGAAAAGGGCAAGGCCCTTGTAGCTATATAGCTTTTACAACATCATGGGTCATTGATTCGGGTGCTTCTCACCACATGGGCTCTTCACTAGTTGAGTTTTCATCTTTAGAGCCTTGTAGCATGACTTCAATTAGTTTGGGTGATGACACATCAGTTTCTATTGCAGGGAGAGGGTCATTTGAAATGGAAGGAGGAACATTCAATAATGTTCTAAGTGTCCCTTCTCTTTCAACCAATCTCCTATCAGTGTACCAAATCACTCACATTGGTCAGGGCATGAGAGTTAAGTTTTCACCAGATTTAGTCATTATCAGGGAGTTACATAGTGATACTACAATGGCAGTGGGTAAGGCAGATCACTAAGCAAGGTTATACACCTCACATTTTGCACCAAATTCTTCTCTAACAACATTGCTAACTCATTCAGATGGAGTTAGAAAACTATGGAATGAGAGCAACTTTGCAAAAATGACATGGTCATTGGCTTACCTCGTGTCCAATTCTCATAAGGACTTTGTGAAGGGTGCTCCCTTGGGAAGCATCTTGAAGAAAAATTTGACAAAGGCAAAGCTTGGAGGGCTTCACAACCTTTGGAGTTAGTCCACAGTGATGTATTAGGACCCTTTCCCAAACCATCTTTCACAAGGGCCAAGTACATCCTCACTTTCATTGATGATTTCTCTAGGTACACTTGGATATATTTTCTCAAACAGAAGTCTGAAGTGTTTGAAAAATTTTTGGACTTTAAGGCTCTTGTTGAGAAATAGAGTGAGAAATCTATCAAGGTTATTCGAACTGATAATGGAGGGGAGTATGTCAGTAATAGGTTTGAGTAGTTTTGCACCACAGAGGGGATTGATTTGCAGCACACAGTCACTTACAGTCTTTCATAGAATGGGGTTGTAGAATGCAAAAATAGGTTCTTAAAAGAGATGGGTAGCTATATGATTCACTCTAAATCCTTAGCACCATAGTGTTGGGCTGAAGCCATCAATTGTGCTTGCTACATTCAAAACAGGGTTCCTCATAAAGCTTTGAAAGGGATAACACCCTTTGAAGCTTGGCATAAAAGGAAACTTAATGTTGAGCACCTTAGGGTTTTTGGATCCCCAGCCATGGCCTACATTCCAAAGAAGAAATGCAAAGCTATGGAATGTCAGTCTAAGCCTTGCATCTTTATAGGATATCCAAATGGTATTAAGGGATATCACCTTCTAGATCCAGTCACTCATGAGTTGTTCATTGAGAGAAGTGTCCATTTTTAGGAGAGTCCTAGAGACTCAACACTTAACACTTATTTTCCCTCATTGGATTTACTTCTTCATGATGATTCCTCATCAAATTCAGATCAGCCATAATAGGTTCTTGAGCTAGAGACATCTTTTTCTTCTTTGAGTTTAGACATCGAGGATAGTGATGCAGAGTCATCCACCTCTAGTTAGTTAGAGGATGAGGAGTTAGCACCTGACTCGCCCACTTTTGGGCCAATTTAGGCCAAATAGACACTTGAGAGTGCTGACACTTGGGTAGGAGATCCCACAGATGATAGATGTACTAGGGGGATTTTCAAAGAGATCCACATGCCTTCTTTGCTTCAATTTCACATCCACAAACATTTTCAGAGGCATCAAGGGTACCTGAGTGGGATAGTGCTATGGAGGAATAATATTATTCCTTAATCAAAAATCACACTTGCGATTTGACTTCACTTCCTAAGGGAAGAAAGATGGTTTGATGTAGGTGGATATATCAGACCAAGTTTGTAGCATATGGGTCAATTGATAAGTACAAGGCATGATTGGTCACCAAGGGTTTCTCATGGGTGGCAAGAATTGACTACTTAGAGACCTTTGTACCCATTACAAAGATGACTTCTATCCAACTCACCTTGGCTATTACCACAACACATGGTTGGGATGTGCACCAGATGGATGTGAAGAGTGCCCTTCTTCATGGAGACCTAGAGGAGAAGATCTACATGGAGCAGCTACCAAGATTTGTTTAGGATTCTTCCTTAGTATGCAGACTTAGGAAATCTATCTATGGCCTCAAAAAGGCCACTCAGGCTTGGTATGTTAAGATGGATTCCTTCCTTCTCACAGTGGGTTTCACTAGGTGCCATTCTAATCCCAATGTCTACTTCTTGTGGTAGGATGATTCGCTCCTAATTTTGGTTCTATATGTTGATGACCTTTTGATCACTAGGAGTTCTTCATCAGCTATTGCAACAGTGAAGGCATCTCTCCAAGATAGATTTGACATGATAGACTTGGTTTCAATGCACTACTTCCTTGGCATCAAGATCTCACAGTTAGATTTAGAGATTTCTCTTGCACAGCCTAAGTATGCTCTTGACTTATTGGCTTAGTTTCACATGGCTGATTGCAAGCCATCTTTGACTCCATTTTTATTAGGAGTCAAGCTTGAGGCTGATTTTTCTTCACCATTAGTTGATGTCACTCGATATCAACAACTTATTGGTAGTCTCATCTAATTAATTCACACTAGGCTCGACATATCATATACAGTGGGACTTGTCTCTAGATTCATGCAGGAACCTCATGAGCTACATTGGAAAGTAGCTAAGAGGATCTTGCATTACATATAGGGTTCATAGAGATATGAGATTCATTACAAATTTGGCATAGAGGTTGACTTAGTTGGATATATAGATTCAGATTGGGATGGAAATTCACAAACTCACAAGTTTACTTCTGGTTATAGTTTCTCTCTAGGTTCTAGTCTTATCAGTTGGTCTAGCAAGAAGCAGAATGCTATTGCTAAATCATCCATAGAGGCAGAGTATAGGGAAGCTGTTAATGCAGCTACTGAGGCTATTTGGCTTTAAGGGATTCTTTCTGAGTTTGGCATTCTTATCAAGCAGCCCACCATCATCTATTATGACAACTAGAGTACCATTCAAATTTGCAGGAATCTAGTGTAGCACTAGCAGACCAAGCAAATAGAGATTCACATGCATTTCATTTGGGAGCTTATTCATAGTCAGGTCATTGACTTGATATTTTGCCAGTCTTTGGAGTAGGTTGTAAATATCTTCACCAAACCTTTCACTGAGAGGAAGTTTATTCATCTATGAGCTCTTCTTAGGGTCCAGTCTACATCTGAAACAACATCATCTTTGGGGGGGGGGCACTAGCCTCTTCCTTTCTTTTATGTCTCTCTTTTTTTTTTTGGGGGGGGGGGAGTTTTTTCCTACGGGTTTTCTCCTTTTCTCTATCTTATGGGAGATTGCATTTGTACATGGGTACCTCATCAGACCTAGTTGTTGGGACCCATTTTATATTTTCACACTGCCCACCTAATATGTGCTTATGGGGGGGTATTAGTGTAGGTTTTTATTTTTCCCTATTTTTTAATTAGGGAAATTGTATTTCTTGTGCATACATGGAGTTTTCCTACATTTGTGGGATAGGCTAGCTTATGTAGAGATGTGTGTCATAGATGTGTCATAGGTGTCATAAGAATGTCATAAGTAACTCCCTTGATAGGAGTTACTTCTCTATTCTTATCACCTTGTCACCACCTTTCATGGAGGAGTTACAGTCTATTCTTGGGGTGCCTTGGCCACTTTTTATGGATTTACTTACATGCTCTCCTATATGTATTCTTCACTTTGGCCATTTCATGTTAATCTAATTTTGGTTTTCTCCATTTTGTCTTGTGCAATTTATCTTCTTGTATAATTTCAAATTGTTATAGCATCTATGTGGTGTGCACTTGCTTCATCTCGTGTGATCACATCTCCATTGCATTTGCATTATCTAGATTCTAGCAACAACTCTGATATATTTCACATCCCTAAGAAAAATAATACAACAAACCCTTTAACCATAACATTTCCATGGATTTAACTAGAACAATCTAATGTGAATTTAATTACAAAACCAACCTTATAACATAATTTGATATATGGTGAATAGATAAGTCTTCAAAAAATTTAAAAACATTTCTCCTCTTTCTCTATTATTTTGATTTGATGTATGTTTTTCCCTCATAGGCCTCCATTTTCCTCATTTTATCTAGTTGTATGATATTTTATTGCCCTTGAATTCCCCCAAATGCCTTAGTAAGATAAATACCAAAATGATGCATGTAAATAATCAACTAACAGAAATTAACAGTCTTCCACCATTTTCTCTTGCAAAAAACCTATTTCGTGTAAATATTTTCATAATAGTTTGTTATCTCAAGTTAACAAATAGTTTAACCCTAATTTCTCAAACCTTTCATTAATCAAATAATAAATTAATAATTATAATATACCTTAGAAATTATGCATGGATATTGACTTTACTAAATCCTTTTAACATTGCCATTATTATCAAATAGTTCAAACCTTATAACTAGTGGTTAGATTTATAGGATAAACAATATAAATATTGGAATCAACTTAGCAGAGGTTATTAAAAATTATAAATTCAAATGACAATGTCAATTAATTTGAAATCAAAAAATAGACCATCAACTAAATAAGAAGTCATCCAAAAATCAAATATTATGATCTCTCACATAATCATTTAACAATCAAACTATCTACATTGACTTTTCATAGGATTATGTATATTTCCTAAACACAAAGGCTTTATAATAACCATTATTCAATAACATTAATCTCATAATGACCATGCCAAACTAATGTCATCCATAATTTTTAACAAAGAACTATAATTTATGAATGACTTAATATAGGTTATTTAACTACTGTAAATGATAATAATAACTCTTTAAGCATTAATAATCACTTTAAAATATGATCAAGAAAAGTAATATAATCCATATAATACTATAACTATGAATTCAAAACAAAACATTATCATGCCACATGAAATTATATCTAAGACAACAGTGAGTAATGATAAAAACATTAATAAATTCATATATTAGCATAGAAATAACATCATATGAATAAATCTAAATATGATACCCATAAATGAAATTAGACAACTAAATAAGCATCAAATAGAAAAAAATATCACAACAAAAATATATATCAGCAATCAAAGACATACTAAACTATCTAAAATGAACATTGAACAAAACATATTAATCTAATTATGGTGTGTGCATGGGTTTCTAGCCTTTCCCTCTATCATCCCCTAATACCTCTATCTATACTACCCTCTCAGATGATTCCATCCCTCCATCACATGTTTAGGGATGGATATGTCCTATATCTACCTCACAACAATGAAGGTATTTAGCCCAAAACATGTATAATCCATAAAATACTATTGTAATAAACTATACAACATGATTATCATGTACACAATATAAAAGTACAACTAACTCCATAACTAAATCAATCATATAAATTAAGCAACATATAATTGCCCATAATTAACATATGAAATAAATAATAACTAAATAGTAGTAGTCAAATAATAACCATGAAAATCCATGAATCAATAAGTTATTAGGCTTAAAGAGAAATCAGGATGTGACACTTGATTTATACGTTATAAAATACTTTGATATTGAACTTGGAATAACATTACAATAAATATAAGCTCTTGTTATTCAAAAATAATTCTTAGAGTCCATAAAAGGTGATAAAAAAATGTATCAAGTTTATACTATCAAGGTGCAATGATTGAAGACCTTTTCCTTGATTTCATGCTTCCTTATTTCCCCATATATCCCCTCAAGCTAAGAGGGGTTGATATCTTGGTACTTTATAAAAATTATCATTTCTCATCATTTCTTTATAAAAAATTGACCTCTATGAGCCTCTCTAAATCTCTTCCAATTTAATTCCTTTCTGCAAGTTAGTCCAAATAGCCTAGAAGGATATGTCACATTAGTTGTAGATGCAACTATTAAAGAAGGAATAGTGTCATAAATTGAGGCATTTCAATTAGGATTTGAATAGGTGAATGAATGTTTTGTCTACATTTTTTTATTTTATGAATTTTTTAGCTTTAGATTAACATTTTTTTTATTGAATTACTCTAGGATATCTAAACATCATAGATTGCATAAAAACCCTAGGATAGGTGAGATCAAGAATGTAGATAAAAAGTGAGCTTCATTAATGTTCATTAGGTATAATCTAAAAAATTCAATGTAGGTACATTATATAGTGAGATATGAGGTCACCATAAAGGTAAAAACTCAACTTACAATTAAAAAACACATATTAAGTGTGTGTTCCCATAATGAACTTAAAAACCTTAAGAAAGTTGACTAACAACCATGTAGGCAAAACCAAAAGTAGAAAAAAGCCTACACTAACACCACCTTGAAGCATATATTAGGTGGGTAAAATAATTGGGTCCCAAAAATAAGGCCTGATAAGGTACCCAAGTACAATGCAACTCTCATAAAATGGGGAAAAGGAGGAAACATGTAGGACAAAACTTTTCTCTAAAAGAGAGAGAAGTAAGAGAAAATACATACTCTAAGGATGTTAGGCATAAGCAATAATACATCTATAAGTGAGAGAAAATAAACACATAGAGGGAGAGGATAATTCATAATTCCCCATAGAAGATAATGAAAGCTTCCTATAGTAGATATCATAAAATGATGAATGTTGTTGATGATATCCTCTGCCTGAAGACTGAAGAAGATCCATCTATATCAAATAATGTTTTTTTAATTTTCCAAAGGAATAAGATGAATGGTGTACTAAAAGTCTTTCCATTCCATAAATTAAGATGAAATATTTGACAACATAAAATACTCTGAGTACCAAAATAAAAGTATGGTATAGGTCCTACAAAATCATGCATAATAACTAAATGTAGTGCCACTAAAGTGAACCTATCAAAGGTAGGTGAAATAAATAATGGATCACCCTAGAATAGTGAATGGATTCACCAAGTGTCTCATGGAACTCCAACCAAGTAAATATACTCCTCGTGCATAGTAAGAGGGCCAATTTCTCTATGTAATGATGGTGTAACAAAACTAGAGGATAAAATAGACTATAGAATTCCATGTACCTATAGAATTGATTGAATAATGTATGATGAGTCTCTAACCAATATACCTACACCTTTTATGTTATAACTAGACCATATGTAAGTGTATAACCATAAGGTGATATGGAGATAGAATAAGTGTGTCCCCATCACTTTTATAGCCATTTTTGCAAGAAGAATAGTCCTTCGTCTCATAAATGTGCTCAAGCTCAGAAGTGTCATCAAGTATAGGTGAGTCTGAAGAAGAAGAATAACATGGAATATTCACTAAATTAGTTTTCATGTAATGTGGATAAAGGGGCTCAACAACCCTTGAAGTTGAAAAAGAGACTATAAATGAATCACAAGGATCCACAAACTGGATATCCATAGAAAGAAAAGAGTCATTGATGCTCTCACAAGCTATACTATCACTAAAAATAATAGAGTTATCCAAATTACCAATCTTTGATGCCTCTATATGAGCAACATCATGCACAAGAATGGAAGTAGAACCTAAAAAGGACAACTAAGGTCAGGTAGAAAATTATCTTGTAGTGGTGGCTTGATAGAAGGAAGATCACTATCCACCATGGATGTGTCATCATAAGAAGTAGGAGTAGGAGTACAAAGGATAAAAATATCTAAAGAGATGATAGGAAGAGGAAGAGGTGTGATGTAAATCTTAGTAGTATCTCTAAAAAGAGATTGAAAAATACTCCAAATAGTGCATAGACAAGTTGTATGTTCCACATGGCAATGAAGATCCAAATAAACATGTCATGGTAAGGTGCCAAAAACCTTATCATAGGTGTTATACCACTTATTAAAATAACCTAAGTTATAAGGGGTAATAATATGTCCATATAGGAATGGATTATGATTTTTTTTCATGATCAAGTGTTCAGTGTAAGCACACCAAGAAGCATAGTTTTTTTTTCCAAGAAGAACCATTGGTGTAGAATCAAATTTATGCTATGAGTGTTTCTCAAGTGATGTTGACATGATTAAGAGAAGACACCAAAGAAGTTCAAGAATACACTAAATAACTAAAATGACCCCCAGTTATAAGAATAACTCATGTTCATTAAAAGGATATCAGCCACAACTGAAAATGCATCAAAATAAGCACTAAGTACAGGAATAAATATAATGCATAAAATGAGAATGTGTACAAGAGGAAATAAAGAATACATGGCACCAAACAATACCCACCTAAAGCTATAAGCATTGACCCCCCTTTAAGTTTAAAATACAACCATGCTAGTATAAATGTCAAGCATAATATAAAATGTATTTTTAGTAAATGTGCATAAGTATAAAAGAACTAAAGAGACATTAGAATCAATTTATAATGAATATTAGAGGTAAAATATGTGAAAACACTAGGAATATATATAAGGACAAAAAATATATTCAATTCATATATCATGAAAAAATAAACACTTTTTAAGAAGATGACACTGAAATCTGAGTTACCAATTAAAAGTTGTGTGTTAAAAATCTGCTCGTATGAAAATATTGGTGAAATTTTTTTGATCAACTTTAAAAATTAAAACTATAAGTCTCTCATTAGAAAAAATTAAGCATGTTTGGGTTAGAAGTGACCACAGGCTTAATTTACATATAACCAAGGGCTAAGGGCTAAGTTGGGTGCTTACCTCATGTGACCACACCATATGATCAAGGGGCTAAGGCTTATTGTGGGCACTCTCCCCCTCACACTTTTGATTTATTTGAATGATGTGGGAGTGAAATCATATAAAAAATGCACTAATTTTTAAATAAATAGTGTCACATTATATGATGTTAAATTTGATGGTTACACCCACATCAGAAGGTCTAAAAGAAGGTTGGAAGACTTCTAGGTGTGCTTCTATAGGTGAAATAATCTAATAAACCTACTATAAATATTAACTAAACTCAAAAGTGATGTTAATAAGAGGGTTAAAACCTGACACTAGTGCTAACAAAGTGGTCAGAACCTAAAGGGTGTACTAGTAAGAGGGTCAAAAACTAGTGAAAGTGTGAGAAAGGGTGCCAAAACCTAGTAGTGGTGCATGAAAGGGTCATGAGACCTGATGGTCATGTAAGAAAAGGTCATATGACTTGATTATCATACAAGTAGGGGTGACGGGACTTGATGATGATGTAAACAAGTGTTATAAGAATCGATGAAGGTGTTAATAGGAGTTGTGGGATCTAATGGAGGTGTTAATATGGGGTTCAAAACTTGTTGGTCATGCGCACATGGGGCACCAAAGTTATGATGCATCAAATTAAGGGTGAAAACCCCCCAAACTACCAAATTTCCTTATTAAGTTTGAGAAGATTGTTAAAGTTGGAAAAATCTACAAGTTTGGTGTAACATCCAAAAGATATAGCAAGAACCCATTTGAGAACTCAAAAAATACAAAAAAAACCCAAAAATATCTCCTTGATTTGAGACCCATACAACATAAAAATACATGAAATGTTTTAAAAAATACCTTAAAACCTTTAGAAAATAGCCACAAACCACTATCATAGATCTAGGTCAAGTGTACAGTTGATCTCAGGGTTTTGATGCCTTTCATATCTGATGGTGTTGTCTATTTTATGATAGGATACTTTGGATATATATTTTTCATGTATTTACATGAAATCCCACCAATCCTATGAAAACTAAAAAATAAAAAAATTGCCAAGAATGTATGCATGTAAAAGATCTTGCCAAAGATTTTGAAATGGCAAAATTCCCATCAAATTGGAGATCAGATACTATGTTTGATTTATCTAGGATATATAAACATCATAGATTGCATAAAAACCCTAGGATTGGTGAGAGCAAGAATGTAGACCAAAATTGATCTCCATTTATGTTCATTAGGAATTAGCCAAAAAGTATAAAGGATGTATATTATATAGTGAGATATTAGGTCACCATAAAGGTAACTGCTCAACTCATAATTAGAAAACACATTAAGTGTGTGTTCGCATAATGACCTTAACAACCCTTAAATTTTTGACTAACAACTATGTAGGTAAAACCAAAAGTGGGAAAAATCCTAGAGTAATATTTTATGAAATTAGATTAATTTTTTTTTTAATTATTGGTTAATTATTATATGCATGTTTTTATATTTATTTTATTAATTTTACTAGTTTTTTATTTATTTTGTTCACAAAAAAGTCAAGTCCTACTAATCTCAACATTATGAGTATTAAGGGAAAATCAACTGGATACTATATACAAAGGAAAATGTGTTGGAGGTACAAGATGACTAAGAGTGGGGGGTGAATTAGTTAACCAATATTTCACTTTCAAATCACTTATCATTCATTCATTGACATTCATGAATCAACACAACAAGCATATGTAACTAGATTACCATCAAAGCATGAATAACAGAAGCACATCATAACATAACATCTAATGTGGGAAACCCTCATGGGTAATAAAACCCACTCTCAAGTCTAAAAAAACATGGACTAATTATCCTATAAGGTATTAAAAATATGAGACTTTAGTG
Source organism: Torreya grandis (assembly GCA_037957365.1). Lineage (NCBI taxonomy): Eukaryota > Viridiplantae > Streptophyta > Pinopsida > Cupressales > Taxaceae > Torreya > Torreya grandis. The sequence goes on along the minus strand of JARHVA010000364.1, from coordinate 1,537,066 downwards.
TAACACCCATTCCATAAGGAACACCTTCCTCTAGGATGGTCAATTCCTTCTGACCAGGCTTTAGTGAAACACCTACTCCACAAGGAGCACCTACCCCTAGGATGGTCAAGTCCTAACTAGACTTTAGTGAAACACCTATTCTACAAGGAGCACCTAACCTAGGATGGTCAAGTCATTATGACCTAGATATTGAGCACCCTCCCAACACCTATGATATGAACATCTACTAAACATTGATTAAATACAAATCTGATGGGGATATAATGTATATCAACTCCCTTTACTTCTTCACATAGCCACAAACATCCAAAACCACCTTTTATATCACTATACACTTCTCATAAACAAATCTATCATAACCTCAACAACATGAAAAAATGGTCATACACATAGTGCACACTTTGATCTACCACTCAAATCAACCACCAAGCTTACATAGACATCATCTATCCTTTGCTCATACTCAAGTCATCCAAAACATCCTTTTGGATCACTCTTGACCTATTCGCTCATCCTCAATATTCAAACCTACAAGAGAACTATAATGACATCAAAAATATGAACTATAGGTGATGCACATAGTCATCAATCTACTCTACTCTACAACCCATCCACTGGGAACCCACCCTTTCTTCTTTCATTCACTCTACAGCTCTCACACACACCACTTCTCTCAAGTCTAAAAATCACCACCTATGATTTCACCTTTTATAGATCCATCATGATTATTATCTTCTAGGTGGGCCATAATACTTATCTTATACCTAAAGACATATAACATATCTCAATTACATCTTCATAGGTTAGCCATAGTATACATGATTCATAGTTAATCAGCTATGCCTTTTAAATAAGGCCTCATTAGCCTTTACAAGTCTCATGGAGACCTATCCATCTCTTTGAAACTTATCCAAGAAAATTAAGATTAAAATAAAAAATTTAAAATACATATATCCATGCCACATAATCTATAAGTCCTCCTTAAGTGACAACATCCATCACAAAACCCTTCTACTACAACACAATCAACCCAAACATCATTTTGTACATACAATCACCAAAAATGAACACATAGTCAACTTCTAATAATTTTATCATATAGAATATAGATTAGTTAAACCTCGAGAATCTACATATATTATCCTAATGAATTATAAAACATGATCTAATACTTAGTTCATATTAAAACATCAAAATACCATCAAGAACAACTTAATTACCCTTCTTGGGTTACTTGTAGAGCATGAACACATACATAGTAACTTTGGAGATCCATATATTTGACTATACAAATAATTAATCCTTCTAACTAGGTTCTTTGGATGTTTCATGAAGTCCTCTACAACTTTATCTTCTACACCATGATCAAATTTTGCATATATCAAAAGTTATAGTACAAAAACTATAGACTAGTCTTCCCTCACAAATTAGAATATTTGAATTCCAATGATCACTAAGAAAATGTTAAACTTTGAACATGTCAACATCTCGTGCCCTCTCATATCTTGAATTGACATGCATCATTAATCTCCCTTAAAATTAGCTTGGTCTTTACCTTTGCTTACTTTTAAACATCAAGCACATGTCATCATCTCACTACTCCCTGATAATTTGGAATAAACGTGCTCCATCAATCTCCTTTTAGTAGCTAGGTCTTTATCAAGCAACACTCACCATTATATCTTGATTAGAAATTTCATGATTACAATACTTGGCATCCTCACATGCCTTATAAACACTTTGTTTTAATTCCATGTGCTTGTGCCATTTGGAATTCCCATGTGATTTTTTGACTCTTTGACTTGTCCCACACTATTGATCTTCATAAGTATGAACTACTGCTCTCCATTGATTTCTATCAGATTAGTGAGCTTATGACACTTGTCACTAGTGCATGAAACCTTTGACATGTTTACTTCATATACATCATTAATATCAATATCTACTATTAATTTCTCACCATTATATCTTCTATACTAATGACCTCATACTTCAATGTGATTAAACTCGATGGTCTCTATCCCATCACATTTTGCTAGAGCAACTTTGAAGCTTTATAACTTGAGCTAGAAAACACTTCAAGAGTCCAAATCTTTAGAGTACTTTTTGGGAACTATATATAACATCTCCATTAAAATCATTAACCTTAGTTATATTTATTAATACCTAAATCAAATGTACAAACTTTATGGTTCATTCATATCTACATGACATGTAGTGATGGTCTGGCTAATTATAAAAACTTAGTGAACTTTGTCTGAGAGGCAAACTTTGCACCCACATATCTTTAGCTACACTCAATCTCATGACCTAAAATTTGAATCATATTATATCCTCACATATGGAAATCCATACATATATCAATTTACTTCTAAAACCTTCACAAATATGAAATATAACATCATCAATATTCTTACTTATATTTTTCTACCATAGAACCAACTATGCCTAGATGAACATAATGAAGAATGAAATGAACACCATGCATTCCTATAATTATTTTGAGTAATTTTGACACCCCATATGACCTATAAAATATAATATCATCCATAACATTCATCAACTTCCTATCCAAGAATATACTGAAGATCCATGTTTATATACTAAGCTACCAAGCCTATGCCAACACACTATTCAAATGCTTGTCTTCTCTCCTTTACTTGAAACCATATCAACATAATGATAAACCTAAAAATATACTTACTTTATCTTATAAACATCCAAATTCTACCTTTCACAACTTTAGGCTCAAACTCATCATCATCATGACATCACCACTTTGTCATTACCTTTGACATCAATGCACACATGACATCAATATTTGACATCATTTACAACACTTGCCAACAATCTCCCCCTTTATCATGATGAAAACCTCTTATTTTCCTTTTCCCTCTTTTATATTAATGACAAATTTGACTAAACATCTGCCAAGTTCATCTTAACATCATGAATGTATTCAAATAAACTTTTATGTTCTCATGATACTTATTTACCTCATATGAAACAATTTCTCCCCATTTTGACATACACCAATCTAAACTTGGGCTTCTCTGATCCTTGGACCTATTAACATAAAAAACACATAAGCTCCCTTTGCTTATGTATGAAGATTCAACACATTTTCTCAATGATTGGAACATCTCACAAATGCTTCTCCTTACATTATGCATTGATCCACAAGTCACTTAAACTATCTAAGTTATCTCCCAATAAATTTATGCATACCACTTTGTACTTCTCAAGCATGCACCATGACAACACTCTTATTTGAGAATGCACTTTTATCAATGAGTAATATAATCACATGAACATGAAAAACTAATTTAAATCACCTTGAGAACACTAAGAGGGACTCCCCCTAAGATCTCTGAGCCATTACACCTTTTGAGCATCTTCAGATCTCCACACACTATGAATAACCACAACATAAGATTATTAGCCTTATCTCTCAAGCTACCTCAAGGACCACCAACAAAAATTCATGCCATTGAGCCTAAAATAAGCACCTATACTCTAATCCTTCTTGATCCTTGAACCTAACAAATTGAACAATCCAACTCCCCTTTTGATCATGAAAACTTCTCAAGCCATCTGAGTTAGCTCCCACTAAATCCATGTTCCTCCTTATGCCAACTCGAAAGACTCCCCCTTGATTTTCATAACCAAGTCTCACCTATAAAACTTCTAATAACACCTTTATGGCCTCAACAACATGAAAATATTAAACTCAAAAAATTATATTGCTTTTGGTCTTCAAACAACACCACTTTGTTTTCATACTCTCACTTGAAAACCACCTCCAAGAGTACCAAAAAATATTTAAGCCACACACTAAATAGGAAATATGTTATAAATCAACCATATAACTTTCATTGAGACAATCATACCATGATCTTTTGGATAAATTGATCAAAAAACACTTTTCTTCATATTAGGCTTATCTAAACCTTTTGTAACCCTACATAGAATTTGTAGAGCCCAAAACTTTCAATAGACATACCTTCGAGACGTAAAAATTCATATCTAGATCACTATCATATGCCCTCTCAATCACACAAATTTTCATGACCTATCTCATCTTCTATAACATACTTCACAAACCTTCTAGCCAATTAGGCCCCCATCTTAACAAAAACTTGAATAATTTGAAAACCACAAACCTTAAAATCTTTATGAAGCTTTATTTGACAACTCATTTATCCCATTAAACCTATTAAGAAACCTTATACCCCAAATCATAATGCAAACCAATTTGCTATCATAGCCCAAAACTCTAGAATCTCAAAATAAACAAGGTCAACAAGCCTCCTTCTAGTCAATGCCCACCTCTGAAACTTCTTTCATAGCTAGAGATAACCGTCACACACTTCTAGACCAAGATTTGAGACTCCATAATTTTGGTAAGCCATATAACCTATAACCCATTTTAGGTATGCTTGCCCTTAATCCAAAAGCTGAAAAAACTAGGAGCACTCAAAAATTTCTAATTTGATTTTAACATACCATCAGACCACAAACCCACTTGGAATATGCTAGAATAAGGTCAACAGACTTTTCTATGCAAAAATATCATCTTGACAACTCATAAATCCTCCTTTTCAACCTATAAACCTTCAATCTGACCCTCTAGACTGAAAACACCCTTGTAAGACCACATGTTTCTTCAAATTGAGAAATGTCTTCATGAAACACAATAAAGACATCTCTACTTTACAAGGACCTAGAATAAAGGAGCATACCAGTCCTCATCACAAGACTAAAGAACCTTATTCTTCTTCTTCCTTTTCTTTAATAAAATAGCTTGTTTAACATCCATGTCTTATTTGGCTTCCTTGACAATGCATGATGAAAACACATGTTCTTGGCATATCTCTTCAACTAACACCTTCTCCTTTTTAAAAGTAGACAACAAGAAATCTTAGAAATTATATAAATCCTTATTACCTAAAAATAATTCAACTATAACAAATAAACCATCAGATTGAGATCCTTCTTTCATATTCTCATTATCCTTGAATGGTATAACTGACTTGATTCTTGCATCATCGACCTTCTTCTCCATTTGTACTAATATCAATATTCCTTGGCACTCTTGAGACACCTCCAAAACTAATTCCTTTTCTATAGTATCAGAATTTTGATCCTTGAAATCAATAGGACTAGCCTTCACTGCTTTATATCTCCACATCATGTTTTTACTTTTGATATGCTTTCTAAGAGTCTCTCCCTTATTTTGATGACTTGAGGGATTAATAAATTTACTAGGACAAAGTCTATAAATATGACCTTTCTTATCACAAATGAAACAAATGACATCATTCATACATTTTGATATATTTGAACTATGATCAATCTTTGGCAAAAAACTCCTTATATCAAAGCTCCATGAATGTTCATAATTAATTTACTTCCTTATATATTCCTTAGATCTATGACCATACTTATTACATGTATAACAGTGACCATGGAATAAAATAGCATACTTTGAATCAGTTGGTTGTCTAACAAACCTTCTTGCATTGGTTTCAAAGCCTACATTCTTCTTAGCTTGTTTAAGCTTTACATGTTCTTTTTCCATCTTATCCAACTTATCTATGAGTTTTTCATGTTCTAATCACAAATAATCAAGATTAGTATTTAGCTAATCATGCTTACCTTGCTTTGAACTCACCTTGGTATTGGCTTCTTTTAACTGAGTCTTGATATATCTGCACTCTTCTTCTCTTGATTTTAGGCTACCATTTGAAACCTCTAATTGACCTCTAAGATATTTGATGACCTCCTTGTCCTCATTATCTTCTTTAGCCATGTCATCCTTTAATCTACATGTTTTCTCTTGAAGATACTTGATCGAATCTTGATACTTTTCATCTCTCTTAGTCTTTCCTAACAAACATACCTCAAGAGAAACAACTTGTGCTTCAATATTTTTGATTGCATACCTCATCTAGTGATTCTTCTTTATGATCTCAGCTCTTAGATCTACTTATTCTTCTTCATTTTCATAGAACACATCTTCTCCACTATCATGGAAAACTTTTTCATCATACATGATGTCCTTTTTTTGAACAACTTTCCTCTTTTGATCTCAAACTTGACTTGGCATATTCTAGCTAAACCTTGAAATCATTGATAGCTTTCTCATCCTCTTTGGCATATTTATTCAAAGTACACATCTATTCTTCAAGTGCCTTGATCATATCCTTCCACTATTTATTCTCTTTCTTCATATGCTTAGCCATCTTGTGCTACTTAAGATCTCCTTTAAGTTGTTAAGCTTCCTCCAAAGGACCTACTCTGATACCAATTATTGGAGGTACAAGATGAATAAGAAGGGGCTACATAAGTTAACCAATCTCTCACTTTTAGATCAATTATCATTCATTCATTAACATTCATGAATCAACAAAACAAGCATATTTAACTAGATCAGCATCAAAGCATGAATAAGAGAAACACATCATAACACAACATCTAATGTGGGTAACCCTCATGGGGAATAAAACCCACTCTCAATCCTAGAAACACATGGACTACTTGTCCTATAAGGTATTACAAATATGATACTTTATTAGAACACTTGTTCCATAAGGATCACCTAACCTTAGCATGGTTAAGTCCTTCTGATAGGCTTTAGTGAAACACCTATTCCATAAGGAGTACCCACAACTAGGATGGTCAAGTCCTTGTGACTAGAATTTAGTGAAACACCTATTCTATAAGGAGAACCTACTCCTAGGATGGTTAAGTCATTCTGACCTAGATGTTGAGAACCCTCCAAAAACCTATGATATGAACATTTCTTGAACACTGATTTCCTACCAATCTAATGGAGATACAATGTATATTAGGTCCCTTCACTTCTTCACACAACTATAAATATCTAAAACCACCTTTTGGATCATTCTACACTTCTAAAAAAAATCTATTGCAACCTAAAAAATAAGACCAAATGGTCATACACATAATCCACACTCTATTTTACCTCTCAAATCAACCACCAAGCTTATACAAACATTATTTATATTTCACTCACATTGAAGGCATACAAAACATCCTTTTAGACCACTCTAGACCTCTTCACTAATCCTCAATCTTCAAACCGATAAGAGCACTATCTTGACATCAAAAATATGACCTATAGGTCATACACATAGTCATAAACCTACTTTGATTCATAACCCATCCACTGGGCACACACCGTTTCTTCTTTCCTTCACTCTACAACTCTCTCTCACACCACTTCTCTCAAGTTTGGAAATCACAACCTTTGATTTCAAATTTTATAAAGACATCATGATTATTATATTTTAGGTTGGTAATAATACTTGTCTTATCCCTTAAAACATCTAACATATCTCAATTACATCTTCAAAAGTTAGCCATAACATCCATGGGTCACAATTAAGTGGTTATGCCTTTTAATTAAGCCTCATTAGCCCTTATAGGTCTCATGGAGACCCATCCATCTCTTTGACACTTCTCTAAACAAATTAAGAACAAAATAAAACTTTAAAAACACATATATCTATGACACATGATTTATAGGTCTTATTTAAGTGACAACATCTATCATAACACCCTTTTGCTATAGCACAATTATCCCAAACATAATTTTTTACATATGATGACTAAGAACAAACACACAGTCAAATTCTAAGCCTTTGATCATACATAATATGGATTGGTCAAACCTATATTTATATATATATATATATATATATATATATATATATATATATATATATATATATATATATATATATATATATATATATATATATATATATATATATATATATATGGTCCTCATGAAGTTAACAACACACTCTAACATTTAGTTCATCTTAAAACATAGAAATGTGATCAATAGCAACTTAATTACCCTTCTTGGGTTACTTGTAGAGCATGAACACATACACAATCAAATTTAGAGATACATATCTTTGACTATACAAATAATTATTCCTTATAACTAGGTTCTTTGGATGAACCATTAAGTATTTTACAACTTCACCTTTTACACCATGATCAAATTATGCATATATCAAAAGTTATAGCATAAAAACTATAGACTAGCCTTCCCTCACAAATTTGAATATTTGAATTCCAATGATCATTGAGAAACTCTTAAACTTCAAACATGTTGTTAACATCTCATTCCCTCTCATATATTAAACAAATACACACCATTTATCTCTATCAAAATTATCTTAGTCTTTACCTTGCTTACTATTTAATATCAATCACTTTTCATCATCTTGTTTCTTCCTGATAATTTTGAATAAACATGCTCCGTTGATCTCCTCTAAGTAGTTTAGTCTTTATCAAGCAATGCTCACTACTAGATCTTGATCAAAACTCCCATTATTATGACACTTTTCACCCTCTTATCTCAGCTAAACACTTTTCTATCATTATATGCACTTATGCCATATGGAAGTACTACGTGCTTTGTTGACTCTTTGACTTGTCCCACATCATTGATTTTCATAAGTATGAACTACCACTCACCATTAATCTTTTGTCAAATTAGAGATCTTGTGACATTTGTCACTATTTCATGAAACCTTTGACATGTTGACTTTATATGACCATTGATCTTAATATGTATGATTAAGTGCTCACCATTGGATCTTCTGAACTAGTGACCTCAGAGTTCAATGTGATTAAACTTGACAGTCTTTGGCCTATCATAGTCTGCTAGAGCAACTTTGATACTTTATAACTTGAGCTAGAAAACACTTCAAAATTCCTAATATTTAGGGTACTTTTTTGGCACTATAGAAAACATATCCATGAAAACCTTTGACTTTAATTATATTTTTGATTACTTGCATTAAATTCACAAACTTACTAGCTCATTCATATATGCATGACTTGTGAAGATGTTCTAGTTAAGTATATAAACTTAGTGAACTTCTGTTTGAGAGGCCAACTTTTCACTTGGATATCTTTATCTATGCTTAACCTCATGACCTAAAATTTGAACCATATTATCTCCTCACATAAGGGAATCCATCCATATATCAAGATGCTCTTCAAACCTTCACATGTGTGAAAGATAATGTCATCAATCTTCCTACTTAGATTTTTCTTCCATAAAACCAACTATGCCTAGATGAACATAATGAAGAACCAGATCAACACCATGCATTCCCATAATCATTTTAAGAATTATTAACACCCCATAGTACCTATGAAACATTATCTCATCATCCATAACATTCACCAACTTCCTATCCAAGCATATACTAAATATCCATGTTTACATACTAGGCTACCAAGCCTATGCCAACACACTATTCACATGCTTGTTTTCTCTCCTTGACCTAAAACCACATCAACATGCTAGATATAATATGATGAGCCTAAAAATATAATTACCTTAACTCATATGCATCCAAATCCTACCTTGCACAACTTCAAGCTCAAACTCATCATCATCATGACATCACCACTATTTCATTACCTTTGATATCAATGCACACATGATATCAATCTTTGACATCAATGACAACACATGCTGAAAAAATGCAGCTGATTTATTAATGAATCCTAGCTTGGATTATATAAATCCAAATTACACTTCTAATTGTTGAAAGATGGATCTATTATACCTAACCAATGGATATTTTACCACAATAACAACACTAGAGAGGGTTCAAAATCCTCTAGTCAAACAAAACTATGAAATAACCCTAGTTAAGCCTTATATTTTCATCTTCACTAAGTAAATTCAAAGCAAATTAAAATCTAATCTAGTGCTCACCAAAGCTTGTGGCACAAAGTAGGGGTAAAAATAGAAAAAATAAACATGTAAAGGAGAATCCTAATTATACAATGTATAAATAAAGCCCTAATGCATGGAGAGAACAATATATTCAAAATACATTACTTATGATACTTCTATCTACTAAAATAGAGGAGTAAAGTTAGAGATACTTACCTTGAAGATGAATTTATCTAAACTCAATCAATCCCTTGGCCAAAGGTTTTTCACAATAGGTTGTTATGGTTTTTAGGGATCACTAAGAAAGGCCTAAGCATTCAAGACTTTTACACAAAACAAGATTTTTCTCCAAGTATAATCCCTAAGAAATAAATCTTCAAGTAGAATGGTTGAAGATCATATTGTAAATAAGTATAAATGAATAATTAACACTATTATCTCTCTAAGAAATGGTGAGATGAATGTGTATATATAGTTGAATCTAACCATAAACCTTTTCTAAACTTTAGTCGATAGGGTCAGCTAAATTCAACTTTGTATCATTATTTGATATAAAAAAAATTAGGCCCTAGTCTAGGTTGGCTAAGGCTGACCTAGACCTGTAACATGCTTTTAAAAAATTAAATATAGGGGCAACCCAAGTTGATAGTATATTGTAAACTATCAAAAAGTGTTTTAGGCTTAGGAAGGGGCAAATTAATGTGGTGAATTAGTTGGAGGAGTGTGTAATAGAGGTGTCAAATTTTATGGAAGTACATTAGATAAGGTTATATTGATATTAACTAGTGGTATAGGGGACAAATTTTTTGTGAATCACCAATGGTCTACCCACCCCTTTCCCGATGTACCCTTTAAGGCATGAACTCAGATAGATTGAGAATAAATAGGTTTCTATAAGAGAGAAAGCATCAGTAATTGATAAAGTTTGAAAATATTATGTGTATATATATACACTCCTATGTGTCACTATGGAATGATGAGAGGTCCACCAATTCACTTGGTAAAAAGGGTTGGAAACTATTGAAGCTTTAGGTGAGGGCATTCATCTCAATTTTTTTGATTTCATCATAAATGTTCAATAGGTTTTCTAAACATAAGATGTTTGGTAAAATAATTTCCCAAGTATCTAGAAGCCTATGCACAGTCATATTATTGATCATGATGGTGTTGAGTGTTATCCATTATGAGAGGACTTGAGGTAAACCCTAATATTGATACCTTTTCTCTTGTTGAAGTATCAAAGGCTAATCTAGGAGATAGTATTTATGATTATAATGAATCCTAGGAACATTGGCAAAGTTGAGAGTAAGAGTTTATACTATCATTGCTAGTGAATTAGATTTAGATCTTGTTGATATTATGGAATTATAGGAAGTAAAAGTTTCTTCAGTAGCATCCTGCCATGAAGATTTTCCAAATCTATGGCATGGAAAAGTAATATAAATACATATTTAAAAATATTTAATTTTATTCGATCATAATGAGAGATATCCAAATCACCATGGCCAAGTATACACCAAAATTTCATGTCTACATAGTTTTTCCATGGTTTCACGACTTAATTAAAGGGGAAACATTGATATAATATGAATTTATCTATAGATTAAATTTAATGTTTGAATAATATTAAATTTATGTAGTTGATAATGATGAAGGGTATCCAAACCACCAAGACTAAAGATGCTTTGAGACTACACATATCTATAATTTGTCTATGATTTAACTATTTTATTAAAATGTAAGAATCCACTAACATATAAATATTCATATAGAAAAAACATAATATCTCCATGGTTATAAACATGATAGATCTAATAAGGAGTGTCTGATGTCATAGTAGTTAATTGAGGAAATGTATTTGTAATTTTGCATTACAAAATTTCATATGATACAAAAAACAAAATTCCTTGTAAATTTTTTCTTATAATAATCATGTGATATAAAAATTATAAAATGAATTATTAAAATAATTTAATTACATGTAATTAATTGAATGAAATCATTAATTAAAATTAACTTCACTTAATTTATCCTTCTATAAAATCACATTGAGTTTTTAAAAAAATTAACTCACCTTTCTAAAATTTAATTTTAAAGATTTATTTTAAGTAACATATTTAGATTATTTATAAACATCTTTTAACAAAAAGAAAACATATTTAAAAAAAATAAAGAATCTTTTATTTTTTAGATTTAATAAATTTTGATTTATTATCAGGATTAAATAAAAGTGGGAAAATATTATAACTCAATTGGACTCATATATATACAAATCAAGGTTGTAGTTTTAGATTAAGGTAAAAACAGGTTTTGAAGGGACCCCGAAACCCTGAAACAAAGATAGAAAGATGAAGCAATTATGACCACAGGCAAAACCTAAAACCTACTACAAAGAAGTATCATAAATAGGTTTTATATGGACCTAAAACCACCGGAAAGACCACAAGTCATAACCCAGGTTTTACATAGACCTGGCTACTCCATAGTCAAAAGATTACAAAAAACCAGGAAACAAGACTAGATAACACGACCAACTAAAAGAACCAGGCTATTCTTCCAATTCCAAAATCATTTTCACTGATTCCTTACCTTTCACAACAGTGTCCTAAATGGCAGTAGCCACCAACATGGCTCCCTCTTTCATAGCTTTCTTTCTTGAGCTCTATCTAGTCCTCTTGCTAGGCCCCTCCAAGGATTTGATCTCCTCATTAGCTCTTTTTCCAATATTTACAGCTTCAGCACATATGTTAGATGTAACCTCCTCCATCTTCATTCTACTTTCCTTGATGAGTTCCCTTAGGTTGTTCTCATAGTCTTTGAGTTTGATGGGAATGTCTCTCATCTATTTTTCCATGTTATTGATTTTGTTCCAAACTACCTTCTGGTTGTCTTCCATTATTTCCATTTTCCTTTTGAGGTCCATATCTCCTTATACATCCATGAATCGAGTTGGAGGATAGCCTTTACTTTTCAATTAACCCATCTCATAGGTGTGTGCCTTCCATCATTCTACCTTTTATCACTCCACTCTTCTGTGTTCTTATTAGGACTGTTCCCACCTTCTTCAATGTGGTCCTCTCTTCCCCTTTGATTCTGCTCCTTAGTTTCAGCTTGACCTCCCAAGTCCATTTCTTAGTTGTCAGCCTGAACTATATTTTCCCTCTCATTTATCAAAATAGGGTCCTCAACAGGGTCATCCAGGACTTTATCATCCTCAAACACTTGCTGGTTTTCCTCAGAGTCATGTTCACTATTTTCATACTTATCCTCTATGTTGACTCCTTCTTTCTCATTCTTCTCTTGAACTTCTTTTTCCTCACTAGAACTCGAATTCCTGCTTTCTATTCCTCCCTCTTCCTCCAAGATTTCCTCCACAGACTTATCAGTTCTCTTCCACTCTGTATCCTCATCAACATTCTGATTCTTGACACTGGGGGGCTTGATTTTATCTTTCCCTTTAACAATTTCACTCTTGTTAATCTGTGAATCCTTGTTTTTCCCCAAATAAGGGTTCATAACCATGGTCTTGTTCTTGCAATAGCCTTCAATTATCATAATTAATCCTTCATATAGAATAGGATACATTTCCTTCTTCCTGTGAGCGAATAAACCTTGGATCAAAGAGAAACGTAGATAAAGGGGAAAGGAAATTCTTACTTTGTGTCTGAAATGATTTAGGAATACAAAGTGGAATTTGTGGACTCTCTTGCTTCTTCCATCGAGTATGAAGTACTCTTAAATACAAAATAAGACATCCCTCCAAATGCCATTAATCTACTCCAGTTCAAAGAAATCCCCATTCTTTTCCAACTTCTGCTCCTCAATGTCCATTTTAGGGAATTTGCAAAAGGCCTTATTTGAAATCTTAGTCTGCTTGGAGAATTTTATTCCTTCCTTAGGCAGCCCCGTAACCTCTGCTATAAATTCCTCTGTTAGATTCACTGTGATGCCATGTAGAGTGACCCTATCATCAATCTAGTTTTTGAAAAAAGCCGTTGTAATATGAGGTTTTGAACCATGGAGCCTTTCCATGTAGTTCACAACCTTCCCTCTCTGCAGGATCTTCTAAACATCTTGTTTCACTTTCCACTCTTCACAATTTTTGGGTTCTTGCTTCCTTGGTTCTCCTTTCCTTACATGAGCCATGCAGATTTCCTTTGATACCCATTCACTGTAAGCTATACAATGATCCCACCTATTACCAATTTGGTTCAAAGCTCACCTTTTTTTAGGCACATTCAGGATCCGCTTCTCGTTCTTGAGGACATTCCTTTTTAATGATTATAAACCTTTCTCCTCGAAGCCATTCCTCTAAATCATTAGTTTTTTATTCCAAGCTAATATTTCCCTCCTTTGAATGAATTGCATCATGATGAATGAGTGCTCTAAGATCCACATTCTTATTTAATGTTTCCTGTCACCTCACTTTGTGTCCTGTTTGGACTGTATAATTTGCTATCTAGTCAGCAACTCCGTTAGCTTCATGGTAGGTGTGGGTAATAGTTACTTTTTCAAATTTTTTGATTAAAGTTTTCATCTCCATCACCATATCCTCTATATTCCATGACACAAAAATTTTATTGTTTAGAATATTTATGATATTCAAGGAGTCCCCTTCCAGCCATAATTTAGAATGTCCCAAATCCATAGCTAGTTTGATGGTTTGAAGGGCAGCGAAAGCTTCAACAATATGACAATTTGACTTTCCAATGGGGATTGAAATAGCATCAATTACATTTCCCATATGGTTTCTCAAGACTCCTCCTTCCCTTTAGCAGCTCCATCAAAGTTTCCTTTAATCCACCCTTGAGGGGGGACATTCCAAGTAACACCTAGTCTAGGATTTTCAGGTTTACCATTAGAATTTTCCATTCTTAAGGGATTATCCAATTGAAAGGTTGGATTTGGATTCCTTTGCAATGAGAAATTCTCATTAATAGCTCTAATGATGTTCTGCCCCACCACCCATTTGGGAAGTTCTTTACTTCTAAAAATTTGGTTATTTCTTTCCTTCCATATTCCCCACCAAATATGGGGAAGAGTTAGTTTCCATAAAAATATAACTTCAAGATTCTTGGAAGGGCAATACCAAATTTTAAAAGATAGTTCCACATTTTTGTGGTGAATCCAAGCAATACCCCATAGATTGAGGATTTCTTTCCAAACTTGTTGTGTAAAAGAACAGTTCACAAACAAGTGATCTCTATCTTCAAAGCCCTTCTTACAAAGAATACACCTGTTCACAACATATATTCCTCTTTTCTATAAATTTTCCAGAGTCAAGATTTTATTTTGGAGGAGGGTCCTGAAGAAGATTTTAATTTTAGGGATGAGCCCCTTTATCCAAGTATTCGTCCACAAAGGTTTGTTGCCATTTCCCTTTGAATTAAAAAAGGAAAAAACTTTTTATTGTCCACTAGGCTCATTATGCCAAACAATCTTATCTTCAAGATTAGGGTAGAGAGATATAGCATTTAGGGATAGTTGTATATTCTTGAAATCTTGATCAAGATCAAATCAAGGTTGTAGTTGATAGTGGACTTGAAACTCATATGATACACATCTATACATTATTATGCATTGAATAAATCTCCCTTATTCTTTTCAAATTATGAATAAGTCACTAGGAGTACTCACAAACCAAGTTTTAATAATACTAAATCTAAGTTAAAGTAATAATTATTAATTATAAAAAGCAATAATTAACTACATTCATATAACAAAGGAACATAATTTCATAATCACACTGGTGAGATAACTACATATGGCCTAATTTTATGATACATAGGTAGTAGTCAATCATCACTATGGATGATTGGGGTCAAATCAACCCATTATACTTTCCTTTTTTTATATATTTATAGACTTCATAAGCACACCTAAGTTTTAAAGGAGAAAGAGGCTGATTTTTAGAGTTGCATGTATCATTAGGGTTCAACATCACACATATAGAGCTTTTAGAGACAAGTAAAATTTAACATAAAAGCACGTAACATCTTTTCCACATAGGGAATTATCAACCATTACAAGGTATTATCAACAATTGATACTAACCAAAGTTAACAAAACCAACCTTATGTAGATAAAAAGATAATTATGGATCTAGATGAATCATAGGGTTACTTTTGTCTATTTTTCACTATCAGAAGATAGTATTATCTAGAAAAGTGAAGTACTTATAGCTTTGTTTTTCTTACTATATTTATCCTAATCTACTTATTAAATCATTATAATTAACTTCAGTATTCTACATTCAAATGTATGCTTCATTGTCATATCGAACTATCTAAATTCACATACTAGTTTTTATATTATTAGGGTTTCTAAAATGATATTAGGGTAATATATTGATGAATTTATATATTACTCAAACTATTTCAAATCATAGGTCTCCCTTAGAGTTATATATTTTAGTGTTATGGTTTTATTTTCAAATATAATTTATGATTATTCCTTATTAATATAAATTACCCATGAATACAATAAATGAACATTATTTTTAATGCAAGTCATGATGGTAATCATTTCATATTGTTCCACTTGACTATGATACATTTTGATCAATACTATGATCAAATGGATCAAATCTAAGAATATTAACAAGGCTAAAATTAATAATGAAAAATCTCAAGGCTTTTTCAAATTATATTGTCCTAACATTCAATTTGAGTTGCCTCTTTTTACCACTAGAAAATAAAGGGAATGCATGACCTCCTTCATTCCTCCTATTTCCTCTATGTATTGTATTTTACATACTACACACCCTATTGATGGACTTATCATGAATGTTGAGACTGATAATGCTCATAAAATAACTACTATATATCAACTTAATGCCATGTATGACCAAGAATTCAATGAATTTCTTAACTTAAATCCACATTAAAATGATGAAATTCTATATGTCACAAGATAAAAACATAAAATTTTGGTCAAGTTACCACATATAGGGTAAAATATGACTCCTTATATGATATTAATCAACCCTTTTGAGGTACTAACTCAACCACAAGTATTCAAATGTATACCATTGATACTACCATCAACACCTCTAGTGACATAACATCTAACCAAAGTGTGAGGGAAACATAAGGTTTTTAAAATATTTCCATATCAATTCATACACATGTATCATTTACCCCTCCTATGATGACTACTAATGTTACATCATAAACATTGCCTACTTCATGTTCCCTTGAGTAAACTATTACAACTCTACATGCTAAGGTGTTGTAATTAGAGTAAGGTAAATCTATAGATATTCATTCAATGTATTTTAATTCCTTGATTCACAATCCATTATTCCATAAGATATAAACTTATCATTTATTTATAGGATTGGTAGGTCCTAAACTTTAATTATATAAAGGTAATTTTGATCTAGAATAACATATTTTATCATTCCATGCAACATGTTTGGATTATGCATATAATTAAAAATTATTAACAATGTTATTCATGATAAGTATCAAGGAATATGATTTATGATGGTTATATGACCTTCCCCTCCAATCAATAAGAGTGTTCAACCCTTTGGTATATCAAATTTTAGCACATTTTGTATGCAAGTGAAACTATATATTTCTATAACTTATTCTAAATACTATTAAAGCTAAAAAAAGGTAATAAAATAAAAAGTATGCTTGGGGATACATTTAAATCAAGGTCATTACCAATAATCGATCCTCTAAACCTAGACTAAGGGGTCTTTTATCACACTATGACAAAGGAGAGGTTTCCAAGGCCTCTATGCAAATTACCTCTTGTGATAACCCTAGCTAGGTCTTAATAGTTATAAATAATATTAAGTGAGCTAATCTACTAATAAATTATGCAAGATAATCTAGTAAATGCATAGGCAAGCTAATATATTGCTCACAAAATCTTATGGCACAAATGGGGAAGATTAAAAGCATGCAAAGATAAATATATCTATAACATAGAGAATATCTAAGCAAGGATATATATATATATATATATATATATATATATATATATATATATATATATATATATATATATATATATATATATATATATATATATATATATATACTTACTAAAATATGAAGGGCTTAAGAATATACTTACCTTTATTGAAGTGAACCCATCATGCCTCAATATCTCCCTTGGATAATGGTATTTTTTTAGAGGTTTTTGTGGGTTTATAAGGATCATAAGGTTTAATCAGATCTAGGCTACAAGACCTCTCCTATGAATCTAAGACTTTCACAAGACTTGTACCACTTTTTCAAAGGTAAAAACCTAAGAAATGAAACCTCCTATTGATTATATAATTATATTTATGAGTATTAATGATGTGAAATTTATTTATCCTATATTTATAAATGAAGTTAATGGGGTATTTATAACCATAGATTGACCCTAAATACTTCTAAAAATTTAACTGACAAGGTTAGCTAGGTTGACCTTGTTAGGTAGGAAATAGAGTCATTAGGATTTTTTAAACTAGATTGATTAGGATGAAATAGTTTCATAACATGTGTTGAATTATAAATAGGGTAAACTTGGTTGAATACATTCATTGTTATAAACCTAGCCAACATATTATAATTACAAAGTCAACCTGGTAACTTTGTATGTCCTGGCTGACATAGTAGGAAAGCAAGCCAAAATAGGTAGTATAAATGTAAAATAAATATTTAATTATAAGTTAACATTTAGAAATGAAAATATAGATTATTAGTTTATTATAATTAATTTATATTTTATATTTATACTTTTAGTATGTTTGAGAGTGGTTTCAAACCTCTAGGAGATATAATGAAAATTTTAGAGTTTAGAGGGTCTTATTAGATTTTAGACTTAGCCATATTTCAAGGTTTCAGGGTTTGAGACTTATCCATATTTTATGATTTTAGGGAGACATCATATGATGTAAATGAATATAAACTCTAAATAAGATGGATTAATGGTAGGAATGATAAAAATCTATAACAATCTTGTGAATCACCAATGGTCTGCCAACCCTTTTTTTGATGCACCCTTTAAGGCATACACTCAAAAATATTGGAAATTGATAGGTTAATATAATAGAGAGTGTGTTATTAATTATTAAATATTAAAAATATTATGTGTATATATATTTCCCACTCAAAGCTCATCACGTGTCATAAAAGTGTAACAAGGGATGGTGCTTTTATAAAGAGCATAACAACACATGGAATTGAGATAACTAAAATTGAAATACTAAAATTAATGTTGAAATGAAATGAAATGAATTTAAATTTTTGTATACATACCTTGACTTACCTTTATGATGAATTGCTACATGAAAATATCCTTGTCTAGATCATGGAGGGTGAAATACTTGCATTTGAGAGATGTTATGGATATAGAAATAACAATAGAAATAATGTGTTCTTACATAGAATGGGTAAAGTAATAATGATTAATTCTTAAAAATTATTAAATTACTTATAAAAAATGGTAAGTTGTATTGTTAAGGCTAGATTAGAACTAAAGTTTCAAGCATTTAAATGATAAAATGATGGAAAATAAATGTAGAACACACTAAATCATGTTGGGAAGTATTTAAAACATGAATGAATAAAAATTAATGTAAAACATACTAAACATAAAAGATAAAAATGAAGGTAAAACATACTAAATCATGTTAGTAAGCATATAAAACATTATAAGTAAATGAAATATCAATGCAAGAAAACTCTAACAAAGATATGTAAACAAGGGAAAGGTAACCTCATGTAAGATAAGCTTGTCAAATCAAACAAAAAGAAATCATAAATTACTAAAAATTAAATTTAAGTCAATATGTAAGATAAGTATGTCAAGTTATACATAAATAAAAACATGTAAGCATGTAAAATTTCCTATGTAAGATAAATTAAGTCTATAAAAATAAAACAAGGACATGATAGATAGATGATTACAAAGCTCTAAAGGATCTCAACTCAAACTCTATTTTTTTTATAAAATTCAATGTAATAAAACACATCCACCTAATGGCATGACTAGAATGAAAATGAGATAGTGTGTAAAATATATGGTGAGTGGATGTTTGTAAAGAAATTTTGGTCCTATCCAATGTATTATAATACAACTCAAACTATAAATGTTTGTGAAGATAGTACGTAATAAAGAAAATGTGATAAAGAATGTGTTTAGCTAAAATAAATATCCAACAAGGGGATAGTGGGAATAATGTGATGTAAATAAAGAATTTGGGCTCTATATGGGTGATGTTAACATCCTTAGAAATAATGAGACACTATACAAGTGAGAAAGGCTAAGAACTATCGACAACAAGGACTTAGGACATTATGACTAATGAACAAAAATCTTTGGATAACAAGTGAATTACATATATCATTTCATGAATATTATGTGCATGAAAATTAAAATTGACCTACCTTCCCATAACATGTTCCCCATTCCTCAGGACCCTTTATAGAGTCATCAGTCTACTGGAAAGATTAGGTACTTGTGTGAGAAAAGAGGTTTCACTATAAGTATATGATATAATGAGACCTCCTACCCTAGTATACTAGACTATTGCACCCCAATGGACCTTGAATACATCATGATTTTAACTATGGAATATTATCTTTGACTAAGATAGGATATGTGCCAAAAATAGATCATGTGTTTTGGTGTGATCTTAATTTTAAGATTGTTTTTTCCTTTTGATCATTGCCTTTTATTTCTTTTATGATTTATCTTTTAATTTTTTTGGTTTTTTATATTCCTCCTCCATGAAAATTTGGATAACCAATCACAATTGAAATTGGTGATGAACACAAGAGAGCTTATACTTCGTCACTAGATAAAAAGACCTAAATACAAAAGTGTCTAAAGACTCCTATACTTGCCCACAAGTAAATGCACAATCTCAAAATTGACCTGTGTATGCCTAAAATGAAAATAAATAAGGTAAAGTTAGGGATCATGAGTTATTCATCTTTGTTATAAGTGATACAATGATGGATATGCTCATAAATAATCTTAAGGAGGCAAATTAGTGTTATGAAAGAGATGGGGCTATGCCATGAAATTTATGTCACTATATAATCCATACTAACCTACAAGTGATTTAGCATAAGCATTAATGAAATTAATAGTCATCCCAAAAGAGGTGGGAAAGGAAATATCCATCCCAAAATAGGGTAAAGTAAATAGTCATCCCAAAAGAAGGGGAAAGTAAATGATCATCCCAATAAATTGGGAAAGTAAATAAGGATCAAATAATCATAAAACTAGTAAGGAAAATAATGACATAAATAGTTAAAATGATACCTACAAATCATAAAGGAAACAAATTTCAAATGTCTTAAAACTAATTAACCAAAAATAAAACAATGGTGCTATTAAAGTGTGTTTATGAGGAATACCTAGTCCTATCTAAGGTATTACAATGTAACTCACAAACTATAAAGTGAAATAAAACTAAAGAACCTAAAAGAGACAATGGTTAGAGTAAAATTAAACTAAATGAAATAAATTATATAAAAACAAATAAATATGATATAAAAATAATAATAATAATCTATGCTAATGTTTATATTAAAGGTGAGAATGTGAAATATAAGCTTATATGTCTCAAAAAATTTCTTGATGCTAAATTTGTTTGCTATTGTGAAATGTAGAATAAGGTTTGGTATCTTAGGATTCCCTAAAAGGTATTTAGATTTAGGGATGGGAATCATAATAATCCCTAAATTTTGAGGTGATATGTGGATGGGCATCATAAGATGCCCCAACATGTGGTCTAGAATGAGGTAAAGATAAGTTATTAGAAATAGGTAAATGTTTTGTTATGCTATATTTTAAAGATGTTGAAACTAATATAGGACATGTAAGAAATGTATAAAGATATATATATAAGTTAAAGGAGGACAATTTATGTTGTGCTTTTGGGTAGGTATTTTAACTAGGTCTCTATGGGTTCATGTGACCTAAAACATTGAGATTTAACCAATGCAACCACCCATTTGAAGTTATTCATGTTATCTATCCTCTCCTTATTGGTGTAGGAAGAAGGATCAACTATGGTTTGGATAACATTAGTGTATGAGGTGGAGGTATGGGGTAATTGGTGTTGATCATTATGTAGGCGATGTTAATGTGATTTTGATTCTTTAGATTGAATTTGAGAGGCTTGAATATAGTCTTGATAACATTATTATGTAAGAGTATCAAAATGAAAATGTAGACAAAGTAAGGAATGAAGAATAAATTGGTGAAGATCACAAAAAATATCATGAGAGTGACATATTATAGCATGCCACCAACAAAATTTATCAAGATTTGTACCATTTTGGAATAGTTTTATAAGGATAAAATATCATGGGTTTAGAGGGTGGCAATATCATCTTAAATTATTTTAGACTCAAAGGAGGGTGTACTAGGTTAAAATCGGTTGATTATATGCTCTATTTTAAGGTTGGGGAGGCTTATAAGAATCAATGTTATGATAAAATGATTATAAATGTTCCTTAGTAGTTTCTTGAGGTGTTTTTAATTGAGTCATAAGAAAGTCTTTAATTTTTACTTGGTCTAAGTCTTCTTCTATATTTTTTGGGAAAAACATCTGAACTTTATATTGAAGAACTATAAAAGTAGTAGAAAATAGTTTTAATAGAATATCATCATTCACATTATGTCTACTTTTTGAGATAAATACTTCCATTATTTGATGAAAGTGTGAGTAGATAAATACTTCCATCATTCACATTATGTCTAGTTTTAATAGAATATTAGGAAGTTATTTGTCATTAATGAAATGGCTAAGGTGATTTTTAAAAAGGTCATTATGTTGGAATTACTTTACTAGAGCATTAAATAAATCCTCTAGTTATGTAATAGAATGTCTAAGAATTTTATTGTACCATTCAAATGCATCACCAACAAGGTTTTAGCTAGGACCTTGGTGGTAGCATAGGTGTTAGTTTGGACCCAATCTTTATAGATATTACTAAAATATTTATGAAATGTAATGGGGTCTTTAGTTACATCATATTTAATAGTTGGAGAAAGGTTTCTAATGTCTATGGATGCAATAAATGGAGCTAAAGGTTTAGTTTAAATATGATAAAGAATTATTTTATGTCAAGGTGGTTGAGCGATGATGTTCCCATTGGCATCTCTAAGAGGGGGAGTAGAATTTATTTTATTTTTTTGAGTCATGATGACTTGAGGTGGTTGACTATCCATTTGTAATATATGAGATTCAATTTTCATCATTTGAGAAGTGTTAGTTGTTTGTTCATAATATTAATTTGTTGAATCATTCGAGTTGTATAAATGGGAGGAGTAATATTATTAGTAGTGGGAATGTTAATGTTGGTAAGAGGATCATTCCATAGATTGGTATTAGGGGATGGATTATTGGGTGTAGGATTCCCAACATTGGTAGTAAGAGGAGGACTAAGGTGAGTAACCTCATTTATATTACATTGGGTAATAATTGGTCTGGGATTAAGAAGACATGAAAGAAGGAATTCAATAGTTTTATTAGAATTAATAATAAAAGTAAGGTTCTAATCTAAATCCTTAATTGTGCAGTGTTATTGACTAATTAGAAGCTAAAAAGAAAACATAATTATGAATTTATTAGTTTAATGAACTAGGTTGGCTACCTACTAAACTAGTTCATCCAAATATTATAAAATATCAAATAAAATAGAGGTGAAACAAATTAGATCAACCAACTAAAAAACTAATTCATATACCTACTAAACTATATTGACCAAGACCTACAGAGTCAAATAGGTCAATTTAGTTGATTTTTAGGAAGAAAAATAATAATATAACATTATACTAGGTCAGCCAAGTCCTATGAAGTCATCTGGGTCAATTTAGTTAATTTTTGGTAAGAAAAATAAAAGTCTAAAAAAAAGGGTCAGAACAAACTAAGTCAATCGGTTCAACTTAGTTTTATTTTGGAAAAATCAAAAATAAACTAGGTCAACCAACATGACCTAGCTGATTGTGTATATAATTTTATAAAAACTAAAATAAATTACAAAAATAGAATATAATTTTTAAGTATTTATTTAGTTTATTAAGAAACATAAATGAATAAATTAGATAATTGACAAAATTAAATTACTAAGTTGGTAAGAGTGAACTTGGAAGATAGAACAAGATCAACCAAGTTAATTTAGTAGTTTTTTTGAGAATGTTGAATCACCTATGCACAAAAAATAGAACTACATTGACCATCTTTAATTAGTTGAAAACCTACACACACAGAGCCAAACTAGCTTGATGGGCTCAATGTATTTTAAAAACCTACAAATAAAATGTCAAACTAGGTTGATAGGCTCGATGAAGTTTGAAAACCTATGCACATAAAGTTAAACTAGGTTGATAGATTCAATCCAGTTGATTATAAATTAAATAAATTAAAAACTAAAAATATGTAAGGGTTAGATTTACATCATGTTCACTATAATTTTTTGAAATCAAAATTAGACATTTCTATAGCTTATCCTACTTCATAATATTCAAGCTCAAATAAGGTAATCAACTAACAAGTATGCTTGGGGATACATTTAAATTAGGGTCATGACCAATAATGGATCTGCTAAACCTAGACTATGGGATCTCTTATCACACTATGACAAATGAGAGGTTTTTAAGACCTCTAGGAAAATACCATTGTATGATAATCCTACCTAGATCTTTATGGTTGTAAATAATATTAAGCAAGGTAATCTACTAAATAATTATTTCTAGCTAATCTAGTAAATGAATATACAAGCTAATCTAGTGCTCACCAAAGCTTGTGGCATAAATGGGGAAGATAAAAAACATGAAAAGGAAAATATATCTATAACATAGATAATATATAATCAAGGAGAGATATAAACCAATATATATTAACTCTATAATATCTGCTTACCAAAATATGAAGGGCTTAAGAATATACTTACCTTTATTGAAGTGAACTTGTCATGTCTCAATCTCTCCCTTGGTTAGTAGTGCTTTGTTAGAGGATTTTGTGGGATTGTAAAAATAATAAATATAAATTATCTCTAGGATAAAATAAATATCCTATGCATCTAATACCTCCACAAGACATGTGCCACTTATTGAGGGAAAAAAGATAAGCAATGAAACCTCTTATTGATTGTATACACAAATTTACGAGCAATAATAATGCACAATTGATTTATCCTCTATTTATAAATGAATTTAAGGGGTATTTATATCCATGTATTGACCCTAAACCTTTATATAAATTTATCTGACAAGGTTGGTTAGGTTGATCTTATTAGGTAGGAAATAGAGTCGTTAGGCATTTTCAAACTAGGTCACTTGGGCCAATAGAGTTATGTAATGTGTGTTGAATTTGCAATGGGGTGAACTTGGTCAAATGTGTTCATTTTTATATACCTAGACAACATAATATAATTATAAATTTGTCTTTATTGACTCCATAGGTTCTTTCTGACATAGTAGGATAAGATGATTGATAGAGTTGACATGGTCAACATAGTAGGAAAGTAGGCTAAAACAAATAGTATAAATGTAAAATAAGCATTTAAGTATAAGTTAACATTTCTAAATGGAAATATAATTTCTTAGTTTCTTATACTTTAATTTTTATTTTATATTTATATTTTTAGGATGTTTGAGAGTGGCCTCGGACCTCTAGGAGATATAATGCAAATTCTAGATTTTAGAGGATCCTACTAGATTTCAAACTTATCCATATTTTAAGGTTTCATAATTAGCCATATTTTAGGATTTCAAGGAAACATCATAGGAGGTTAATGGATATACAATCTAAGGAAGTTTTACTAATGGTAATAATGAGACAAAACTACAACATTCTTACAAATCACCAATGGTTTTCCAACCCCTTTCCCAGTGTACCCTTTAAGGTGTGCACTTAGATAAATTGAAACCTGATAGGTTCTAACAAGAGAGAAATTGTTAGTAAGTATTAAATATTTAAAATAAACTATCTTTTTTTTAAATTCAAGAAAGGGTCCAACAATCCACTAATTGATTATGTACTTTAGTATAATACTATGCTAGTTAAAATGACTAATGTTATGGATAATAATGACTTTGGTACAAGATTCAAATCCTTTGATGAAATATGCCACACAATAAGAGATAGATAAGTTAATATTAAATATATTTAAATAAACACAAGTATACACTTACTCCTACAACTAATTCATCAATGAAGTTTCAAAAAATCGAAGCTACATGGTCAAACCAACTGATGACAATATGAGGACAAAATTATAGTTAACACAGTATCACAACCTATAAATTTACTACAATTGACAATTCCATTAAAGAGTAAATTTTCAAGATTACCATCACATCCTCATATATTGTTAAAAAAGATACTTAAGTTCCACCTTACCACTCTTTATCCTCCATACTAATTTGATCCAAACATGCCTACACCAAATAATTATGATATCAATGCATACTGACTATCATCAAATTTTAAGAGATTGTATGAAAAAATTTATCAAATTAAGACATAAGATACAATATATTATTGATGATAACCTATTAATTTTAGCACCCTGATAGATGAATTTAGATCATAGAATAATTTAAATCATAAGTTAAAAATATTTAAAGATCTATTTCCCAAGCATGACATCATAAAGGCTAAGGATACTTTAGAGGTACACTATGTATGCAATATAAATCCTCCACCTATGACATATGATCAATAAATAGGCATGATTATTAGTGCACTTATTGACACCTTACCACTATGTCATATGATCACATTTGATGATGGTGAAATTGTTGATGATGATTTATATTTTCATGCACTATTTATATGAGCTTATATCAATGAGAAACCCATACATAACATCATGTTTGAAAATGGGTCAAGTGATAACATGTACATAATGAGGTTTATTCAATCCCTTTGATATGCACAATATGGTATAAAAGATACATCAATAATAATTAAGGTATTATATGGATAAAAAATAGAATACCCTTGGATACATAGTGATAATATTCAAGTAGGTTTTGTCATACCAGCAACTCTATTCTTAGTTGTATAAATTAACATGGTATTTGACATGTTGTTAGAATGCCCTTGGATGTAAAAGCTTCATGTAGTACCTTATAAATTGCATTGATTTATTAATCACATAGACTATAACAAGGTAGTCATAGTTACATAAGTATGATATGAGTACCCTAAATAGCTAGTGATATCTCCTCTTACACCCCCACTATTATTATAGTTGGTTGATACACCCATAAAAATATTAGTATATAGATTTGTTGGTTATACATTATCCAAATTTTTCTTTACACCCAATTTAGATGAGAGTAGTTAAGTCTCATATATATCCAACTATTTAATGCAAATCACATTACTATACAATAAACCTTACAAAGTCTCAGGCCTTCTACAATTACCCACCATAGATGGGATTTTATGAGTAGCGATCATAATAGTTACATATTTTACCTTAATTTTGTTCTATAAACACTAATAGGATAAAAACATATAGAATAATTTAGATTGATAAATATAACATTTAAACATACATCTACATGTAAAATATTGAAATTAATTGTAATGATTTGACAAATGGCATATGTTAAATATAGTAAGTATAACATAGGGTTGAGTACTTAGATTTTTTGACTAGTTGTCTGACTATGACTATGTTCATATAGTGAAAAATAGATTGAAGCATGCTTGTGATTCATCTTCTTCAAGAACTATATTTATGTTTGTGTAGGGTCAATTATGTCAGATCAAGGTTAGTATCAACTATTGATACTAACATAAGTTGTCAATATTGACATGTGCCAAAAGATGCATATGTAACTATATAGTCACCTTCACTTTTCTATGTAAGCTCTATATGTGTGATACAAAAACTTCATTATATATGTAACTCAGAAAATAAACCTTTTTCATATAGAAACCCTAAGTGTACTTGTGAGAGCTATAAACCTCTAAAAATTAGGAATTTATAGTTGGATGAGCTAACCCCAATAAATATCATTGATGATTGACCTCTACCTATGTATCTAATATTCTAAGGAGGGAAATAAATCCACACATAGTTCTCCCTCCTAGTATGATTGTGAAATTGTGATCCTTTTCTATATAAATGTAACTAATGATTTATATTTGATACTTAGAAATGCTTGATTTGACTTGGATTTAGTATGCTTCATACTTGAATCATGACTAATCCTAGTAACTAATTCTCAAGTTGGAAAGATAGGAAATATTTTCCCATTATGGAGTAGTGTATACATGTGTACTAGATAAGTGCCAAATTCTCTATTAAGTGAGACATTGATTTGTATATAGGAATTCAATTGGGACATGTACCAAAATATGCATATATAACTATACAATCACCTTCACTTTTTTATGTAAGATTTTTATGTGTGATACAAAAACTTGATTATATATGTAACTCAAAAAATAAACCTCTTTCATCTTGAAATCCTACGTGTAATTGTGAGAGATAGAAACCTCCAAAAATTAGGAAAGTATAGTTGGATGAGCTGATCCCAATCAATCTCATTGATGATTAATATCTACATATGTATATGATATTCTAAGGAGAGAAATCGATGCACACATAGTTCTCCCTCCTAGTGTGATTATGCAATTATGATACTTTATTATATGAATGTAACTAATGGTTTAGATTTGATACTTTAAAATGCTTGATTTGACCTGGATTTAGTATGCTACATACTTGAATCATGACTACTCCTAGTAACTAATTCTCAACTTGGAAAGATAGGAAATGTTTTCCCATTGTGGAGTAGTGTATATATGTGTACTAGATAAGTGTCAAGTCATCTATTAAGTGAGACATTGATTTGTATATAGGAATTAAATTGGATAATTTATCATGCCACATACATGTTAGGAAGATGGGCTAACCCTAAGAATATATTTAATTTGAAAATTTATTAGTTACTAGGAGAGGGTTAGTACTATTAATTTTAGGTCAATTTTGATTGTCTATACTGACCCAAGTTAATGTTACCAACCCATTCATAAGAGGAATAAATTAATGGTATATAAATTTCTATGTAGGATATTAATAAGGTTTGAAATAGATAATGAGTTATTTGTAGTTGTGTTACTATTGACCATTTTTTCCCATAGGCCAAAATGGGTCAACTCCCTTTAGTCAAAATCTTGTATAGAGGATTTTTATAATGTCATAGAGTATGTTATAGATTTTTTAATGTCATTTATTATGCCATTATGGTCTAATCATAGTATATCTTGGTCCTTGTGTCAATTGGTGTCTAAGGGACCATTTTAGAGTCATATATGCAAGTGCAAGTCTTCATAGTGATCAATGTAGTTAGAGCATGGATCAGGTTGTTAATGGATGAGAAGATGGATAGTGTTGAAGATACACTATGGTATTTTAAGATTTATTGGAATGAGTATGGAAGTACATAGCATTCATCTAGTTCTTCATTGTGTTAATCTAGGCATTTTAGGTCTAGTGGCAGAAATTATGAGTAGATAGTTTGATACCACCATCATTATCACATGTGGATGAGTCAAGAAGAATTGGTCATATGGGTCTATTAATATTGTCCTTAAGAACATATGTAACAAGTTTAAATTCATCTAACTAAGTGCAATAAAAGATATGAAGACTCAAATTTGGCCTCTCAGATAAAATTTACTAAGTTTTCAAACTTAACCAATTTGCAAAGAAGTTTAATAAAGTCAAGTGAGCATATTGATGAGGCCATCTCTCACACATGTGGCCATTTAAATAAAAAGTGATCATATGAGTCTTTTCATCTCAGTCCTTATTTACTATGTGTTATGTTTCATTTCATCCACCAAAGCATGACAAAATTTATGCATGCTTAAAGTTGGTTTTATAGTTAAAATTCACTAAGTTTACATAGCCATTTTTTACCATGATAGGTATGCAAACATTATGAAAAATTTCATAAGGTAGCTCACTTGAACATTTTTTAAAAATACTTAGAAAGATCTCAGGACCTTCAAAACAAACGGGTTCATCCATTTTAATATTAAGAACATCTCCTACAAATTTGATGCTTCCATGATTCTTATGCTTCAAGATCCAAGCCTTCAAATTTGGTCAAAAATCATAAGACATTTTCACTAACATCAAGTTAAATCCAATGCAAAAGTTGCTTGGAGTCTAAATTTGATGGTCTATGGGATGTAAAATACATTTGTGGGGATATCAAATTATGGTTAAGCTAATGCCAAGTTTAAGCTCAAGCAAAATAAATTATTTTGAGCTTAAATTTGATGGTTACATGAACATCACTTGATAAAATTTAGGACAAATTTTAAGATCATGAAGTAGCCATTAAATTTCAAATAATTAGTCTTATTTGATTTAATAGTCTATGTTGCATCATACATCCTAATCTAATAGTGTGAGCAAAGGTCAAAGGGGTTAGAGAGCTTGAGATATTGACATGTGGCATAAACATGTGAGGTTGGAAGACTAAAATTAGATCCTAAGAATCAATGTGCATTTGGCATATGTCATAATCTATGTAAATCTAATAAGTAAAGGGGCAAGATCGATGGCTAGTGCTTCATCATACATATCAAGATCAAAAGAGAAAGTAAAGGTTAATATGTTAATGAGCTGAGTCAAGTATCAATGACCAATAAAATTAAAGGTACTTCCTGGGGGTCAAACACATGACTGAGGTTGAGCTGGGGAAAGATTTTCAAATGGTATTTAACATCATTAAATCTTGTTTAAACACCATAAAAAAGAAATAGTAATGCAGTCTAGTTTATGAATATAAAGGACCACCATTGGAGCTCAATATGGACCTTTGGTTTAACATATTTTATGACTGGTAGGGTCATTTTTTCAATTGTGTTTGCCATTATTAGAAGGACATGTGCATAGTCTATTTAGATTTGATATGAAAACTAATAGTTTGATATTAGTTTTCCATCTATAATGGACCCATGAGCATAGAGACTAATTTGAGCATGATCTAATTAGAATAAGAGTTATAATTTTGATGGATGACATAAAGGCATACATGTATACCCCAATGGTTTCATTAGTAGGACCAAATACATGAAAAGGACCCCTTCTTTCCACTATAAATGCCATGAAAAACCAATTTGGAGTAGCTATCACTAAGATAAATCTATAATAGATTGATTTAAGGATTATAACTACATTGATTCCAAGACCCAAAACAAAACAACTTGATCTTATCATTGCAACCATCAAGGAGCATTAATAAAAGAAAAATATAAGTGTGCAACCACTTGAAGTAGCCTGGATCAATTAGGAAGCTTGAGTGAGAATATTTTTAGAAGAAAATGTAACCATGGTTCAAATAAGGTTTAATTATTTTGATTCCCTTTTGGGCTTCTTATTTCCCACTTCTCTCTCTCAAATGCTATAAGTAGATACTATTTTGGCCCTTACAAGGAGACCACACCATGTATGGTGAAGCCCTATTGGACTGATGTCATATTTTTCCTTTGAACATTAACACAAGTTTGTTTCTTAGTTTTAAACAATTATCTAAGTCTATAAGTGATGTATGGTGATGAGAAGTGATCATTATATATCCTTCCTTCCCTTATCCATTCATGTTTGAGTAAGAGTTCCTAGTCTAATAGGTTATATAGAGTGCAGTCTAGTGTGTAAATATTTTTAAAGTGTACAATTCCCATTAAAGTGTGCAATCTACCCTTTGGTCCATATGCCTTGTGTTTCTTCTGACATCTCACCTCTATATTGAAATACTCATGTTATAACCCATTAAATCCTAGAGACTAGTTTGTATGATTTGTTTCATCATGGTAGAAATATGATGGTCATGTGGAAGAAATTTTTGGTGTATCACCTCCTTTAGATTAGGTTTAATTTATGCATTTTCTAACTCTTTTCCCCATAATTAAGTAGTAGTTTAATTGATAAATAGAACATGATCTATCTAGGGAGCTAACCCTTAAATATAGAGGTTCATTTCCAATATAGGTACACCCACATACCTAGATTTTCCCATGTTGCCCAAATATATAATAAGATTAAACAACTTCTTCTAGGGTGAAATATTTGGTGACTACAATTCTAGCATGCCTAGTGAGACCCATTATCTTCAAGACAACTTTTCAAGGTAATTGTTGGTCTTGATAACGTCAACTATAAATTGGTGTGGTACTCAAAATTTAGTGACTCCTTCAAGGTAAATATTGTTATAGACCATTATTTTATTATAAACTATCCCACATAATTGGTGTTCCTCACTAGGTTATTTTTTATTAGAACATCCAATCCTATTAACCTAACCATTCATCCTGAAAGTCCTCTTTTAATTCACTATCCACAGCCTAATCTACCCTTTAAAGAATGATTAGATTTTTTTAGAGAGTAAGAGGTTGAAGAGGGTGAGTAAATTGATGATAGTGAAGAATAAGACATGGCCAAGCCTCATGTTTTTCCTACCTTCAATACTAATAATCCAATCCAACTTCATGCATATGATGCCATCCCTCCTAATGCCACAAATGGTGTGCCCACATTCAATGGTGAGAGTCATATCACACCTAGTGAGCACATTAGAGATGTTTTTAACTTTTTCAATTCCAAAATATTATTTGAGAAAACATTTCCATTAGACTCCTTTCCATGTCCCTTAAAGGGAAGACTCTTAATTGGTATAGGACTCTAGAAGGTGGATGCATCAAAATATGGGATGAGTTTGGAGTGTTTTTGACTTCCAAATTTGGAAATGAAAGTGACCATGATTCTCTCATACATAGGCTCAATGTGATAAAAAGGGGACCCAAAGAAATAATACATGACTTCAATGAAAGGTTTTAGAATACTTACCATATATTTCTTCCTCCCATGAGACCACTTTCTATCTCTATGTTCCCTACTTACTTGACAACCATTGGGACTAAAATTGCTATCATTATACAATCTATGAGAGATTCCACCCTCTTTGAAGCATATGAGCTTGTTATCAAAGCTAAAAATAATCTCATCCAAGCTAGAATATTTCCACCTATAGTGTCTATGCCTCGTCTATCTCATGTTTTTGCTAGTTCTCAAGATGTGTATCAAACTCCTAATGCCAATATCAGGCCTAAAGTTGATCTTAAGAAGATAGATAATATGATGGACAAAGATGCATATATTTAATGGTTAGAATCTAGGCTTAGAAGAGGTAATATGTAACAAGGTGCCTATCAAAATACCTACCTCCATTAAAAATAGTACGTCCATCAATATGGAGGAGGAAGATGTTAATGGAAGCCTAACTCCAATAGACCTACAAATGTGTACAATCTTAACTCTACCACCAATGCAAAGGAGATGGTACTAGTTCATAGCAATTTAGTGTAAGGAGAATATTGGAAACAAGAAAAATTCATGGATGTTAATCAGAATGGATAATAATCTTTAGTGGCTCAAGGAGTAGTTACTCCCCTCCTATGAAATGAGGAGGAGGTGAAGATGCAAGTTAATGAATATTGACAACCTCAAGGAGAGATCTTCACCAATTTTTTGGTTGAAGACACTTTTGTATTAAATCATGGAACCTATATTATAGATAATACAAGGTCCAAGAGGAAGTCTCTAGGAGGTGGTAGTATCATGTCCATAGGCTCATCTGATCCTCCTATAAGGTAGTAAGTCATGGCTACAAGTGTGATAATTCCAAAAGCTCTTATGACTCCAACAAGTTATAATGTAGTAAGGTATATTTAAGGTACTTATATTAATAAAGTTACAATCAATTATTTACCTCCAAGGACATAATAAAAGGTGAGTAATAATGCTCTAAACATAGTGGATTCCAATAAAAGTGCTAAAGCATCTATCTCCCTATGGGATATCCTTCATATGCTTGGATAAAAAGAATTGTTACAAAAGCAATTATCCACTATTCCTACTATTTCTTCATCTTAAAATAAAATTAATAGTCATGCTGTCCTTATAAATGATCCGAACAGTATTTTTTAACCATCTACTAAGACTAAGAAGCCTCCACCATTTTACCTTACTCTCATATTAGGTGATAAATAGGTTCACAATTGCATAGTTGATAGCAGAGCCTCTACTTTTGTCATGCCCAAAGTTATAGCTAACAAGTTCGGCTTGAAATATGATCCACATAGAAAAGGAAGGATATAGCTAGATTATACACCTGATAAGACCATAGGGATAATAAAAAACTTGAAGTTTTTCTTGCATGATTATCCTATATTTTATATCCTTCAAGATATATTTGTTGTTGACCTCCCAACTCACTTTATAATCTATCTATCAAGGGACTTCATAGCCAAGATAGGT
This sequence comes from Torreya grandis, assembly GCA_037957365.1. Classification (NCBI taxonomy): domain Eukaryota; kingdom Viridiplantae; phylum Streptophyta; class Pinopsida; order Cupressales; family Taxaceae; genus Torreya; species Torreya grandis. The sequence goes on along the minus strand of JARHVA010000364.1, from coordinate 1,503,010 downwards.
GTCTATCTCTCAATTGATTGGTCCTTTTTGGATTTTAGAATAAGGTATGGGGCAAAGGTTATAATTATAACATAACCTCTTGTAAGGTTTAATATTTTACCTTACATTAAAGCAAGTTCTAACTTAAATTATGTTGTTCATGAGAATGAGGATCCTAATGTGGATGGGGGAGCTTCTAAACTTGTGGGTATTTCTGATATGTTTTTGGATGAGTATGGTGTGAATGAATATTGGCATGATCCTTATGCATTATTTTAGAAAAATAATCTTAGGACTTACATCATGCATGAGGAGCCATTTTAAGGAGCTAAGGTAAGTGTCAAACATTCTCATGTTATTGAGTACAACTATATGATTCATGAGTATAATAATCATAGGTTGATAAATCTAATTAAGTACCATAGTGGAAGGAATGATGTTTTCATTACTAATATTGATGAAGATGCTCTAGATGATGACACTCATGAAGAAGAGGAGGATGACTTATGGATAAGATTTGAGGCCATATGCCAATAATTTGAGAAGATTGGTAATATTCCTTCTTCTCCCAAGAAATGTATGTCTAGTGTGTTTGTTGATCAAATTAATGATTATGCTCTTAGGTGTTATATAAAGTATGAAATTTAAGGGCATGTTGTTAATAAATATGGACATCAATCTTCTATTCAAGAGCCTACAATTATGGAAGGACCCAATAAGGTCAAGGCAAAAGTTTTTATGCCTAAAAGATAGTTAGGATATCCATCTAGTATTGAGACATGTTCAGAGGGGTTGGATCATAAATAATAATAACTTGATACTCCTAAGCATCAGGTATATCCTATGTAAGAAGATATAAAGGTTGAGGTAGCTATCATCATTACTATTTTATAGTATGAGGAATGTATATCAGATATGGCAATGATAAAGAGGATTGTAGCTCCAACCAAGGCTCTTAGAGTGAAATAAATATCTTTCATGAGGGTCCTATATAGTTCACTTACATACCTAATAAGATTAAAATGTGATAGGCTTCTTGATCACCTACAAATGCAAGTGATTGGTGATGAGCATGATCTTCATGTTAGGCTAACTTCATGGAGTGATAAAGATGCCAGGAGAATCACTTTTTACCCTAGTTGAGGCATGATCATATGTTTCACCTCTAGAGGTCAATCTTGTAAATATTATATTAGGTGTGTTTTTCCTTTCTTATTTTGTTGTGTTTAATAAGTACTTTGAAGCACAATTATTTTTTTTGCTTGGTTCTTGTCTTTTGTGTTGCTTTTTCTTTATCTTCCCTTATTTTTTTTGCATGTTCAAGTTAGTTTATGTTTCAATACTATTATATATAGGACTCCATATCCTAATAGATAGGATTAGGAAACTAATCATGGTATATCAATCATTCCACCCCTAGGAAATCACCAAGAATGTCGACCATTTTTTCCCATGGGTCAAAATGGGTCAACCCCTTATAGTCAAAATATTGTATAGGGGATTTTTATAATTTCATAGAGTATATTAAATATTTTTTGATTTCATTTCCTATGCTATTTTGTTTTAGTCATAGTATAACTTGGTCCTTGTGTCATTTGGTGTTTAAGGGACCATTTTAGAGTCATATATGCAAGTGGAAGGACTTCATGGTGATCAATGAAGTTAGAGAATGGGTCAAGTTGCAAATGTATGAGTAGATTTATACTTTTAAAAATAACCTATGGGATGTTAATAGTGCTTGTAATGAGTATGGAAGTGCATATCATTCATCTGGTTCTTCATTGTGTTAATCTAGGCATTTTAGGTCTAGTGGCATAAATTATGAGTAGGCATTTTTTTAATGCCATCATTACCATGTGTGGATGAGTCAAGAAGAAGTTTGCATATGAGTTTGTTCATATTATCCCTAAGAACATATGTGAAAAGTTTAAATTAATCCAACTAAGTGCAATAAAAGTTATGAAGACTCAAACTTGGCCTCTTAGACAAAATTTGCTAAGTTTTCATACTTAGACAATTTGTAAAGAATCTCAAATAGAGTTGAGTGAGAATATTTATGAGGCCATAACTCACATGTGTGGTAGTCTTAGGAAAAATTGATAATATGGATTTTTTATCTTAGTCTTTAGTTGTTACACACTAAGTTTCAAGTCATTTTCCAAAGTGTGATAAAAGTTATACATGTTCAAAGTAAGATCCTAAATAAAAATTAACTAAGTTTCCACACTTAACCATTTTTGAACATGATAGGTATGTAAACATCATAAAAAATTATATAGGGTATCTCACTTGAACATTTTGTAAAAATACTTAGAAAGCTCCCAAGACTAAAAGATCAAAAGGGTTTGTCCCTTTTAATATTAAAAACATCTACAAATTTGTTGATTTCATGATTATTTCACTTAAATATCCAAGATATCAAATTTGGTTAAAAGACATAAGACATTCATGCTAACTTCAATTTAAATCCACTACAAAATTCCCTTGGAGTCTAAATTTAATGATCTATAGGATGTCAAATACATTCTTGAGGATGTAAAATGATGGTCACACTAACATCAAGTTTAATCTTGAGAAAAAAAAATTCTTTTGATATTAAATTTGATGGTCACATGAATTTCAATGATGGTTACATGAATGTCATTTGATGGGATCAAGGAATTCAATTTTAAGATCATGAAGTAGTCATTGGCTTTCAAATAATGGGTCCCAATTTATTAACAGTCTACATTACATCATACATCCTGATCCAATGATGCAAGCAAAGGTTAAAGGGGTTAAAGGGGTTAGAGAGCTCAAGATATTAATGTGTGGCATAAGTGCATAAGGTTGGTAGATTTATAGTGGATCCTAAGAATCAATGTGGATTTAACACATGATATAAGACTGGGCAAAGTTGACAAGTTAAGAAGAAAGATTGATGGTTGGCACTTGATCATAAAAATCAAGATTAATGTAGCAAGAAAAGATAAATATGTAAATGAAATGAGTCAGGTATCAATGACCAATCAAATTAAAGGTACTTCTTGGGGTTTAAACACACGATCGAGCTTAAGCCAAGGTAAGATTTTCAAAGGGTATTTACCACCATTAAAGCTCATTCAAACACCATGAAAAAGACATAGTAATGTAGTTTATTTCAAGAATATAAAGGACCACCATTGGATCTTAATATGGACCTCTATTTTGACACATTTTATGGCTAGTAGGGTCATTTCTATAATTATGTTCACCATTATTATAAGGACCTATACACAGTATATTTGTACCTAATAAGAAAACTAGTAGTCTAAGATTGGTTTTCCATCTATACTGGACCCATGAGCATGGAGATCATTTTTATCATTATCTAGTTGGAACAAGAGCTAGAATTTTTATGGATTTCATGAAGGCATACACATAAACCCAAATGGTTTCATCAGTAATACCAACTTCATGAAAAGGACCCCTTCTCTCCATTATCCATTCGACAAAAAACTAGTTTGGAGAAGTTGGCACTAGGACAAAGCCTAACATATTGATCTAAGGATTGTAACTAAATTTATTCTAGGACCTATCTCAGAACAACTTGATCTTGTTGTTGTAACCATCAGGGAGCATCAATGCAAAAATAATGTAAGTGTGCAACCACTTGAAGTAGTCTAGATCAATCAAGAATATTGAGGGAGCATATTTTCAGAAGTACTTGCAACCATGATTCAAATAAGGTTAAAATAATTTTATTCCATTTTTGGCTTCTTGTTTCCCACTTGTCTCTCTCAATTTCTATAAGTAGCTACCATTTTGGCCTTTGCAAGGAGACCACACTATGTATGGAAAATCCATGCTAAATTGATGTCATATTTTGCCTTTAAACATTAATAAAAGTCTATTTCTATGTTTTGAACAATTTTCTAAGTCTTCAAATGATGTATTGTGATGAGAAGTGATAATTCTCTATCCTTCCCTTATCCTTTCATGTTTGAGTAAGAGTTCCTATTTTAATAGTTCATATAGAGTGTAGTCTAGTGTGTAAAGATTTTTTAAGTGTATAATTACCCTTGGAGTGTACAATCTACCCTCTAGTCCTTACACCTTATGTTGTTTCTCACATCTCACATCTATATTGAAATACTCACGTGAGAACCATTAAAGCTTAGAGACTATTATGTATGATTTGTTTCATCATGGTAGAAATATGATGGTCATGTGTAAGACATTTTTGGTGCATCACCTCCTTTAGATTAGGCTCAATTTATTTATTCTCTAACTCTTTTCCCTATAAGTAAGTAATAGTTTAAGTGATAAATATTGCACAATATATTCATGGATCTAGCCCTTAAATCTAGAGGTTTATTTCCAATATAGGTACACCCACATACCTGTAAATGCTCTCATGTTACCAAAATCTAGAATAATCTTGAACAACTTCTTCTAGGGTGCAAGATTTGGTGGAAATAGTTACAACATAAAAAAATTATGAATCTTATAAGGTAGTATGTAGGCATGATAAAATAATGGGTTAGGACCATATTTGTATGCATATGTCATGTGTAGTAGATGTATGTCAATCCTATCATTGTCAAGTACTTAATACCAATTTTTAATAGCCATAAATGCATGATTTTTATTTTATTAATAAAATTGTTAGAGTAAAAGAAAAATATATAACTTATTATGTACAACACACTTTATCTTTAGTTGGAATATCTAGTTATATAGGTTGATCAATTGAAAAAACTTGTAACAAACATGTAGTAGTCAATTTTCATGGATTGATATTTGAAATCTCAATTTGAACTTTTGAAAATTAAAGATCAAGGAAGGAGTACATCTATGTGTTGGTGAAAATCAATTTTCCCTTGAAACTTGTTAGAGAGGATGCTTCCTTGTTGAATATTTGGAGAAAGGTGATTTCTACTAAATCACTTGGAGATTGGTTCATCTTGTTGAACCATTTAAATATTGTGTTTCCTTGTTGAAGCAAATGGATATTTGGGTTGACTATGCCCCAAATTTGTGTAATTATAAAATCCATTGGGTTGGGAAGTTAACATTTCCCAACCCTAATAAATGTGGGGATAAATATGTGATGTACTAACCCAAATAACTCAAAAAAGAAAGGGGAACCACATGATGGGTTCACTAAAAGTAATTTAAGGGTAGTTGAGCATCATTGAACTTCAATGCACATTACCCATAAGAACATGAATCAACTATTGTAGATAGATTATATATTCAATTATATAGTTTTACTCTAATTAATTGAAGTTATCTCCATGTAAAACAAACATGAAAGAAAAAGAATGAATTTTCCATGCCCCCATTATGACTACATATTTTATTGTATAATTTTACTTAAGTTCACTCAAGTTTGTTTATTATAAGATAAATGCATGATTGAAATAGAATGAATGATTTTCATTCCCCCATCATGACCTCATATGTAAATAAGTGTGAATTGGAATGACAATAATTTGTCATTCAAATTTTTAAATGCATTGTTGTGTATGTGGATGAACTAGTATCATGGCTCATGAATCCAAAAATGTATATGTGCAAAATTAGGTGTCATGATTTATGATAATATACCAAATTATATAGAATGTTATGTATTTATATGCTAAATCTTATAATATTGATCTCAAATGTATGTATATGTGGGAACTTATAAATCTTTTTATTGCAAACTATGTATATGTGCCCATGTATATGCACCCAAGTGTGGATGAACATGTGCTCAAGTATATGTGAAGTGATTGCATATACATGGAATATACCCATATAATCTGTACCAATGTGTCAATATCTATCATGTAACTAAACTGTATGATATCTAAACCATTATGAAACTCTAAATTTGTACTATGATTTAATTTTTTATTCATGGAGGCTTACATCTTTATGATAGGCCCATTTTTAAAACTTATTTTTTAAGATGAGGGATGTGTCTTATAAATTACTCATCTCAAAAGAAGATTTGATTGTGCCATGGCATGTGTAAACATAATATCATGTATAATTAGGTGAACATATGGAGAGTATGTCATCATATTAATGTATGTGTAAATCAAGACATGTATGTAACATATGTAGTATAGGGCATATAAGTGTCATGTCTAGATAAATGTCTCAGTGAAACACATAATACAAGGATAAATGAATATGAATACATAATAATATTACATGGCATGTATCATGACACTTCTCAATATCATCAAACCAAATAAGAGTAACAAACTCAACAAGTTCCAGAGACAGTGTCTCACACATGAGGCTAAGGGATGTATAAAAGTTACATGAATATGTCCCAAAAATCAAGGCCAAGGTCTAATCACAAGGGACATAAATATATAAAAAATAAGGGACATAAACATGTTGCATTAAACAAGGCAAAAGGACACACATAATATACAAGCATAAAGTATCTTATCTTTCAAGAGAGAAACAACATCAATGAATTATATAACAAGTAAATACTATCCTACACCATTAACACACATAAATGTCTCATCATAGTTTAATATCATATTCATATAGCATTGTGTAAGATATAACTAACTAGCAATACACGTGTAAGCAATCTAGATAGTTTAACATGGTTTAAGGTTATAGAAAGTGTATATGCTCTAATTTCATCACTTTTATGTCCAAATAACTATTAGAACTATTTTATGAAATAATACAGAAATTCAGCCTAAAATCATCAATTTATACAAATCATCCACAAAATTTTTGATTTAATATCTAATCACATTGGCACATCCCTAATTAGGGCAATACATCGTAACATAACATCAAAATTATCAACATCTCGAATCAAGTCAACACTCTACAAATGTTACCATAAAAAAATTAAATGGAATGTTTCATTGACAAGCATCATATTTAAAAAGCCTATTAATTCCTATGGCTAATTAACCCTTGTTAATTAGGCCTAATTATCCTATAATTGTAAATTCTATAGCTTTTTTAAAATTTTCTATTTTTTAAAACATAAAATTGGATTATTGCCTCACCAAAAAAGATACCATCAAGGTAAGTGTGCAAGGCAAAGGTATGGCATGCTATTACACACTCAACATGCTCTTACATACCTCTTACACACATAATATCTTCATGATTTGAAACTCTTACGTATTCCATGCTTTTATTCATGGATTTTATTAAAAATTCACCCTCCAATATTTATGAGCATGAGGATTAATCCTCAACCATTGATATTCATCTTGGATCAATGGATCACATTTTATACACAAAGATATAAATTGAGAAGACCTCCCTCTTCTTCAAGAAGATTTTTGTGTTAGACTTACTCTACCAAAACTCCAAGAAAATATTCACCAAGTTCTTCAATTGTTCAAGTAAATCACACATGGTGCAAGGGGATATACTATCAAAATAGCTATGTTCCATTGACAAAGACCTCAAGCTCTATATCTAGGCTAACCAAACTTGTATTCTATAAAAAGAGACACATCCAAAGGAGAAGGTAAAATTGTGTTATTTGTCTTTTATTATGTTTGTTTATGCTCTTTCTTGATCTTGCCCAATTCAAAGACATGTGCTTAGGTTTTAGGTTGTATGCATTTCATTTTGATTTTATACTAATAAGAAACTAACTCCCTCATAATTATGTGATCAAATATGGCACGCTCGATAGGTCTATCACCCCACAACCTCCTTTGAAATGTAAGACCATTATTTTAATTAACAGAATTAATCTAATTTTCTCTTCATTTTCTTCTAATTTATCCATTTTTAATTTCTAGATTAGTGATGGGAATGTTATGCTAATCAGTAGGATTGATCCACATTATTAGTGATATTTCCCTACTAATTTTTGATATCAAGTCTATTATATTTTCTAGTTTTCTAGGAATTTTAGGTAAATAACAATATCAACCTAGGAATCAATGGTATCAACTTGCAATTTAGTAGAAATGCACTAAAAATGATAATTTTTTTTTTGGCTTTTATATAGACTGTCATTTTATAAAAATGATGGAACCAACCTACAAATTGACTGGGTTAACCTATAAATTAGATTACATGCTCTAGTGACATTATTTATTGATTTTTCTTGCATTTTAGTGATATTATACTTAGAAATGATGGATTTTATAGTTTAAAAAACATATCATTTCTATTTTAATTTTGCCTATATTTTTATAAAAATATTGATATTACCCTATAAATTGGTAGGATCACTTTGATAATCATCAATATTTCCTTTTTAATCAAAAGAATTGTTAGTTTTTATGTTTTATCTTATCTATTTATAGATCAGTAGGATTGACCTTACAGACAATAAGATTGCTCTGTTAAATAATGGTTTTTCTTTGTTATAATTTATTGAGGCTTAAAAAAGAATTAATTCAACTTCCACTTGCTATTCAAATCTCACAATTCAAAATCTAATATATTTTTATAGGTTTAATTATCAAATAAGTGGTTATTTCCCAAAAAACATGTTTTAAAACACACTTTATTTTGGTACATAAAATGAACCGACATTTAAGTTTTGTGTTCTAAAAGTACTTGTGTTTTCATTGATTACATGTTTGTGTTGAATATTTGTTTATTGGTAGCCTATCATTTGTATGGTCTCCCCTTACCCATTTATGGGTCCCTAGGTGACCAAAATTACATATGCTAATATTCATCTTTTCCCAAAGTGTAACTAGAGTATGTTATTCTCTTTCCCACTTACAAGATGTTAAGGATCAGAAATAGCAAGAATTCTCTTTTTATTTTGGTTATGTGAGTTATATTTCATCACCATACATGACTCTATAGGGTAAAGTGATTGTGATTTCATCCCCAGTATATGTACCAACCCTATAATATAATGTGATATATAAATTGAGGGTAGTTATCACTAAATCATATTGAAATTATCCATAAATAATTTACCAAAAGCAAGGGGTTTATCCTTGATGTTAAGATATCAGACTTCACCCTTGAAGTCCAAATTTCTAGTAGCATTTCACTGAGATCTCATACTTTAAGGGGTCTTAGAGGGGATAAACCCTCCCATGAAGTTTCTATTATTTTTTAATATTTGACAAAATTTTGAGCTCCATGTATCTAGATGTATATCAAGGATGATCTATAGATCATTGATAAAATTTTTGATTAAGACCTATCAACCATAAATGGTTTGTAGTGTAAGGTAAACCAACCTCTTATTTAACCCTAAAAATCTAGATTAGGGTTATCTAGGGTTAAATGGGATAGAGATAGCCTAGGGTACAAGGTTAAATATTAAATAAGGGTAAAAACAATCTTTAAAATAATAAAGAAAAGAATGATATAAAATATATCAATGAAAGAGATATCTAAGAACTGATATGAAAATAAATGCCAAATGTAATGTGTAATAAAACAAAAATAACCCAAAGGAAACAATGGTGCTAGTAAAGTGTGTTTGTGAGGAAGACCTGGTCTTATCCAAGGTATGCAACTCACAAATTATAAAGTGAAATAAAACCAAAGAATCCAAAGGAAACAATGGTGTATTTAAAATGTGTTTGTGAGGAAGGCCTAGTCTTATCAAAGGTTTTACAATGCAACTCACAAATTATAAATTGAAATAAAATGCAAAAAAATAAATAAACATGAGACAAACATGTTATCACATAGATTTTTCACTCATTTTAAAGTTGTAGCTTGTTATGAAAAAGTTTGAAGATATAATGGGATTGACTCCAAGATGTAATAACTTCATGAATTGAGGTGAACCTTTAGAGAAGGCTAGCTTCCTTTCACTATATTTTTTGCAACTAATAAACTACCATCTCATGTGGAAATTCCAATTATTAGTGATCTTGGTTCTAAACTAGGGTTCAACTGGGAGAAAATATTTTTAGAAATGAAATTACAAAACTAGAAATGGTGATTGCACCAAATATTTGTAATGGATTTTGATGCTTGCTTTAAATGAACACAATAGAATAATAAATATATTGAAATTTATAGAGCACAAACTCTTACAAATGTGAAACCAAAGGTAATATTGGGTATTTTTCATACAAGGGGAAAGATTCTTTATTTTTAATCAAACAATCTTAAAATAGGGTAGAATTTTACCACAAATTAAATTTCATGACTAAAATAAGAATAAAAACATCCAAAAAATTGATAAATAATCTTTCATACATAAAGATAACATAGCAAGAAAGGAAAATCTTCAATCTATTATTATTATTTAGGTTACAACATGTAGATAACTTATTCAAAATGTAGAATAATCTCTCTAATAATAAAAAGATAAATGAGTTATGCCATAGTACCCATATTTATACAAAGTTATCTCTTGGAAGATATGTAATTAAAAAAAAACTCCATGCCTAGTTGAAGAGCATTCAAAATCTAAAATTCCATGCAAAGGGGGAATGATCGTTAGCTACAATGACATCCTTGGCAAGGTAGACAAGTAGAGAAAAGAGCATGCAATTGTTGGGTGTGATCAAAACTGTTGAAGTCATGGAGGAAACTTGGGAGTCTTCATGTAACTCCTTTATCTTCTTTAGTTAACCTAATGTAGTTTCACCATGAAATGAGGTGCCAAATTGAAACTCAAATTTAGAACAATTGATATATTTTTAGAAAACTTAAGCTATTTTTTCAAAACTAAACTTGTAATTTTTAATTGGGACTTTCACAAATTTTAAGTCACCCAAATTTGAAAAAACTAGAAATGTAATTTAAAATATGTGCTTTTTAAATGAAGCAAATTAGTCTTGTTAAAAAATGAAAGTGCAATTTATAAGTTTGCTTTTTACAACTTTCAACCTATAAAAATTGAACATGGAAATTACAAGTGGTTTTTTTTCAAAAAGAGCTATAAAAATTATATTTGAAATTTACAATATGCAACTATATAATGTATAGAATTTTTGTGATGGAAAGAAGAATTAATCTATAACCAAAACTTGTGAAGACTGTTTGTCCTTATTTGTTTGTGTATTTTCAATATATGCATCAAAACTCTTGAAGATCTCTAGGATATGATATTCATTAGGACCAAAAGAGTATAGGTGGCTTATTTCACATATTGATATTATGTTTGAGATTTCCTTTTATGAAACTAGATATACTTGAGTCTATTTTCTCATTTGATTCAGTGTATTATGATACCTAATAAAATAGTGGATGGATCTCAAGCTAAATGTTGTGTCTAATGCTGACTCTCCTTTGACTACTTCTTGGAACTCATATTGAACTTCATATACTGAAAGGATCTATTTTTGATGATATGTTACTTTACATGATAATTTATTTATAAAATCTTCAATGTTAAAGAGCATATACATGACCTTGTCATGTGTAGTCTTAGCTTTATTGGTACTCTCTATGAGTATTCTTATTCTGAACTAAGCTACTCTGTCTAATTCCTCTTGCTCTGCATCATTTCTTAATATCTTTTCTATAATGAGGATATTAGTTTCAATTGTATCCACAACTATCAACTTTGGATAGAATAGGTTCAACCTTTCTATCTCTTCTTGATAATTATTTATTTTTTCTCTTAAATTTACCTGTCTCTCTTTCAAAGCTTTATAGTGGTCCATTACTAATTCAATGACTTTATTTCCCTTTGAAATTAGCTCCCCTACCCAAAAATTTGTATTCTTCCCCATGATATGAATCTCTATTACTATATCAAGTGTTCCTTAGTTGGAGATATAGATAATATATTGTGTTATTTAGGCAATGGGTTTGATGAACTTCTTTAATGCAGTCATCAATTATTCAACCTTATTCTTCAATTCATCCTTAGTGACCTTGTCACTATCCATTTTCTCAAAAAGAGATTCAATGCTAGATTAAAAATCATGTTTAAATCCCTCTCTTTTAGTATGACAAAGGTAAACCTTTGATATCTAAAAATCCCCCACCACTCGATATTCTTTTTATTTTTTTGGTGGGGGGACTGCAATCTCTACATATTTCTCCCCTACTGAATCATATAATATTCTTGATATGATTTTGGGAGTTGTCTTATATTTCTTAAATGCATATATGAGGCCAAAATCAAGTGTGTTTAGGGACACTATTTATTTCTATTTTTTCCCCACTATCTATTATATCCAACTAGGAGTAGCATCATGTTACCCAAGCACTAGCAATTGTGAATCTCTAGCTAAAGTCATTGTACTTGTGGTGATGATTATGAGTGTTGTATCCTTCACTAATATGGCCATTGAGTATTTGGTAGATTTATTTATAACCTCTTCCCTATCTATGGGTTAAGTGACCATATTTTTATCAATAATTTACTCTATCTCTACCTCTTTTGCGGAGGTTAGGGTTATTATGGAAATGGAAGGAATGGGAGTAGTGGAAATGTATGTGCCTATTGGGGGTGTGAGAGATATAATTAACACTTCTGGAGGAGTAGGAATAGGGAGTTAGAAAAGGAAAAATTATGGGAGGTAGAATCTAGAGCCATGAATGAATCAATCAGAGTTGTGGGACACTTAGGGTTGATAAAAATGGAAAGGTGAGGGGAGATGAAAATGAAGCATTAGTTATCCCACTGAGTTGATTGAACTATCATCAATGGAGTTGATAGCATAGGTGAGCTGGTGGAAATGGAGGGGGTAATTTTTTGAGGTGAAGGTGGAGTGGAGATAGGCGGAATAGGTGTTGAATTTGATGGAATAATAGAGATAGAAGAGGGACTATAATAGAGATATGAGTAGATAATAATGGTGTTTCAATAGTAGTTATATCTTTAGATGAAATCACTATTAGCTTATCCCTATTATTCCTTGATACTTGATTATCCTCTCTTAGCCTTTGAATTTTGATTTATCTTGTGGGAAATCACTAACCTATCTACCTATTCTAGGAGGTTTCCATTATTGGAACATTCTGTTGATGTTGGTACTACCTTCTACTTGAAATCTCATAGCTTTTCACCAATGCTTACTATTTCCTTGGTTACTTTGACCCCTTTACTTCTAAGTTAGTTGTTTTTTCTATTTTTTACATTAGCAGTTATATCAATTAATGATAAGCACTTAGGAATGGACCACCTTACTAATATAAGGGGTTGATAATAGATATTATTGTCATAATAGACATTTTATACTAGGGATTCATCATCTACCAAGTCCTTAGGGACTAGTACCATGTTAAAGTCCTTGATTTGATCTAGGTTCATCTTGGAATAGTCACCTAAAGGCAAGAGAATCTCATGAAGGTGCAATGAAAAAAGGGTCTAAAATATGTATTATCTAGGATATTAGCTCAAAGTCTATTATTAAGTGTCATTAGTTTGAATGACAAAGATCACATCATGACTTGTGACCTTATTTAAGGCCAAATCCACACATAATCCATACAATGAACACAACCACATACAATTCAAGAAGGATACAGTCACCCGAAGGTTGAAATCATGTTCCAAATACATTGGTGAAGGTTGATGTGATATAAAAAGGTTATCAATCCATATTCTTCCTTATTCCATGGTATGAGACAAGTGAAGGGTGGCCTTTAAGTAAATAGTCAAGTGACAAGAAACCACTACCTACATGTTATGATCCACACCTATAATAATTAGAAATAATGTAGAATATAATGTAGATCAACACAACACAATATATATTAGTGGACCAAGATGTCCAAATATTCAATATATGTAAAAATATAATACCCTTAAGGTAGGGAAACACCATACAATACTCCTTTAGGAAGGAATAACTACACAATGCCTCTTCGAGGGGATAACCTCCAATATCTTCTTACAATAGAAAACTCAATGCTTACTTGATACCTTTACAATGATAATAATCTCCTTTATATATACCTCTATCTAAATAATAATGGATGGGTAACATCTTAATCCCAATGTAGGCTGACCATTACCCAATGCACTAATTTCACAATTTACTCCATTATCCTAATATATTGGACCCATATAACTAACTAAGGGGATGTGTACCACATGTTGGCATCTCCATCAACCTATATACATTAATATATCATTTCCATAGGTACATAGCATTCCTTTCCTCCTTGACATGTTTCATCACCAAATCATATGAAGAAACCAAATAACGAGTGTGCTTTAAATCATTGCACACTTGTCTCCAATGTTGATCATCTAACCATTTATATGTGATCTTGGTAGGTGATAGCTCTCCAAGATTATTTCCAAATTCCATTGTGCTCTTTTTATTCCATTCATGATCATAACTATATTGCTTTCGTATCCATGAATAATTATTCTTCTTTTGATTCCATGTACCATATTTAATTGTGCTACTCTAATTCTGTCCATGACCATAGTAGGTATCCTTCCATGCATAGTCATAGTGATTTCCCCATTCATTCCATGTTCCATAGGTCACTACATTTATATAATTCCATACCTAACCATAGTATTTCTTCTTTAGCTTCCATTCATAGCCATAGTGATTGGAAATTTGATTTCCTTTATAGCCAAAATGATTGTTTTTATGACACTCCCTCACCTGGTTCCATGATTGTTTCCACTCATGATGATGTGGGCATCTATATACCTCAATTTTTTATAATACTTTGACATTATCCACATTTTATTCTACCTCTTCCACCTTCTTCTTTGTCTGTTAAGTAGATTAAGTGTTCATTTCTAATTGTAGTGTGTCTTTATCTATATCATTTGAATCTTCCTCATGCATTTCATCACCCGTTTCAATCACATCCTCATGATCTACCTTGAATTTTATTTGTGTCTTTCCTAGTATGATATCCTATAAAGTGACCTTCATTTTCCTATACCAAAAATTCATGATTTTTTTTTAACATTAATATTGATTATTTCCAAAGTCTCTAACCATGGATATCCAAGAACCATATCCACATCATCCATATCGAAATCATAAAAATATGAATGCAAAACATATTTTTTCATAATGAGCTTCAAATCTTCAAACACTAGAATAATCTCACCATCTACTTGAACCTCCTTGATAATATTTTCTTGAACATGTCAATGTTTGGTCCCATTCGTGTTGATGATGTTATACTTACCAGTATGGTTTATGGACACAACAACCTTCTTCTTTTGAATACATCCATGAAATTGAAAAATTGACTTAGATTTATTTAGAGCCAAATTATATGGACCATTATCATCCAATTATTATTCTTCTTCTTTGAAATCCTCTACCTCTCCTTCTATACCATATATACTCTCCTCATTATCCTTATGCTCAATTTATTCTTCATCATCACTTGCATGTTGTTCTTTATTGTCATTATTTTCTTCCACTAATCTTTATTCTTCATCTCCATTCTCTTATTCATTACCATCATTATTTTTTTCCTCTTCTTCATCCTCTTTTTCTTTTAAATATCATCGATCTAGGAAGAACTATTCCATTTCTTCCCATGAATAATACTTTTTTATGAAGATCAACTGAATAAATTAATGTTATGTAAACCTAGACAAAGAAAGAGATAAAAATGTTTGCCATAAAATTGTTTGAGTATTATTCTCCCTAAAAAGGATCCACCATTATCTAGCATCAATATCATCCTCCCCTAGAAATACTTGCAACTTCATGATCCACAAAAAAAATTAGGGTTAATGAAATACCTTAAAATGTTAGTAACTCATTCAAAACTGATCAAAATAGTCCCAAATTTTGATTGTATCTTTGCCTTATGATAGTTGAATTTTAGTAAAATGTTTGTGAAAAATTTACAAATTTTTTGGCCTATATAGTGAACATATGAAAAACCATAAAATCATAATAAATAAATATAAACATATCAAAAAAATCTCATTTTTTTTCATAGATTTCATGTATTATTATACAACATCAATAAAAATTTAATAGGGAAAATCCTTATATTTAGGAAGATATGAATAATTGAGTAAAAACCCTAAAATATAAATAACTTCCTCAAAAAGGATAATGAAGGATCTATTTTTTTTACTGAGACTTATTTTAAATATTATTCATATCTAGTAGAAAAATTATGCAAAAATTCATAACATATTTAAGTATATTGATGATTCCAAATAAACTAGGGTTTTACTCCACATAAATTGCCCAAATCGAAGCTTTGATACCACTTGTCATGATCCACATTTATAATAATTATAAATAATATATAATATAATGTATATCAACACAACACAATTGATACTAGTGGATCAAAATATATAAATATTTAATATATGCAAAAATAGAATAGCCTTAAGGTAGGGTAACACCATACAATACTCCTTTAAGAAGGAATAATTCCATAGTCTCTTTGAGGAGATAAACTCCAATATCCTCTTATAATAGAGGACTAAATTCTTACTTGATACCTTTAAAATTATAATCATCTACTTTATATAGACCTCTATCTAACTAACAATGGATGGGTAATCTCTTAATCCCAATATAGGCCGACCATTACCCAACACACTAATTCCATAAGTTACACTATTATCCTAATATATTAGACCCATATAACTAACTAATGGGATGTGTGCCACATTTTTTAATATCCATCAACCCATATAAATTAATATATCATATCCCTAGGTACAAAGCACTGCATGCTTATACTTAAACAACCTACAGTATGGTAAGGATTTCAACTTCATCAAAAGGCCTTTTCTAGGCTTGTGGAAGCTGTTTGGACATTAAAATTACATGAAATTTAAGTTTATATTCTCAATAAGGTTTATTATGAAGGAGAAAAAATAAATTTCATAAAGGGCTTAAGAACACACCTATAGCTAGCTTTGATCTCCACCTACAGCCAAAAAGGTAGACTATGCTCTTAAGGAGACCTAAAGATATTCAAACCTTATGAGAGGTTATTGAGTTGTTAGGAAATAATAACAAAGAGATGAAATCATGGACACTTTTTTTATTGTAAATTTCCATAAGGCATCCTCATACCTTGGCCATAGTTTGTACAAGCTTTTAAAAAAGTCAAAAATAGTCATATTAAGAAAGAAAAGGCTTATTTCCATGAAGATGGTGGTATGGTGTAAAGGTGTTAGTTATTAAATGTAATGATTATCAATTAAGGATCAAGGGTAAACCTTATGAATTAAATAAACTCCAAACTTGGCTTTAGTGGAATCTATATAATAATAATAGACACCTACAACCATGTTGATACAAGCTATCTTCAAGTTGGCAATAAAAGGATAAGAGCAAATGGTTATATGACATATTTACATATGTAATGAATTTTTCATAAGAAATATGAAGCATGAATGAATCAAAGATAAATTAAAGAGGGACTCCAAGCAAACACAATCAGGTCAATTCATAAAAGTCCACCCATAGTCATGAATAACATAAACCTGTCTATAAGCTAAAGGAGGTTGATGACACAATGGCCAATGGTGGGGGTTTCATATCCAAAGAAAGGTAAATGGTAGTTATCATTGATTAAGTGAATTGAGAGAGGATGATATGGGACTTTAAGTACATAGAAAATATAATCAAAGTTAGCACACATGTAACCTAAAACCATACATGGCATATTCTAAGCATAGTCATATGCCATTAGAGGTCAATCTTAAAATATTTAGGAAAAGTAAAAATTGATGTGACTTAAGAAAGTTTAAGTGAAAAAAGAGACACCTTCAAAAACCTTGATCAAGACATTAAATCACTAACATCCTCTTGAAAGGTGACAATATAGTAGTTGTATGGATTTAGATAGTTTTCAAGGCCTAAAGAACTTGTTGAAGAGTTAGATGGATATAAGGAGATAGGTAGAGGATTTAAAGTGGTATAAAGAGTAATTTAGGCATATATTCATGGTGATATGGATACTAAACACCACTTCACCTCACAATAACCACTTATATTACTATGAGAGCATAGTCATGTTGAAGTTTTTTAAGAAGTTAAGATCTAGAAGACGTGACATGTTGACCAAAAGGAGTGAAACCATTTCAAATAAGATTATCATGGAATTTAAAGGCATAATCATCATACTTAGGATAAATTAAAGGTGGAAAAAGAGTAAACTTAGTTTTTGGACTAAGCAAGCATTCAACCTATCACTAGCTTTTGGTAAAAGGGCCTACAAGCCAAACTATGCATCCTCCAATCATAAATTTTGGTGGAATAAGTCATCATGAATTAATATACCCATAAAAAATATTTATGGTGTATAATTAAAAGTTTAATTTCCCACTATTTTTACACATTCCCTTACATGTCTATTCATAGTCACCATTGGAGCAGGCAATATTCTTAGGTGTGGTATAGGGTTGGAAATAAATTTGAGTGTTTGGTAAGAATAATAAGGTTATTTTCCATCTAAAAATAACATTTTAATAGGTTATTACACTCCAAAATCCAAACAAACACATAGGCAAGCTAGAAATCCCATAGGTAGTCTCAAAGGCATAAAGAGCAAAGTTGAATTTTTTATCAGTTGAAGAAGATAATATAGGATTAATTAGGTAAGGAACATTTAAAAAAGGTTTTTTTATCCCCCGCATATCATCCTATAGGTGCATAAATCATCAAAACTTAGTTTTGGGCTAAAACTTAGTTTTAAGCCTAGAATGCCTATAACACTAAAAGGCATTTTTAGACCTATCAAGAAATATGAATCATATATAATTATATGATTATATGTTATAGGTCCCATGAATATGATTTAAATAAAATAATATCAAGAGAAAAGGTCATTTTGGTCCATAAGGAGAAATTCAAATTTTATAGTTCAAGACACCCATTCAAGCCATCTGATCAAGTGCTCATATCTTTCACCACTTGAAGATTTTATCCAAATGATATTATAATTATTTGATTACACATATTAATTTATAACTCATGAATAATTTATTTTTGTTGAGGATCTATGCTTTATGAATAATTTCTAAGAGCATAAGCATGTCTATAATGCTTACCAACCCCACAAGCAAATTTATTTACATAGGTATATTTTAATAAATTTTTCATGGGAACCCAATATTCTCAAGGAAGTTAAGAGGATATTTATACTAAACATTAATGGTAATAAGTTTGGGTTTGGAGTTATGTACTTTATGAATCATTATTAATAAAGTTCACCCCCAAAAGCCTCCCAAATCCTCATAATGAACAATTTTGAGAAAATTCAATTTTCTTGTAATAAAAACCTCATGGATCAACCTAAAACATATTAAAAAATAAATGAAACTAAGATAGTGTCCCATCAATGGTATTTTGTTGTACCAAATTGTACTGATTAGGGTAAAAATAGGTTTTTGAGAGAAAAAACATAAAAGATGAGGTATAATGTAGTTTAAATGAAATCCAATTCAGAAAAATAAAATTTTGGGAATTTTTAATCATCCCAAAATAATAATTTGGTAAAAAATATTATTGTAATTTTCCTTATCAACTCATCCAAAATAGCCACTTTATAAGAAATTCAAGCTAAATTGACCTAGTCAACTAATTTGACTGAGTTAAAGGTGTTTCTTCATAAAAAAAATATCTGATGATATAAGGAGTTGTTCCAGTCCTAAATTTTATTGTATTTGTAGGTTTCATGGTTTTTATGTAGGTTCCAATGGCCTTCAAGTGCAGGAATTAGGCTACTAGGCCTATTTGGCCTAGTAGGCCTATTTGGTCAAACATTTGAGTTGAGATTGGCATTGGAAGGCTATCAATGATTTTTTTTTGAGTTTCCACACCACATATATGCTCTTAAATATTAATTTTCATTCACATTCAGTCTATAAGTGATAATTAATGCATGGAAAGGCTAAGGAAGAAGTTAACTAGTCTTAAAGGCCAATCATTCTAAGTTGACTAGTTGACTAGAATCATGCATTTTCCATGGTTTCAAGCAAGAGAAGGACATTCACATACTCTTTAACTCACTTAAATTTGAGTTGTAAATCAATATATTGTGTAACATTCATACAAGAGAAGTTTGGTCAGTCAAATGGTCCCACCATCCCTTTCTAGTGCCAAAAAGGAGCTCATGTAAGAAAAAAACACAAAGAGATGTCTAAAAAGACTATTGATTGTAATTGTAAATGGAGATTAACTTTGAGTTAATTTTAAGTTGAATTCTCCTTCTCTCCTGTAAACCACATTGGCTAGATCTACTTATACTTTTACATATTCAGGCTTTCAAGCCAATTTTTAGGATCCCTCTTTTGGGCATGATTAAACTCTACCAAGATTAAGCTTTATAACTTTTGAGATGAATAAAATGACTATTTTTATATTCCTATATTTTGGTATATTGTTTACACATATGGTAGAACTTTCTCCCTTAGTAGGCCCTGATCTCACCTAGAGATTAGTATATCATCTTATGTAGGTCATGTTCAGTGTTTGATGTCATTTGATGGAGCTAATAGTGGATATAATTGACTAGTTATTGTCTTAAATTATGCCTATTCCATCATTTCCTTGATTCTTTAGTCACTTAATAAAACCTATATATAAAATACTATTTCATAAGAGTCTTTTGGATTTGTAGATTTAGTTATTTGCTTATTTTATCAATGTTTTAGGAGCTCAAATAGAGTGGATGAACTATAAATATAGGTTTATCACCAATAGTATCATAGGTTTCCCTTTCAATAATCCTTATAACCCTTTTCATCCCAAAAAATCATGGTAGTTTAGTAGGTAGAGCATAAGTGATACATTAGAGGGGCTAGCCTCATCAAAACTAGAGGTTTGGTCTAAGTTCAGGTGTCCCACACCTCAGATCATTTCAATTATATCCTAGGTGAGAAGGAGACCCTAAGTAATTAGCCTTCAAGCAAGGTTCTATCTAAATTGTTAATAGTTCTAGCATACCTAGTGGGACATAGATATACCCATTAAAATATACAATTTACATCATATTGGTCTTCAAAAGTAGTTTTAAGTACTCCTATGGTCTTTATCTCAAAGGTAAAAGACAACTTTTATTCAAAATTTAGTTATTTTTTCATGTGTTTTCTAGGCTATAGCAGCCTATAGATAAGAATTCTATAACTCATCTCCTTATCAATAGTTATAGTATGATCCTAATGATCCATATGCATCCTATCATGATCCATATTAACCTTATGATGAGCATCACCAACCATATTTAGAGATTTATTAGGATTATGAAAGCTCATACCAATCCTATGATAACCCTCATGAATCTTGTTATCTTCCTGATCAGCGCAATCAAGTCCTAAAACAATCCATCTCAAGCTTCAAATAAACCCTGTTTAGATATGAGAAATAGATGGTAAACATAGATACTCAAAATAGCTCTAGAAAAGAGATCTCCAAGCATGAAATTAAGAACATGAGAGATAATCTATAGTAGGCTAAAGAGGTATGTGCATCTTTCATAAGGCAAGGCCATTCAAATTTTAGTATTGATATCTTAGACATAGGTGGTCTAATTTTAGGCAGTGAAGAGAGGTTAGTGGTCCATGAAAAACACTAGGGTCATTACAATCAACATCATGTTCTTATTGAACTACCCTTTTCTCTTTATGATTAGAAAACTAATGTTTATCACAACCCTCAAAATTTTATTCAGACCTTGCCTATATTTCTTACTTGGAAGTTTATCCAAGAAAGACCTGAAAAGGTTGAAGAAGTGTGTTTTAAGGAGACAAATATTCATGTTTCATAGTAGATCATATAGGAACCTTCATATTCAATTTTATAGAGATATATCTCTAGTGATTTGGTTCATGAGTTTGAGGCTCATCTAGCTAACTAATTTTAGCATACAAATCAACATCTTCAGTATTCAATGGTAGCTACCAAAGCAACACAACAACAAGTTCCTTCTTTCACACCCATGGTTGTAACAAGTATGAAAGTAGAAATTTCTAAACCTAAGTTTATGACCTGGAATTAGGTATAATAGTCCAAGGAGAAAGAAGAAAATTCAAGCATAACTCAAGATACTAAAGTTAAGGGAAAGAAAGAGATAATTTATCCTCCACTCCCTTTTCATCAAACTCAAAAGGCCTTTCCTTCATGTAAAAACTATTCAAAATAATTTTTAATAAAGATAGGAGTTGAAGGTGATCCATGATGAGTAGCCTCATGAACAGAATTAAATATCAATGGTAAATCCTTAGGACCTTTATCATCATCTTGAGTATTTTTAGGAGTCTACCATGCCTATTCTTAAAAAGGTGCCTCTCATGTGTGAGGTAATTGAAGAATTTGTAGCTAAGATATATGAAGATAAGAATGACTCATGTGAGTAAGAAGAAAACATCATCATTGGGATTGATTCAATCTCTCAAGATGATAAATAAGGTGAATTACAAGAAGTTTTTGCTGAGATAGATGTTGAGTTTTAAGTACAATAATAAGTACATGAATAATGGGTTATTTATATACAAGAGAAAGATGTTCTAGTTGGACAAGTTGATGATGTTTTCCATGAGTTATTTGATCACATAGAAACTACCATTCCTCATGACAATCCATAAGTTATTGAAAAAGTGATATAAGGAAAGTACTAATAAGTAAAAGAAGATGAAGAAAAAATTGATCTTGAGATCATGCTAGATCAGTAGGTGGAATAGTCTAAAATAGTAAAAGAAGACTTGCAACCTCATGATTGTGATCAATAAATTGATATAATTTATTCTAACATATAGCTTAAGGAAATTAAAATTTTAATTTAGATTAATGAGAACCCATCATTGTATTTTTTGATGTCATTATTTTTTGTTATTATTTACTTAATTGTAATACATTTCATGTTGAGAGAGGTACTTTCATCAAACAATAAGCAATCAACTCTTCAAATAATCAAATCTAGGAAGGTATATTCTCAGGAGATGACTTGTTTGAGTATTTTAAGCATGGTTATCATCATATCTCATCATATTCATATGCATGTCTATCCTTTGAATCTAAATATAAACTCAGATGACCTCAAGAATTCATAAGATTATATCCTTCTCCCTTAGAGGTCAACTTTACAAACATGACACAAGAGATACATCAAATTTCAAAACATGATCATAATTAGTTGCTCATGAATGAAGAATAATTGATATTTTTACTATAAAGTACACATATTTGGGAGGAGTATGACTGGGTCTTGGACTCATGTCTACAACTAATGCACCTAAAATTGGTAGTAGAGGAACTAGTTACTTCCCTAAGAGATTATGAAGGTGAAAATGCTTATAGCTATAAAATAGAGCTATCAAGGTATGTAAATCATGTTTTAAGATTCCATGGTGGATAAAATAGCTTACCATCTTATCCTAAAGGAATATTTTGATTTTAATTTATTTGTTTAGGTTTGTCTTGCTTCAAAAAGTGAATATCACAAGTAGTATTTTGATTCCCTTTTATTTTGTTTGTCTTATTTTCCTATTTCCTTAGGTTAGTTATCCTTCTTTATTAGTTTAGTTTTTGTTTTATTTTAGTCTTGTTATTTCATATTCATAAGAGGTGTCTTAAAGCCCAAAAGATTCTGTTTGACATTCAAGAGAGTCATCAAGTCAAGTTACTTTATTTCAAATTATCATTGTCATGTCAAATCCATTGTCATGTCAAATCCATTGAATTATTTTGAACATTAGGATAATAAACCCCTATGATCTTTATAAATGTTAGTAATTTTACTTATCAAGGCCAAATACCAACCCGTATAATTCAAAAAAATTCATAGTACTATTGAGCCCATTCAAGGTGGTTTAAAACTATTGATTTTTAGCCTAAGAGGATAAGTTTTGGTCTTAAAATGTAAAAATTAGAGTCAAAATTAATTAAATTATTCAAAATATTCTTTAACATATTTATATCCATGTATTTATCTTGGTCATAAACTTTCATGCTAAGAAAAGGTTTTTTAATGTAATTTTAAGCCCAAAAAAGGTTAGTTTGAGCCCCTACATGCCAAATTTATCCCTCAAGGGCATGGAAAAAGTTTATTTCTTATTTTTTTCATATGAAAGAGTCACGTATATCTCCCTCATACATTAAAGTGGTGGTGGAAGTCTTGAGTTAATAATAAAAGTAAGGAAAAAAGGCTTTTTCATGCATCTTTGCAAGAAAGTACATAATTATATGAACTTCCATATAGCCAAGATCATGTGCATTATTAGGAGGTCATGGTAGAGTTTCATGAAAAAATTCTTCTAAATTGGACTCAAAATAGGCCCAAAACTGGTCCCCTAGAGATAATTGGTTTATTTGCACATAAAGATAGGCCTTCAGGTTTACAACTGGTATGATTAGGAGAGAGAAAGGTATAAGTCTTAAATTTTTATCAAATAAACTAGACTTATGGAGATTATTGTTGGATCAAGTGGTTATAAAATTTGATATCTTTCCCTCATGAATCATACATTTGAATTTAATGTATTCAACAATAGTCTTTCATCCATGAAAGCAATCAGTTTTCTATAAATTCTCCTCACCAAGGCATCATTTCAAGAAATTTCAAGTTTGTAAGGATTATTTTGGACATGTAATTAATTTATATATCATCCATCAAGTCATTTTAACATGTTTGGTATCTATACAAATATCAATAAGATAATTAGTACAAATCTACAATGTACAAGCAATTGAAGAAGATTGTATGGTCAAGGATAGAGAAAGAGCTTCAAAGATTTCTTGGTTTCATGTTTATAGGGATCTATTTCACATTTTCATATGTTATTCACGAAAATTTCCCATGATATTATTCAAAATATAAATATTAATACCATTCATATGTTCTCAAGCATCTAAAAATCTTTATTTACCAAAAATTAATGTTTTTTTAGCATTGTTTAAGGAACTTAGAAGTGTCTTAGGTTTCAAATTTGCCTTCTTGTCCTTCTCCAATGGAATAAAAACTAATCCATCAGATAGGGAATGATATTATGTTTCCATTTTACCTTTAATATAGTCATGACATACCAAGATCCATGATACACACACCTTCATATTGTGTATCTTCATGATCACTATTTTACACCATATTTTCATTATGTTTCATGTTTCGTTCACCCTTCATTCAAAGTGTTCTATCCTAATTCATTGGTATACCCCTCTCCATTCACCTACATCCCATAATACATCTCATAATAAGGAAATAATAGATAAAGGGTCATCAAGGTTACTCTAAAAAGTCATACACTTCAAGATGAACATCTATAGCCAAGGAGAAGAGACCTACAATAGTACACCACAGTCAATTGTTTATCATGAAATTATAAAGGGAGAGGCTTGAAGATTCATCCTTAAGTATCTTTGAGATAAAAATCTCATTAAACTAAAAAAAATGAGGAATAGGTTCACAAAATCATGTGTTGACCTTCCTTATGGATAATTTATGACATAGTCCATCTAAATGTGACATCATACAGTCACCTACATGCAAGGGTATCTCATGAAGGTGTAATGAAAGAAGGGTATAAAATATATCTTATACAATATATTATCTCAAAGTATCTTCTAAATTTGAATTATTTTGAATGAAAAAGATCACATCATGCCTTGTGACCTTCTTTAAGGCTAAATCCACACATAATCCATACAATGAACACAACCACCTACAATTGAATAAGGATATAGTCACCCCAAGGTTGAAATCATGTTATAAAAACATTAGTGAAGTTTGATGTGATAAAAAAAAGGTTTTAAATAAATATTATTCCTTTTTCCATGGTATGAGCCAAGTGAAGGGCATAATTTAAGTAAATATTCAAGTGACAAGAAACCACTACCTACATGATTGGACTTAAATAACCTGCAATATGGTAAGGATTTCAACTTCATCAAGAGGCCTTTTCTAGGATTGTGGAGATTGTTCAGACATTCAAATTTCATGAAATTTAAGTTAAATAACCTTAGTAAGGTGGATTAGGAAGAAGACACAATCAAGGTCATAAGGGGCTCAAGAAACTCAAGAACACACCTACAACTAGCTTTATCTCCACCTATAGCCAAGAAGGGAGACTATGCTCTTAAGGAGACCTAAAGATATTCAAACCTTATGAGAAGTTATTGAGTCATTAATAAATCATCACCAAGAGATCACTCATGGACACTTTCTGTATTGTAAAACTCCATAAGGCACCCTTAGACCTTGAATAGAGTCCATATAAGCCTTAAAAAAAGTCAAACATAGTCATAGTAAGAAAGAAAATATGTGTTTCCATGAAGATGGTGGTATGGTGTAAAGGAGTTAGTTATTAAAGTTAATGATCATCAATGAAGGATCAAGGGTAAACCTTATGAATGAATAAAACTCAAAGTGAGATTAAGTGACATATCTATATGAATAGACACCTACAAACATGTTGATATGGGCTATCTTCTAGTTGTCAAGAAAAGGATAAGAGAAAATGGTCATATGACAAAGTTACATGATGTAATGAATTTTTCATAAAAAAGATGAAGCATGAATGAATTAGAGATAAATTAAAGAGGGACTCCAAGAAAACACAGTCAGGTCAATTCATAAATGTCCACCCATAGTCATGAAGAAAATAGACCTATCTACAAGCTAAACGAGGTTGATGACATAATGACCAATGGTGGGTATTTCATATCCAAAGCAAGGTCAATGAAAGTAATCAGAGATCATGTTAATTGAGAGAGGATGATATGGTACTTTAAGTACATAGATAATATATTCAAAGTCAACACACATGTAGCCTAACACCATAAATATCATCTTATAAGCATAGTCATATGCCATTAGAGGTCAATCTTAAGATATTCAAGATAAGTGAAACATGATGTGACTTAATAAATTTTAATTTTACAAAGAGACACATTTAAAAACCTTGATCAATACATTAAATCACTAACATCCTCTTGAAAGGTGATAGTACAATAATTGTATGGATTTAAATAGCTTTCAAGGCCTAAAGAACTTGTTGAAGAGTTAGATGGATAGAAAGAGATAGGTAAAGGATTAAAATTGGTATAAAGATTCATTTAGGCATAAATTAATCATTATATATCTAATAAAAACATATTCACCTCACAATAACCACTTATAGTACTGTGAGAACATAGTTCTATTAAAGTTTATTAAGAAGTTAAGGTCTAGAAGAGGTGGCATGGTTATGAAAGTTGAATAAAGGAGGGTGAAACCATTTCAAGGAATATTTTCATTAATTTTTATGGCATACTCATCATATTTAGGCTCAAATCAAGGTGTCAAGTTAGAGAACTCAGTTTTTGGACTAAGCAAGTAGGCAACCTATCACTAGCTTTTGGTAAAAAGGGCCTACAAACCAAAATATGCATTCTCCAATCATGAAATTTGGTAGAGTAGGTCATCATGAATTAATATACCCATATAATATATTTTTAGGTTAAAATTACAAGTGTATGTACCCAATATTTTTACACATTTTGCTACATGTTTATTCATAGTCACAATTGGAGTAGGCAATATTCTTCAGGTGCATGTAGGTGTGGTAAAGGGTTAAAACTCCATTTGAGCTTTTTTTAAGAATAAGAGGGTGATGCTACATTTTAAAATAACCTTTTGAGATGTTATTACCCTCCAAACTCCAAACTCCAAACAAACACACAAGTAAGTGTTCTACTTGAATTTTGTTTTTATCTATTTATAGAAGAAAAGTAAAACTAAAAGAGGGGTAGACATTAGTAAAACTATATGTGGTGTGAGCTCCATAATCTATATGGTTATAGATACTATTATTTGGCTTGGTAAGATGACCTAAAATAAGAGATAATTATAAAAGGGTGGGTTATTTAGGTAGGTTGGGTGGATTGCCTAATAAGCTAGATCCAAGAAGTGTAAGACATCTAGGAGGCTATCAATCCACCTTTTGATATAAATTAATGTTGAAAAGAAAGTTTGAATAACATAAAAGTAATATATATATATATATATATATATATAAGGAAATAAATACTTTACAAATGAATTATAATTTTCTAACAAAATAACATTTAGGTGAATGCTAAATTATTAAATAATGGTTCAGGTTAGGTCAGGTTGTTATTTTTGTTTTGCGAGGTGATATGGGCCAAGAAAATAAGATTTGGTTGAGGTTGGTGGTTGGTTGTTGTTTGTTTGTTTTTGGTAAAAAGGTTTCACATAGTGACCATTGATGGTCAGGGTGACCATTGGTGGTTAGAGGTAACCATCAGTGGTTGGGTGACTATCAACAATTTGACAATTGATTATTGGTGGTTAGGGTAACTATTAGCAATTTGATAGTTAATCATCAGTAGTCAAGATGAACATCACCAATTATTATTGATAAGTCTAGTGAAGGTAAAAGGTTGGACTATGGATAAATAATAGAGGGATTGGTAGGTTGGTGTAGGTCTAGTTAAGTTTTGGAAGGGGTCATAAGGTGGTGTTTAGGAAGTAATAAAGAATAAAACAAAGAAACTAATTATTTATCCTAATAAGAGATAGATACTTAGCTTGATTATTGAAGTTTGTTGAAGATGTTGGTGAATCCTAGAGGAATTTTGGTAGAGTAATGGTGCCTATGGTTGAAATTTAATTTTGGTAATGTTTTATGTCTTTTTTATGCTAGTTATTTGGCTTGAAGGAAGA
Source organism: Torreya grandis (assembly GCA_037957365.1). Taxonomy (NCBI): domain Eukaryota; kingdom Viridiplantae; phylum Streptophyta; class Pinopsida; order Cupressales; family Taxaceae; genus Torreya; species Torreya grandis. The sequence continues at coordinate 1,474,558 of JARHVA010000364.1, read as the reverse complement.
CCTATAAAATAAAATCCTAATGAAGAAGCCTTGTCCAAAAAGATCATAGATCATAGAGCCCCTTTATTGGTCCTTCTCTCCTTATTTTATAGGAAAGTAGAGATGGAGGTAAAAGGATCCATAAGAAGTTTGGTTGCCTAATGTTAATGTTCATGATGCACTAACTTTCTAGATGTATTTATTTTTTTATGAATTAGCTTTTACATGGATCAAGTAAGTTTAGGGGCTGACTATCAATGGTGAGAGTGTCAATAATTAGTGATTAGAGTGACCACCAATGGTTAGGCTAACCATCAGTGGTTAATGGTTGAAGGGTGAAGGGTTGAAGGGTCAAAATTCAAAGGGTTAAGGTTGGGCAAGTTGGGTTAGAAGGTGAGTTGGTTAAAGACTATTTTGACTTGAGTTTATGGTTGAAAGAGTGTGAATGATAGGTTAGGAATCTAGGGGTATTTTTACATCTATAATCATAGTGTGTACTTTTCTAGTGTCTACATTTCCCCCTTTTTATTATGCATTTTTTATCAACAAGCTATAAAAAATGGATTATGGGTCAAAGGTTAGGTTGCCTTGAGTATGGGAGGAGGCGATCCCCCTTAAATAGGGAATCAATGAGGTGAAGTAAAATAGGGTAAAGGTTTGATTAGTGGTTATGGTGAGTCATGAAGTTGGAGATAATGGTGGTTGGTGAGGTTAGGCATTGAGGTAAAAATAGGTGCACAAAATATGGTTAAGTGTGATAGTCAAGATCATGTATAAAATAAGTTACCAATATTAGTTAAAATAAGTTTAATTCTAAGATGACAAGTGATAGGGTAACTAGGCCTTAACATTAGGCATAGATAATCAGGTTACTCTATAAGTCTCCTAGACAAAGTGTCTTATAGGTATCCAAAGTAGGAATTACTCCTAAGAAGACAAAAAATGGTTGGTTGTGCAGGAATTGGTGTATATTTAAATGTTTAACATGGCAAGGTAATTGGTACAGTAAAAAAGTACCAAGGCAAGGTCATTGTAAAATGTTCAAATAGTTCAAGTCAAAAATGGCTAAGATTGAGGTGTATGTGGTCAGATGGTTTGTTGGTTGGTTGGTTATAGAGGGTGTTATCTAATGGTTCATGGTTGGTTTTTGGAGAATAATTTCTCTCTAAAGGTTGGTTAGTGGTGTTCAAATGGGTTGGCCCAATTTGATGTACCACTTAGTTTAGTTCGGTAAAAGGTTTGGTAGAGAAGGGTAATCTCCAATGGTTGGGGTTGATGGAGAAGGTAATCTTCAATTGTTCATGGATAAATAAGGTAAGGAGGGTTGGTTGGTGGCTTTCAAATGGGTTTCCCTAATTTTTTGTACCACTTGGTTTAGTTGAATGTTTATGGAGAAAAGTAATCTCTAATGGTTTATGGTTAAGGTAAGTGTAGGTTAGAGAAGGGTAATCTAAAAAGGTTAGGTTTGGTTTGGTTTGGTTGAAGGTTTGTAGATAAAGGTAATCTCTAAAGTGTTGACCAATTCTTGCCCAATAGGCAAAAAAATTGGTCCCCTTCTGCCTCTTGCTATTTTAGGCCATTTATTTTGATTTTGCACAGGTCCTATAAAATCCATGGACTCTACAGGAATATTTTCTAAGGATTCAATAGTTCCCTATAGACTTCATGTTTCTATAGACTCAGTTGGTTCAGTCATTTGGTTTAACTAGATAGTTCATCGGCACTTGGTCATCCATCTTCAAGTTCAAACGGCCTTGTTTCATGGTTTGGTGTTATGAGTTTGGTTTAAGGCTACCAATTCAACATTGGTTCAATGCTCAGTTCAATAGATCACTTGGTTCATCAGCCTAGTTCAATCAGTCAACTCATTGGCTAGTTCATTGGTGCATAATGCTTGAACCGCTTGAACCGTTGAACCATTTTGGTTCAACGGCTTCGTTCAAGGGTATGCCTAGTTGGCTGAGGGGTAATCCAAAGTTCAAATACCCTCGTGAAGGGTAGACACTTCAAAGGAAAAGGAAACTGGGTAACTTCAGATTTGTTTAAGTCCCAAATTTGTTTAAGTCCCAAATTCCTTTAGACTTTTTGTCTGAAGGAATTCCTTTAGACAAAAAGTCTGAAGGAATTCAAGCCATAGTTCAAGCAAAGGATGAGGCTGAGGCTGGGCAAATATCCATAGATAAAATGTCTATGGGAAAACATCCACGAACAAAAGTCCACAGACACAAAGTCCATGGGAACCCGGGAAACATCCAAAGGAATGAAACGACCTACCAAAGGACCCTGAAGGGTAGGTGCCCTTATGGGGGACTCTCAGCCCAAAAGGAAGGGGCAATTTCAAAGGCCAGAGGGTCACCTTCCCTTTGGGAAGGTGCTAGGAAGAGACAAAAGGCAAAAGAGTGCCCGTAGAGAAGGCCAAGGAAGACAAAGCCTAAAGCAAAGCCAGTGAAAGACCTGATGATGTTTTGACAGGGATAAGGACATCCTGAAAGCTATCAAGTTCAAGAAAGTGAATTAGCCATTAGTTTTCAAAGTGGTGATGGTTGCGAGAATGTCAAAACTAACAAAATGAAATAGCTATTTGTTTTCAAAATGAAAGAGCGCTAACCATGGAAGGCCCAAAAATGCAGCAACCTGCTAGAAGTTCACTCCCAAGGGCTGAAGGAGCCAGAAGAGACAAGATAGGGAAAAGACAAAGTGACAAGCATGGAGCAACTAGGTAGTCCAAGTGGTGAAGGGAAACACTAATTTGAGAAGTGAATCTAGTAGGTGAAACAGTGGCTGTAATTGACCACTAGAAGATGTGAATGACCAATTGTGCACTTCCTTTTCTCTATTTCATATTTATGAGCAGACAAGCTACATAGGTGTCTTCAAGAAGTAGCCTCAATTAATGGGGAAGTAGTGCAGCCATGTCAAAAGAGGCCTAAAGTCAAAGCTAGGGTTGACACATCATTTACTTTTTTAGGCAGCCTACTCTTCCTAATGAGGGGATGCAAATGGGCCACTTGTAAAAAGGGGTGCCAAAAGGCCTCCTTTCTTCTCCTATATATTGAGGATTTGTCATTTGAGAAATATCTTCCACATTTATAAGGCGTAGCCCTGGCAAAATTTCACCTGAATCAATAAATGCATTGTTACCTCTATCTTGGATAGACATTTTTATGTATGTTATGAGTGTTAATTTGTGTTTAGCCATTGTTTCTTGATGCTTTCACAAGTTCAACACCAATGTATCTATTGTCTACAAAGTGCCCTTTTCAAAATTTGGTAAGGAGAGTTCTATTTAGGGGTGCAAAAATAGGAGAAATTACCTTATAGTGTGCCTCTCATAGCACCTTTGATGAATCTCTATTCTCTGTATTTTCATTAAAACCTCCCTGTCAAGTTTCTTGTAGCCTGGTCCTTTTTCCAAGTGTGAAGTGTATGTATGTGTTTGTCTAATTTTAAGTGTGAGTGTGAGAAGGTCAGTTTATTTTTGTGCATCACTTCTTTAGAGTAGATTTGTTTTCCTACAATCTTTCTCCCTTTTCACCCCACCCATTATGTGTGTGTGTGTGTGTGTGTGTGTGTGTGTGTGTGTGTGTGTGTGTGTGTGTGTGTGTGTGTGTGTGTGTGTGTGTTAGCACTTGCTAGAATGAATATGATGCATCAAAGGGACCTAGCCCTTATCTAGATACTCTCCCCTCCATCTTCACTAGTCCCATAGGTGAGAGGGGAGTTTCCATAGTTACGAGGAGAAGGCAGGAGCTTGGCCTCCTGCCAAGGGTGCAATCTTCTACATCAATAGTTTTGGCATGCCTGATGGGACACAGTTTGACAACTCAGTAAGGTTTTAAGATTGATGCTAGTCCTATTATATCAAATCAAAGATTTCTAGCCTCTAGCGACTCCACTGGTAAGAGCTTCAATTTTATAATTAAGACCAGTTTCTTAACTTTCTATGCCTAAAGTCACCACAAGGTTTACTTCTAAACGGGATCCTTTCGATTTCATTGAGTTGCCTTTGAACTCAGAAAAAAGACTAAGATTTAAGAGGACCCATCCTTATTCAAAAAGCTACCCTCCTAGACCTGTTGTAAGGGATGCATATGTAGCAGAGCCATAGTTATAGCCCATCCCAGCTATGGCTTTGCCTTTTGCAGCTTTTCATGGTCAGAGCCCCTTGAATCTCCCACATTATGATCCAATTCTAGGAAAAACCCTCAAAAATGTGCCTTCTTCTGATGGAGAGGGGCCCATTATAGTCATTAAGCACTTTGGGAATATTGCTAACCTCTACAATATTCATAATGTTACAGAGGAAAATATCACCATCAGATTGCTAGCATTGTCTCTCAAAGGCAAGGCTCTTGATTGGTACAAAACTTTGCCTATAAATTCAATCCATTCTTGGAATGAATTGGGCACCCAATTAACAGACCATTTTGGGGAAAAGACCAATGGCCTCTCACTTGCTGAGCAGCTGACGACCATAAAAAGAGCCCCACACGAGTATATGCAAGATTTCAACACGCAATTTTTAAAGACTTGGGATAGAATTCCCATCTTGGTAAGACCAACTCCCAGCTATGCTTTCCTATACTATTTAAGATCATTAAATAGTGATATTGTTGTGATGATACAATCCATGGGAGGGCATATACTGCTTGAGGCTTATGACATAGCCATAGTAGCTAAAAATTGCTTAGTACAAGTTGGGAAAATAGCCCCTAGACCTCACATGCCACTTTTCCCAAAAATGCTACCTCTAATTTAGACCGTTGCTCCCATATTAGCTCCTCTACCTAGCATAGAGAAACTAGCTATTGTTTTGTCCAATGAGCTTCACAAAGTTAAGAGTCTATTGTAGAGCATGTCAAATGAACTTGTAGCTCTTAAAAGGTAGTAAGCTCAAAGCAACAGACCAAATTAGGGATACCAGCATTATGGTCAAGCCCCTAGACCCCCTTTTCAAAACTATAATCAAGGATAGGGTTAGCTCACTCAGACCAGGCCATTCCAAGGCTACAATCTAGGCCCCTCTTCATCATCTAAAGTCATGGTGCCAGTTTAGAACAATCTAGTACAGGAATAGCCAAGTTGTTTGACCATGGGATATGGTCAAGAATAGGCTATTTATATAAATGAGATGATGGGTTATTTCCAGAATGTAGACAATCAACTAGCCACTCATTCCTAGATCTTTGAGGCTCCAATGCAACCCAACACGAATAGCAATCAGGCCTAGCCTAATTCTACCCTCATGAATCATCTAGAAGGGGAATTTTATTTAGTGAATTATGTGGGCACTATAGAAAATTAGGCTGACTATGTTGCAGCCAACACAAGATTTAAGAGAAGAGCAATGGGAGAAGCCCAGGCTACCACCCAAGTGGTAGTAGCACCTTTTCCATCACACTCAAATCAAAAGGCCCCAAACTTTAGATAGCCATTTGTACCTTTAACCCCTCAGCCTACAGCTTAGGTTGGAATTAGTCCCAAAGAAAGCTTGAAGGGAGGCAGTCCTTAGGTCAATATAGTAGACCAAATGAAGAAGTTGCATATGAAAATCTCTTTATGGGATTCATTGTCTCTACCAGGACAGAAGGACGTACTACAGAAGGAATTGCATGAGTTGGATCAACAAGCTATTCTGGTGAATGCTAATAATGCCTTGATGATGAATGGATAGCCTTCCACTTAAGCCAAGTAAAGAAGGAAGAGAAAATTCCCCCTTTTTATGTTTCCTTGGTAATAGGATATTTCTTGGTGCACAATTGCATAATTGATAGTGGGGCTAGTACCTCAATGATGCCTAAGTGCATAGCTGACAAGATGGGATTGAAATATGAAGAAATGAATAAAGGGGTCCCATAGCTTGAAAAGACACCTACAAAAACAATTGGGATTTTGAAGGGTTTAGGTTTGACATTGCATGCTTGCCTAACCTTCTGAATTCCCCATGATATAGTGGTAGCAGATGTTCCTCCTTATTTCACAATTTACTTGTCCAGGGACTTCACATCAAAGATAGGTGGTTATCTAGTAGCAAATTGGTCCTATTTGGTTTTTAGAACCAAGTATGGGACTAAGGTAAAAATCAAATCTGAGCCACTCTATAAAGACCATCTAGAACCATATTTACCCAAGGCAGTGAACATCAGTTACACCATTATCAACCCAGAAGAGTCCCAGACATACCAATCTTTATCCTCTACTCTTGAAGGAGTTGCAGACCTACTCTTGGATGAGTGGGGAAATGATAACTTTAAACATGATCCTTACAAGTTCATAGAGGAGGTAGACCTTGGAGTCTACTACATGCATGAAGAGGGTGCCTTCATACCAAATATAATGAAAGTAGGCTAAGAGGACCTAGGCCTATGGCAGTTGTATTTTGACGATTCCAGAAGTAGGCTAGGAGCTGGTGGTGGGGTGATGTTAGTCTCCCCTTCAAAGGATAGGTACTTTTTATCTTTCTTTTTCTAATTTTATTGTGCAAGTAATGTTTCAGAATATGAGTCCCTTATCCATGGTCTGGAATGGGCAAGAAAAAGAGGAATCAAGGAGTTATAAGTTTTGGGAGACAGTGAGTTGATTGTAAATTAGGTAAAAGGCTAGAATCTGACCAAGAATTCCTTGCTAAAATCCTACAAGCATAGGGTCTGGGACTTGGTGGAAGATTTCCTCACTTTCAATATCACCTCCATTCCTAGAGAGTAGAACAAACAAGTAGATAGGTTAGCAACAATTGGTGCTCAGTTCGATGTTTCCAGGGAAATAACTTGAGACTGTGGTTCACACCACCTAAAAGTTGTAATTTGACCCTCTATCCCCGACAACATTACAAGCTAGTAGGTTTTCAAAAATGACCAAAGAATAGCTTTCTTCCTACAGGAGGAAGCTGAGTTCACAACACAGAACTAGGCGAAGCTACAACAACAATATGGTAACCAAATTGTTCAATTAAAGAACAATAAGCTCCCTAAAGGTTTGGTCACTCTTGAGATCATCTTCAATGGAGATGACCAATTTAGAAATGACAAGGCATGCATCAAAACTAAAGAGGAGAATTATGAAAGGGTTGAGATCTTCAAGGACAAGTTGTTTGCACTTGGAAAAGTCTACACAATTCAAGAAAGGTGGGCTTTCATTTTGCTATGTCAAGAATTTGCCAATGTTTTTGCATGGGATTATAGTGATTTGAAGGGCTTCGACCCAAGACTCACCCAGCACACCATCAAATTAGAAGAAGGTGCTAGGCTAGTCACGCAAAAGTAGAGACTTGTCAACCTAATGATTGAGCCCCTCATGCAGAGGGCACTGGCCAAATTGATTGAGTTCAAAATTATATTTCCAATCAAACACTCTTCCTAGCTAGCCAATCTTGTTCCTATTTGAAAGAAGAATGGGGAGATCAGGCTATGTGTTAATTTTAGAGACCTTAATAAAGTCTCTTTAAAAGACCATTATCCCCTCTCAAGCATGGAGTGGATCCTTCAGAAGGATATAGGCAGTGAGCATTTCTCCCTCTTGGATTGTTATTTAGGGTATAATCAAATTCTGGTGCAACGCTGTGACCAACACAAAATGGCCTTCACTACTAAATGGGGAATGTTTGCCTACAAGAAGATGCCATTTGGGCTATCTAATTCTAGTGCTACCTTTCAATGAGCCATGGACATGGCTTTTGGAGGCTTGATAAATAACAATGTGCTGGTATACCTCGATGATGTGACAGTATTCTCTAAAGAAGCAAGCCAACACATGGAACACCTCAGGTAGATTTTTGAGAGGTGTAGGGAATTTGGCATCTCTCTTAATCCAAAAAAATGCATGTTTGTTATTCATGAGGGGAAATTCCTTGGCCACATCATGTCTAAGGAGGGCTTATCCATTGACCCCGAGAGAGTTTGTTCTATCTTGGAGATGTCCCTACCTAAGCACAAGAAAGGCCTACAAAGCTTCTTCGATAGGATAAATTTCATTCAAAGATTCATTCCAAATTTCACAGAGATAGTCAAGCCACTGACCTCTATACTGAGAAAGGGTGAGGAGTTCAAGTGGACAACACAAAGGAAGGATAGCTTTGAATCCATCAAGAAAGCCATAACTCAGGCTCCTACTTTGAATAGCCCTGACTTCAATAAAGACTTCAACCTCTACACTTTTAGCAATGAGGAGGTGATCTCCACCATGCTTACCCAAGCAAATGGTGATGACCTCAAGTAACCACTTGCCTTTTTTAGCTAAGGGTTAGAGGATTTTGAAGTCAAATACACGTATGTAGATAAGCAAGTCCTGGTAGTAGTGCAGAGCTTGAAGAAATTTAGGCATATGTTGTCAAACAACAGGATTCACCTCATGGTCCCACATCTTAGTGTCAAGGATTTCTTGATCAATAGAGACCTAAATGAGAAGAGAGTGGGATGGATCACCAAAGTGATAGAGTATGACTTAGACATCAAGATCACCAAGCTAGTGAGGGGAAGAGGCTTGTGTGAATATCTTGCTATGAACTTCAAGCAAAAAGGGAAGACATCTTACTAATTCAAGATGCAGCCACTATCGAGGAAATAGCTATCATAAAGGATTAGATGTCAGACCTGAGGCATTTCCTTCTCATTAGTGAGTGCCCATAGGGTCTTGATAGGACCAGAAGAAGGTGCTTTAGGCTCCAGTCTCTCCCTTATGTCCTAGTTGATGAAGTATTTTTTAGGAAGGATCTCTTTGGGGTTTTTCTAAGATGTATTGACCCAAACTAGGTTGATAAGGTACTGTCTGAGTTCCACAATGGGCAAGCAGGCAGTCATTTCACTCCTAGAGCTACTGTAGCAAGGATAATGAGAGCTAGCTATTTCTAGCCTACTCTTTTTAGGGACACCCATGCCTGGGTAAGAAAGTGCTAGAAGTGTGCACTTTTTGATGGGAAACAATGATTGGCTGACATGCCTCTACAGCCCATTCAGGTGGAATAGCCATTCATGCAGTGGGGCCTGGACTTCATAGGGATGATTAATCCTCCCTCCAGTGCTGGACATAAGTGGGTCCTAACTGCTATAGATTATTTAACAAGGTGGGTGGAGGCCATTGCTCTGAAAGAGGCAAATGAAAGTGTGGTCCTAGAGTTTTATGAGGACCTGGTGACAAGATTTGGGGTCCCAGCCACCATAATCTCAGATAATGCCTTAGATTTTCTAGGAACCAAAACAAGTGAATGGGTGCTGTGGTATGGTATATATCTCAGCACTTCATCAAATTATTACCCACAAGGAAATGGGCTAGCTGAGTCCACCAAAAAAAATTTGATCAAGATTATAAAGAGGACCATAGAAGAAAATCAGAGGACTTGGCATGCCAAGCTGAAGATAGCTCTATGGGCTGATCAAATCACTCCAAAGAGAGCAATCAAGAATTCTCCATATATGCTCATATATGGAAGGGAAGCTAGGCTTCCCATCTCACTTGAATTGCCAGCATTAGACCTCACTCACCAGCTATAACTAGAAGAAGGAAGTAGCATGGAGGTTAGGCTATGTGAGCTGATGGAGCTCCAAGAGACAAGGGACTGAGCTATGGCTTCTATGACCAGTCACCAACAACAAATAAAGAGACACTTCAATAAGAAATCTTCATCAAAAGATTTCTCTAAAGGAGACATTGTCTTGAAATGGGATGAAGATTGAGCTAAGCCTAGAAAGCATGCAAAATTTGATGCCCTATGGAGTGGCCCATACATTATCACTCAGTGCAAGCAGCATAATGCATTCCAACTCTCCAAGTTGGATGGTGAAGAACTGCATATCCCAGTTAATGGGATACATCTAAAACATTGCCACTGAGTCTCCTTTCATCTGTATATATTTTCCCTTATTTTCTTTCCTTATTTTCCCTAAGTGTTGTTGCACAAGTAGTAGTTTTCTTAGTCTTATGTGTGTTTTCATTTCCTTAGAGGTAAATCTACATGACTAGTTCTAGATTTATCAAAACTTTTGCTATTTTTAAGTTACCATCTGACTCTGTGCCCAATGGACTACAAGGCAACTAGTCTCTAAGCATAGCAGGCATGCTTCCCCTAGGAGTCACCAATTTGTTGACCAATTCTTGCCCAACAAGCAAAAATTTTGGTCCCCTTCTACCTCTTCCTATTTTAGGCCATTTCTTTTGAATTTTCACAGGTCCTGTAAAATCCATGGACTCTTCAAGAATATTTTCTAAGGATTCAGCAGTTCCCTACAGACTTCATGTTTCTACAAACTCAGTTGGTTTAGTCATTTGGTTTAACTGGATAGTTCATCAGCACTTGGTCATCCATCTTCAAGTTCAAATGGCCTTGTTTCATGGTTTGGTTCAATGAGTTTGGTTTAAGGCCACTGGTTTAACATTGGTTCAGTGCTTAATTCAATAGATCACTTGGTTCATCAGCCTAGTTCAATCAGTCGACTCATTGGCCAGTTCATTGGTGTGTAACGCTTGAACCGCTTGAACCGTTGAACCATTTTGGTTCAACAACTTGGTTCAAGGGTATGCCCAGTTGGCTGAGGGGCAGTCTAAAGTTTAAATACCCTCGCAGAAGGCAGACACTTCAAAGGAAAAGGTAACTGGGTAAGTTTAGATTTGTTTAATCCCAAATTTGTTTAAGTCCCAAATTCCTTCAGACAAAAAGTATGAAGGAATTCAGACCACAGTTCAAGCAAAGGATGAGGCTGAGGTCAGACAAATATCTGTAGACAAAATGTCAATGGGAAAACATCCATAGACAAAAGTCTGCGGGGAAATGTCTGTGGACACAAAGTCTGTGGGAACTTGAGAAACATCTAGAGGAATGAAACGACCCACCGAAGGACCCCAAAGGGTAGGTTCCCTTGTAGGGGACTCTCAGCCCAAAAGGAAGGGGGAACTTTCAACAGCCAAAGGGTCACCTTCCCTTTAGGAAGGTGCTAAGAAGAGACAAAAGGCAAAAGAGTGCCCATAGAGAAGGCTGAGGAAGACAAAGCCTAAAGTAAAGCCAATGATAGACTCGATGAGGTTTTGACAGGGATGAGGACATCCCAAAAGCCATCAAGTTCAAGAAATCAAATTATCCATTGGTTTTCAAAGTGGTGATGACTGCAAGAACATCAAAATTAACAAAATGAAATAGCTGTTTACTTTTAAAATAAAAGAGCACTAACCATGGAAGGCCCAAAAATGCAGTGACCTACTAGAAGTTCACCCCTGAGGGCTGAAGGAGCTAGAAGAGACAAGATAGGGAAAATACAAAGTGACAAGCATGGAGCAAGTAGGTAGTCCAAGTGGTGAAGGGAAGCATTGATTCAAGAAGTGACTCTAGTAGGTGAAATAGTGGCTGCAATTGACCACTAGAAGATGCAAATGGCCAACCATGCACTCCCTTTTCTCCATTTCAGATTTATGAGTAGACAAGTTACATAGGTGTCTTCAAGAAGTAGCCTTGGTTAATGGGGAAGCAGTGTGGCCATGTCAAAAGAGGCCTGAAGTCAAAGCTAGGGTCGACACAACATTTACTTTTTTAGGTAGCCTGCTCTTCCCAATGAGGGGATGCAAATGGGCCACTTGTAAAAAGGGGTGCCAAAAGGCCTCCTTTCTTCTCCTATATATTGATGACTTGTCATTTGAGAAATATCTTCCACATTTGTAAGGCATAGCCCTGGCAAAATTTCACCTAAATCAATAAACGTATTTTTACCTCTATCTTGGATAGACATTTTTGTGTATGTTTTGAGTGTTAATTTGTGTTTAGCCATTATTTCTTGATGCTTTCATAGGTTCAACACCAACATATTTGTTGTCTACAAAGTGCCCTTTTCTATAGCTGGTAAGGAGAGTTCTATTTGGGGGTGCAGAAATAGGAGAAATTACCTTATAGTGTGCCTCTCACAATACCTTTGATGAATCTCTATTCTCTATATTTTCATTAAAACCTCCCTATTAAGTTTCTTTCAGCCTGGTCCCTCTACCAATTGTGAAGTGTATGTATGTGTTTGTCTGATTTTAAGTGTGAGTGTGAGAAGGTTGATTTATTTTGGTGCATCACATTTTTAGAGTAGATTTTTTTTCCTGCAATCTTTCTCCCTTTTCACCCCCCATTATATGTGTGTGTGTGTGTGTGTGTGTGTGTGTGTTAGCACTTGCTGAAATGAATATGATGCATCAAAGGGAGTTAGCCCTTATCTAGAGACTCTCCCCTCCAGCTTCACCAGTCCCACATGTGAGAGGGGAGTTTCCATAGTTGCAAGGAGAAGGCAGGAGTTCGGCCTCCTGCCAAGGGTGAAATCTTCTACATCAACACAAAGGTTCATGGTTAAGTTAATTGGTTGGTAGAAAAGGTGACTCTCAAAAAGGTGGAGAAGGTGACTCTTGAATAGGTTCACCGATTGGTTAGTTTGATGGGTTGGTTTCAATGACTCACAAGGGGGAAGACACATCTTACTAAGTGGTCATGAATGTATAAGGATGAGTCTAAACACTCTTATTGACAAAATACCATGATGGTATGATGGGTGGGCTTATGAACATAAACCCCTCTCATGATTTTGCTTTGTTATTAGTTTGATGGTTTAAAAAAAAGGTAGATTGATCACATGGTATCAAGTAAGGTCAAAAATCCCTTGATTTGTGGAGGATAAAAGGGGAGATATACGATAGGTAGTGGGTGATAGGTAGGGTGACCTTATTTTGGGATGATTGGCCCCTTTTGTAGGTGACCTAAGAACCATGATAGACAAGTGTGTGTCATATGCTAGGTGTAGACTGATCGATGTGGGAAGTTTACTGATGTTATTTATGAAAGTTGATTGTAGATTTATTGGGATTTATTGGTGTTTGATTTTGATATGGGGTATGTTATTTATTAGCTTGATATGTTTGGGAAGTTGATCAATGTGGGAAGCTTAAAATGATTAATTTTGACAAATTTGACTTAGCCATCCTTCAAAGGAGTGGTCTAAATTTGGATTTGTTCATGTTTGATATTTGTCCTTCAATGGAGTAGTCTACCTTATGTTCAATAAATTTTGATTGTTTGATTAATTTTCCTTTGGAGTCTGCCTGCTAGAGATGTTGACCCAAGTGATAGTTTGGTATCCGAAATTGTTTATATGTTGGTTTAGACATGGAATGTCTATATACACCTAAGGATTTCATTTATGGAGGGAAAACCATGACATAAAGAGGTTGATGATGGGTAAAAGAGGTGGTTTAAGTGAAAACAACCATGGGAATCCATCCTAAAAAAGACCAAAATGTACTATAAGGATCATGTCATGGGTAGAGCCATGGTATCCATGATTAGGCTTAGGCTAAGTTTGTGATAGATATCCACATGATCTTATTTTTAATTGGTTGTCTTTAAATATAAGGAGATGAAGGTAATTGAAAATAAGGGATGAGCTTAAGTTAGACACAAGATGACAATTAACTTGGTTTAACTAAAGAACATGCACGTAAATATAGAAGCATTTAAGGAGGTTGAAATTTTGATATGCCCCAAATCTATGCTTGCATAAATGGTTGATGTCAATTTAGAGAGTAGATGTCCCCCAGTTACTTTCTAATACTTGATTAGATATGAAAAATATTTAGATTGAAAAAAGGGTGAGGTTGGTTAGGTGATATTTTTGTGGAGAAGGGTAATCTCCAATGGTTCATTGGGTGGTGGAGAAGGGTAATATCTAATGGTTGGGGGAGAAGGTGACTCCTAAGTAGGTTGGGTGGTGTCCAAATGTATTTACCCAATTTGGTATATCACTTGGTTTAGGTTATTTTGATAGATAAGGTACTCTCTAAAGGTTGGGAGAGAAGGTGAATCCCAAATAGGTTGGTGGAGAAGGGTAATATCTAATGTTTGGGGGAGAAGGTGACTCCCAAATAGTTGGTGATCACAAAACATGTAAAAAAAAGGTGGCTAAAAATGACTAAGGTTAAATTCATTTGGTTGGTTGGTTGGTTGATTGATGGATAAGGGTAATCTCCAATGGTTTTATGTTTAAGGTAAGGTTGTTGGTTGGTGAGTTCTCAGGTATATAAGGTAAGATGTGATCTTGAAAAAGCACAAATGGTAAGTAACGTAGAAAGGGTAATATCCAAATGTTATGTAGGTTAGTGGAGAAGGTGATTATATAATAATTTTGTTTAGGTGAAGGAGAAAGGTAATCTCCAATAGTTTAGGGTTGGTTAGTTGATAGGTTTGTTTGATAAGTTGAGATAAAAATATGAAAGGTTAGTTTGGTAAATTAGTTAAGGCAAGGTTGGTGGTTGAGAAATGGTCAAAAAATTATAGAGGAACAGTTCCCCCAATTTTCTCTTTCCATGGATGCATGAGGTGGGAAAAAGATCCCAAAGTGAAGGTGTTGGTTATAAGAGGGTTTAAGAAGGGTGAAGATGACTTCTTGCACCTCCAAAAAGGGGTGTTAGTTGTTAGTTGTTAGTGGTTAGTAGGTCAAGTTAGTAGGTGGTGGTTTAGGTGGGATTTCCTCTATTGCATCAAGGCTAGGAAAATGTAGTTGGGCCTAATTTTTGTAGGTTAGGGTAAGTTTGACAACACTATCCCAAAATAAAGGTATTCTAGATAAGAGTGTATAATTGTCCCAAGGATGGAGCCTCCGTGAGGTAAGGGTAGGTTGGAAAGGTTTGTTTGATTTGATGGGATGGTTTTGGTTTGGATTAATACTTGGTAAGGTTGAGTTGATAGTGGGTAAGGTTGGGTTGATGATAGGTGAGGTAGGGTTAATGGTAGGTGAGGTAGGGTTAATGGTTGTTAAAATTTTGTTGATGGTTGGTAAGGTAGGGTTGATGGTAGGTTCCAAAAAATTGGTAAGTGGAAGAGGTAGGTAGGTTGTTTGGTTCTACATGGGTGAGTGGAAAATGTTAGTAGGTTAGTTCCACATGGGTAAGTAGAAGAGGTTGGCAATTTGGTTCCACATAGGTAAGTGGAAAAGGTTGGTTAGTTGGTTCCATATGGGTAAGTGGAATAGGTTGGTAGGTTGGTTCCACATGGGTAGGTGGGAAAGGTTAATTGATTCGTTCCACATGGGTAAGTGTAAAATGTTGGTAGGTTAGTTCCACATGGGTAAGTAGAAGAGGTTGGTAGGTTGGTTCCACATGAGCAAGTTAATGAGGTTGGTAGGTTGGTTTCACATGGGTAAGTGTAAAAGGTTGGTTGGTTTGTTTCACATGGGTAATTTGAAGAGGTAGGTAGGTTAATTCCACATGGGTAAGTGGAAGAGGTTGATAAGTTAGTTCCACATGGGTAAGTAGAAGAGGTTGATAGGTTGGTTCCACATGGATAAGTGGAAGAGGTTTATAGGTTGGTTCCACATGGGTAAGTGGAAGAGGTTGGTAGGTTAGGATCCACGTGGGTTAGTGGAAAAGGTCATATGGTTTCTTTGATTATGATTTTGAAGGAAAGTTGAAAAAGTTCCACTTGGTTAACAAGTGGTTTTGTTAAGGGTTGGATTATGGTTTCCTTAGTTATAGGTTGAGTAAGAACCAAATCTAATCAATGGCCCTCATTATGTTGAGGGATTTGATTATTAGTGTGCACAATAATGGGTGAAAAAAGAGGTTCAATGATGGATTGCTATTAATTTTGTGAGCTAATCAATTGGTTTGATGAGGTTAGTTGGTTTGATAGGTTTAGTTGAGTTGATAGGTTGGGTGGGTTTGATTGTTTGTGTAAGGTTGATAAGGTGGATTTGTTTGATAGGTTAGGTAAGGTTGATAAGTTAGTTTGATAGTTATTGGTTGGATGGAAAAGAGAATAGACCAAATATTGGTGTTGAGATAAATAAGGCTACCTCAAATCAGGTTGGGGTAGTTGATATGATGGTTGGGATAGGTGACCCAATAGTTGATAAGGTAGGATAGGTTGATGTTGAGGTTGGTAATGATAATTATTAAGTTGGAGTTGATGGGTTGTTGGTTGGGAATGATGGTGGTTAAATGATTGTTGATAGGTTTTTGGTTGGTTGTAGTTGAGATTTGATTGGTTGTAGGTGAGGGTTGATTGGTCATGGGTACTAGAAATAAATGACTCTACTTTGATTATCTAATCTATTAACATTATAACTAGTTTAGGTGGTAGTTGATAGTTGTTGATTAGTTTTATTTGAGGTTTGATAGGTGATAGGTAGGGTTTGATTAATTTTGGGTGGGGTTAGGTTGGTTGTTGATGAGGTTAGGTTCGTTGTAGGTACGGTTACGAGCTTAAGTGGCTCATGATGCAAGGTATCACCCTAAGGAAAGATGGTTGTTCTCCAAGATCCTAAAAAATCTAGGATCTTTAGGAGAGAATATAGGCTAGTTCCTGATTAGAAAAGGCAATGGAGGCAATATGGTGGAAGGTAGATTTCTTAAAACCCAAATAAAGAGAACATAAGAAAAGAAGTCAAAAAGATAAAACACACACTAAAATATGTTATGCAATCTCTCTTGTGGCTTATGCCCTAAGTTAAAAATAATACTAGAAGAGTTGGCTTGTAGAGAGAGTACTAGAAGAGAAGTCTATGGCTGGTATTAGATTAGTTATGGCTCTCAAAATTTATATTGAAATTCAGTACATGCCTTGATGTTGGGGATTACCCCCTCACTTCACACATCATAGTGATAAGGGTGTTATATGCTTAGCCAGTATATACTAATTTCTAAAGTTTAGACTCAACCAGAGAGTTGAGTTATGGTTTTTCTTCTTGGTAGTGAAGTAAAAGTAAGATAGCCAAAGGGTGAAGGTTTTACTGTGAAGTTACGATTGATTACTTTCCTTTTAATTTAACTAAATGAGCTAAACATGTAAGAAATCAATGTATGTGGTTAATTTTATACCCAAAATAAATTTTCAATTTCACTATATGAGCATAAAATAAAGAAGAAAATGGGACTAGATGTAATTAGGTCCCACCGAGCATGTTATAATGTTTTAAACAAATTTTGTATTTATCTATTTATAGAAGAAAGGTAAAATTGAAAGAGGGGTAGAGGTTGGTAGAACCTAGATGTGGTGTATGCTCCATAATCTAGATGGTTGTAGATACTCTTCTTTGGCTTGGGAAGATGACCTGCAATAAGAGAGAACTAAAAAGGTTGGTTAGTTAGATATGTTGGGTGGATTGCCTAGCAAGCTAGATCCAAAAAGCTTGAGCTATTTAGGAGGATGTCAATCCACCTTTTGATACAAGTTAATGTTGAAAAGAAAATTTGCATAAGATAAAAGTACTAGATATAAATAAATAAATACTTTATAAATAAATGCTAGTGTTTTAACAAAATAACATTTAGATGAATGCTAAATTATTAAATAATGGTTCAAATTAGGTCAGGTTATTGTTTCTAGTCTATGAGATAATAGGGGCCAAGAAAATAGGATCTAGTTGAGGTTTGTGGTTGGTTGTTTCTTGCTAGTTTTTGGTTGAAAGGGTTCACATAGTGACCATCAAAAATTAAGGTGACCATCAACAATCAAGGTGACCATCAGTATTTATAGGTAATTGTCAATGGCTGGGTGACTATCAATAGTTTTACAATTGATCATCAGTGGTTAAGGTGACTATCAATAGTTTGATAGTAAATCATCAGTGGTTAAGGTGACTATCAGTAGTTTGATATTCAATCATCAGTGGTCAAAATGATCATTGGTGGTTACTATTGATAGGTCTAGTTAAGGTAAAAGATTAGACTATGGATAAATTGTAGATGGATTAATAGGTTGGTATAGGTCTGGATAAGGGTTATAAGGGGTTATAAGGTAGTATTTAGGAGGTAAAAAATAATAAAACAAAGAAACTAATTAGTGATATTTATAAGAGATAGATACTTAGCTTGATTTTTGAATTTGGTTGAATATGTTGGTGAAGCCTGGAGGAATTTTGGTAGAGTAATATTGCCTATAGTTACAAAGCAATTTTGGTAGAGTGTTAGGTCTTTATTATGATGACTGGTTAGCTAGAAGGAAGACCTAAAAAATAAAATTTTGATGAAGAAGCCTTGGCCAAAAATATCATAGATCATGAAGCCCCTTTCTTGGTCCTTCTCTCCTTATTTTATAGGCAAGGAGAGATGGAGGTACAAGGTTCCATTGGAGGTTTGGTTACCTGAAGTTAATATTCATGATGCACTAGCTTGCCATCTACATTTAATATTTGATGAATAAACTCACACATAGATCAATTAAGTAAGTTTAAGGGCTAATCATTAGTTGTCAGAGTGCTGACCGTCAATGATCAGGCTGACCATCAGTAGTCGAGGGTCAAAGGGTGAAGGGTCAAAGGGTTAAGTTTAGTCAAGGTGGGTTAGAAGATGAGTTGGTAAAAGAGTGTTTTGAATTTAGTTTTTAGTCAAAAGGGTGTGAATGGTAGGTTGGGAATCTAGGGGTATTTTAACATCTAGAACCGTAGTGTGTGGTTTTCTAGTGTCTATAGCAAGCTAGAAACCCCACAGGTAATCTCAAAGGCATAAAAATCAAAGTTGAATTTTTGATCATTTGAAGAAGATAATACATGTTTAATTAGGTAACATGTAAATATTTTTATTTTATCCCCATATAATCCTATAGGTGCCTAAATCATCAAAACTTAGTTTTGGTCCAAAACTTAGTTTTAAGCCTAGAAGGCTTATAGCACCAAAATACATTTTTACACCTATCAAGAAAGATGACTCCTATATAATGATATTATGAGATGGTAAATGTCCCATTAAAATTATTTCAAGAAAATAATATTAGGATAAAAGTAGATTTTGGTCTATAAAGAGAAATTTGAATTCTGTAGTTCAAGACACCCATTCGAGACACCAGATCAAGTGCACGTATCTTTCACCATGTGAAGATTTTGGCCAAATGATACTAAAATTATTTGAGTAACCATATGAAATTATAGTTCATCAAAATTTTATGTTGGCTGAGGGGATGTGCTTTATTAACAATTACTAAGATCGTAAGAATGTTTAAAAACCCTACAGGCCAATTTATTTACATAGGTATCTTTTCATTCCTTTTGCATGGAAACCAAATATTATAAAATAAGTTGAGGAGGTTTTCAAACTAAGAAATAATGGAAATAATTTTGGTTTTGGAGGTCTATACTTTATGAATCATCATTAATAAGGTTCACCTCCAAAACCTTCCCAAATCCTCATAATGACTAGTTTTGAGAAAAGTTGATTTTATTGCAATCAAGAACTCATGGATAAACTTGAAACCTAATAAAACATAAATTAAACTCATATAGGGTCCCAAAAATGGTATTTTTTTGTACAAAATTATATGGATCAAGGTAAAAAATAGGTTTTTGAGATAAAACAACACAAAATATGAGGTACAAGGTAGTTTACATGAAATCTAGTTCATTGATATCAAAATTTGAGACTTTTTATTCGTACCCAAATCATATAGTCAAAAATATTCCTACAATTTTCCTTATTAGCTCATCCAAAATAGCCGCTATGTAGGAAATTCAAGCTAAGTTGACCTAGTCAACTAGTTTGACTATGTTACAAGGGTTTCTTCATCAAAAGGACCTATCTGATGATATGAAGAGTTTTTCCAAGCCTAAATATCATTTTATTTCCAATTTTAAAGGTTTTAATTTAGTTTCTAATGGTATTCAAGTGAAATAAGAAGTCTAATAGGCCTATTTGGTCTAGTAGGCCTATTTGGTCAAACATTTGAGTCAAAATTGGCATTACAAGTCCATATATGAGTTATTTTTGAGTTAAAACAACACATATATGATATTAAAGAGTAATTTCCATAATAATTCAATATTAAAGTGACAATTCATGAAAGGAAAGGTTAAGGAAGAAGTTATATAGTCCCAAAGGCCAATCACTATGAGTTGACTTGTTAACTAGCATCATGCATTTTCCATGGTTTCATGTAAGAGAAGGACATTCACATACTCTTTAACTAACCTAAATTGGATTTATCAATCAATATATGGCATATCATTCATGATAGAGAAGTTTTACAAGTCAAATGGACCCACCATCCCTTTCCAATGCCAAAAAGGAGCTCATGCAAGAAAAAAACACAAGGAGATGTCTAAAAAAACTTTTTTTATAATTGTAAATCAAGGTTAACTTTGAGTTAATTCTAAGTTAACTTATCCTTCTCTCCTCTATACCACATTAGATACAACTTGTTTTACTTCTATATATTTAGGCTTTCAAGCCAATTTTTAGGATCCCTCTCTTGGGCATGATTAAATGCTACCAAGATTGAGCTTTATAACCTTTTAGGATGAATAAAATAACTATTTTTAGATTGATATGTTCTATCATAGTGTGTTTATGTTAGTTTATTTTCAAATTTGGTAGCACTTTCTCCCTTGGTAGGTCTTGATCTCACCTAGATACTAGTATGTCATCTTATGCAAGTCATGTTCAATGTTTGATGACATGTAACAGAGCTAACAGTGGATATAATTGACTATTTAGTGCCTTGAATTAGGCCTAATCCATCATTTCCCTCATGCTTTGGTAATTTGATAAAACCTCTATATGAAATACTATTTCATAGTTGTTTTTTGGATTTGTAGATTTAGTTATTTTCTTGTCTTATCAATGTTTTAAGAGCTCAAATAGAGTGGATGCACCAGCAATATAGTTGTATCACCAAAAGTAGCTTAGATTTCCATTTCAGTAATCCTTTTTAGCTTTTTCATCCCAAAAAATCATAGTAGTTTAGTAGGTAGATCATAAGTGATACATCAAAGGAGTTGGCCTCATAAAAAATAGAGGTCTGGTTTGAGTTCAAGTGTCCCACACCTCAAATCATTCCAATGTTAATCCAAGTGTGAAGGAGATCTTGAGAAATCAAACTTTAAGGAGGGTGTTATCTAGGTTGCTAATAAGAACTTTAGCCATTTATTATTCATTACCCTTTGACATCTAGTGTTGTTGTGTTAATAGAATTTCTTTGATGATTTAGGGGTTACATCAAGGTAACTCTCATGTTCAAGTATCAAGAATACTAAGTCTATGAAATTAGGGTCTAGATTTTGAATCCTTTGTCTATTATCATTCAACACTTCTCTCTTATCTGCATCATAATGCTTTTATAATATGAGCACTAACTCAAGTCTCTACACTGATAGGGGGAAGGCTGGTACTTAGGGAATTCTATAGTCATAAATGCTCTAAATCTAGTCATTTTTGAATTTGGCATTTACTCTAGTCTAAAAATCACCTAATTCAATGTGACCTAGGTCTTTGTCTGTTACCTTATTTGTGTTGGATTCCAAATGGATTGGGACATCAGATCCATTTTATTTGAACTTCATCTCTTTTTCAAACATGAATTATAGATAATATGATATGGGAGAACCAACTATAGATTTGGTGGGTTTTAAGGGTGAAAAATGTAGGTAAAAGCTTTGATAGGATTGGGGTTGTATATGTAAGTGAGAATATCCAATGAAGATAGTGGTTACAAAACACACTTAAAATATCTAGTGAAAACTCCAATGGGTTTTGTAATTTCTCAATGCATTGGAAAAGTTTGTGGGGTTATGGGATTGTAAATGTAGCTGGTAAATCCTAGGGGTTTTGAAATTGTTTTGTCCATGTGAAAAGTCTATGTGGACTATGTAGGTAATCTTACTTAGAACATTCAACTAGTTTTAATTAAAACCCTAGATTTTCTAATGGTAGAGAAAATTGGGGGAAATTATTTCATAATAAATGAGATATCTAGATGACCCCTTTACGATACCATGAAAACAACTAAAAACCTTATCTATGCTTAAGCAAAGAAAAACCCCTAAATTTTAACTAGATCCACTTAATAGAGTGATATAAATCAAAAAATGAATAAAGCAAGCTTGAATGAGAAAAAGATAGCTTGAAAATGTAGGGGTAAATTATAATACCATGCAGGGGGATCAATGTCATTATGGTTTAAGGTTCATGGATTGAATGCATGTTAGTGTGTCTTGATTGCATACCTTGTAGAATTAAATGCATGTCTCAAAGTTGCTAATAGGGTTACAGAGCTCTAATCCTAATTTTTATAAATTAGAAAATTATAAATAACCATAATTAGATTTATATAACCTCTATAATATACTCCCCTAAGTCAGTGGTTGGTAGGATATTGGGATATCTAGAGTCTGTGATCAGCTTTACAACTTTATAAATTTGATATTTGTAATTTGACCTCCACATTCTACAAGATAGCTTGGCTCTTTGAATATGTGAAGGTATAACTCAAGGTATAATTATCAAATTTACAAGTTTTAGTTTTCAACTTGACTTTTGGGTTTCATAGGAAGGGTAGTTGATAGGAAGCAAAACTCAAGTTATAATTTGAAATTTTGCAAATTAAAAATTACAACCAGAGTTATAGTTTTTAGTTGGAGCAATGTGTAGGAAGTGGAGGTTGGGAAGGAATTTGAAAGTTTTAAACTTGAAAATTATATTCTAATCTATGGTTTATAAAAGATACATGTCTTGTAGGAAGTGAAGCTTTATTTACAATTTATAACTTTTCAAGTTGCAAATTACGAGTAGGGTTCCAATTTCCAATGATTAAGGGTTTTGTGGCAAGTGAAGGTTGGTAAGAAATTATCAAGTTTGTAAGTTAAAAATTTCATTCCAATCTATAAGTTTTGTTGTCTCTATGTTTAGAAAGAAGTAGAGGTCTGGATGTAATTTGTAAGTTTGCAAGTTGTAAATTGCACCCAGAAATCTAGTTTCCATTGGGTTTTAGAAATGAGTGTCCTTGGTCATTTCAAGGAATTTTTGTAGAAAATTAATGGGTTTCCATTAGCATACTTAACATTTTAACATTTTTTGGATAAAAATATCAAAAAAACATAACAAGGAAAATTTATGCTAACATTTATATCAATTATGATCATTTGAAATACAATCCTATGTGTCTCAAAAGTTTTATTGAAGTTGATTTTTTATAATTTTGAATTGTATAAGAAGAGTAAGCACCATAGGATGCCCCAAAGGGTAAGTGGATGTAAGGATGGGCATCATAAGATGCTCCAAATTTTTAAGTGACATGTGGATGGGCATCACAAGATTCCACAACATGTGATATGGAGTGAGGTAAAATTAAACCATTAGAATGATTTGCATTGGGTTGGTAGGTGCATTTGGAGATAGATAAATGAGTTGGTTTGTTAGATTTTAAAGGTGTTAAAAATGAAATAAGATTTTTAAGAGAAGTATGAATAGGTCTATAAGGCAAATGAGGACCATGTATGATGCACTTTTGAGTAGGAATTTGAAGTAGGTGCTCATTTGGTTCATGTGACCTAAGATGTTGAGTTTGGATGAATGTAACCACCCATTTAAAGATATTCATATTAACTATCCTTTATTTATTGGTGTATGAGTAAGGGTAAACTATGGTTTAGATAACATTAGTATATGATTTAGAGGTATGGGATAATTATTATTGATCATTAGGTAGGTCATGTTGATGTGATTATTTAGATTAGATTTGTAAGGCTTGAAGATAGTCTTGATAGCATTGTTTTGTAAGAGTATCAAGATTGAAATGTGAACCAAGTTTAATAATTTGGCTTCCCAAGCCAAATTAAAACCCATATAACCAAAAACATTTCCATGAAACCCATCCAATCTTGTACATGATGATGTTAATGCATTGTGATGTCTTCTTTGGTCTCTTTTGTAAGATTTGTAACATTGTTTGAGATATCATGGTATGGGCTAGACATTGCTTAAGAGATCATCATGTCATAACCTATTTTAAGTATTTAGATGGTATACTAAGTTTTCATGGTAGTCCTTAAAATATTAGATGGGTGTCAAGTTATTTTGAAACCTAGAGAATGTTCCGAGCTTGGTTTGACAAAATTAAGGTTTCTTAGTAGAGGTTAGGGTAATTTGGGGAAGTTAAGGTTCCTAGTTCTCATTACATTTATGCCTATTTTGGTCATTTCTCAAAGGGAGACATTGTAATAAAGATGGTGAATGGTTTCCATACTTTTCTTAATTCTTAATATAGTGGTTAATTATGTATATAAGTTTTTTTCAATGGTCTATTTGGGCAGGGTTGTTTCAAGCCTTAGTTAACCCTCCAAATTGTCAAATGGTCCTTCAAACTTTCACAAGAGTCAATTTCACATTACAAAACTTTAAAAAAGGAAATATTTTGACGGTACATTGAAATTAAGGTCTTAATAGGTATCCATATCATCATAATGTCTTTTTGGGATGGTTTTATATGCATAAAGTGGTCCTTTTTGAAGTCAAACACATATTTCATTCATAAAAGGGCCCCCCACACATTTAAAATGACTCTCTAAATTTTCTCCATCTATAAAATTTATTTCAAACTCATATTTAGATCATATTTTCCCTCCCTCTACCATCCAATGGCTTATCAAGATTTAGACATGAAAAATGTAGAAAATAAGGTGTTTTATAGGTGTTTATAGGTTTATACATATCTATACAGGTAGGTCCATAAAGAGGGAGGTTATAAAATTTAGTAGAGTTCATGAAAGATATCTTAGATAGGTTTTATGGCCTAAATATACAATATAATTCAAGAAAGGTAGTTGAATTCCCATCAAGCTCTTCACAAGCTTATAAAGCCCATTTTGAGTTATATAGTACAGTCCATATAAGGGGATTTAGATCCTAAGCTCTTAACAAAAGGTGGGGCACCTAATGGGCTTGAAATAAGTATAATTGGTCCTTATATCCATCTGTTAAGCTTTAATAATGATTGATAAGACCCCTAGGTAGTTTTAAGCCCTTTGTAAACCCCACAAACCTCATTGCAAATAGATTCATGAAAAGTTTAAGCTAATTGTAGTGGTCAAATCATGGAGGAAGGAATATAAGGTTTTTTTTAGTGTTTTTGACTCCTTTAATAATTTTTTTATAGTGATTTCAATCATATATCAACCCATATTTCCCCTTAGCAAGCAATTTATAGGTTATGTGTACTAAAATTTCTATGTTCATATAAAAACATGACATAAAGGTGATCAATGAAGATTCTCCATTCTCCCTTAATACCAATCTGATGATCCACATGATCACCATTTGATAGGGTCAGGCTTCCTTTAAGTTCTCTCAATGCCCACCATGTGAATTAGGAAGGAAAGGCTTCAAGTTTGTCCTCATAAGTAGTCCATCTTTAGGGTACAAATACATGATTAACTATCTTCTTCAGGTGAAAAGAGTTATTCAAAGGTGTGGAGGACATCTCTCTCAAATAAAAATACTTCCTTGTATCCCTCAAGGGCAAAAAAACATAAACTATCTCCCAATACCTTCATAAACTAACTTCTTAGTAGAAGTTACAGTTTTTTATCCTAGTCTAAGGTTTTTTTAGAGTACCCAGGTTCATTTTTCTTCATCATAATGCTTGGTATAGTTAGCCAAGTATCCTATTTTGTTGAATATCCAAGTAAATGATACCTAGGGATCATTAAAATTATCTTAAATATTATAATGGGTAGACCTTGTGGTATCATTGAAATATATGATCTATACTAAAGACCCAAACCATTTTCACCTTATAATGAACCTATCTTTTGAAACCACAAAATCCAAACCACATTTGTAAGACTAACTAGTGGCCAAAATACTAGTAAAGCATTGAGAGATTAAGGCACCTATGTAATCCAATCCAAGTGCTCATAGTGCCCTCACCAATTTAAACTAAAGGGACTAAAGACAATGTCATGAACAAAAGGTCTAATTAGGCTTGAAGGAGCTAAGTAGTCATACACAGGCTTATGTGTGGAAACCTAATAGAAATTATTCATTCAAGAAAGTTGGGGATATAAAGTTACATCAATATTTTTATAAGGGTGTGAATATGTTTATAATACCAAGCTAATCCACATGTTCACCATGAAGATATTCAAGTAATGTATTTCAAACCTACATGTTTGTGGACATGTAGGTCTTCATTCTCAAGTGTATGAGATGAGCATATAAATATAATAGCCAAAAAATACATATATAATGTATGTAAGGATAAGGTATGAATGAATGGTCAAGTATCAAATCACTTAAGGTCTTAAAGAGATGGTCAGGAAGAATGGTCAAGATAGAACCTTAAAACCCTACACACATATAGTAAATCTAGTACACATAAATCTACCCAATCAATTTGAGATGCTAAAAAGGTTCATAAGGCCTAATAAAAGGTTAAATTTCTATGTATCATGATTCAATACTCAATATATCCTCAAAATACCAAGCATGATAAATAAGGATACAAGTATATCTCATAGTATAAGCAGGTTTGAGAATACCTACAGGCAAGACCTTAATAAGAAATGAAAACACAAGGAGTCATTCAAAGAAGTGAGGTGAAAGGTGGAAAATAAAATTTTCTTGACTTTCCCTCTAATTTTTTTTAGTTTTTTATATTTGAACACTCTAATCCTCTAGAGTGAAAATATTCTTGATAGTTATTGGGCCTTGTAGTCCTAAATAGGTAGTCACAAACCTATGTGCCTGACTATAAGAGGTATAAAGAGATAAAGGTTGAAATAAGTCCTATTGAAAGGGGTGTTTTCAAAACTTGAGAGCATATTTCATAAATTTTCCAACTCTCACTAATAGTAGAAAGGAGGGAAGAGCCTACTTTAGGTCTCTAACTCAACTAGTTTAAGCACTTGACATGAACAATGATGAGCATGGTAGGTTTACATAAGAGAGGATAGAGATGGTGGTTTGGGTAGATAAGGGAAAGTAAAAAAGATGAAAATAGATGGATAAGGATGTTATGGTGACATTGGAGTCAAAAATTAAATTACAAGTGGCTTAGACTTAGTTAGGGCCTTTAAGGCCTAAGACCACCCTTAGGCCTCAAGACCCCATCTCCATCTTGGTGATAAAATCAAACCCCCCAATAATATTGAAGGCCATGAATAGGTGTATAATGATATTTTAGGCCCTGAGGAATATGTTTTGGATAGATGAATATAAGGACAGGTCAACTTGGCCTCATTACCTCTCCCAAGATACAACACCCTAGTCTACCTCCTTGAGCTACCAACTCCAACACTCACATCTCACATATCATAATGAATCAGTACCTATTCTATTAAGGGGAGTTTTTGACCCCTATGAACTCACTATCCATGGAGGAAAGAGTGGGGTTTAGTATCCAAATTATATGAAAAATCCTTAATAATGTTAACCTACACAAAAAAATTAGTAATTAATCGAGGTCTACTAACTTTCACTCACATCTCATCGTACAAGTTTCATGGAACTATAATATCTTTATGAGTTTTTATAGGGTCTATGGGATAAACATCTATGTAAAAATGTTTTAGGTTTGACGCCTATAATTTAGTTATTTTTAAGGTTTTATATCATATATTAAGGTATTATGAGGCATTTTTCACCCTTTAAAACCATAAAATACTCAAATTTCTTCCTTTAAATTCCCCTATAAATCTACACCAAATAGGCAGTCCATAAAAGCTAGTAAAAGGTGACCTAGTCACCTAGATGGGAAAATTTGCACATGTATACTATTGTTAAATAAAATATCATGATGAAAAATTTTAATTAAGATATAATTAATTATAATTTACCTATTCTAAATGGTATATTCAAGTTTAATGGCCACCTAAGCAAAAATTACTAAGTAACTAGGCCTAATTACCTAATAGACTTATCTTGGCAACAAGATAAGATGTTTGTTGGAATGAGGAGATTATAATGGATTTAATTCAGGTTATAAAATTAATTTAAAATTATCATGAAGGCAATAAATCACACTTCTCATGGCCATTATGTAGGAAAGAGAAGTTTTCCAAGCCTAGTCAACATGCACAAAAGGAAGGTGGGTTGTTTAGTCATTCATGGAGGGTAATTAGAGCATAATGAAACTTTGTAACTAATAATATAGAGATTTATTGAATAAATTAGAATGAACATTCCTTTAATTTGTTTAACCAAGTTTGAATCATCCTCTACCACTCCATCTTTATGCCATACTCATTAAAGGACATCCACTAGCAAAAGTAATGTATGGAGAGATGAGGGGATTTTTATGAATATTATAATTATTCATGAAGTGGATTATAGTTATTCATGAAATATCAATTCATATTACATGATAATATTCCCTTATCTCACCTCTTCTTCTCCTATAAATTAAGGCTTTAAGACCATTGTAATCATCCCTCTACTAGGTATAAAGAGGTTCTACATAAATTTGTAATTTTTCACCTCTTGAGATAATACAAGGATTATTTTAGCTTCTTCATGTTATTATAAAATGTTTTATATGTTTTTTATATGCATATGTGGTATATTTTATCCCTTTATAGGTCATTTCCTCACCTAGATACTAGTAGATGTTTTATGCAGGTCACATAATGTGCAAAAGTGTTGGTGATTGAGCTTGGAGTGGAATCTGACAGGTAAGTGTCTTGAATAATAACTTCCTTTCATGTCCCTCATGTTTTATACAAATAACATAGCCTCTATGTGAAACATTAATACCTAGGAGTCCTAGGAGATAGTAATTTAGTTTTATGCTTGGTTTATTAGTGTTGTTAAGAGGTCAAATAGAGTAGATAAATAATATTGGTGCATCACCTCTAGTAGTATAGGTTTCATTTCATGAATTTATCTATCCCTTTTCACCTAAAAAATTTATTATATTTAGGATTTTGAGCCATGATTGATGCACTAGGGGAGCTATCCCATCCATAGGTCACCCACAACCTTGGGCTAATTCCATGTTACCCCAAACTTGGAGAGGTCTGAATCCTCTCCTAAGGGTGAAATTTAGAGAGTTAACACCAATCAATAAATCAAGAAGAAATCAATGAAGATCATGAAAATTATCATGATAACTACCATTAGTATGATGCCAACAAAACTTAGCAGGATTGTACCATTTTGGAGGAGGTTTGTAAGGATCAAAGAATATGGGTTTAGAGAGTGGTAATTTCTTCTTAAGTTGTTCTAGTTTCATGGAAGAGTGGGTGGTGTTAAAATAAGTTGAATTCAATGCTCCATTTTGAGTTTGGATAGGCTTATAAGAATAGATGTTATGATATTGGAAAGGTTACATATTAATTTCTTGAGGTGATTCAAATTGAGTTATAATAAATTATTTCCTTTTTGCTTGATCTAAGGCTTATTATAAAGTTTGAGGGGAAAAGATCCAAACTTTATATTTTAAGAGGAGCTTTAAGAGTGATAGTAAATAATTTTAAAAGAGTATCATCATTCATGTTATGTCCACTTTATGATTTAGAGACTTTTATCATTTGATAAAAGTGTGATTGGATTCATTAGGAAGTTTTTTTTCATTGATGAAATGGCTAAGGTAATTTTTAATAAGGTCATCATGTTAGAATTCCTTCACTAGAGAATTGGCTAAATCCTCTAGTTGTGATATGTAATGTGTAGGAAGTTGGTCATATGATTCAAGTGCATTACCAACAAAGGTTTTAGATAAGAGCTTGGTGGTATCAAAAATTTTAGTTTGGACCCATTCCTTATATATATTACCAAAATATTTAATAAATATATTGGTATCTTTAGTTCCATCATATGTTATAGTTAGAGATATGTTTCAAAGGTCTATGGATGTAATAAATGGAGCTAAAGGTTCATTTTGAAGATTTTGAAGAATTTTCTTATGCATTATTTGTCAAGGGATGATATTCCCATTGACATCTCTAATAGGATAAGGGAAAAAAATTGATTTGGTTT
Organism: Torreya grandis; assembly: GCA_037957365.1. Classification (NCBI taxonomy): domain Eukaryota; kingdom Viridiplantae; phylum Streptophyta; class Pinopsida; order Cupressales; family Taxaceae; genus Torreya; species Torreya grandis. Next base: position 1,444,897 of record JARHVA010000364.1, on the reverse strand, counting down.
ATTCATGATGAATTGAGGTGGTTGACTAGCCATTTTAAACATTTGAGATTGCATTTGAATCATTTGGGAATGGTTATTTGTTTGCATAACATTCATTTATTGAATTATTTGAGAAATAATTTGAGTTGTATCAATCGGATGAGTAGAATTTATAGTTGTATGAGGTAAAATGTTATTGTTGGTAGGAGGAGCATTCCCTATATTAGTAGTAGGGGATGGATTGTTGGGTGGATGATTCCCAACATTGGTAGTAGGAAGAGGATTTGGATGAATGACCTCAACTATATTACATTATGTAATAGTTGGTTTTGGATTGTGAATAAATGAAGGAAGAAATTGAATAATTTCATCTAAAGTAATAAAATATGTGATGTTTTAATCTAAATCTTGACTAATTAGAGGCTGATTAATTATCCAGTGTTCTTGAATAATTGGAGGCTAAAAAGATGACATAATTATGAATTAAGAATAGATAGATAAAAATATTAATAAAACTATAAATAACTAAGTTAAACATGCCAACATAGTTCTATGGGAAATATAAGAAGAATAGATTGTAGTAGATATATTTGAACTATTCGATTGTGTTCTAAGGGAAGGTAGCCTATAAAAAGTTGATTCGACTAAGTCAAATATGTTCTTAGGATAGGGATTTTTTTTTGAAATGTGATAAATTGTAAATGACTAATAAAATTAAATTAAGCACACAATTAGCTAGATAAATGTGTTTGATATAATTATATCACACAACACAAACTTTGTCCAACATTGTCTAGTACAAGTATTGTAATACAATATATAATTTTTAAAGAGCAAGTAAAAAAATGGAATGTAAATGTTAATCTAAGTGCTCATTCTTGAATGATTTAAGTTATAATAATTTTTAAAATTAATGTGATAGGGATTTGGATATAATAAGCTACTAGAAAAGAAATCTATTGATATTTTCATGTAGTTGAGGCTAAAAGGGATATGTATTAGCGATGGAATTGGCTTGGTATTAGGGCCTACCCCCTCACTTCACAATCCCATAGTGATAAGGGTACTGAGTGCTTTTCCAATATATACCATTAAACATGTATTTATACTTGACCAAAAAACCAATTTGGCTTCCCCTTTGGTGATGAAATCCAAGTAGGTAGACCTAGGGTTGAAATTATTTAATGCTTTTTGGTGTTATGTGGTTTACAAGTGTGAGAAAAAGAAAAAGAGTGTGACTAAATTGATAAGTTAAAACCTCATATTTAGTTTATGTGTGTTAGTCTAAGAAATCAAGAAATAAAAATGAAAATTTAATTAATTACTAACAAGATAGGTTAATTCCTTTACTTTTGAAGAGTACAGAGTCAGTTTAGGTGACAATGTATGCAAATAATATAGAATAGATTAAACAAGGTTGATATTGTCTATGGAATCAAGATAAAGAATAACATAGTCAAATAAGTTGATTGAGTCTTCTATAAAAGAAATCAAACTAAAAAATTATTTTGACTTAATTGAACCAGTTAATTTTAGGGTTAGTTTTATAGACTAAAATGTGAAATGCAGGACTGTAAATGTTTACTATGTTTTAAAAACCTATAAGTAAGAAGAAAACTAAGTTGATTGATCTAATATTATTATTTGTATTTGAATAAGACTTATATAAATCCAAACTAATTCAATATGATTAAATGTGTTAAAACCTATACATAGAGTGTTATACGTAATCGATAGATTTGATCTAATTATGTAAAAAAAAATGAAATAAATAATAAATGAAAGATTCAAAGAAAAAATGAAAGGATCAATTCACATCAGATTCATCATAATTTATACAAAGAGAAAGTGAAGTTGATCTATAAATTGATCCTAGCTTAGAGAAGATAAATCACGCTTACCCTTTTACTTCTTGGTATATTTAGATAATCAAGGTCATGACCAAGATGGATCTTATAGACCTAAACAAGGGGTCCCTTACCACGATAGTATCACTATAGAGGGTTAAAAATATTTTTTTCAAGTAACACCATGAAATAACCCTAGTTAGATCATATGCTTTCTTATTCATAAAATTAAATTCACAAAGTAAATGATAAAGTAAATTAAAATCTAACTAGTTCTCACCAAATATTGTGGCACAAAATGGGGGTAATAAACATAAAATTAAACATGCATAGAATATATCTACTCAAGTCATTGTATAGGAAATTCTAATGCATGGAGAGATAAGTATATAAGATAAAAAATGCAAATATATCTACGTTAATAAGGAGGAGCAAGAGTTAAGAATACTTACCTTTGAAGATGAACCCACCAAGTATAAATCTCTCCCTTGGCCAAGGTGATTTATAATAGGTTATTATGGTTTATAATGGTAATAAAGATAAGTCATATCTAAGCTACACAACTTCTCCTATGCATCTAAAAGACTTCTCCACAAGACAAGATTCATATCTCTAAGTGTAGTATTAAAACCCTAAGAAATTATCCTCAAATATAAATTTGGATAAGATGATACATAAATAATGTTTTAATTCTTCTATCTATCTCTTTAAAATGATGAAAAGGATGTATTTATATAGCTAGATTTAACCCTAAACTCTTTCAAAGTTTTAGCAGACACATTCATCCATTCGACCTAATTTTTAAGAAAATTAGTTAGGCCAAGACTAAATTGGCCTAACTCAACTTAGTCATATAATGTGATCAACTCTTATAATATATTTGACCCAATTGATTATGTATGTGGATGGTAAAAGAAGGTTTTGTCTTAGGTAGGGGATAAAAATAGGTAGTTTAAATATAAAATATGTCACATCCTGATTCCACCCTATATTTTTTCCATTATATCCATGGATTTGAAATTGATTATAATGATTATTATAATGTGAAATGATTTATATTATACTCTATAAATTTTTATCAACATCTCCAAATAAAAAATATATTATTCCCACTCACATGTGGATAGTTATTTAAAATAGTCATAAGATATATTTTTAAATATTTATCCCATAAATCAAGAATCCTTCCACTCTTATATTATCAAAAAAACATAAATATTGGCATAAACATTCTTTTATAGAATCAATGTGGTAGTTTAATCATGGGTTATTTAAGATAAGCATGGTTGAATGTTTTCTTTTACATCCAATTCTTTATTCCACCAAAGAAATGTGGAGTTGACTTCTTGGAGTCTTGTTATATAAACCCTTGGGAATATTTTAATTATTTAATCTCATAAGTTAAACTCCACTTTATTTTTCCCACTTATAAAGAATCATACGATTGGTGGAAAGATAATTGGTTTTTTATTTATTTTAGTGGGGAGATTATTTTTTTTCTTTGATGAAGATTTACATGCATATTAATATTTATTAAAATAAATTATAAATTGTGTCATTAAATCATATTTTAATGATAAATTAAAATAGTATTAATGTTATATTTAATTTATCGAAATAAAGATTTATTATAAATTTAAATTGTTAAATTATTGTTAGATAATTATTAATTAACATATTAATTATGGTAATTGATTTTGGGTATAAATCCTAATTAAACACTAGGATGAACTCATACAATAAAAATACTTAACTAAAATTGATTATTAGTAATGCTTGAAATATTATGATGACTTTATTTAGAAAAGGGAAGTTGAGTTACGAGTGATAAATGGGAATTTTAATAGATAATTACTGGTGGGATTTCTAGTTAATTATGGAGAAAAAATCCTATAACTTTGGTTTCAAGTGGCATGCAAAAGGGAAATAGGGATTAAAAATGGTATTAAGGAAATGGAAAGAAAAAAAATTAGACATAGAAAATTCATGAGAAAGGAAGTGGGAAGTTGGAAGAAGGAAGAAGGAAGAAGGTTTTGGGAAGCAAAAAGAGAAATTTCAGGAAAGCATTCCAAGTGGGTACTATAATTAATTTAATGCTTTAAGATAATTTTGGATTACATATTTATAAAGGATGTTTTCAACAAACCCAAAACTTCCCCTTTGCCTTAAAAGGATCAAACCTTTTGTCTCGGAGTATTGACATTGTTACCATATACAATATTTGTAAACAATAGTTATTGCCTCCTTCCAAAATGGTTGTTATTATCTTATCTTGGTTTAAAACCTCTGAACGTAATATGGGTGTCTAAAAAAAATAAACATAATTAACATATCAAGTTTTCTTCCTTTCTTTTCTTTGCCCAAATTAGCTAGCCATAGAAATTCAAAGGGAAAACACCTTCATTTTTAATCACATTTATTTTTATCACATGTTTAATACATTGAACGGTGCAAAGGATATTATGTTTAATAAATAGATGGATAATGTGAGACCCATGTTTAGTTATTAACAATTTATTTGACTAAATATAAAATCAATATATATATATATATATATATATATATATATATATATATATATATATAATTAAAAATAGATATTATTTAAGTTGAAAATAAAGATAATATAAAATATAAAATATTAATTACTATATTTTATGGATTACGATATAATCAAAAATTATATAGGGGAAAGTAATTTATAAGTGAAGATCACCCTAAATAAATATAATAGGGTATATCTTTTTAAAAAGTGTATCATACATGAAATGTTTGTTGAGGTAAATAATAAATCAATTTTCCTATGTCATGTAAGTTAGTTGTCGGCATTATTATAAACTTCATAAGAAAATTGTCTACGAGTAGGGAAAATTATATCATTTATATTTTTTTTGAGGTAAATAATAAATCAAATGCCCTATCTTGTGTATGTTAGTTTTCAGCATTATTTCAAACCTCATAAGTAAATTGTATAGGGATAGGGAAAATTATATCATTTCTTAATATAAGAAAATTTTCTTGTATATGTAATGAAAACATTATAAAACTTATGAGGAAACTATCAAAATATGTTTGAAAATGATGATTTATGGCAATACATATTATGCGTTATTTTAAGATTATGAAAAATGGGTAATTAAATCTTTTCCTTAATTTTATTAGTTTTAAACCAAACTTAACCATTCAAAAAAATGTTTGAGAGATCTTTGTTTTCTTAAATGTACTTATTTAGAACAAATAATTGAATTATGCTCAAAATTATTTGTTATATAGACTTTTGATGTCATGTTTGGTTGGCATGGTTTTATCAATGTATGATTAATAATATCAGATAGGGCATGTATGTGATCATGATCCTTATATTAGTTTACCCAGATGGTAAGCTTATGTTTTGGATTATTTATCTAATATGTATATTAGGGGGTTGAATTAATGTTATGGCCAAATAGTGAGATATTTTTTCAAGCTTGGATAGGTATGGATAACTTGATCAAGTGATGTGTTATGAATCTGAATAATCTAGATGTCCAATGTTATTTAAAAATTTGAACCAAAGTAATGTTAGATTAAGATTGTCAATTCATATGCATGATTTGCATATTGTGTGATATCATAGTTGAAATATATTTTTATTTATGATACACATTATGTATTAGAATCTTACAACACATGGGTGTACTATCATATCAATCAGTATTTATTGATATTTATTATTGCATGTGTGATGTTAAAGTCCTTTGATACGTGTACCCGATTGGTATGGTTATGTAAGGATTCTCAAATCAAGAACCAAAGCATATTTAATCTATGGATATGTAACCCATCTATATGTATATATTATACCTAAGAAGATAATTTTATGATGTGGATTTATTTAGCAGTATATAAACTATTTGATACCCTTTTTGTATGGGAGTTGAAATTCAGAGTGTGGAAGTATAAGAGGACATAAGAATGATGTTGGACATCAATAGTCTTATATTATACCTTTTTTATGTAAGTTTTAGGGTTATAAAGACCATTTAGTCTTCTCTCTATAATAAAGGAATGTATTTATACATTTTCATTATATGCATTTGTATGAGGAACTAGTGAGTAATCATGTTTACCTTTACTAGTTTGGTAGAACTACATCTAGCCCTGATTTTATGTATGTAGGTGACATCAAAGATATGTATGGTAGCTCAGGGAAAGAGTGTGGGCATAGAAAACTAACCTTGAATAGGTATCCCTTAGTATTATAATTATTATAGATGATAGTAAAAACAAATAGCCTTTTTGTAGCACAATACTGTTATGCAAAATTGTCAGCAGGATCAAGTTTGTCACATCTTGTAAGGATAAAAACTTGTATGTGGTATATATTGTGAGAAAGTTAAATGTGCAACTGACTATACATTTCTAGAATAATGTATCACATCATGAGGTGTCCCTAAAGATTATGTTTTATTCAGATTGTATTAAAGGTATACTTGGATAGTATAATCATGACTTACTTTATTATTATGATTGGGTGTAAGATTGTTGTTGGTGTTGGGTCAGATACTCAAACACAAAGATCTATGATAGTATGGGATGTCATAGAGTTTTACATTACAAAAAGTACCTAGATGGTACATATTATATACATTATATCTTGACCCATACCTAAATAAATATATAAGTTATGGTTATTAATGTTTGAATAGAGTGATCATGAACTATGATAGTATGGGATATCATAAGATACTTCAAATTTGATGTATATACTCAGGTAGTACATACTATAGTTATTTTTTTGGACTCTCACCTAAATTGATTATCCTAATGATTTTGTTGGTTATTACTTGAGCAATATGTTTATATCAGTTAGTAGGACAAAATGTATGTGTGCATACAATCTTAAGAGTATAAATGAATGATAAGTTAGACTGTTATGTACTATATGACTTTATTTTTTTTGTATACTTAGCTTACTTTTTTTTCCTAGAATGTGATTCTATATGGAGATAGGAATGTAGATTCCTTCATCATTTTTATTATCTAGGTTATGTGAGAGTTCTTGGGTAAGCATACAACCCTAGATAGTAAGATGTTATATTTGAGTGTATCACTTAGCTGTGGGATTGTACACCTAAGCTTTATAGGATCACCTATGTCATGAGTAGTTTGTTCCTTGTTTGGCTTAGAGGGACAATCCCTTTGGTGGTGCCATCTCATGGAGGAGACCATCACATTTGAAAGGAGAACTACATCGGACCCTAATTCCAAGGAGCGGATATGTAGGATGCCCAAGTTAAAGTAGGGGCATCAAGTCTAGATATTTAGGCTAAGTTAGGGTAATATTTATTGCATATAAATCTATATAACTAGTTGAATTAATACCAATACTTAGTATGCAAATTTAGATTGTGTTAATGTCTCTAGCAAGATAGTAAACTCTATGTATCATACTTTTTATTATTTTGCTTGTTATATTGAAATGTTGAATTTATTACTACTTGAAGTTGTTGATTATATGAATGAGTTAAGTATACTAATAACTGTGGATGAATGAGTATTCAATGTTTAGTTTAAAAAAAAATTACTACATTTTCTAAGAACAACTAGGTAGGTTATTACAAAATAAACATTAGACTATAAGTTGACATTTAGACATGGACATATAGTTTCTTATACTTTAAGTTATATTTTATATTTATACTTTCAATATGTTTGAAAGTGGTTTTATAGGTCTATGGGCCATAATGCAAATTCTATATTTTGGATGGTCCTATTATATTTTAGAATTAGCCATATTTTAGGGTTTTAGGATTTTAGACTTAGACATATTTCAAGATTTTAGGATTGTAGGGAGGCATCATAGGAGGTAAATGTATAGACACTATAATGAAGTTTTAAAAATTGTAGGAATGATAAAAAGCCACAACAATCTTGGGAAGCACCAATGGTCTACCCACACCTTTCCCTATGCACCATTTAAGGAATGCACTCAAAGAGATTAAAACTTGACAAGTTCCTAAAAGAGAGAAAGTGTTATTGAATGGTAAAGTTAATAAAAATATTGTGTGTATATAGGATAAATATATCCTATGGTATAATGGTGATAAACTATCTTTATAGAAAGACAATTAAATGTTAAACTTAGATATAAAATATGTTAAATTTATTAAACTAAGATAGTTTTAAAATAATAAGTACAACTATGCTAAATATATAAATGACAAAAAATAATGTACTTAGATATTTTTGATGCTAACATAGTTATAGATATGGAAAATACAAGAAGTAGATTGGAAGAGGGTTATCAAATAATCACCAAAATTTGGATTAAGTGCCTTTAAATCCATGGACACTAGCATCAACCTTAGATAGTTACATTAATACTATCATTTAAACTTGACATAGGTATCACATGTAAAATACATGCTAAAAAAGTATGTGACCACATGGATGCTTTTGGGTTTATCTTCACCTTCATATGGTGTATTCAAATCTAGGTCATAGACTATCACTCCTTTTGAAATTATAAAACCCTAGTTCTTCATCTTCATAGTGGCCTTAGTAAAAATGGGTTATTTAGCACATGGTGTTGAGCTGACCCAAAAAACCCTATTTTAATGAGTATTATCTACATAACTAATACTATGAAGAGGGCCTCAAACTAATTTAGTTCTCTACTATGTGTTATCTTATGTGTGAATCATGTAATATATGGAAAGTAAGTACAAAAGTGACCTAAATTGTAACTTGGAAAATATAGCTCTTGGGTTAATCTTTTAGTACTTCAAACCTATGTATGTGTTGCCCTTACCACTGATATAGAAATATAAGAAAATAGTGGAGTTTTGATCACTTGATTGAATGCCTTTTCTAAGTTTTGTAGTGAGTAGGTAAGAAGTCTCAAGGTGAAGAATGAATGAGGAGTGATTGTGAATATATACCACTCTTATTGATAAATAACTCACATTAAAGCACTTAGACTAACCATTAAGATATGTTTCATTTGTAAATTAAATGAATTTGGGGCACTAGACACTTACATCAGAGCAAGACACTTATGTTGATAGAGATGTCTATTTGGGATGATATTGTCTAGGGAACAAGAAAGTAGGTATAGGCTCATAACTCATAAAATTGAAAGAAAAATAAATTTTAATCATTTTGGGAAAGATATCAGGTCTATTTCATCAACATAAGATTAGTCAAACCAAGAAATATGCAAAGGGTATAAGATAGATTAAATGCAAGAGTTCTTAAAGTGGGAAAGGTCTAGAACTAAGAGGAATAACCAAGGTCTGATTTTGCCAAGTGTACAAGTCTAAAGTGATATATAGTCCATATATCACCTACATTTACCCCCTTAATCTAGTAATGGAATTTTTGGTTTAATGAAGACTAAATATGTACTTGGGTGTGTATAACATACCTTGCCTTTGTTTGATTCTAACTTGAGTGATTTTTTGGTGTCTAACCTGCAACCAAAAGTATGTTACAATACATAATCAATGCATAAAATATAAAATTGAAAGTATTGAAAATATTTAAAATGAAAGAGCAAGATTTAGGATCACACTTATGTATTAATATAATTACCTTGCCTATTGGGAGTTTTATTTAAAATATGTATCGTTATAAATCTTTGAAGCCGATATTAGGAAAAATATATATAAATCTAGAAATTGCATATATCTAAGAAGATAGAGAGATATTGGAAGGAAAATGCCCCCAACCTTGGAGAAAAGATGATTTTTCACCTAGTAGTTGAGATTAGTTTTACCATGCACCCCAATCATACTTATAACCTAGTGAGCATAAGTGAACAAAGTCAACTCATACTATCAAACTAATAAGGTTGGATGATAAAATAAATTCCAACCTAAATACTTGGCAAGATTAAGTGATTTAATAAATTTAACCATACCAAAAGTGAACCCACTACTACAGTATATTGACTCAATATAGTCCATAAAATTCCATCATAGTGGGTGACAATAGTCTTTGAAAGTGTTTTTAATTGTGAAACTAATTTATATTTTGCAATATTAGGTGCACATTGCATAACATATGCCCCTTAAATTTGTCTCATGTTAAAATTGTATATAAAAATTATACTAATGCATATAATTCTAGCATAATTATGAATCTAGATTATATAACTATGTGAGTATGGATAACATGCTTCCAAATCATGCCCCCACTGAATCTAGGTGTGTTGAATATTGAATAAGTGGAGAACATGCTTTCAAAACATGCCTCCACTAAATTAAAATAGTGAATGTATTTAATCCATGCCTATATTACATGCCCCTAATGAATCTAAAAACTATGTCAAATACTAAATAAGTATGGATAACATGCTTCTAAAGCATGCCCCTACTGAATCTAAAAACTATGCCAACTGTGAATAAAATGACTCTATGACATGATCCCATTGATATGCCCACCATTTTAAGTGAGAAAATAATATAAAATGGTAGTTATCTCACCTTAAAAGGGTAATACAACTGTATAATTTTTTAGAACCATATAACATATAGAATAGCATGTCTAGGTAAACATAGATTTAACATGCATAAAATAATGTGATCACATGAAAGCCTAATATGCATGATAAATACCATGGAAATGTCTAACTAGTAACATTACAATCTCAAAAATTAAACAAGAACACACAAAAGAGCACTAAAAAACATGTTAACATACAATGGTCCTAGGAGACTGTAAATAAGGAGGATTTCCAAATGTCGCACAATCAAAGGGACATGACTTAGTTAAATGTCTATAAAAATAAGGATGACATATTCAAATGTCCTTAAAAAAAACAATGGAATATTCAAATGTCAAAATAAGTACACATAGGCATGGGGGACACAAACAAAATATAATATTTAAATGATTGAACAAGCAAGATAACATCAAGGTAAGACACTCATGGAAGTGCATAAAGGAAAGCATAAGCAACCAACATAACATATCATAGTATCTCATGGATCAAATGTTTTAGAAAAAATGTTAAGTCCATATCATATCAAGTACCATGTTAAATATATAATTATGGATAAAGGCGTGTGTAATTACATATAATATCAAACATGATAATGAAAAGTGGTCCTTGAACCATATAACATGTGAGGATCATGATCAAAGAAGTGGATGCCCCCAATGTGCACATGACATGAGTAGAGGAAATACCTAACATTAAAAATAGGAATATTTCATGTATTTATTTATCCTTGTATCACACTCAAATATAATCATGACACACATGTGTATGTATACATAACTTATATGCCATCCATCAACATAGAACTAGCACATATATTTGAAGGAGCAAATAGAGTATGTTTATGTTGAAAATATTTTTGTATTTTCTAATATATTTTTTGGGGATTTTGGTATTTTTTGAATATTTGAATAAGAAATATCATCCTATTATCCCATACAAGGAATGGTCATAGGTATCTCCCCACTTGAAGCTTAGTACAAGGAATATGTGTTACTACCAAGGAACATGTATAGGTGCAATATCTATCATTGTAGTGTATGTGATGCTCTATGTATGTATAATAGGGTGTTGAGGTCATGAAGTATAAATAAAAGGAATAGGAATTTATGGAACCCATCTCTATTTACTTTATGGTTTCTCTAGAATAATAATATTAGAAACATGTTTAGGTGTTACAGATGTCTGAAGATGATGTGTAATAGAAGATGATGATTATGTGGAGTCCATTGTATGTCTCTGATGTAATGGTATCTCAAGTATTGTGTTCTTAGTAAAGGGGGTTTCTTGTTGCTTACCCTTTTGTGATTGATTAACCTTAGTAATTTTTATATTTAGTTTCATGTTTATAAGATTTTATTGTTCAAGAGGATGCTCATATAGCATTCTAGAAACTATAATTACCTGATTTGCATGAATGCATTTAACACACCTATGCACTATATAAGGTATTTCTATAAGTGTATGGATCCAAGGTATTCCCAATAAAATATCAAATATTCTCATGGAAGGTATAGCTAAAAATGTAGTAACCATATATATAAGACTAACATATAAAGTTAGGTCAATCATGCCAAGGACCTTATGGAAGCTCCCATCGAATTTTCTAACTAATCTAGTAGGAAGATTCAAATCATGATGAGTATAACCTATATGTTCAAGTAATGTCATGGTTAAAACATTTTCATTTTACCCTTATCAATCATAACATTGTGTATAGGTTGGTGATCAAGGAATACTCAAATGAATAAAAAATGAAGATTAGAGTCATCATACTTAATCTTAGTGTCATCTAAATTAATAGAAGGTATCTAAACCATATGAGTTATATGTCATGTATAAGTACCAATAATCCCATTTAATGGGTGCCATAATGTGATGGATGAGGATGTGCATTATATTCCATTTGCACTTCTAATTCCTTCTTAGAATGTTCTTGCAAAGGATTGTTAAATATTTTTGGTTTGTGGTGATCATCAAGTTGTGATCCAAATTCCTTGGGAGTATCATTAAATGTAATATTTTGGTCATCAATGAGGTCTTGGACCTTATGCTTCAAGGTAAAATATTTATTTTTAGAATGTCCTAGTCCCTAGTGATAATTGTAATAAGCATCCATATCATAAAATTTGGGTAAAGGAATATTCATATCAACCTCTATAGGATGAGGGAGAGATATAAGATGACACTCTACTAGTCATGGGAGCAAAAAAGTAGGATAATTAGGTAAAATTTAAAATTGTCTCCTTGGTACATTAGATAATACAAGTTGATTAGGCTACTATGAAACTACATTAACCATGGTGGTTTTTTCCTTTTTAGGCTTAGGAGGTTTTACCTTATAACTTGGTTTAATTGAAAACTTGGTACTTAGTGTAGATACAACCGGTGTGTTTGTTACATACTTGAGCTTATTTAATGAAATAAACTTCATTTCATGGTCTGGTACAATATGGCATAAGCCATCAAAAGATTTGAACTTATTGAAAATAATGGACTCATTTAAAGGAGCAAGAAAAAATTCATTGAATATGTCTTGTAACTCCTTATATGCCATAGGATCATTCATTTTATCTAACATTGTCATGTACCTCAAGACATTAATTAATAGGTTCATTTATTCTTTGTTTGATTTTTACAATTTGAGCATAGGAAACCTTTTTAGAAATATTAATGGAAAAGTGTGAAAAAAACCTAGCTACAAGAGGTTTAAATGATTTCATAGATTGGAAAGGTAAATCATAGAATCACTTCAAAGCATATTCTTTGAGGTTTGTTAGGAATAAATTGGTCGGCAATTTATCATTGGAGGCATAATCAAGGCATGCCACATAAAAGGATCAAATATGTTGTTCAGAATCACCCTTACCATCATAAATTGTGAACTTAGAAGTAATAAAACCAATTTAAAAAATGGCTTAAAGATAGCTCAAGTGAAAGTGGGTTATATAACACATCATTGGAATCAATAACATCAGAAGACTTTAAATAATTTTGTTCAATGTTTGTAATATTGTCCTCTAAGGTCTTTATAACTTGAAGGAGTGTTTGAACGATGGACCCATTGGGGTTTATATTATTAAGTTTAGTAGTAACCAAAGGGGATGTAACCATGGTTTAAATATGCATAGAAACTGATATTTGAGTTAAGCCATTTGTTAGCCCCATGTTAAATATAACAATAGTAGTTTTAAGAAATAAAGGTTGAAATACACATCTCATACCTCCATTAGAAGTATAAGCTTATATTATGTTTAGGGGAATTATTGTTGATAAATGGGGATGACCCATAGTTATAATATCATGATTAATAGATGGACCTATTTTGTCATCTATGTTTCTTGTGTTCTTAGTTTCTAAACTAGGTTTTGGGATTTGATCAAGATTTTCATGATTTTTACAAATTCGCTCACAAAATAATTCAATTTATTGAGCTTGTTCATAATCTATTTGCTCGTGATAATTAGTTTAATTAGAATCATTGTTTTCATTATCATAATCTTATTCTATGATAACCTCATCAGTATGTTTTACATTCTCAACATTAGTATCACCATGATCCATGGATTAGGTCCCTCATTGGTTTAGGATATCTTAGGTGGTGGGAGGGGAAGATCAATGTGTTCAATAGGCATAACTCCAAAAATAGGGATATGCCCAATTTTCATGCAAAATAATATAATCAAGAAATGAAAAAGTGTAATAATTTGAAACCCTAGCTGACTAAAACCCCTAGGAATCATAAATGTTTACATTCATATGAATTGAGTTCACCACATGTTTAACCCTAAAAATATAAATTAGGGTTACATAGGGTTAAAGGGAAAAGTGATAGCCTAGGATAAAAGGGTGATAAATTATCTCTATAATAGACCAATTAAATGATAAACAAAGAAATAATGTACTTAGTTTTGATACTAATAAGGTTTTGGATCTGGAATAGGTAGGCAACATATTAGAATAGGGTTTTATAATAGTCACCAAATTATATATTTTATCTTGATTAATGGACACTAGCATCATACTTGGATGATTACATCTATGTTATTATCTAAACCTAATGAATATGTCCTATGCAGAATGCCTACTAAAAAAGATGTAACCACGTGAATGTTTTTGGGTTTTTTTGCCTTCACTTGAGTGAATTTAGATCTAGATCATGGATTTTATCTCCTCATTAAATTACAAAACCCTAGTTCTTCATATTCATAATGACCTTCAAATAAATATGTTATTGTGCACATGATTTCAAAGTGACCCCAAAGACCCCTCTATCAATGAGCATTGCCTATATAACCAATACTCTATAAAGGGCCTAAACTAATGTAGTTATCCCCTACATGTTGCATTATGTGTGAATCATGCAATATGTGAACATAAAGTACAATAGTGACATATCTTGTAACTTGGAAAATATAGCTCTTGGGTTGTTCCTTTAGTACTTTAGACCTATGTATGTGGTCCCTATTAGCCAAAATTGACCAACATTGGTTAGTAACATTTCAAAATTTACCCATCATGCTCTTAACTTTGTTTGTATCCATATGAAGTTTCTTGTTTTAGTCATGATTGGATTAATAGTGGAAAATATTATATTGTTCCTAGTAGTTTTTAGGGTACATTAGGGTGGTCTACTTAGAGGTGGATTCAAAGCATCTAGTATTGTCATTAAAGTCACTAAATGTGTTCATATCCAAAGTGTTTATCATAGATTAAGGTAACTTTATCTATTTTAAGGTTGTTTTAAAATTCAAGGTAAAGTGTGAACCATGGTGAAGATAAAAATATGGTGACCCTAAAAAAATAGAATACATGCCAAGCTAAACAAGAAGACCAAGGAGCAGAGCTAGTGAGTTGACAACATTACATCTTCAAGTATTTTTGAGAAGATAAGGTAATTTTATAAAGATTAAGGTATTTAATTACTTTAGTCTTATGGTATGTTCAAAATTTATAATGAAACCTATTGGGAAAGATAAAACATGAAGGTATATATCACTATATAGGGGTATTTCATGTCAATTAACACTTGTGGAATGTCATGATACATGTACTTGTCTGTGCATATGTTTAAGATGTCTTAAGACTACTTTTCCAACATTGGGACTCTTTTGTAACTTCCTATTCATCATTTATAACATTCAAATAAGGTATAATGAAGAATTTTTAGGGGAAGTAAAGGTGGGAAACACTTTTTCACATTGATTTACCTCTGTATAGGTCAAGTAGGGTTCCATAATCACCTGGTTCATTAGCTCCAAAAGATCAAGAAGGCAGAACAAGTAGTTTCTTGAGGAGAAAAAGCCTATGTTGGTATTTTGAGAATTTTTTATTATTGAGGATCAAATTATATGCCTCTTGAATAATATTCATATTCCCCTCATTATCCAGGCCTAGAGGAAGAATGTAATCACTCTTGCATCAAGAAGATGGAGTTTCGACCTACTTCAAAGCTTCAAGACTCAAAAGACATTAAAATAATATTGGTGGGAACCTAATACCAAATATGGAAGGTTTATATATGATGCAACATAAGAAATAATCCCTTCTTGTCCCTCAATACCACTAGATACTTTTATAACATGAAGGCCTCTCAATATCTTCTTGCTAAATAAGTGTGAAAACTCAGCTATAAGTGATTTCCAATAATCATATATGGACTCCATGACCTAATAAAATAATTACATGAAGAAACATGATATTATTATGGTGTTAAAATCACCAAATTAGACATTGTTTTATAGGTATGGTAGTATATGTCACCTTCTTTGGACAAATAGACTTTGGCAATGAATGGCAAGAGTTTAAGGATAAACACTAGTTGGAAAAAGAGGTATGAAGTTCAAATTTAATATTCACATGGTGGAGAATAATTGTAAGATAGAAGTTAGCATAGAAGGTTCCCAAATAGGACAAGTGTCAAAATATCAACTTGAAACTACACCTCAAATAAGTGAAGGTGTAATCCAAAAGTAGTGAGTTAGTTTCAAGAAGCATTAGACCTACCAAGGTGATCTTACATGCCACTCCTCATGATTAACTCATCAACACTTGGCCTAGAGTGTTGATAACAAGAAAACAACTCACCCCTTGGTGGAATAATACCTCTAATTTGTAATTGTTTTGATGATTAAGGATAATTTATGAGCTTTCTCATTATCTTATCTCCATTACTTCTCCTCTTTCTATTATACATGAAGCCTAGAAAGGCATTGTATGCATCTTCAAAGTGTGTATATTTAATCCTTACCAAAGTTAATACTTTTTATTTCCTTTGAAATAAATTCAAGCTGAGATATACTTTCTTCATCTTGTATTTAGTGATTTTGAAATTGATTGTTGATGGATGTTAGTAAAAGTTATATTAATTCCTTACATTTTTCCTTTTCTTTCATGCCCCTATGTCAATTAGTTATCTTTCCATAAGTCATATGATGTGTATCAAATGTTTTTTTTTTTACTTCAAGTGTAGAAGTGTCATTAGATTTATTGATAAAACCTCTTGATTATTCACTTTAGCTATTGTAATAGCCATAACCTTCATATATAAACACTTGTATGGGATAATTTTTTTTGGAGTTGTGAAAATCAAGTTGTAATCTTGTCATTTCATAGTGAAATCATATCAAAGTATATGGAATTACATTTGGTGCATCACCTTCATGTTTATTTCTAGTTTTAATCTTCTTTTACCACTTTTCCTTGCAATGTAAGTAGGTCAGTGAGTAGTTTTTGTTGAAGCATCAAGGGAGCTAGCCCAATCTATAAATTCACTTCATACATTAGGCCACCCTTAGCCTAGAAGTAATTCAATGTTATCATCTAAATAAGAATTATTGAAAAATATTCTTAGGGGTATAATTTAGAGTGATAATAGTTTTGGCACACCCAATGGGACCTAATTTCAACAAGGTTTTTCCAAGATTGATGTTAGTCTTGACAAATTTACAGTTGTAATATCCTCCTTCATGCAACATCTAGTGACTCCAATAAGTTTTTTGCTCTTGGTTACATACTTGTAATCATTTTTCATGCCAAAGGTGACTACAAGATCAAGTTCAAAAGGTATTAATTTTTTATTTTGTTGAGTTACCTCCATTTTTAGTCAAGAGAAAGAGGTTCCTTCATTCTACCCTTTATACTAAGACTCCTAGAAGGAAGTTCCATTTCCATTATACTCTAAATTCTCCTAAAATTAATAAGATGGATAGAAACCTACCCTTTGTTGCTTTAAATGGTGGATATATTATAAACCTTACAAGATATTATGCCATCCCTTTGGTAGCTATTAAAAATGTCCCATACTTTAGTGGAGAAAACAACATTACCCCTACTGAGCACATTATAGGTATGGTAAATTTATGTAATATTAATCAAGAGAATATGGACATTAAATTATTATCCATTTAATTTAAGGGCAAGGATATATATTATTATAAGACATTATCTCTCAATTCTATTTATTCATGGGATTAACTAGGAGAGAAGTTGGGTAAGAGGTTATCAGAGAAGATTGATCATTTATTTTTGGCTAAACAATTGACCCATATCAAGAGATACCCAAAAGATTTTATGGATTATTTAAATTTTAAATTTCAAAAAACATGGGATGTGATTCTAACTCATGTGAGACCCACTACAAACTATGCCTTCCTCTACTATCTCAAGGCCTTAAATAATGACAAAGTTATCATGATACAATCTATGGGAGGAGAGACCTTACCTAATGCCTATGATGTTGCCATTAAGGATGAGAATAAATTTATACAATATGGAAATATCTCCCCAATACCCCCCATGCTATTGTTTCATAATATACATCCCATATACCAATGATTTGTCTCATTCTCACACTAATCGATCATGAGCAAGTTGCTCCTAGTGAATCTAATAGATTAAACAAGCTAGATAATTTTTGTTAACCCTAAAATAAAAATTTAGTGGCCATTAAAATGCATCTACCTCAGCCTCATAAACCTTATCAAGTTCTATATCAGTCCTATCAGTCTAATCATCCAAATAGACCATATTTTCAAGCCAACTCTCAAGGATAAGGGTAGATTACTAATGCTAGACCATATAATAGTTATAATCCAAATGCTTCCACCACCTCAAGATCTCTAACACATGTTAAAAATAAACTTATGCAAGATCATGATTGGTATTATCAATGGTATCAACATCATAATCATCTTACCAAATAGGATGAGGTATTCAATCAAATTTTTATGGCACAAAATGGAATAATACCCTCTATGACACAATTTGAAGTTCGTAATCATGAAAGTAGTAATGGAGAGAAAGTGAAATCTAATGCTACATTGGTAAATTTGAAAGAGGGATATTGGTGTGTATTCAATTATTTTGGAATCACAAGTAAGGTTTTTGATAGTTCTATATTAGATAATACAAGGTCCAAAATGAGGGAAATTCAAGATGATCAAAAAGTAGGTAAGGGTCTAGTGACTATACATTCTATGTCTCAAGGAACAAATGAAACTAAATCATCCCATAAGGCCCAAAAAATGTAGAAAAATAAAAATGTAAAGGGTGATTTCATACCTAAAAACATGCAATCTCAAATTAGTATGGTGGATCTTATAGTACAACTAAGGATTGGTAGTTCTTGTATAAACATTGTGGATCAAATGAAGAAGATGAATGTGAGCATTACTATGTGGGTAAAATTGGATATCCATGGACAAAGGGAAATTATTCAAGACTATTTTTCTAAACTTATCCTTTTAGAAAAATCATTGAGAAGAGAAAATTCAACCTTCACAAACACACCTACAACTATTGATAGGAAACTAAGGAAAAATGGTAAATCACCTCCTTTTTACCTTTATATGATTACATGATAGATAGTGGGGAAAATATATTAGTGATGCATAAAAAAATATATGATAAATTATGCCTAACATATGATAATAATACTAAGGGTGTCTTTTAATAGGATGGTTTAGCTACCAAGACTATGGGTGTGATCAAAGGATTTTTGTAGTGGATTTTCCATGCTTATCCCAATTTTTCAATTGACTAAGTTTTTTTGTAGTGGATTTTCCACTCTAATTTTTTCTATGATTATCAAGAGTCTTTACTACCAAGATTCAAGTTATTTATCATATGATTAGTCATATATGGATTTTATAACTAGGTATGGTACTAAGGTTACAATTAAATTTAAACCTATGTATAGGTTCCATTTTGAACCATACAAACCAAGCATTTCAAATGTGAATTGTACTATCATTGATGAAGTAGATCATCCTAATAGTCAAAAATTTATTTGACCTCTTGAAGGCATATCATATCTTTTCTTTGATGAATGGGGAGAAAAAAATCATTAATATGATCCATATAAAGGTATTGAATATGTTGGTTTGCATGTTTATTATTTACATGAAGAAGGTGAATCTATACTATCTCTTTCTAAGTCAAATGAAGATAATTATGGTTTATAGAAGTTATTATTTGATGGTTCAAGGAGTAAGAATGGATTAGGAGCATGTATGATGCTAATTTCTCCCTCTAAAGAAAGGTATTATTCTATAATTAGATTTCAATTCATCTACATTTAAAATGTAGTTTAATATGAAGCACTTATTCATGGACTTCAATGGAAAAGAAAGAAAGGAGTGAATCAATTACAAGTTTTTGGAGATAGTGATCTATCATTCCATCAATTGAAATGTAAAAATTTTTCTAAGAAGCCATTGTTGAAGTCTTACAAACGTAGGGTATGAGACCTTATTGAAGACTTTGAAAAATTCAACATACAATCAATTCTAAGAGAAGAGAAACAACATGTTGATAGATTAAATTTAGTTGGAGCTTAATTTGACATTCCTAATTATGTGAATAATTAAAAAACCCAACCATATATTAAGTTGGTAATGAGACCATCAGTTCTAGATAATAATGTCAATTGGTAGGTTTTGGAGAGTGATAAACAAATTACATTTTATCTTCAATAAGAAGCTGATTTTTCATTTAAAAACTAAGGTAAGTTATAATAGCAATATGGAGAATAAATTGTGGAGCTGATATCCAATAAGCTTCCCAAAGGGCTAGTAAATCTTGAAAACATATTCAATGAGAATGATAAAATGAGGAGGGATAAAGTATGTCTACAAAATAAGATCATCATGAAAGGGTTACTATATTCAAATACAAGATTTTTAAGCTTGGAAAGGTATGTACTACAGCTGAAGGGATTGAATTTATGGAGCTGTATAAAGAATTTGTTAATATCTTTGCTTGGGAATATAGTGACCTTAAGGAGTTTGATCCTAGACTATCCCAACATATCATAGATCTCGATGTAAATGTCAACCTTGTAAGACAAATACAAATACCTATAAACCCAAAAATTGACATCCTAATGAGGAAAGAGTTAATTAAATTGATATATTCAAGCATCATATTCCCTTTCAAGCACTCCTCATGGTTTACTAATATAGTCCCTATGAGAAAGAAGACTGGTGAGATCAAATTATGTGTAGATTTCAAAGATTTTAATAGGGTGTCATTGAGATATCAATACCCCTTACCTTCCATGGATCAAATTCTTCAAATGGTTGTAGTTTCTCAATGCTTCTCTATTTTGAGTGGCTACTCTAGTTATAATCAAGTCTTAGTGAAGGAAGAATATCAATAAAAATAGAATTTACTATTAAATGGGGAAAAAATGGCTTTAAAAGGATGCCATTTGGGATTTTTAATATAGGAGTTACACTATAAAGATCCATGGATATGGATTGTTAAGGATTGATTAATGAAATGGTGTTTATCTATCTTTTTTGGCATGTTGTTGTCATTCATGTTAAAAGGGTGCATCATGTAAAGGCATAATAATCATTGAATTCAAAGGTTTATTTGGTCAAAGTACTTGAGATGTTAATGTTTTATTTGGTTAAGTGCTTGAGCATGGTAGTGACATTAAAAGAGTGTTACCATGAGTGTTTCCATGAGAGAGAAGAGTGTGGTCATGAAATTTTTCATGACTATTGTGAGCATGGAAGGTATAGGTCATGAAAGAGTGTTTGAAGACAACTAATGTTTTCATAGGAATCATAGTGTATAAAGAGGTTTGTAAAAGTCATTTATGTCATGACATGAAGATTTCAAGATGATCCATGTCACAAGATGCATTTGAAGGCAAGAGATAATTTGAATGCAAGTGAGAATTTTAATACAAGAGATAATTTGAATATGAGAGAGAATTTTAAGGCAACTAATGTCTTATGTTTGCATGAAGTTATAGTTCAAGGTGTCAAAGGTGTTTAGGTGCATTGAAGAGAGATGTCAAGTCATATGAAGCTTGGTCATATGGTTTTAGGTCTGTATGAGGTTATGCGTTATTTTTATCATAAAAAATAAAATGGTGTAGTGATTTGAGTGTGTTTTTATGTCTTATTTTTGCTTGTTTTATGTTTTTTTGAGGTCATGACATGGAAGGAACAAATCAAGTTGTCAAATGCATTGAAAGATTGAACCTAGTCATGGCATAATGAAGGTATAAGTTGATGACATGATGAGGTGAGTGAACTCAAGTATGTGATATTTTTTATGGAATATTTGAGCATGTGAGTAAGGTGTAGAATCATTTATGAGATTCTTAGGGTGAGCCTACAGGAGTAGGACCTTCAAACCAAGTTTACACCTAGACTAGTCCTAAACCCTACCTGGCTTAATGAGGTTTGAAGATTAGTTTTTAAGTAAAGTTTGAATATGTGATTATGGATATAGGTATGACATGTTTCAAGCATGTTCAAAAAGTTTGAGGCCATGATTTGAAGGGAATTTCAAGAAACACTATTTTAGGCCTTATCGAGTTCACATAATGAGGTCTCAAGAACTGAGAGGCAATTTCAGATGTTGTTTGACACATGTAACCTCTACGTGGGAACTTGAGATATTAAGGAGAGATAGGGAAGGGTCATACCTAAGATATATATGGATTGTTTTTGGATTTAAGGGCCATTATTCTATGAATAATCATTAACACAAAAACCTATGTTAAACCTTCCTTAAGTGTTAATAAGGACCTGATGTGGAAGATATTGTTCAAAAAAACTAATAATGGTCTTAAATTCCTATAAAAAATATTAGATAATGTATTCAACTCTCCTAGGTACCTATAAGTGGTAGTGGTTAGTTAGATGAGAGAGAAAATGTATAGATATAGGTTTGTTTGTGAAGAATTTACTATAGTTATTAAAATTTGATTGGTCAATAAAATAAAATGAAAGTGAAAATAATATAGAGACTCATAATTCATTCCCATAATTTTTTATGGATAGTTTCCACCCTTTAAGTATGTTAAACTAGTCATCCAAGTCAGCTAATCATTATTAATATTAATGAACCAAATAGTGAAAAACCCAAGCAATAGAGAAAGATGAACTGGAATGTGTTTTCATGATAGAATGATGAAACCATGTGTATGGAGATATTTTTAATTACTTTTAATAAATGTCTATGATTTCAAGAAGTTTTGGAGGTTAGTGAATATGGTGAAAATTTGCTCACAAGTTAACCTATCTGGTTCAGATAAGACAGTGTGACATGAGGTCAAGAAATTAGTCTGCAAGACCAATATTTTTCAATATAATGTGATCATAAGAATTTGACTCAAGAGAGGAGGGTAGATCAAGTGTTAATT
Organism: Torreya grandis; assembly: GCA_037957365.1. NCBI lineage: Eukaryota > Viridiplantae > Streptophyta > Pinopsida > Cupressales > Taxaceae > Torreya > Torreya grandis. The sequence goes on along the minus strand of JARHVA010000364.1, from coordinate 1,421,919 downwards.
TTCATATAAAATAATTAAATAAACACACTAACAATCATAACATCTCTAGGCCTATATTATAGGGGATCTTAGTGAACAAATAATAATTATAAAAACAACTAAAAAGAAAACAAACAAGATCTCATACCTTCTTTAAATGCTCTAAATGATGTGTTCATTTGTATTTATTTTCTTGTTCTCAAAGAGTCTTTGTAAAATGGAGTTTTGTGGCTCGTTATCTCATTGGCACCATGGTTGGCTTACTTTGATATGGCTTATGATTGAGGCTTGGCTTGTGATTTTGGCATTATAACACTATAAATTTTAATCTTGCACAATTACCTAGATTATAAATTTACTATGTTCCAAGATCCCCAAATAAAGAGGCAAATGCTTGTAGCTGTATGTTTAGGAACTAACCCCAACTCAAGGTGAGTTAAGGTGTAGTTAAATCTTGGAATGGGTTTAAACCTAACCTAAGTAAGTTAATTAACTCCAATAGAGTTAAAAGGTGTCAAAACCTCATGATCATAAATGAATAGGAATGGGTGAGATATTTTAGGATATTTGACAACTCACAAAAAGGTAATTATGAATTCTTAAGATATTATTGATTATTGAATTTCCTTTTTTAGAATTTCATTAATTTATCATGGATAATTCAACTAGGCATTTAATTTGATTTTGCATTTTAATTAATTCTAATTAGGACTTTTAGAATTTTTAAGATTTGATTTAATTTCATGTGTGCACTTGTCCCATTTAATAGGTTTATAGGCCAAATTACATGTTGTAATGCCATATAATGATTGGAGATGAATCCATGAGAGGTTTTTATTGTTTATAGTAAGATACCCCAATTTGGTATGTCTCAATAGGATTATAATATTTGATGAGTGATGCACAAGAAAATTTGGGATATTTAGTGATTCTTAGGCTTAATTTGTAATGGTTTATAAGAATTGGTCTGAAGTCTAGTATGAAGCCATTGGTGGCCAATTTTAGGTGTCTATAATTTTTCCATATTTGGGAAGATGTAATTTATAATCATAGTAACATTTTATCAAAGAATGAAAAGGTCCTATATGCTTATGACTTCAATGGAAATGGATGAACTATAGGTTCCCCCTTGAGGGAGTGGTTGGCAAATGGGTTGACAAAGAGTCCCTCAAAAGAAGGAAATGAGAAGACCAAATAGATGAAATGGGGTGGAAGGTACTGATTTTCCCAAAGGTAGCTATAATCAGTGGCATATGGAACTACCCTAATTATTATAGACAAATAGGATGATTTTTTGATAAGCGATTATAATCATTAACATGGGTGGGATAAAAAAGGTAATGATTCTCCCAAAGGTGGTTATAATCATAAAAAAAGGCTTAGGGTAACAAGAGATTGATTTTCCCAAAGGCATTTATAATCTTCAAAAAGGAAAATGATGACTTATCCATAGGTGGTTATAATAATTGGCTGGATTTAAAAATGCCCTAGTTGGGTAGAGGAAAGAGAATGATTTTCCCAAAGGTGGTTATAATTATTAACCTTCAAATGGATAGAAATTCAATGATTTTTCAAAAGGTAATTAGAATCATTGGTAATGTAAGTGGGAAAATATAAAATTATTTTCCTAGAGATGTTTATAAGCATTGTACCCTAATTATGTAAAACATGATGGAAAATATGATGGAAAAGTGGTACAGATGATTAAGATGAATCTAGGAAAACTATGAATAGGGAGATGCTCATCTAAACTAGCAAGGAAGGAAAATTATTTAATTATTTAATTACTCTATTTAGGATATGATTTGGATTAAATCAAGAATTTTTTTGATGCCAAGGAGATATATCATTGATACATTGTCATGTAGATGCTTTAATATGGTTTTTGTTGTAGCACGTGATGGTAGGCATCATGATAAAACACCATGATAAATTGGTCAAAATATGCATAAGGACTGACTCTCAATCCAATATTCAATTGAAAATAGTGCACCAATGATAAAAACCATGATGATAATGTTGACATATGAATATGGATGGATTCAAGAATAATGCACAAGGAATCACCCAATAAATGCACATAGATTGAATCAAGGGACAATAATAAATCAAACAAATAGGTAAATAAATAAATAAACAAAACACCAAGAAAAGAGAGAAATAAAATAAGACAAATAAAAACAACAAACAAACATTGGTTAATCAAAATGTTAGTACAAACAACATGACACAAACAAGGTGACAAACATTACTCCTAAAAAATAGGATATAACTTGACAAACAAAAAAATAGGGGAATAGAAGAAAAAGAAGGGGGTGGCTGAGTTGTCTATAGATGTACTAGGCAAGTGGATGATACCTATATAGTTTCATGGATGTAATATACAACAAAAACTTCAAACCAAATGTAGTTATCCTAAGAAATAAGATAGAAGAAAATGATGAGATAAAAACATGATTGTGGAATAGAACAATGTGGGAATTATATTGTAAAATGGCAAGTGGGTGGGACAAGAGGGACAATAAGTATGGGGAAACTAAATGACAAGTGGTTTCTTGTGACTTAGTGAGGGTTTCTAGAATCATTAAGGAAAAGAAGTGGTCAATGTTTTTTGTATTTTCTAAATCAATTTTACAAATGTTTTTGTAGTTTTCAAAGCATCTGAACTTGATGGAGAATGACAAGATCCTAAATAGTCTAAGCTCACAAAATGTTAAGAGAATTCAAACTTGAATTACTTAAAAAATGATGAGATCGTGGCTTAGGGGTGATTGACCTAACCTCAACATAAATAGAGTACTACCTACATAGTCCTATGATGGGACCTCAAGTCACTATAGTTCCATCTTACCATGGAGGAATATGATAAGTGTAGTATCAACATCAAATAAAATAAGCAAAGTTGGAAAATATCATAGTACAAAATTGGCATGGAAAGGTGGTACTTCAAGGCATGATAAACAAGTGTTGTTATTAGTTTTACCATAGGTAGTTATAACTAGGAAATAATGGCATAAATTAATGATACTAATTTGCCCATAGGTAGTTATAATTAGTAGTAAGATGGTGGGACACTAATTTGCCTAAATGTGATTATAATTAGTCACCCTTAGTATATAACAAAACAAAAAATGAAGGATGTAATTTCCAAAAACTCTAGCATACTCCCCCAAAATATGGCCTCTATCTAGAATACTTGATCTGAGACTTTGTGCTAAAAGCATCCATAGAACTAATGAAATGGAACCAAGGTCAAACAACTAGGTGGGGAGGGTAAAATATCTTGGTCGATAAGAAAGGTATGGTAAAATGGAATAATTTTAGAATAGAAAAGTGATATAATGATAGAATGGTATGGTATAAAGAAAAATGTTGATAATATGGTATAATTTGAAATGGTCCTCATAGATAATACACTAGGTCACTCGAGTGAAATAACAATTGAGGTGTATAATGTTCATTGGCTCATCAAGTTCATCCCTATATAGTGTAGCTAAGCCTGTATCCTCCAACACCATAGTTTTCAACAATGATGAAAGGACCTACTAGTTGGGTTTGAATTTACCTTTATGCTTCTTCTCAATCATGGCGTTCTTTTGGTTTTCTTTAAGGACAAGATCACCAAGATCAAATTCTCTATGTTTCACACACTAATTTTAGTGGCCATGAAGTTGGTTATGGTATGCTTATATATTATTTATTACATCGATTCATTTCTCATCAAGTAACTCTAACTCTTGTAGGTGACCTTTGCAATAGTGTTCATCATCTAGGACATGCTTCAAAGAGATGTGCAAAGAAGGTAACTCATCCTTAATAGGAAGAATGGATTCAGTATCATAAACAAGTGAATATAGAGTGGCTCTTGTTAGAGTATGGTGATTGGTATGATATACAAAGAGGGATAGATTATTTAAAGGTGTCAATCATGGCCAACATCATTGACAATATTTTTAAGTATGTTGACAATGATTTTTTTAGATGTTTCAACTTGGTCATTACCTTATGGGTAATATGCCATGGAAAAATGTTTAATATTGTACTCAACATATAAAAATTGAAAATCCTTATTTTTGAATGATCTACCATTATCAAATATAATGTTTGAGGGAATATGATAGTGGCAGATGAGATGGTTAAAGATGAAATTGGAAATTTTATTTTCAATCACATAAGTGAGGGATATAGCTTCAACCTACTTAGTGAAGTATTTTGTGGTGGTAAATATATGTTTATGGCCATTGGATGAGGTGGGGTTTATTTTCCCAATGAGATAAATGCCCCATGTATTAAATATCCATGGTTTAAGCTTTAGTTTTAAAGTCTTGGCCAAAGCATAAATCAAATTGGCATGCTATTGATATTTATCATAGCTTTTCACATATGTAGCTACATTTATGTCCATCATTATCCAATAATACGTAGTATGCAAGATATTTTTGGATAGGACTACCCCAATAGTGTGTGATCCACATACTCCCTTCTGAACTTCCCATAATGCTAATGTAGATTCTACCAAAGTTATAAAATGAAGTGGAGTTCCATCAAAACTATGGTAATATAAGTTTGGTCTAAGGTATAATGTGTGGAATTATGGGCAAAGGCTTTGGATTATATACAAGAAAGGTCTAGTGGCATAATATGTTCATGAAGATATACATATAAGTTAGAATACCAAGTAGAGCTATGACCAACAATATCATAGATAATTGTAATAGTTGAAGGTTCATGAGCTGGCACTAACATATTTTTAGTGAGGAACTGGTATTTTTTGGCCATATATATGTTGAATGAGAGATATAATAGAAGACATGGAATCTATTATTCTATTACTAGCCCTTGGTATATGTTTAAATTGTATATCAATAATATTCTTTTTGAAAGTGTCAACCATGGCCTTGTATGGGACTAGCTTGTCATCCTTGGTCAAAAAATGGTTTGTAACCTAATTGATGATTAACTTAGAATCACCATATACCTTTAGATGATGTATCTTCTATTTTATTTCCTATCTAATCCCTAAAACAAGTGCATCATATTTAGCCATGTTTTTAGTACAAGGAAAATTGATCCTAAATGATTTAGGTATGAGATCCCCTTATGGATTAATGAAAGGCCTACCTTCAATCCATGTGTTTTGAATGATCCATAAAAATATAGATTATAGTATATATAATCAAGAGGTGTTTCAATGATGGTCATAATGGATTCATCTAGGAATTGTAATGTTAGTGGCTCTATATTTTCAAGGGGTACTTTAGCAAGATGATCTGCAAGAACTTGTTCCTTGATGGCATTTTGATTGACATACTCTATATCAAACTCACTAAGAAGCATGATCCATTTGGCCATGCAGCCTTATAAAACTATTTTGGAGAGCAAATACTTGAGTGGATCTACTTTTGAAATGACCATGGTCTTGTTATTCAACATGTAATGGCATATTTTTTGAGTTGTGAATACCATAGATAAATGGGATTTTTAAATGGGTGTATAATTGTTTTTATATGCGACCAATGTATGGCTTAAATATTACATGACATGATCTTTTTCATTATCATCATGTTGAGCTAGAATTACCCTAGGGATTTGTTGATAGCTGATAGGTGTAGTATAAATGGTTTTTTTGGCATTGGAGGTAATAAAATAGGTGGATTTGCTAGATAGTCCTTCAAGCATTAAAAATATTTTTGACATCCATCATCCCAATGAAATTATACCCCTTTCTTCAATAGATGTGTAAAAGGATGGCACTTATATACCAATTGAGATATGAAGTGTCTAATGGATTGAATCTTACCCTGTAAACTATAGAGCTACTTCAAATTGGTTAGTGGTGGCATATTTGTAATGGATCATACTTTGGCTAGGTTGACTTCAATACCCCTACAAGATATAATGAAGCCAAGCAATTTTCCATAAGTGACTATAAAAACACATTTCTTAGGGTTAATCCTAACTTTATATTCATACAGTTACTCAAATATCCTCCTTAGTGTTGTTGGATGATTAGCCCTAGTCTTTAATTTACCTAGTATGTCATTGATGTAGTCTTTAATAATGTCATGCACCATCTCATGAAATATGATGGTAATGGATCTTTGGTAAGTATCCCCTAGCATTTTTGAGACCAAATGGCAAAACTTGATAATATAATGTTCCCCACATAGTGGTGAATGCTATTTTGTGCTGGTTTTTTGGTGTGATTCATATCTGGTTATAGCCTAAGAATCCATCCATCTATGAAAGCATTTCATAACCAATAGTGGATTCAAAAGTCATATCAATGTTTTGTTAAGGCCTTATTTATGTCTCTAAAATTAGTGCATATTTTGATTCCTTCTAGCTTCTTGCTAATTGGCACAACATTAGAAAACCATTCAAAATAGTTGATTGGCCTAATACATCTTACTTTCAAGAGTTTTTCCAACTCTTTATTTACTAATACAATAATGTGAGGATGCATCTTGCATAATTTTTAATTTATAGGCTTGGCATCAGGATGTACCATAAGGTGTGAACAACTAAGGTGGGGTCTAAACTTGGCATGTCAAAGTAGGCCTAGGAAAATATATCAAAAAATTACCTTAAAAGAGATATAAAGATTTCACATTCCTCCTCAGTGATGGATGCACCTAATTTGTTCCATTTTGGGTCATCTAGAGTCCTAATGTTAACCTCTATAGTATCCTCCACTGGAAGGGTCAAATCATCTTCAAGAATAGTGGGAAAAGATTTTAACTGGCATATAATAGTAGATTCCTTTGTTAGGATTAGATCTTTGAGTTATAGGAATGGTGAATCAAAATGACCTAATGGTAGGGATGTCCATGTGACAAATACAATTGGAAACTCCTAGATGATTTAATCAATATCATGTTATTCTTCAAGACTAAACTTAGACCCATAAATAAGTTCATTGTTGGTGTTTTCTTAGATGATTTGATCAAAATATTATTATTCTTCAAGACTAAACTCAGACCCATAGATAATTTCATCATTGGTGGTCTTCTATTCTATTTTTGAGGAAGGTTGAACAGCCCCATCTAATGGTGCCTGAAACAAGTTTTCACCACTAGATTAGCCTTTCTCTTCACTATTCACCTCATCTAAAAGTGCCTCAAAGAGGTTTTCACTTTGAGACCTCACTATTTTATTTATTTAATTATGGATAAGTGTGTTCACCCATTCTCCAAAATAGGCTTCAAGATCTAACTTGATTGAGAAAACTTGTTTGTTGTCTCCCAACATAATATTATCCCTAAGGCCTAGAAAATTGTAGAAGGCCTCATCATTCTAAAACTCATCAACTAACATGTTTGATTCTTATTAGCCCCAATATATCAGTTGGGGATAATATAATGGAAGTGGATTATGGTGAATAACTTTTAGAAGGGTAAAAATAAAATTAGTTTCAAACAAATTAGTATGGGTTAGGTCATCAAAAGGGCTATGATCAGACTTTGCTTCACTGTCAGCATTACCATCACTAGTCATAGGCATTAGAACTTAAATAAGATATGTGGGGTTACCCCCAAGTGGATTAAATCTGAGACCACAGGTTACTTTATACCAAGTGATAGAAATTGGCTCAAGTGTTCCTTGTTGATTTAAACTAAAGCCTCTTCATTCATAGTCTTAGTTCTCCATGATCTGATTAGGAATAGGGTATTTGGAATTTTTATAACAATTATCCAATTTGTCATTATACAACCATGATTATTCATCTACAAGAGGCTCATGTTTTTGGTCAAAGGCTAGTATGAAAGCGATAGGTGTTATACTATGCAATTTGGATTTTCCATTTCTTTGCTAACCCATGCAAGGTGGTTTGGCTTTTGGTCTTCTAAAGGACTTTGGGTTATGTGGAAGCTTATCAATGTGAAAGGTATAATGGTTTAATTATTCTTTTAGGCCATTAGCTAAGATGGTATAATGATTGGATATTTTAGGAGGAAGCATGTGGGAAACTGAATCAATGGTGTTAGGGTCAATATAGTTGGCCTTTGGTGAATCAATAGGTATTTATTTTCCCTTGTCCTTCTTAGCAATTGGATTCAAGCTAAAATGATAGTTATAGCTTTGGTGTTCAACCTCTAAATGCTTATAATGTTTGTATCACTTCAAATCTCCTAGATTATTAAATTCCATACCTAAATAGGAAAACTTGATACACTGGTGCAATGTCTAAGGGATTACATGAATATCATGTATCCAAGGTCTACCCAAAAGCATATTATATGAAAAATCAAGGTTTAGCACATGGTATAGTGTATTATGGGTCAAAGGCCCAATGATAAATGGCAAGCTAATGGTGACTTGTGATTCTTATTCTTAATTATCATTAGCTTTGATTATGATAATTTTTGCTTAGAGATCTATTGTTATGTACTCGAGAAGCTTGATAAGCTTTAGAGAAACATTATTTAGACCTGATCCATTATCTATGAGGAAACATTTCACTTTGTGTCATGTTATGACAACTTTGATATATAATGTATTGTTATGAAGTGGGCCAAGGGATGGAATATCACTTTGGTTGAAGGTTAATTATTTGCCTAGAACTAGGTATCTAACCAAAGCTTGAAATTTGTCTAGAGATATGTCATTAGGAACTTGGGATTAGCCAAGGAATTCTATCAAGATTTTTTTGTAGATAGTAGATGTACGCAATAGATCTAAAATTGAGATTTTTTCCTATGTCTTTTGTAATTATTCCATAATATCAAACATATTTTCTTACATAATGGTAAATGGCTTGTTCCTATCTAGAATGGGTGGTTATATGATGGGTGAAGTGGCAGATGGATGTGGGCCTAGTATGGAAATATTTAACCATAAAGTTTTGATTGAACAATTGGGATTATGTACAAGACCATTATTTATAATAAATGATGGTAGAGTAGGACTAGATAAGATAAGTCCTAGTTGTTAGTATACTTGTGCATGGTCATGGGCTAATGATGAGTTATCAATATAAGATCCAAAAGTGAGAATTCCTACTTGTTGGTTCATCTGTATACAATCCCAAGTAAAGTAAGGATTACCAACATGGATTGGTTGATTGGGAATGATTAAAAATAGTCTTGTTTAATAGGCACTTGGTCTTGGATTAATATAAATGGTGTTAACACAACATCCTACAATATGGCCTACAACCTTGTTATAGTCATGTTTAACTACATGGTAGGTCTATTGGTTGTTGGCATCATTGTGGCCTTGGTTATATCCATTATTTTAAAATTGTTGGTTCTACTACTAATTTTTTTGGTTTTATTGGTTCTTCTTTGGTTGTTGATATTGTTGTTATTATTATTTTGGTAGTTGTTGTTGTTAGTTATTATGTTTGGGAAAGGGATTTTGATAGATTCCTAGATTTTTATTAGATGTGAAATCTCTATTATCTATGTTATATATTTATTTTCCAACATATTCTCAATCACATGTTTAATTTATACATAATGATGCAAATTATGGCCATTAACTTGATAATATTCATAGAATTCATTTGGCCTATACTTGTCTAGATAGTCAATGCCCTTAGGATAGTGCTTCAAAATAGGCTAGTTAATCAGATTAGCTATGTTGAGTTGACAAAGCATAGATTCAATGGGATGTCTAAGGTCACCAAAAATGTGAAGAGTTGGCATAGTTATATTTGGAGGAGGGTTTTACAAAGGTATAGGTTGTTGCATTTGTTGTGTTGGTCTAGGTTGTTGTGTTTGCTATGTCTGCTAAAGAGATTATTGGTTAGAGTAATTTGCATATGTGTCATAGGATGAGAAGATGGTGTTTTTACCATTTATACACATAAAAACTTGGTTAATCCATTCCCTATAACATTATTTTTTTTATTACACTACTTGTGTTTGTCATAGTTATTAGGTTGGGCTAGTTATGATGCTTGTGCTTAGATTTGGTTTTGATTTTAGCCATTGTTCTAGTTTTGGTTTTGGGTTTTATTTGATGAGGTTAGTTTAATGATCCATTTTTTAATAAGGGATCTTTCAATCAACAAACATTTATCAATGATCTCTTTAAAAGTGTGTTCAAAGTATAACTCCAAATTATAATATATCTCACTATGTATATTTTTGGTAAACATAGAGGCTAGTTACTTGTCTAGTAGACTATGGATTAATCATATTTTAATGGCTCTCCATAGCTACAAATAACTCATAAATATTTCTCCAACCCTTTTTTTTGCTTGTATCAAATTTACCAATGAAATCTCATGTTTGATATTATAAGAGAAGTATTGCATGAACTTGTCTAAAAGATCATCAAAATTAGATACCGAGTTCTTGAGTAATTTTAGGAACCATTATAATGCTTTCCCCATTATGCTCCTTGGAAATAATAGTAAAAGGTATATGTTTTTATAGGACACTAGTTGGCATGTAACAAATAATTCCATCAAATGGGCCTTGGGGTCACCTTTCTCCTTGTATTTGTCAAACTTTGGTGGTTCATACCCTGGACTAAATGGTATCTATAAGTACTCCATGTTGAAATAGTAGGAACACACATTTTCCAAATTGAATTTATTGGTTTTTTTATCAACTTGGATGAGGTAAATTGCATCATTCATTTGTTGTAGCTCTTATGCAAGGAAAACAGTGGGATTATTGGCCTAAGGTGGAGGTTGGGTGATCACAAGTGGGTTACTTTGACCTTAGCATAGTGGAATAATTTATTAAGGAGTGTTAGATTAGATAAGTAATAGATAAATAATATGAATATGAATATTACGGTGTGTTTATTATAATTGCATGTGTGGTTTTATGATATTGTAGTTGGGATTAGGTATATAGGTCTAACTTTGGGCAAATTATGGCTGAGATGGAGGGATATGGTTGTACTATGCCTGTTGAGGTTGAATAGGGACATGCTACTGACTAGATAAACCTTATTGATGAAAGGTAACTTGTGAACCAAAACCCTATTATTTAAATTGTGGCACATTTGGCATGAAAGGCAATCTTGCCTAAAAGGTACTTGTAGAACATTATAATCTCTTGGTTACATGAATCCTTATTGGGAAGTATATGCATGTTGGATATTTGGTATTTTTCATTGACCAATACTTGTACATTATTCATTAGACATCATTTGGTGTTAGATCGACATGTTAGTCTATGACTGAAGAGTTATGTTCATCACTACCTGATAAGGTAGAATATTGGTTTCCCCTTGTTGTGCTGGTAATGTGTTTTACCTCTTCTATATGGGTGTATTTTATGGTGCTTGTTATAGTGGAATATTACTCATCGCCTATTGGGGTGGAGTAAAATTCATTACATTTTATTATGGCATGGAACTAGTTATTGGTTGACTACTTAATCCTTAATGTTATGTGTTTGAAGAAGTAGATGGTTATGGATTAGATGTTTTCATTTGAATTTGGGAGGTAGAATTTACTACCCCTTACGTTTGTGAACCACTCTTGGTGCTAACTAAAGGCACATTATGTTGTGGACTAGTTATTTGTGTGTTAGCACCACTTTGGTCTAAATTGGATATTACTTGTGTATTAGCCACTATGTTTGGCTCACTATTCTTCATAGAAGTAAAAGACACTTTATCGATAGTTGGGGTAATAAACATGTTTTCTCTTGAGGCAATTTATTTAATTAGATATAAACACTAATTTTATTGGATATTTAATTCAATTAAGACTCCTATGAAAGGAGCTAAACTAATAAAAGGAGAATTTGACATGGTCATATTATTAAAGTTACATGCTAGGTTAAAATATATTTGGTATGTTGTCTACATTTGAATGAAGTGGTCCTCCATGAGGCTCTTTTGTGTGAAAAGCATATGAGGATCTTGATACAACATTGATACTATAGCATGAGGGTGATAGAAGAGGCTTATTCATTGTTCTAATTGTAAAACATGTTGTAAGGCCCTCTTACTAGACTTGAAAAGTTTTCATGGGGAAAATCTACCAAAAACTTAGCCCCTACTCTGTAACTCTAGTTAAGACCTCATCCTTATTCACTAGCAAGTGATGATCAACTAGATAAGGGTTATAGGTTGATGGAATTATAACATAATATGGTTATTTTTGGACTTGTTATGCACCCATAGGTATATTAGCTATGTATTGAGTTGTTTATTATTGGTCCTACTCCAATTATGGAGGCTTTCTAACCAAATAATGGGCCAAAAGATCTTGATTTTGTTCCCTTGTTTGAGTGTTTTAAGGTGGATAATAATCTATCTCATAAATGACATCATATTCATAAGGGTCTTGAATAAATTCCTCTTGTGTGAAAATATTTCCATATCTTACATTATACATGACTCCATTATGTGTATAGTGAGACATGGTTAAATCAATGGCAAATTTCTCATGACAAGGGGGGTTAGAGTTCTACAAACTCTAAAAAGCAATGTCTAAAAATATAAAAGGTTTAAACTCTATCTAAGTTGGTAAAAGGGAATGGAGTTATATCTCCAAATACGTCTATGTAAAGACTTGGTAAAAATATTATAAGATCAAATGTATAAAGTTAAATGTCTCACACAAACAAGGTTAAGAAAAATTAACTAAAAATAAGATGCCAACTCTAGGTCCAAAATGTTTCAAATAGGTCTAATCTAGGATAGGTAAAAGTTGCTAGGTATTTTGGCCAAATGTAGCATCAAAACCTAGGCTTAACAAGGCATGTGATAGGAATATTGGCAAAATGTGGTGTCAAAATCTAGATTTGAAACAAAGGGGTGATTTAATCTAACATAATTAGAATGCTTTGGCAAAAATGAGGCACTTGACTTTAGACATACACTTGATCAAATTAGCATGAAGCACTAAAGAAAAGGTACTTGGAGATAGATTAATTCTCCCAAATAAAGGCACAAACAATATAGTTTTTGAAATTTGGGTTGTAAATCAACCTAAGTTAGACAACCCAAAATATAAATATCTATGTCTAAACCCCAATTAAGAAAGGCATAAACAAAAATCAATTAATGTTTGAATTTTAACTTTGGAAAGATTAATTAAAAACTCAACATTAGGAAAAATAAGATTTAATTGACCAAAAATTTAGGCAAATTTGAACAATGTAATCACACTAAAACAAAGATCCCATAAGACACATGGTTTGGTTTCAAATGTGAAACTTAGACACAATACAAGACAAGTTTATTAAAACAATTTGAGTAACATAATGGCATTATCACTCTCTAAAGGTATAAATAATATTTTGTTTCAAAGACTTCTAAGGCACAACTTGAAATGATTTGGGCAATGTAACATTACCCAATTCAATCAAGTGACACTCACAACCTGTTTGACACAAAGAGTCTAAGGTAAAAGAATAGTGTCAAATAGATAACATATCGCTTCCTAAAAAAATGTAGTAGTGGGGATAAACAACTCATTTTTACATAGGAAGACAAACAAATTTTTAGACTCAAAGAACCAAGTAATAAAGGAATAAAGACAAAATACAGCTAAGTATAACATCATAGATCCTAAACTGACAAGGTATGGTAAGTGGGATTGACTAAAATCTATAGTTTTCAAACATCTAAATTTATCCCAAGTGTGATTAGCACAAGATAAACATCATGTTTATTAATTTTATACTAGTTAACTTACTATTTAAGGGTCTATTCCTTTGCATAGAGATTCCATCTGTGCTCTTCTTAGTAGAATCCCCTAGTTAATTAAACCTAACTCTCGCCTTCATTACAAAAGGATAGGTTAGCCACTCCAATCCATGGCTCTTATAGTATGTACACCCTAATTTACATACCCCATCATGGAGTGGAGTTCAAACACTATCAGGAGATGAAGACCTAGGTCAATGTTTCCCTAAATAACTCATGAAGAGGCAATAACCTCCTCTCTAAAAGCCAAATTATATAAGAATAAAAGACTAAGTGAAAAGAATTTAGCATTACATTTAGATCACCCAAACCATTTCAAGTTTTGGGGAGATCCTACACAAATTTATTTCCCTTCCTTGGACTAGGCACAACTTTCAAGTGAAAAGGCACTTTTGATATCCTCAATTCCCTATAAGGGATGAGGGAGAGAAGACATGCACTCTTCATTTTTGCATAAAAAACACACAAGCAATAAAAACTTTTAATGATTTTGAAATCTAAATGAGTGTCAATTCATGCACCAATTTAAATGCTTAAATAAGTTTTTTACTTAGCCCCTTGGCTTAGATTTGCAAAAAAAACTTGAAATAATTTCCATAAAACAACTTAACCAAAAACATCTATGTTCATTTTTAAGAACTAAAACTCAAATGTTCAATATTTAGACTAATTCATTTTAGGCACCAAAATGAAGTGTTAAAATAATTAGTAATGATAGGTTCATTTTAAGCATTAAAGTTAGATGTGCAAGATTTAATTTAAAAAAAATATAGCAACAAAATAAAGTGTGAATGACTTAGTTAATTCTTTTTAGGCACCAAAAATGAAATGTTACTAAGTATAAACTTGAAAAGGCATGTTTTATTCCCACCTTAGACCTATAAGGGTTAGAGATTTTTCCCCTAATTTGAAACACTTTCATTGGTGAGAAAATAAACTTTTAAAACATAGCTCTCAGGTTTTTATTTTTTTACAAAGAGACCAATGTTGGTCATCTATGATCAATTTCGGTTATTAGAGAGCTAATGTTGGTTGGTAATAACTGATATAAAATTATAGAGACCAAGATTGATTGCCTGTGAACCCAAAGACAAAACCAACATAATATAAAAAAACATTAGTTAGTCAATGGTTAGATAAAAACTTCTCAAAACCTGTAATGAGATGATTAGAAAAGGAATATAAATGCCAATGAAACCAAGAAATCACAAGTAAGAATACTAAAAAGATTCAATGTGAGTTTTTTAAATTGTGTTTCACCCTATGTCCTAACCAATGGTGGTCACCTAGAACTAATCTCAATTAGGTAGAACCAATGATGGTTTGGTATAACTAATGTTAGTTATGCATGATTGATGTCGGTCTCTATGTAGATTTGAATTAGCACAAAAATTTAAAATATAGAAAAAACAAAGATAAAACTAAAATTTTGATGATATTCAAGAATTAATTTGACAAATTATGATTTGCATCTTGGTCTCCTTAGTATTTGGGGTGCTTAGTGTCCCATCGTGTATTTCATTTATGATCATAGGAATTTGACTCAAGAGAGGAGGTTGGATCAAGTGTTAGTTGTCATATAAAATATTGAAATAAACACACTACAAGCATTGCATCTCTAGTCCTAGATCATAGGGGGAGCTTAGTGAACAAATAATAATTGAAAATATAGCTAAAAATCAAAATAAAAAAGATTTATTGCCTTCTTTGAATGCTCCAAAAGATGTGTTTATTTGTCTTTCTCGGCTTGTACTTAAAGAGTCTTTGGAAAATGGAGTTGTGTGGCTCCTTCTCTCATTGGAACCATAGTTGGATTGTTTTAATATGGCTTATCCATGAGGCTTGGCTTGTGATTTTTGCATTATAACAATATATATTTCAATATTTCCCCAAAACCTACATTATAACTTTAATATTTTCTAATCTCCCCAACTAAAGAGGCAAATGCTTGTATTTATAGGTTTAGGAACTAACCCCAACTCAAAGTGAGTTAAGGTGTAGTTAAAGCTTGGAATGTGTTCAAACCTAACTTAAGTGAGTTTATTAACCCCATTATATTCAAAAGGTGTCAAAACCTCATGATTAGTAATGAATAGGTATGGGTGAGATATTTTAGGATATTTGACAAATCACAAAAAGGTAATTATGAATTCTTAAGATATTCTTGATTATTGAATTTCCTTTTTTAGAATTTCATTAATTTATAATGGATAATTAAACTAGGCATTTAATTTGATTTTTCATTTTAGTTAATTATAATTAGGATTTTTAACATTTTTATATTTTATTTAATTTCATGTGTGTATTTTCCCCATTTAATAGGTTTATAGGCCAAATTACATGTTGTAATGTTGTAGAATGATTGAAAATGAATTTGTGAGAGGTTTTGTTGTTTATAGTAAGATACCTCAATTTGGGATGTATCAATATGATTCTAATCTTTAATGAGTGATTCACAATCAAATTTGGGGCATTTAGTGATTTTTAGGCTTAATTTTCAATGGTTGGTAAGAATCATTCTGAAGTCCAGTATGAAGCCATTGGTGGCCAATTTTAGGTGTCTACATAGACCATATGAGCTTTCCACTTCAGGATGTCCTAAAGATGTCATGGGATCATCTACATGAATCAAAATTCATGTAAAATGTCTATACAAGGGTTGTATATCTAAGTCACCATGACTATGTTTTGAGGTAAACTAGTAGTTCTTAGTGAGTGAGTTACAGAGGTGTTCTTGAAGCCTTATCTCCTTAATGGAAGTGTCTAATGAAATTATTAATGACCTTGAAGTCATGTATAATGTATATATGTAATTTTTTGATCATTTTTGAGAGTTTTAAGTATGTTTGAGCTTCATAATTGAAAGGAAAACTTTTTGGTGTACACAAACCTAATAAGACTGAGTACAATTGAGGGGTTTCATGATGGAGTTACATATAAGAGGTGTTATAGATATTAGATTATGTTTAATAAGATTTATTTTATTTATTTTTGAAATTATCTTGATGTATATATAGGTGTAGTCCTTTCCTATAGAACAAATGTTAACATGTTGATAAGAATGCCTAATGCAATTAGGTCTCCATGAGACCTAAAAGTGAAATGAGGTCTAATATAGTCGTGACAGACCAAAAGGGACTAAAAGGTCATTTGAATATTTTTTATGATATTTCCTAAGACATATTATATTGATGACCTTAGATTTTAATCATGTGTGGTCAACTAAGTGGTATATGAATAAGGAATGGTGTATATATATATATATATATATATATATATATATATATATATATATAAGGCAATTATAGGCCTATTTGAGTAAGCTTGGAGGAAGAAAATGGATTGATAAATAAATGAGCCTAAGAAGGTTGGTAAACATTTTTAAAAACATAATAAAATAAAACATAATAATTTCATGATGAACATATAGGTATTTTTCATATGAAAATTAGGGACACATGACCTATTTAGTCTTGAAGAGGGTCAGTTGAGCGAAGAAACCTAGAGGCAATTTTGAGAGATATCAAGTAGATCAGATTTAAAGGAGTGATTATTATCCCTTGAGAGACTATCATATTTGCATTAGATATTTTTTAGTTATTTATAATAGTGTATAGAGTAGATAGAGAGTTGAGTGGAAGAATAAAAAAAGAAGTGTGATTGACTAAGTTGGTGATTGAGGGAGTTGGAACTTCCTTACAGGTTAGAGATTGAAGAATTGGCCTTAGCTGAGTTGGTTCTTAGTAAAGAGGGATTTGGAGATGACTTGTAGTTTGGTACTTTCATAAGTGTATTTTTATTGAGACAGTGCTTGGTCATAGGTGGTTATATCCTCTTAGCAAGTAGGTGTTTTCTAAAGTCAAGTGGGTGCTTGATAAATTTAGGGTTGGTTCTCCATGTTGGGTTGATGTTAAAATAAATTGATACATTATATTATATGATAGGTTTTCTAGGATTTTTTTTAGTGATTTTTATTCCCCATGATGGTTTCCCATATATGTGATGTGTTATATTTTTTCATGTTCATTGGTTCTTAATGCATTGTTAGATCACTGTGTTGTTATCATAGTTCATAGATGAGTGGATGTAATTTATTAAATTTTTTTAAAGACTAATTAACCCCCCCCCCATCTTAGTCTTTGTGCTTCCAATAATTTGTATCAAATTTTGTTTCTTTGAAGCAGGCTTAGCAACTTGAAGAAGACTCTTAAATCATAAACATGTCTAGTAAACAAGCATAAGGAGGTTTCTTAACCAATAAGCCTCCTCTCTTCAATGGGACTAACTATGTATTTTGGAACATTAAAATTAATACTTGTCTCATATATTTAGGATATTACATATGTTAATAATTTTTTAAAGGATTCACTCCACAATCTACACCACTAATTAATACAACAAGAAATTAGGAAAGTGAGAACAACTCCAAGGAAATGAATTCCATCTTATGTTGTCTTTCAAAAGAAGAATTTATTAAGGTCATGTATTGTGATACAACCAAAGGTATTTGGGACAATTTGTAGACCATATATGAATGAGACACCAAATTTAAGTTGGAAAAGTTATAGACTCATCATAGGAAGTTTGGAAGTTTGAGAATCAATGAGGATGAAAACACTGCATCTTCTTTATTGAGAGTAGATGAAGTGGTAAATGTCATCATAGGTATAGGAGAGAATTTAAAATATTCATTATCAGTACAAAAGGTACTAAGATCCTTGAATTCTAAGTTTCATTTAAAAGTGTTTGTAGTAGAGGACATCAAAGATCTTAACACACTATAGATGGATGAGTTTCAAGGCATACTGACTACCTATGAAATGAGAAAAAGTGATGAGAGATCTTCCAAGAAGGAAGTTGCATTCAAAGTTGAGAAATGACAAGGTAATAAATCCAATTATGATGGCATATACATTGATGATGACAAGATAGAAGCCATGTTTGTCAAAAAACTAGGGAGAGGTTAAGGTAAGTATAAGTTCAAATTACCATTCAAATGTTTTAATTGTGTTAATATTGGTCACTTTGCATCTAAGTTTCCTAATAATGATAATAATGATTATGATGGAGAATATGATGAACATCATGGTGATGATAATAAGGTCTATAATCTTGATAAAATCAAGAAAGGGTCATTCAAAAATAAGAGAAGTTTCTATACCAAAGAAGATAGTAGCTCATTTGATGTGACACTAGTAAATCTGATAGTGATGATGAATGTAATAATCATGATAACAATGAAATCTTATTCATAACTAAGAAATAGAAAATGAGGGTTTATACAATTGGAAATGCATTATGGATGATGAATAATCAGATGAACAAGAGTCTAAAGTGAACCTTGAGGTAGAATTGGTGAGTGCTCTAGAGGAGTTAAAGTTCCAAAGAAGGAAGAATAAAAAACTAAGATAATTGGTTAAGATTTATGATGATCAAATCAATCTCCTTGAAGAGAGACTAAAAATTAACACCAATGAACATGAGGATATCATCAAATAGTTGTAAAATTATATTTAAATTGTCATTTAAGGTCTCAATACCAAGGAGGAAGAATGCATCAAGTTTGGAATAAAAATGGAATCCTTAAAGGTAGAAATGGATTAGGAAATAGTCAAGTTGAAGACATATTAGAGATTTGAGAAAAGTAATGAATTTATTGGTGATATTTAGAGTATTAAAAGGCCTCCACATAATAAAATAGGTCTTGGATTCAAGGAAGGAAAAATATATAACAAGGAGAGTCAGACCTCAAAGACCTATGAAGAAACTCTCCAAACTAAGACTCAAAGTGATTATCAAAAAGTCAAGAATACTAACATGAAATTCAACATAAAGAGACCAATCAAGCATCCCAATTAAAAATTTATTCTAATTACTTCAATGGTTATTTTTTTCTTTTCATGACTTTGGTCATAGAGTAAGTGATTGTAGAATGGTCTCAAGGAATGAGTTATCATGGGAACATAGGTGGAGTGATCAGTCAAGAGGTATGTATAAAAATTTTGTTTGCTACAATTATCATAATATGAGACACATTTCAAGATTATGTCCTAATCAAGTTATAAGTCCCTCAAGACTCAAAAAGGTATATGAAACTCCTAGAGTGTATGATAAGGTTCAAACATTGGTACGGAAGCCAAAGAAAGTCAAGACTAATCACATTGAGCCCAAGAGTCAAGATGGACTATTTGTTAGGGTAGAGAAAAGATCAAAAGTGAAGGAATGTTAATAACACTTTTTATCTACATGTATTAACATGAAAATTAAAGATAAGAATGATGACAAGGTGGATGAGTCAAATTCTTCAGTCAAGCTTAAGTGGATTCTAAGGAGGGACTATCAATCTCATGATTGTAAGATAGTTGAGCAGAGTGATTTGGAGATCTAGTAATCCCCTAAGTTCATGGATTTTTGA
The DNA here is from genome assembly GCA_037957365.1 of Torreya grandis. NCBI lineage: Eukaryota > Viridiplantae > Streptophyta > Pinopsida > Cupressales > Taxaceae > Torreya > Torreya grandis. The sequence goes on along the minus strand of JARHVA010000364.1, from coordinate 1,401,899 downwards.
GATCCCTAAGGAAAGGGGTGACTCCATTAGGTTTCATGGAGACAATTTTCTATCAATATAAGCATGAGTTTATAGTCAAAGAAGGATTCACTTTGATAGGATTCCAATTTGTTTGTATTGCAAGGTATGAGTTATTTTCTTTGTAGCTTGCATGTATGTGAAAAGGTGAAAGGGGTTTTGGTTAGTATGAGTATTGATTATGGGGATAAGTTCATGAGAGTCAATGTTATGGAATGTAAGTCTAAGCATAGGATTGTGTCTAGAGACATATGGAATATGGATAGTTCGGCAAGACCAATATGTCCCTAGAGACAAGTTGAATGTTGTTGATAGAGTTGGAAGTATGGTGAAATGTTATGTATATGATTGGTATATGAGAGGTAATTAAAACAAAATTATATGCTCCAAATAATAATTGATAGAATTATTTGTGTTGATAAGTGGCATTGGTATCAATATGCTTGAAGGATGTTGAGAAGGTCTGAGATTCCTAATGACTCAAGTAGTAAGCATAAGTTGTGAGGACAAAGGGGGAACTAATTAGATGATTCATTAGCTTTAAGAATGAATGTGATGGCCTAGTAAATGATCAAAGGTTTATATCAGAGACAAAGTGTTTCAAGTATACAAAGAGTTAGGGGGAGTTTTATACCTCTGTGTTGTATTAAGATAGAGATTAGAATCATGATTTCTTGAGTTATAGTTCAAGTATTCCAAACAATTGGTATGCACAAGGTGAGTTATTTTCAGCATTTATTTGTGTTTCTATTGAAGTTCAGGTCCAAGGATCATATGGAAATTTGTGGAATCCCCTTTGTCATTAATGTAAAAAAGGGGAGAATGACTAGATGGGAAATTTTCCATTTTGAAGTGATTTCACTTTTGTAGTGTGTTTGCCATGAATGTTCTTGCCATCAATGACAAAGGGAGGGTTTTGAAATGTTGTTGTCATTGATTTAAAAAAGGTACTTCATGTAAAGGTCAATTGATGTCAAAAGGGTGCATCATGTAAAGGAATAATGATCATTGATGTTAAAGGTATATTTGGGAAAGGTACTTTATATCTCAAAGGTTTATTTCATCAAGTGCTTGAGCATGGTAGTGACAATAAAAGAGTGTTACCATAAGTGTTTCCATGAGAGAGAAGAGTGTGGTCATGAAAGTTGTCATGATTTTTGTGAGCATGGAAGGTATAGGTCATGGAAAAGTGTTTTAAGACAACTAATTTCTAAATAGGAAACATATTGTATGAAGAGGTTTGCACAAGTCATTGATGTCATGACATAAAGAGTTTAAAGGTGAGCCATGTCAAATGATGCTTTTAAAGGCAAGAGATAATTTAAATTAAAGAGATAATTTGAAAACAAGAGATAATTTTAATACAAGATAGAATTTAAATAAGGCAACTAATGTCTTATAATTTCATGAAGGTATAGGTCAAGGTGTTAAAGGTGTTCAAGTGCATAGAAGAGAGATGTCAAGTCATATGAATCTTGGTCATGTGGTTTTAGGACTATGTGAGACTATGAGATATTGTTGTCACTAGAAAGAGAATGGTGTAGTGATATGAGTGTGTTTTGATGTCTTATGACTACTTTTTTATGTTTTGTTAAGGTCATGACATGGAAGGAACAGGTTAAGGTATCAAGTGTATTGAAAGATTGAGCCTAGTCATGGCATAGAGAATGTATGAGCTGGTGACATGATGAGGTGAGAGAAATAAAGCATGTGAGAGTTTGTATGGGATTGTTTAATCATGTGATTTAGGTTTATAATCATCCATTATAGTCTTAGGGTGAGCCTACAGGGGTAGAACCTGTTGATGATTTAAAATTGCACTTAATTATAATCAACAACAATGGGAAGTTTCAAGATATGGGAATTGCATCTTGAAACAACCTCCATATTTTTGAGAAGCTAGTTCTTTAAATTGAGTAGATACTAGGAAAAGGGATAGGAATTTAAATTAGAAACATAAATGCAAGAAATGAAGTCTAATCTATGGTGATGTACCTAAATGTAATTTGACCTTAATCTTGAGCACAGTGAGACTATATGTAGGATTCATTTACATTTAAGAGCAAACAAGTGCATGATCAATGTAAAAGATGGAAACTATAGAAATAGAGGCTCACAACATAGACTAATTTTGCTATGATATAGAAAATGTCAACAAAGGCATAGGGTTCAATCTTCTTATTTGAATTTTCAAGTCACATAAGAGGCACAGAAACACGTACATTTATGTGAACCTTCCAACTCAAGAAAATGAGACAAAAGCAAATAACATTCCTAATCACAGCTCTAGAAAGTCTACAACCTAGACTACTTTTGCAAATGACACAGATAATATCAAAAAAGGCATAAGGTTCAATCTTCTTATTTGAATTTTCCAATCACATAAGAGGCACAGAAACATGTACAATTATGTAAACCTTACAACTCAAGAAAATGAGACAAAAGCAAATGATATTACTTAGCCACAACTCTAGAAAGTCTAAACTTGTTACAATAATTCTCTCTCAAAAATTCTCTTTGATAATGGATCTCCTTATTTGGTGACCTTTGCACCCTTATTTATAGCCTTGGATCCACTCTAGATTATCTGCTTGTTCCCAATCTAATGGCCCAAATGAAATCTACCCTAACTGAAAGTGTCTAACAGAAGATATCTTATAGATTTTGAAATGCATTGTCTTCTCGCAGTTCATTGGCAGTAATAAATTGTAGGATGCTCCCTTCTCTTAAATTCTATGTAACATTTAGCCAATTTCTTAGAACCTTCAAGAAACACTGAAGGATGACATTTATCATGTTCCACAGCACCCATCAAAGACACGCGGCACTTTTCTTGTAACTTATACTCTTTTATGTCTTTGCTCAAGATCATTCTGCCTTTGACACTTGTCACTATCCATTTCCTCAAAACTTCAACAGCTTAAAATAAAATGAGACCTACAACATTTCTTACCTGAGTAACTTTAAAAGGGACACATGAATAGGTGGCAAACTCTGTTGCTTCATCAAAAGACATGTGGCAATCTATGCTTTACTCAGTTGGGATTATGTGGTGGTCTCCACTTCTTTTAGCTACCTTTTTAAAACCTATGGAAGATGACACTTGGCGGTCTCTGCTTTACTCTATTTATACCATAAAAACAAATGGGTCCCATTTCTCATTTACATGGTTAGTGACACCCGGTAGCTTTCACTTGCTTTAGACACAAAACTTGGGACCCACCACGGTCTTTACTATATCAGTGAAGCAAAGATGAAGATAAATTTGGACCGTGACACAAGGTGGCTTTCGCTTTCTTTTACTGGAGTATGTGGTAGCTTCCATTGCTTTTAGAAAAGCAACATTAAGACCTTCTATGACTGCCACTTGGCATTTTTTACTTGATCCTGATACTTAGCCTAAAAGAAAAAACCTTTTGCCAAAAAGAGATGAAACACGGGTGTTGATATGAAACTACAGACGATGACACTTGGCACTTTCCACTGAGCCACTATGAGACATGTGGCACATTCCATCCAACTCATAGAAAATATAAAAGGTGCCTCGAATGATGACACTTGGTTGTTTTCACTAGGAAGTATGCCTCAAATGATGACACTTATCAGCCTTTGCTTGATTTCAACACTTAGACAAAAATGAATCAAAAAGGAAAATAGAGCCCATGCTCTATTTCAAAACTCTGTCATCTCGGACCAAAGTATGCAAAGAAAAAAAATTGTAGTGCACGACTAAAAAAATAGGATGAAATGTAGAGTAATTTTTTACTCTACAGTTATTGGCGACCCCAAGGACTTTTGAGCCTGCTCGAAAAGAAACCACAACTCCTGCTAGATCAAAATTTCAAAATCACAGCTTTAACAATGTTGTCTGGTAGGTGGACCACTCTTCATCAGATAACCCTTGCTTACTCTATAATTCATTGAAGGCTAAATCAAGGTTAATAATATCCTTGTGTGAAAAATGTTGCAAAATTTGAACTGTAGCCTTCAATTTGAATTCGAGCTGGGAAACAGGAACCAAGATAGCTTCTACTTCAGGTATTGATGAACCATCCCTTAGATCTTGGAAAAATATTTGATCCTTCTATTTGGCCAATAGCAAAAGTTCAATTTCTTCTACCATCAACATAGTGTTGTCATCAAGAAATGGAGAAGGAAAACCTAGTTGTACTAGATCTTCAACATGCTGCTTCATTTCATTGATTCCTTCCTTCATGACATCTAGAAGCTCTCTACAGCGAGTGGCTGCCGAATTACAACTAAGAACCTCATTTACTTGCTTGGCAGTGACCATTCTATCATTGATTCCTGCTACTAACAGTGTTGCATCCATTACATCATACAACTTTTGTAGTAATGTTTTTGAGTCCATTACTCTCTCAAAGACTATAGCTAGAGTATTTACAACCGAACTCTCCACCTTTTTGCACAATTTGTGTGTATTTAGCAAGAAGGTGAGAGATGGCCTAAGCTTAATAATCTCTGAAGAGATTCTCTTCCACATAGATTCATATATCTCCTTTACTAGACTTTATACTCTGACACTCTTTGGCCTATCGGCCACCTCTAGTGTCAATTGTGCTACTCTCTATTGCTCTGAGTGAAATTGGGCTATTATGACTGCAACGTTATTCTATTTGGCCAACAACTTTTGTTGTAATTAGGTAACTTGTAGCAAGTGTTCCTCGCATTTTCTTTACAATTCTACCTTTTCATGCCTTAGGTTCATCACCACATCCTTTACCTGTGTGAGCCCTACCTTTAAAGAATCATTTTGGGCCTGAACTACTTGGTGAGTCTGAAGAGAAATAGTATTTTGTAACTATTTATTTATATTCTCTACCTCATTATTTTTGCTATTAATTTTTGAGGTCAAACTATTACAGTTTGTCTTTTCCTTGGCTAGCTCAACTTCCAGCTTCTATAGCCTCCTTGAAATCTTCAAGTAGTCTTTAGTAACTATAGAAGTGGATTCAGTTAGTAGCTCAACTTTGTCTTATGGCCTAAAGAGTGACATATTGATGGCCATTGCATTCATCATGTAATCTTTTGGTTGCATCTTCTCCATTGGCTTTATTACATTTGGTGACAAATGAGTCACCATTAATTGCTACTAGATGGCGTCAAATTGTGACCACAAATGGGGTGTAGCCAAAGCTTTAATCTCCTTAATCTTATTTTTCTCTCTTCAGGCTTCCCTTGCCTTCCTAGCAGCATTTGCTTGGGTCTAGAAGGTGGAAGGAGAGGTAATGTGCCCACCCACAAAAGGATGTCCCTGTGGTATACCATATTGAATAGCTAATTGTTGGCTATGGGTAATCTGAGGGGAAATTTTCTTGGGAATAGAAGGGGAGAAATGAGGTAATGTTAAGGCCTGAGGTGACACCAATGGGATGAAGTGGGAATGGGGGTGGCAAAAGTGGCAATGGAAGAAATAGACTAAGAAGGAGAGAGAGGAATAGTACTTACCTGAGGAGCAATTATAGTACCTTGTAATTGGCTATGTGGTGTGTCTGTCTCCTCTTTTGAAGTAAATTGAAACTGTACCCTCTTTCACTTCTTAGGTGTCTCTTCTTTTGGCTATATTTTTGCTCCTTTTAATGAGGCTTGTGGGGAACTAGGAATATCAATATTTGAGACTGATGGGGAGGCTTGTGATGGTGAAGGCACCATACTTTTCTACATTTCTATGGCATTGAGGGATAGAGGCCAAACTAATATAGTTGTTGCAGCTATAGTTTGCTTTGAGGCTTATGACTCTTGGCTTGACCCAGCCCTAGCTTCTTGTTCTTCACCCAATGTAGGCAAATTACCTGTCTCTGGGCTAGATACAGGGGAGAGATGACACTCATCCCATAGTTATTCCCATATTTCATTTGTGTCTACATTCCCAAAAGAATGGGTTATTTGACAAATTTCCTACCTATACTTCCAATAGGCCTCTACCTTCTCAGTATCCCAATATTTATTCTTTAATTCTCTCCTTAAGCCAGAAGTCATTCTAACTTTAGGATCATAATCTCTTTGCTTAACATAGAATGTATCCCATGGCCTATTCTGTGGAAGTGGCAAGTCTGTTAACTCAACATAAAATCTAGGAGCGTCTTCCCTAGGATTTTTCTTGGTTTCCCAAAAAGGGTGGCCCTCATGTGTAATTCTGATTATGACTCTATTATTTCTTATCTAGGATCCTATGAAATTGTTTGGGTCATAAACCCATTTGTCTTCTATTAAAAGGAAACCCATAAAGGCTAGCTTTCTGAGCAATACAAATTCAGCATCTCTAGTTTCCAAAACCATGTCATTGGTCATCCATGGTAAATTATACATTTTTCTTTTCCTCTTCCCTGAGCCAAATTCATTGTCAATTATGGATACCTATCTAGTGACTTCTAGAAATGCTAACCTAAGAGTCAAGATCTTAGGTAGAAATATTGGTTCCCCAGAAAAACCATGGACTCTTATAATGAGATGGTGGGATCTAAAATAAAAATAGCAAGGAATTACGTAACTAACGAGAAGATTTGAAACACTAGGGAATAATCTATTCATAATTGGTTTGGGACTAAGGTGGAAAAAAGAAGGAGTGACAAATACTTCCCAAAACTCATACGAGTCACTAGTCTTTGACAAAATCTGTGTCCATGCAGACACAGGAATGGTCCTTTGGAGATCAAAATTTGGGTCATACATATTAAGATAAATATGTTGGGCAAAGATTTTAGAGTTCTAAAAAGCATGAGGTGGAACAAATAGGAAAAATACCTGAACACTCTTTTTGATCTGAAATGGGCCAATTGTTCTACCATCGAGAAAGCAATTTGTTTAGAAAAGTCAAGATGATACTCTTGGGTTTTGTCAATGGACTTCAGCCTGAAAAGGATAGCCATTTATTTTGTATACACTGCCATGTCATCTTTCATGCCAAAGATGAGAGCCATCATAGACAATGTGTCTTGTCTAGCTTGTATGAATTGAGCTCTTGGTGTAGGGAGTGTGGGCACCATAGTGTCATCATCACCCATTTGTAACTCAGATCTCAAGAACCTTGTCTGAGTGTTGATATTTGCCCATATTCTTTGTATCTTAGCAATAGTGGGAAACATAGATGTACTATCACGATGTAGGGCTAACATATCCCTAATAGCTTGTGGTGTCATTTGCATTGTGAATGGGCCTCATTGAAATGTGCCTGAAGGTGCATGGAGCAAGTCTGCATATAATTCGACCAGGTCAGGGCATGAATGCATAGTTAAGACAATGAACTAAGCCAGTTGTGAGGTCCATATCTTCATGGTGAATGTTTCATATTGCCATATTTTAGCCCTCTGTAGACACCTTTGATGTGATCCTTCTCTAATATTTTTTCTACTGGCTCTCTAAAGAATTGGATCCATGATGCCATCTGCATAATCTTTTATTTTCGGTAAATCACTTGCTGGACCAGCTTCAGGAAACTTGGTCCTTGGATAGGCCTTCAATGATTATGCAGGAGCTAAAGCATATGATTTACTTTCAAGAAACTTATCAATGGATTCATACATCCCAACTCCTTGTTGTGAAGATTGTGCCCCCTCCATCTTTGTATCTTCTCTGTGGTAACTTGTATGAACTTTTGCAAAATAGAGATACTTTCGCTGAAGCAAGTTTACTAAGCACAGAAAATGCAAGTAGCATGATATTTTTCATGCAGATGTAAGAATGTTTGAGATCTTGTAAACTGTAAACCTTGCTAAGAGGTATTTATTGACCAATCAAGTCTCAAAATGGCATTAAACTTGGATAACCATTAGTATATCCTACTCAATCTTTATGGAATAGTGGGATGGGCATGTTATGCAATTTGGGAGACATGCAATGTATTGGAGAATTTTTGAAAATTTTGAAATTTTTGATCTATCGACTAAGTGTTCAAAGAACACTTATTTAAAAGAAAATCAGGAAAATAAAAAATGGGAAAACAAAGTAGGAAAACAAAGCAATACGAAAAAGGGAAACTACCTAACTATAATACATAGTATCTTTACCTCTCTCCTAGATCAAAAGAATTTCTAAAGTCTCTTTCATGACAAGCCAACTTATGTTGCCATACAAGTAGTCGAATTGGATATAGCTTTGTTGAATTGCCCTCTGTGTATGCCTCATTAATTTGCCTGCATTCAAATGAGTCTGAGTCAAACATGCTTCCAATGGAAACCTTTTGACATATATCATTTATTGACTTAACTCTTTCTATTGCAAACTCTAGTTCTATCATATGATCATCTTTTTTCATGACTTCAAAATTACCAATATCTTGAAATGATAATTTTGAAAGTTTGCAATAATTTTGCACATGTAATTGAGGCTCATTGTTGTTCTGTTCCTCTATAACCGGTTCATAGCTATCTTGAAAAATGGCATAACCTGACCCAATGATTTCAAACAAATAATTTAAATCATGGTCCAAGAAATGTCCATGCTCCTCCACATTATCTTGTAAAGTAAGAAGAAAATCAAAAATTATTTCTTCTTCATCAGAAGTCAAGGTATATGCTTGTGATTTCTCACTGGGAATCTAGAATTCATAAGAGGTGTCTTTTGACTTTTTTTCCTCTAAAACATTTGGGACCTTATGATCTTCATCAAATATAACATAAGTACCCAGACCAATAGAGTCATAATTTCCATATGGGTCACTTTGCATTATAGCTAATAAATGATCATTTTCTTCTTCTTGATTATAACCAATCCATTCACCTAGTTCCTCAACAAAAACCCTTTCTTCTTTATTCATCATGGCATGAGCTTCCTCTAACTTTGTAGTGGGTTCATTGGTGATATGATCCTTATATAATGGCTTAGATAATGTCTTCATATTTGAACCATATTTGGTTCTTAAGATGAGATGAGACCAATAAAGGGACATATACCCTCCTATCTTGGCTATAAAGTCTCTTGATAAACATAAGCCAAAAATAAGAGGTATATCTATCACTACTACATCCTAATTTACAATTATATTGGGACACACATAATTTTAATTAGAGTTGTTTGATTCTCCCTATGGTTTGTACTACTTTACCATCTAGCTGTATGACTCCTTTAGTGAGTGGTTCATACTTAATTTCTAAAGCATCAGCTATCTACTTGGGCATTACTATGGTACTAGCCCTTGAATCAATTATTACATTATGCAGTAGTTTCTTGCCAACTATTAAAGTTAAATAAAAGGGATTCGATTTAGATTTGCTTACCTCTGTTGTATTATTCACTAGGGCTATTGTCTCCAGATGGACTGTATCTTTGAGCTTTTCTTTTCCAGTAGGTCCTTCTTTGGTAACAGTACCTTTAGGCACTACTTGGCCTTGCAGAGCTTCTTGTAGTAGTGTTTTCTATTTAGGAATAGCTAATATATCCCATATTGATACTTGTGCTAGAGTCTTTTTTAATTGATCCACCACATTCATTGGTCCAAAAGTTTGAATTCTTGGAGGATTAGGATATCTTGTCTTTCTTTGAACTTTCTTAAGAACTTCTTGATGATGTACTAGCTGAAGCATTTCTTGTCTAACAACTGAGTGTTGATTACATCAAAATGACAGATTCTCCATAACTTCATTGTTTACAATTTTAGGCTATTCCAGCATTCTTCTCTTTGATCTAGTACAGTAGTTTGATTACACCACTGATTTCTTGGAAATAGAAGCTTCATTCAAAAGTACTAATTCTTCATCTTCAACCCATGAGGACAAAGCATATTTTGGGGCTATTTCTTCCTCTTGTTGCAAGGACATCCCTTGCATCTGAGCCACTAGGATTGAATTTTGCATACCAAGAGACTGGTAAGCTTGATTGTCATTGGAACTTGCAAATTGACCATCCATTCTTCTTTGCTCTGCCACCTTTTGTTGTAGATTACCCATAGGACAATCTCTAAGTGAATGAGCATTATTGCAAGGGAAACACCAGGCATTAGTATTATCCACATAGTTATTTTGCCCTAGAATAATCTCCCTATTTGAATTGGGAGGAATACTCTGTGAGGGTGTGGGGATTGCAACCAATTGGTTTGATGGTTGATGGTTAGTTTGTCTTGGAGGACCCTGATATTGGTTTGACTAAGATGAAAATTTGTTTCCTTGATAGCCTTGATATGGAGGCTTAGTCTTTTTATATTGATTAGCTCATTAGAAAATGTCCTTAGGATATTCTTGATATCATCCAGCTCAGATGACTGAGTGGGGACAATTTCTTTAGCAGATGGTTGAGGTTAATTATACATAGACATAGGTGGGCTTACAGATTTAGGAACTTCTTGAGGTAATGGCAAGGAAATTTTTGGGAACATGGGCATGGGAGGCCTTAAAAGTAACTTTCCAACATCTATTAAATTGTTCTCAACTCTGATCACATATTCATAAGCCTCTGGCAAAGTGTGTCCTCTAAGTGACTAAATCATAATAGATGTATCTGAATTCAAAGCTTTAAGATAAAACACTATGGCCATACCTAGTAATGGTCTAGCTGTAACAGGGATTATATCCCAAGTCTTTTGAAATCTAGAATTGAAGTCAGTCATGGCTTCTTGTGGTCCCCTTTGAATGGTAATCAATTGCTGTAATAAAGAAGACTTATCACCCTTCTCTGTGAATCTTTCAAAGAAAATATCTCTGAGCTCATCCCATGTAGAAATGGTATTTGGGGTCAGGGACTTGTACCATTCTAAAGCTTTTCCTTTAAAAGAAGCTACTAATAATCTTATAGCCACATTTTTTGTGTGACAACATGTATAGCACAAACATCTAATACATCTTGAAGATGTTCCTTAGGTGTTTTAAAGTCTTGCCCACTGAATTTGGGAAGAGCTTTTAAGGCATTCACTGGGATAGGGTCCCAAATGGCTGGTGGTATTAGGAGAATTACAATGTAAAAGATGGAAATAATAGAAACAAAGGCTCACAACATAGACTACTTTTGCTATGATACAAAAAATGTCAACAAAGGCATAGGGTTCAATCTTCTTATTTGAATTTTCAAGTCACATAAGAGGCATAGAAACATGTACAGTTATGTAAACCTTCCAACTCAAGAAAATGAGACAAAAGCAAATGGCATTCCTAATCACAGCTCTAGAAATTCTACAGCCTAGACTACTTTTGCAAATGACACAGATAATATCAACAAAGGCATAGGGTTCAATCTTCTTATTTGAATTTTACAATCACATATGAGGTGCAAAAATATGTACAGTTATGTAAACCTTCCAACTCAAGAAAATGAGACAAAAGCAAATGACATTCCTAATCACAGCTCTAGAAAGTCTACAACCTAGACTACTTTTACAAATGACACAGATAATATCAACAAAGGCATAGGGTTCAATCTTCTTATTTGAATTTTCCAATCACATAAGAGGCACAAAAACATGTACAGTTATGTAAACCTTCCAACTCAATAAATGAGACAAAAGCAAATGATATTACTTAGCCACAACTCTAGAAAGTCTAAACTTGTTACAATAATTTTCTCTCAAAAATTCTCTCTGATAATGGATCTCCTTATCTGGTGACCTCTGTACCCTTATTTATATCCTTGGATCCACTCTAAATTGTCTTCTTGTTCCCAATCTAATAGCCCAAATGAAATCTACCCCAACTGAAAGTGTCTAACAGAAGATATCTTATAGATTCTGAAATGCATTGTCTTCTGGTAGTTTATTGGCTGTAACAGATTACAGGATGCTCCCTTCTCTTAAATGCTATGTAACACTTAGCCAATTTCTTGAAACCTTTAGGGAACACCAAAGGATGACATTTTTCATGTTTCATAGCACCCATCGAAGACATGCGGCACTTTTCACGTAATTTATACTCTTTTATGTCTTTGCTCAGGATTGTTCTGCCTTTGACACTTGTTATCCGCTTCCTCAAAACTTCAATAGCTTAAAAGAAAATTAGACCTATAGCATTTCTTACCTGAGTAAATTTAAAAGGGACACAGGAACAGGTGGTAAACTTTGCTACTTCATCAAAAGACATGTGGCAATCTCCACTTTACTCAGCTGGGATTATGTGGTGGTCTCTACTTCTTTTAGCTACCTTTTTAAAACCTATGGAAGATGACACTTGGTGGTATCCACTTTACTTTGTTTATACCATAGAAACAAATGGGTCTCATTTCTCATTTACATGGTTAGCAACACCTGGCGGCTTCCACTTGCTTTAGACACAAAACTTGGGACCCACCACGGTCTTTGCTATATCAGTGAAGCAAAGATGAAGATAAATTTGGACCATGACACGTGGTGGATTTCAATTTCTTTTGCTAGAGTACATGGTAGCTTCCATTTCTTTTAGAAAATCAACATTGAGACCTTCCATGATTGCCACTTGGAGTTTTCCACTTGATCCTGATACTTAGCCTAAAAGAAAAAACCTTTCACCAAAAAGAGATGAAATGCGGGTGCCAATATGAAACTACAGATGATGACACTTGGCACTTTTTGTTGAGCTGATATGAGACATGTGGCACATTCCAACCAACTTATATAAAATATAAAAGGTGCCTCAGATGATGACACTTGGTTTTTTCCACTAGGAAGTATGCCTCAGATGATGACACTTGTCAGCCTCCTCTTGATTTCAACACTTAGACAAAAATGAATCAAAAAGGAAAATAGAGCCCATGCTCTATTTCAAAACTCCACCATCTCAGACCAAAGTATGTGAAGACAAAAAATTTGTGGCATGTGACTGAAAAAATAGGATGAAATGTAGAGTAATTTTTTACTCTACAGAACCTTTAGACCAAGTTTGCACCTAAACCACTCCTAGACCCTACCTAGAATAATGAGGTATGAAGATCAATTTTCAAGTAAACTTTGCATATGTGAGAATGGAAATAGGTATGAAATGTTTTTTTAAGGATTTTCACAAATTTTGAGGCCATGATTTAAATGGAATTACAAGAAACACTATCTTAGGCCTTATTGAGTTCACAAAATGAGGTCTAAAGACCTGAGAGGCACTTTTAGATGTTTATTAACATTTTTAACCTCTACATAGGAATTTGATATATTAAATAGACATGGTTAAGGTTCCTATATAATATATCTAAGCATTGGTTTTATATTTAAGGGGCATTCCTTTATGAACAATTATTAACACCAAAACCTATGTTAAACCTTCCTAAAACCCTAACAAGGATCTGATGTGGAATATATTGATAACAATAGAATATAATTGTCTCAAATACCTATAAAAAATATTTTATCATGTATTCACTCTCCCAAGTACTTCCATGTGGTGGTGGTTATTTAGATGAGAGAGAAAATGCATAGATACAGGCTTATTTGTGAAGAATTTGTTATAGTAGTCAAATGCTACATTGGTAAAGAAAAATATGAATGGGAAAAGAATATAGAGACTCAATTAATTACCATTAAGTTTTTTTAATAGGTTCCACCCTTCAATTATTCTAAACTAGTCATCTAATTTAGCCAATCACTAACAAGCCTAATGAAGTAAATAGTGAAAAACCTAGGCAAAAATGAGAAGATGAATTGTAGTGTGTTTTCATGATAGAATGATGAAAATAAGTGCATGGAGATGTATTTAAATAATTTTAATTCATTTATATTATTAAAATAATTTTTATAGGTTAGTGAATATGGTTTAAAGTTACTCACAAGTTGACATGTTTGATTCAGATAAGATAGATTGATATGAGATCAAGAAATTGGTATGCAAGACCAATATTTGTCAATAGACCATATGTGTTTTCCACTTGAGGATGTATTTAGGATATATTAATAATAATTCATTTAAATTTTATATACAATTTTTATAGTTCTAAGTCACCATGACTGTGTTTGTATGTAAACTAACAGTTTTGAGTGAGTTGCAAAGGTGTTATTGAAGCCTTATCTCCTAAGTGGAAGTTTATAATGAAATTGGTAATGACCCTGAGGTCATTTATATTTTGTATATTTAATTTTTTTATCATATTTTATTGGCTTAAGTATGTTTAATCTTTAAAATTTAAAGTCATACTTTTTGGTGCACACAAGCCTAATAGGACTGAGTACTATTGAGGGGTTTCATGATAGAATTGGATATAAAAGGTTTTATGGATATAAGAGGATATTTATTAAGGTATATTTTTTTTTTGTTTTAAATTTAATTTATGTCTTTATAGTTTTAATTCTTTCCAATAGATCAAATGGTATGGTGTTGATAAGAAGGCCTAATGCAATTAGGTCTCCATGAGACCTAAAAGTGAAATGAGGTCTAATAGAGTCATGATAGAACAAAAATGACTCAAAGGTAATTTGAATATTGTTTATGATATATCTAAGACCTATTTTATGGCCTAAATAAGAGTTTAATGGTGTGTCTATGACTAAATGGTATATGAACAAGGAATGGTATACACACAAGCTAGTTTTAGGCCTATTTGAGTAAGCTTAGAGGAAGCAAATGTATTCATAAATCCATGAGCCTTAGAAGGTTGGGAAACATGTTTTAAACCATAATAAAAGAGTATATATTCATTTAATTATTAAAATACATGTATATTATGTATGAATATCAAGGACACATGACCTATTTAATCTTGAAGAGGGCTAGTTGAACAAAACAACCTAAAGGTAGATTTGAGAGAGATCAAGTGGAGTAGAGTTGAAAGAGTGATTATTGTCCATTTAGATAATATCAAAGTTTCATAAGATATATGTTAATAATTTGTGATATTATATAGAGTATACATATATTTGAGTGGAATAGTAGAAGAAAGAAGTGTGATTGATGAAGTTGGTGCTTGAGGGAGTTAAAGCTTCCTTGTAGGTTAGCTTGAAAAATTAGTCTTGGATAAGTTAGTGCTTGGTCAAGAAAGAGTTGGAGTTAAATTTTGGTGATTTCATAATTATCCTTTTACTAAGTTTTTACTTTTTCATAGGGGGTTGTATCATCCTAGTAAGTAGGTGTTTTCTAATGTCTAGTGGGTGCTTGATAAATTTAGGGTTGGTGCTCAACTAAATTGATACATTGTATTATAGGATAGGTTTTACAAACTTTGTTTCAGTGTATTTTATTTCCCATGAGGTTTTATAACATATTTTATGTGTTATCCATTTTAATTCTCATTGGTTCTTAATTAATTCCTATATCATTATTTTGTTATCATAGTTCATAGATGAGAGGATGTAATTGTTTGAAATTTTTTGAAGACTGATTCAACCCCAACCCTTCTCAATCATTGTGTTTCCAATAATATTTATGACATAATTTTTTTTTAAATAATGATAATGACTATTTATATCATCTTATACTAATTTTTGAAAGATGAAGGCAATATGATATCTTTATAAACTACAAGAAGTGTGTTTTTATAGTTCATGAGGGTAAGCTCTTAAGTCACATTTTCTCTAAATATGGTCTTACCATAGATCCTAAAAAAGTGAGTTTTATATTTCCTTTGTTTTTTCCCAAGAATAATAAATGTTTTCAATTTTTTCTTGGGAAAATTACTTTTGTTATAAGATTCATACCTAGTTTTGTTAACCTTGTGAAGCCTATAACAACCATGTTGAAGAAGCACTAAGCCTTTAATTGGACCAAAGAAGGAAAAAATAGTTTTGAGGTTATTAAGAAATATATTTCCCAAGAACCTATATTTATCAATCCTAATTTTTTAAAGGATTTAATCATGTATGCTTTCTCTAATATTGACACCACCTCAACCATGTTGATGCAGTAGAATAGTGAAGGTCTTGAGTAACCTATTGCCTTATTTAGCCAAGGGATAGAATATTATGTAGAAAGATACACCTATTTATAGAATAAAGTGTTTTAAATCATAATAAACCTTAATAATTTTATTCATATTCATGTAAAGCATGTACAAAGAAAACATCTTTAACCTTGTGTCTTAATACAACTCCCTTAAGCAATGCTTATAAGACCACTTCTTTATGTAAGATTCTTGTTTTCACAAGTAAATCCATGGTTTTAAAAAAATTATTATTGCTATCATGTTCAATAAAATATCTCTATTGTCTCAATCCCATTCATCAACTTACCAACTCTCTACTCACACCCTTACACCACTCTGCATACAATTCTCATACTTCTACTAGCCTTGTTTCACTCAAAATCCTTTTTTTATGGACTTGTACCTTCATATATCTAAGTTATGACAATTTTTTATAACACAATTTATTGATTTTTTCCTATCCCCAAGTATAAATTCCAAACTCATTCTTTAAATCCATTTTCTCCCTTTGATTTGCTCATTATTTCCTTTAATTAGGTCTCTTAGGGTGATCTTTAGAAATAGTCACTCATTTCCATAATTAGAGGTAATTTAACACAAAAACAATCTTAAAATGTCTTTTCCCTCATATAAACACACCTATACTCCAAATTGTTTGAATATTGGCTGATAGAAACTATTTATTTTCTATAAACCTTATAATTAAGGCTTCTTGTCTCAGCCCTTGGCTGAGAGCAAATAATATTTCACTATGGTTATTATGAAGGTTTTAAATATATAAAACAATACTCCTTAGGTTTTTATATACCTACCTCAACTATTTAAATCATTGGTTTCACTCATCTAATACACTGCTAAATAATTAATAACACTTTTGTACTTGACTATGTGTTGAAATAGCATCCTATAGGTCTGTTTGTAGACATTTAATATTATAATACACTATTACTCAAAACAAACATTATATAAATATTAAAATTAATCATTAAAACTTACTAATATGTTCTCCAACACTATAACCTGATTCTTTAGTTATATCTTCTAAATTTCTAATACATAATTCACTTGAGCAACATCTCCTTTACAGAATAGAGGGTTATGTTTGGATTGCATATAGTTATAAGATGATATTTTTATTTATGATTCTTACCACATCAAAATAATTCAATCCTTATTCATAAATAAATAATATAATTTTTCAATCTTATTTATGAACTTTTTTGATACCTACAGTCTTTAATTAA
Source organism: Torreya grandis (assembly GCA_037957365.1). Taxonomy (NCBI): domain Eukaryota; kingdom Viridiplantae; phylum Streptophyta; class Pinopsida; order Cupressales; family Taxaceae; genus Torreya; species Torreya grandis. The sequence goes on along the minus strand of JARHVA010000364.1, from coordinate 1,384,884 downwards.
GACACACAACATAAGGGTCTATGTATACAAAACTTAGAATACCAAATGTTTCTATTTTAAACCATTTAAAATATAAAATAAAACAAAATATTCAAAACTCAATAAATAACACATATAACCATTATCAAATGTCATTTGAACATTTTTCAGGCAATGCTCAATCTACAACCAATCAATACTTTAAGAACAGGGTTTGAGTAACTATATTTCTTTTATCAGAATTCTAATTTTGTGTATCTTGGAGAAAATATTCACTATATAAACACTTATTAAATTCCAAACACATTTTTAATCATTTAACATAGTCAACCATTAATCATCAAAACATATACATTGTAAACAATAGTCATCATTTTAAACAATAGGGCATGTATGTGTTAAGTTTACAAACTAGGTTTCTCTCTTTCCTCAGTCTCTTTGAAATTTATTTAAAATCAAACTTTCAAGAAAAATAAATAATTCATATAATAAAATTATCAACATCATTATTTCATCAACATCTCACATGCAACCAACAATAATAGTGAATGACCCTAAATAGGGTCTGTGCAAACCCTTTATTCAAAAACTAGAGTTTTTCCATACTAAAACATTATTTTTGTCTTCATTATAAAAATTCTCATTACATTATACATTAAAATTTAATATGACTCCCTCCACCAAAACTAACTCAATACTCCTAAAAATTGACATATAACTGATTCTTTCAACTTTTCCTTCTGAATGGTCTGTTGCTTACATTGCACTTTTATGATTTTACATATTATGACTAATTTTTACCTTGACCTTATGACTCATGAACATGTTATGAAATTATATAGGGTCTAAATTCCCTTGACATGTTACACATCTCCCACCTTCACAAATTACACATAAGTCCTTATATAAAGCTTAACAAAAATTTGAATTTTCAAATAGGAACTTTTGGTAAGAAAAAGCATAATTTGAATTATATGCCTTTTTATACCTACTATAATTATCATATAAACTTCCTAAGACCTATATAAAATAGAATACATATAATATAAAAACTTAATACCAAAAATGGATCATCTTGGGGTCATCATGGGATGCCCTGCATCATACTACCAAGCTGAAGAATCTTTGCCACATGTATGGAATGATGCATTTGGTATATGTTATTTCCTACATACATTTAACTCCTCTTGAATTTGTATACCTCCACTTACCTATCATAAAGGTGTACATTCTCTTGTTCCCCACATCTAGGCCTCATCTACTTCATCTTCATACCTACACATGAAACAATAATGATAAACAAAATATATCTACTTCCAACATTCTCTTACCATGTAGGTGTCTTCCAATCTTATTTTTCTCTAATATAATCCACCTTCTTATTCACTCCACTATCAACCACTAATAAAAATATGAATTCATATTACTTCATCAATACTCCTTATAGTTCCCATTCTATCTCATGCACTACTTGTGCTTGTCCTTCTTCTTGTTGTTGTACATCATCATCTTCATGGCTAATTTCTAACTTCTACACATTCATAGGTTTCATACTCTATTTTACTATCACATCTCTTTGATTTACACCATAAGTCTACTAAATAAGGCTTAATTATTTGACTTCCTCTTCTTTTTCAATTCTCTTTTGAAAAAAATTGTGTTTATTCACTATCTCTTCTTTGGCTACCTACTCCTTACCTATATTTCCACCACAAATCAATTCATTAGACACAACACTTTGATCTTTATCCTTGTACATTTCATTCATCTTCTCATTCACCTTTTTGGTGTCATATCCAAACCATATCCTTTCCATCTCATCTATAATGTCAAACTATATCTTGTTGTCCTTTCTTTCATGCATTTGACTTCCATGATTGTATTCTTGTATTATCTCACTCTTCACTTTCTTTTCTTCCTTTGGTACCTTGACCAATCCTAAACCTTCCATAGCTTTATCCCAACATTGCATCATCATCATGAGTCTTTCATCCTTGCTTCCCTCTTCATATTTCAAAGGTAATAGTACATATACCTCATCATCTTACTTAACATCATATGCATTTCCCTTCCCATCATGTATGGCATGTCTATCATACTACCCTGGCCTCCCTAGTAGCACATGATATATGTCCATAGGCATAATATCACCTAATAAACTATATCTATATCCACCTATCTGAAACTCAGCCTAACTTTGTCCACTTAATAGTGTATGGTGTCTTCTCTGAACCCATGTAATTATGTATGGCTCTGGATGTGGAATTCTCTTCAACCTCAAATTTTGCACCATCTCTAATGAAACTATAATGTTAGTACTACCACCATCAATAACCAAATTACATACCTTACCATGGGCCTTAAATCTTATTGTAAACAAGCTTCTCCTTTGGATTGGTTCCATGCTTTGTTTCTACTGCATTAATACTCTCCTCATGAGCAATGACTCATTCTTGTCATGTCCTCTATCCTTTTTCATCTTTATCACTCTCTTTTATTGCATAATACTATTCATACATCTAGACACTCTACTACCCTATGTCCATAATTATTGAAGTTCCAACATTACCCTTAAAATCTTTTTCTTGGTCCTTGTCTCAATGGACTTTCATCTCTCCTCAACATGCCATCTATAAATTTTCTAATCTCTCTTGCACGGTGTTATCACATGCCATATTGTACTACTGCATGCACTTGTGATCTTTTTTGTACCACTTTTTTATTCTTTCTCTCTTCCATTCTTGCTTTAAAAAATTCACCTTGATTCCTATCATCACCTCTTTCTTCTCTTTTCCTGATAATATCCTCTATAGCCTCCATTCTCATCATCAATAAAGCAATCATCTAATTCACTCGTTCTACCAAACTCTTGAGCATATCATAATCTTCTTTGTTTGCTCTCTTCATGGAGCACTATCTCTAATCACCTATCCTATAATTTAATTCACAACACATTGTTAATCATTTCCACATTCCATAAAATCTTTCCCTAAGCTATGATACCAAAATGATGCAGAGCATGTACAAAGAAAACATTTTTAACCTTGTGTCTTAATCTAACTCCCTTAAGTAATGTTTATAAGACCACTTTTTTATGCAAGATTCTTGATTTCACAATTCAATATATGGTTTCTATATTATTTTTTCTTGTTATCAACTTCAATAAGGTCTCTCTACTATCTCAATCCCATTCATCAGCTTACCAACTCTCTACTCATACCCTTACACCACTCTACATACAATTCTCATACTTCTACTAGCCATGTTTCTCTTAAAATCCTTTTTGTAAGAGCATGTACCTTCATATATCTAAGTTATGAAACTTTTTTATAACACAATTTATTTATTTCTTACTATCCCCAAACTTTAAATTCCAAACTCATTCTTTAAATCCCTTTTCTCCCTTTGATTTGCTCATTGTTTTCCTTAATTAGGTTTCCTAGGGTGCCATTTACAAACAAAAATTACTTTCTATAATTATATGTAATTTAACACAAAAATAATATTAAAATCTATTTTCCCTCATCCAAACACACCTATACCCCAAGTTTTGTGAATATTGGCTAGTGGAAACTATTTATTTTCTACAAACCCTAAAATTAGGGATTCTTGTCTCAATTTCATAATGAGAGCAAATAATATTTCAAGATGGCTGTTATGAAGGGTTTAAATATCTTGAAAAATATTCCTTGTGTCTATATATACCTAACTCAACTATTTAAATCATTGGTTTCACTCATCTAATACATTGCTAAACAATTTATAGCACTTTTGTACTTGATTATGTGTTGAATTAACATCCTACAATTATATTTACAAACATATAAGATTATAAAACATTATTAATCAAACCAAAAATTACATAAATATTAAAATTATTCAATAAAACTTACTAATATGTTATCCAACACTACAACCTGATGCTTTGGTTATATCTTCTCAAGTTCTCATACACAACTCACCTGAGCAACATCTCCTCTATAAAAAATAGGGTTATGTTTAGAATACATATAGTTATAATATTTAATTTTTATTTGAGTCTTAACTCCTCAATATCATTCAATAATTAGTTATAAACAAATAATATAATCTACCAATCTTGGTTATGAACTTTCTTGATACCTATAATCTTCAATTAAGACACACAACATAGGGGTCTATGTATACAAAACTCGGAATACCAAATGGTTCTATTATCAACCCTAAAAACTATAACCTCAAAAAAAAAATTAAAAACTACATCAATAACACATATAACCATTATAAAAATTCATTTTAACATTTATCAAGAAATACTCAATCTACAACCAGTCAATACTTTAAAAGCAGGGTTTTAGTAACTATCTTTCTTTGATCAGAATTATCCTTTTGTGTATCTTGGAGAAAATAGTAACTATATAAAAATATTACCTTAAAAACAAATTTTGAATAATTTTACATAGTCAACCATTAATAATCAAAATATATACATTGTAAACAATAGTTATCATTTTAACCAATAGGGTCTGTATGTGTTAAGTTTACAAAACAAGTTTCCCTCTTTCCTCAGTCTCTTTAAAATTTATTTACAATCACAATTGAAATAAACATTAATAACACATATAATACAAATATCAAGATCATTATTTCATCAACATCTCACATGCAAGCAACAATAATAATGAATGACCCCAAACAGGGTTTGTGTAAACCCTTTATTCAAAAAAGGAAGTTTTTTCATACTAAAAAATTATTTTTTTATTCATTATAAAAAGTGTCATTACATTCTCCATTAGAATTTAATCTGACTCCCTCCACCAAAAATAACTCAAGACTCCTAAAAATTGACATATAACTAATTCTTGCAACTTTTCCCTCCGAATGGTCTCTTGCTTAAATTACACTTTTATGATTTTACATATTATGATTAATTTGTACCTTGACCTTATGACTCATGAACATGTTATTAAATTATATAGGGTATAAATCCCATCTACATGTTACACATATCCCACCTTCAAAAATTACACATAAGTCCTAATATAAGGCTTACAAAAATTTGAATTTTTAAATAGGAATTTTTGGTGGGAAAAAGCATAATTTGAATTATATGCCTCTTAGACCTACTATAATTATCCTATGGACTTCATAAGATATATATAAACTGTAATAAATATAATATAACAAACTAATAACAAAAATGGATCATCTTGGGGTCATCATGGGATGCCCCTACATCATACTACCAAGCTAAAGAATCTTTTCCACATGTATGGAATGATGCACTTGGTATATGTTGTTGCTTGCATGAATTGAACTCTTCTTGAAGTTTTATACCTTCACTTACCTCTCATAGAGGTGTACATTCTCTTGGGTGCCACATCTATGCCTCCTCTACATCATATTCATACCTACACATGAAACAACAATTTTAAACAAAACATATCTACAGCCAACATTCTCTTGCCATGCAGGTTTCTTCCAATTTTCCTCTTCTCTAATATGATCCACCTTCTTATTCACTTCATTATAAACCACTAATACAATTATTAATTCATATTACTTCACCAATACTCTTTGTGTTTCCCATTCTATCTCATGCACTACTTATGCTTGTCCTTGTTCTTGTTATTGTACATCATCATCTTCATGGATAATCTCTAACTTATACACATTCATAGGTTGTATACTCTTTTGTACTATCTCATCTCTTTGATTCCCCTCATAATATTCTTGCATAAGTCTCAATTCTTTGAATTCATCTTCTTATTCAATTATCTTTTGAAAACATTTATGTTTATTCACTATCTCTTCTTTGGTTGCCTACTCCCTACCTATATTTACACCACAAATCAATTGATTAGACACAACACTTGGAGATTTATCCTTAAAAATTTAATTCATATTCTAATTCACTTTTTTGGTGTCATATCTAAACCATTTCCTTTCCATCTCAGTTTTTATGTCAAACTCTATCCTATTGTCCTCTCTTTCATGCACTTGGCTACCATGCTTGCATTCTTTTATTATCCCACTCTTCACTTTATTTTCTTACTTTAGTATCTTGACCAATCCTAAACCTTCTATATCTTTATTCCAACATTACATCATCATCATAATTCTTTCATCCTTTATTCCCTCTACATCTTTCAAAGGTAATAGTACATATACCTCATCATCTTGCTTAACAATATATGTATTTCCCTTCCTATCATGTATGGCATGTCTATCATACTACCATGACCTCCCTAGTAACACATGATAGATGTATATAGGCATAATATCACCTAATACACTATCTTTATATCCACTTATCTAAAACTCAACCTAGTTTTTTTCACTTACTAGTATATGGTGGCCTCTCTAAACCCATGCAATTTTGTATGGCTCTAGATGTGGCATTCTATTCAACCTCAACTTATGTACCATCTCTAATGACATTATATTGTTAGTACTACCACCATCAATAACCAAAGTATATACCTTATCATGGGCCTTACATCTTCTTCTAAACAATATTCTCCTTTGGATTGGTTCCATGATTTGTTTCTACTACATTAAGACTCTCCTCATGAGCAATGACTCATTTTTGTCATGTCCTCTATCCTCATTCATATTTCTCACTCTCTTTTATTACGTAATATTTTTCATACCTCTTGGACACTCTGCTTCCTTATGTCCATCATTATGGCAATTCTAACATTACCCTTCAAATATCTATCTTGGTCTTTATCTCAATGGAATTTCATATCTCCTCAACTTGTCATCTATAAATGTTCTAATCTCTCTTTCACAGTGTTATCACATGTTATCTTATACCACTACATGCATTTATGGTCTTTTTTATCCCACTTCTTTATTCTTTCTCTCTTCCATTCTTGCTTGTAAAGGTTCACCTTGATTCCTATCATCACCTCTTTCTTCTCTCCTCCTGAGAGTATCCTCTATAGCCTCCATTCTCATCATCAATGGATCAATCATCTAGTTCACTTGGTCTACCAAACTCTTTACCATATCATCATCTTCTTTGATTTCTCTCTCCATAGAGCACTATTTTTGATCACTTATCTTTAAATGTACTTCAAAACACATTATTAATCCTTTCCACATTCCATAAAATCTTTCCCTAAGCTCTGATACCAAAATGATGCAAATCATGTACAAAGAAAACATGTTTAACCTTGTGTCTTAATCGAACTCCCTTAAGCAATGCTTATAAGACAACTCCTTTATGCAAGATTATTGATTTCATAAGTCAATATATGGTTTCAATAGTCTTTATTCTTGTTATCAGGTTTAATAAGGTGTCTCTACTATCTCAATTTCATTAATCAACTTACCAACTCTCTACTCACAACTTTACACCACTTTGCATACAATTCTCATACTTCTACTAGTCTTGTTTCACTCAAAATCCTTTTTGTACAAACATGTACCTTCATATATCTAAGTCTTGACACTTGTTTCTAACACCCTTTATTGATTTCTTCCTATCCCCAAACTTTTAATTCCAAACTCATTATTTTAATCCTTTTTCTCCCTTTGATTTTCTCATTGTTTCCCTTACTTAGGTCTCTATTGATGTTCATAATGTACCATAGGTGCTCTTCAATGTTTATGAACACTACTCATTTTAAGATTTGAAAAAATCTAAGGCATGAGTTATAGTTTGTGATAATTCAATGATGTCTATTGTGGAATAGAAGTAGAGTATTATAAATGTCCACAATATTTCTTTGATTTAGTGTTTGGGAGCCACTAGGGTTTAAATCTTTAGATATTTTATAGTTTCCCATGAATTAGAGGATAAAATAAATGGGTATTAACAATTATCTTTAAGCTAGAGTGAATCTTGATAAAAATAAGAAAAGAGAAGGGTAAAGTAAGAAAGAAAGATGATTGCATCTTTTCATCTCAAATATTATGACAAAATTCCAAGTACTTTGAGCACATTTGAACTGATTTATGTTATAAAATAGCATAAGCTCAAATTATATCATAAATTAGGCAAAATTCAAAGGAAAAATATGAATCATATGCAAGAACCAAATTTACTTTAAATATTTTCTATTATGATCTAAATAACCTAAGTAAATCCAAATACAAAGTAAAAAAAATGAAGTATACTTAAGATCTTTACAGTCATTTTAGCATTTATCACAAATTAACAACCTTATGAAAAATAATGTAACTTGAAATAATAATAATAATTCAAATTCAAGATGACTATCTATAATTTAGAGGTAGCATGGACATTCAACAAAACTATATAGACAATCTTTTCAAAATTCCTTAGTTGTATTAAATGTTCTTGGTATACAATTGCTCTCTCTCTCTCTCTCTCTCTCTCTCTCTCTCTCTCTCTCTCTCTCTCTCTCTCCTCTCTCTCTCTCTCTCTCTCTCTCTCTCTCTCTCTCTCTCTCTCTCTCTCTCTCTCTCTCTCTCTCTCTCTCTCTCTCTAAAATGGTAACCATCTACCTATTTATAAGAAACATAGGTAGTTAACTAGTTAACCTTCAAAATATCCACATGCAGATAAAGATATCTATCCTTGATATAAAGATACAATGTGGAAGGTCACATGTCAACTTGATAGGAAAGAGTATATGCTTACATACTAACATATAATTTACAAAAGAAAGTCTCCTTACATAAAAACACCAGTGGGCCCCTCAATTATCCTTGTCTGAGGACGTCTTTCACCCTAGTGTATTATCTTTCATTATTTCAAAATCCACTACAAACTTCATTAAATAATCCTCTTTATAACATGCCAAATTTTTAAACTCATTATCTTCTTGAAATACAAGTTTTTTGATACATTATGCTTTTAAAATTTACTTCCCTGCAGAAATAATGATATCAAAGATCTTTTGGTTATCCTTGGCTGAGTGAACTTTGTTTTATTTGATGCCTTGGATGTGAACACCAACCTTTTGCTTGAATTATTCATCACTAATCATGTAGTAGTGGTTTGAGAAGGGTTATCTAATATATTTCCCAAAAGTTTCCAATTTGGGTTACCAAGCCTGTGTCTCTCTTAATGAATTTGTTGACATCATTGCTCTAGGTGATCAAATCTTCTTGTTTATCCATCAAAACTACCATGAGGATATCTAGAAGTCTAAACTTAATAATTTTTAAATCCAATGCCTACTTTGTCTTATGTATCTTGATGAGCTCCTCCATCTGAGCTTGAGAATTCTACCATTGAGTGATTAAGGCTTATGTGATCTTAGTCTGATGGTTAAAACACTCAATATAAGCTTAATTATTTTCAAATTCTTGAATGAGTCCATCAAATATTTATTAAGCACTTATAATATGTCTTCAAAAATTAAAAGGATGACCTAAGCTTCTAAATCTTGTTTTCCTTTCTCCAAGTTTAGAATCTTCTATTTCATTCCCTGAACTCTAGCCAAGGTCATTATTGACTGGGCCAATACCATACTAGCTAAATCTTATTAAAATATAGGATGCTCCCCTACTGCCTACTCTAGAATAGGATTTAAAACTACAAATGGTTATACCTTATTAAAGGTGAACTCCTTAGTACCAATAGTAAACTTCTTGGTCACTACTCTCTCAAGAGTTGATGTATCTATATTGAAATGGACCTAAGGGTCATACTCTTTTACCTATGGTTGTTTAAAAATATATACATTTAAACTCCTAGAGGATTTTATGGTGTCAATCCCTTGGTTTTCCTTATTACAAAGGATCTCGATCCTTTTCTCTGCTTGTCTATTCATAATATCTTAAATCCAAGGCTTGACATTATCTTGAACATCCATTTCAACTCAAGTCAAAGCTAATGAAAGAGAAAGAGATGGGATTTTCTACAACTTCCCATAAACAAACCAATTAGGAATAGTTGGTCCATAAAAAGGATTCTCATAACTGAAGAGGTTAATTTCACTATTAGGGTGAGTGAAAGTTAACCTAGGCCTCTTTCTTAGTGTTAGAGGAACTAAGGCCAATTATGCTTATCTCTTTCCTCTATCCAATAGAACTAATTCTTTGTTTGTTTCCTTAAATGGATCCTCTTCCTTATCAGAACCATAGGTAGCTATGATTTTAATAAGGGCACTTTCTACTATTTATCTAGTTTCTAGAGTAATCATGCTAATAATCCCTACTAGGGAAGAAGGCCTTGGTGGGGATGCCTAAATTTGGGGACCATCACTAGGTCCATGCTCTATGTTTGACTATTGAATCACATCTTTACATTTTCCTTTCACATCCTTAGGTTTCCCAGCATGGGATGACTTTGTCAATTCTCTCTGTTGAAGCTTAGAATATTGTCCTCCAATAAGTGGATCTTGATGTGAAATCCCAGATGGTCTTGACAACAAGTGATAATGCAAGGGATGTAGTTTCCATATTTCTCCTAAGGGCTTATTATCCTTGATTAGCCTATGTTCTAATTTGATGTTTTAGTTTTTAACCCTAGATAGGACTTCTTCAAAGTTCCTTGCCTTTGTGTAAATACCATCTCCCACACCTGGTTGATGTTTGTACTGAGTTTTTGGGACATTTTTATATTGAATATGGTTATCCACTCTATCATTGGGATCCCACATCTTAAGGTCATCCAATTGGAAATCAAAAGGGTTCCTATACACCACCATGATCTCCAACAATTTATAATCCCTAATTATAATTATGCTAATGTCTAGTGGAAAGGGATGAACCTGGGCCTTCTTATTCTTCTTGCATATCCAATCTATTCCTTGGATGATTTGATAAAAAAAAATACTCTATAAGATTATTGGGAAAATATATAGGCAATCTAAATGGTTGGACCATGATTCCTTCTATCCTTATTATAGTGAAATCTAGATAGAACCATACATCCCCCATGGTCTCCACTTGTCTTTTGATTAGAAGATGAAGCCTAGTCATAGGGATACCAGTGATTGTCTCAAAAATAACTAGGAAGATACCATCACATATGAATTTCATGTGGTTCATGTATTTAAATATATGTAATTTGGATTAATGATGGGAAATGGTAGTTTTACCATCAGGGGACCAATTTTGGATGCCAGGGAAATTAATAGAGACTAAGAGTGAATCCAAGAGGTAAGACATCATAAATAATTGCTTGGAGGTCTTTCTCTTGATGGCTATAAATTGTTTGGCCAAGAAAAAACTTATTAGGTCTCCAATGGGAGGGGTTAAGCTCAACTCTAACATGTAATAGACATAAGATACCTAGACCTTACTCAAATAAGTAGTAAAAGAGGCACTAAAGGCTCTGTTCAATAAGGTCATAACTACCCTAATGCCCTCATTAAATTGGTAAATATGAATCTCAACATTAGGGTACCTAAATGTTTAGGAATCTAGAACAACAAACATGCTTTGACTCCACTGCTAGGATCTAGGAAGCACAATTAATTACCATGTACAAGCAACTTAACATGCAAAATTAAACTAGAAGGCACAAGTAACTAGAATTTAGAAATAACACAAATATGAGAGACAATACCCAATTGTATTAATACTCTTCTAGAAGGAAATACAAAAAAGAAGATGCCACAATCTTCTTCCTTACACACCTCTAGGGCTCCCACACCTCTAGGGAATAAATAGTAAATCTCTTCAAGAGCTCACTCTCTCTCTTATAGTCCCAACACACAACTCAAACATAGAGTTGGTTTTCACCTCCAACTAGTCAGTATCACTACTACCAATACCACCAATTAGTATCACTACTACTAGTACACAAGTGCTCCACGCACTCCAAATCTGAGTACACACCATACTCCAAGTACACAATGTATTTCAAGTAGATCTCACCTGATCTTGCTACCTATTGTGTTGCTATCACCTTTGATCCTGCTGCCCCATAGATCACCTTTGACCTCACACACACACACACACACCTACAAATCAATGATCTTACTTACCCATGTAGATCTCTCTACACCCTGAAGAACCCTTGTCATTGCCTCACCAAGTCCTTATGATTCTCCAAACCAGTACCCCAATGGATCTTCTCCCTGATCTTGCACACCTATAGACCAACTTGATCATACACACTCGGCACCCCTATGGAACTAGGAGGAACTACCCTTGCTCTCTTCACTCTCAGAAGGAGCTAACCAAGCTCAACTCTAAACTAGAACAAATTACAATATAGCCCATGAGTCTCTTAAATAGATCTCATGCAAATAATAATTAGACATCTAATTACAATAATTAGATCCACAGCTCTAAGACTAAAATTAGCCTTTAACATGCAAACAACCGGTTCATTAACAAACTATCCATGAAACTAGCAGTTCTGAACCACACAGGTGACTGACATCAGTCCCTGTCTGCCTAGAGATGACCGACATCAGCCGATCCTGACTGATGTCGGCTAACCTACTATCTTCCCCTGATTGGTGTCAGTTGGCCTAACTGACGTCAACATCTATGACACTCAGACCTCCTCCATGTTTACATCTGAGTGAAGCTTTTAGCTCCACACCCTAACAATCTCCCACTTGGAAATAAATAGCTACACTGTACCTGTACACCATCTAATTTGTTTCCTAGCTTGTATCCCTCTTCAAGCTCATTCTTGAAGACCAACCACCACACAACCTATGGTGTAACACCTATCATCCAAGTAACCTACCAAATCTGAAGTACTTGACCCTACATAGCATAAATCTCTGCTACTGGTCCCTCTCAGATACTTGAGAACCCACTGAACCACTTTCCAGTGCTTCCTTCCCAGATTGACTATAAACTTTCTGATAGCACCCACTACTTGGGCAAACTGAGGGAGTATGCATGTACTCAACCTCATCATGTGATTGGGGACCTTCTTCTATGAACTGTCTATCCATAGGTGCGCTGTTCGATTCTGCATCCTGCACTACCTTCACATAATCATCATGTGACATCAACTTGTGATCTTCCCTGTCTCTAGGATTACTCATGCCAAAGAATTTTTCTACTCCTAAATCATTCATGGAAAACCACTAAACTAACCTTACCTTTAGCTCAGCAAAACCCTATATGTCTGAACCTACAATAAGCTCATCCTCCACATATAGTAACAGGATAATGTCGCGACCATCATCCACCTAGTAAGACAAACACAATGGTTACAATGACACTGACTAAAGCCATGTTTTGTCATCCACCTGTCAAACTTGTACCACTATCCTACAGCTTCCTCAAGACCGTATGACTTGGCCTTCCATCTCACGTGTCCATTCTCTCTATTCTTTAACCAAGGAATCCATTCATCTCTCAGTACTTTTATCCTAGCTGGCAACTCTACCAAATCTCCCATTTGGTTCTTCTCCAAAGAAATCATGCCATGCTCCCACTATTTCCTAGATCCTTCCTACTTTGTAGTGAGCAACTAGTATAAAGAAGAGGAATAACAAATTTGAGGCTTACTTACCCTTTTAGTCCTTCACATGGGCATTTAAGACTCCTTGATAACTTGCTGTCTGCCCAAAATCCGTTCTAGTGACCGACCTCAGTCACCACACAGTCTACATCTGATCGACATCAGTTCCATGCGATTGTCCAGGTCACTAATGTTGGTTATCCTACTGATGTCAATCTCCACCTACCTGACACCACTGACTTTGCCTGTCTACACATGACCAATGTCGATTCCTATTTGTTTGACACTAATTTCCCCTAGCTAATGTTGTTACCTGTGTTTGCCTATGAGTGATGACTTTTTACCTACAAGCTTACTTTGAATCAAAACCCTATCCAAGCTACCCTGCTCAGAGATATCCAGTCCCATCCACTGATCTCTATCCATCATCTCCTCCAAAAACACCAAGGCTTTCTAGTTCTTAAGTTTATCAAATACATCAATCTTCCTTTTCCTGTAATAAATCCAATCCTTTCTTGTAGCATCCCACTGCTTACAAAAATATCAGTCTATGATCTCTGAAGCTGAACTCTTACCATTTGACTTAAGAACATCCATTCCCTTCTCACTTATGTGACCAAGCCTACAAAGCCACACTTGTGTAACAAAAGTGGAATCAGTAATACAAGCAGGTAGATAAAGAGTACCTACTTTCTTACCACATGCTAATTCAAGTGCATCCTTGGTAACATTCCAAGAATCCACTGTGAGAGTTACTGCGCATCTCTCATCACCCAACTTTCTTGAAGCAATGAGCCACATCTTCAAGACTGGGACCTGCATGACCTTCTTCAACACCCATGTGTTGGTTGTCTACAATTTTAGCTACACTTCCCCTTTGCCAATACTTTGATAAGGCTCACCAACCCCTTTATTTGGGGCTACATGGAAAGAGGCAACATAATCTATAAACCAAGATTCTACTTTATCCAAGGATCATAACAGAGCATCTTGTACAACAACACCTGCAACATCTACTTCTTCAGTTCCTTCATGCTAATCTTCTACCAACCAATAATATTTCTTTACCTGCTCTTTCTTTCCATAACACCATAATTTACCATTCATGCTTTTCAATTCCTCCATTCTTAGTGTACTTTCTTCTACCATTGCTATACTCCCACTCAATTAGAAACCCCTGAGAGTGACCTATAACCAAACACAAACCTGCTCCCTACAACCTTAGCTCTGATACCACTTGTTCAGGAATATAGAATAACAAACATGCTCTGACTCCACTATTAGGATCTAGGAAGCACAATTGATTACCATGTACAAGAAACTTAACATGCAGAATTAAACCAAAAGGCACAAGTAACTAGAATTCAAAAATAACATAGAATATGAGAGACAATACCCAATTGTATTAATACTTTTCTAGAAGGAAATACAACAAAGAAGATGCCACAGTCTTCTTCCTTACACACCTCTAGGGATCCCACACATCTAGGGCTTAAATAGTAAATCTCTTCAAGAGCTCACTCTCTCTCTTATGGTCCCAACACACAACTCAAACACAAAGTTGGTGTTCACCTCCAACTAGTCAGTATCACTACTGCCAGTACCACCAGTCAGTATCACTACTGCTAGTACACAATTGCTCCATGTACTCCAAATCTGAGTACACACCATACTCCAAGTACACAACATACTCCAAGTAGATCTCACCTGATCTTGCTAACTATTGTGTTGTTGTCACCTTTGATCCTGTTTCCCCGTAGATCACCTTTGACCTCGCACACACACACACACACACACACACACACACACACACACACACACACACACACACACACACACACACACACACACACACACACACACACACACACACACACACACACACACACACACACACACACACCACTTGCAAATCAATGATCTTACTTACCCATATAGATCTCTCTACACCCTAAAGAACCCTTGTCCTTGCCTCACCAAGTCCTTATGATTCTCCAAACTAGTACCCCAATGGATCTTCTCCCTGATCTTACACACCTGTATACCAACCTGATCATACACACTCGGCACCCCTATGGAACTAGGAGGAACTACCCTTTCTCTCTTCACTCTCAGAAGGAGCTAACCAAGCTCAACTCTAAACTAGAAAAAATTACAACACAGCCCATGAGTCTCTTAAATAGATCTCATGCAAACAATAATTAGACATCCAATTACAATAATTAGATCTATAGCTCCAAGACTAAAAGTAGCCTTTAACATGTAAACAATCAGTTCATTAACAAACTATCCATAAAACTCATAGTTTCAAACCACACAAGTGACCAACGTCAGTCCCTGTCTACTTGGAGATGACTGACGTCGGTCGATCCTGATCGATGTTAGTTGCCCTGCTATCTTCCCCTAACCGGCGTCAATTCACCTAACCAACATCAACATCTATGACACTCAGACCTCCTCCATGTTTACATCTAGGTGAAGCTTTTAGCTCCACACCCTAACACTAAAAACATGGGAACCTTGGATTAACCAAGGTGAAAGGACTGAATCCAAGTTTTGGGAACTTTTCCATTCTCTTAAGGATGGGAGATCGACATGAGGCAAAGAGAGCTTATAGTAAGCCTCAAAGGCCATGGGAGTTATACATGTAACTTTATCAATACTTCCTTCATGAATAATCCATTCCCCATTTATTCTATAGTTAACAAAAATAGGAACAATAAGGTCAATGTAATGCATTACCTTTGGTTTAGCAACCACATGGTGAAAGCCTGCTAGCTAAATTGATACGAGGTCTTTATATCTTTGGTGCACCATAGCATTCCTCTTTTCCTCTTGAGAAATTAGTTAAAACTCCCCTACAAGGAAGAATAATTCAGACCAAATCATAATTCCATGTACATTTAATGATGTCAAATCTAACTCTAGGTCTCTAAATATCCTTCCTTCACCATCTGAGGTTAGATAAATCTCTACTTCAATTTTCATCTATTGCCTACCTATCACCATTGATAAAAATAAATTTTAGTTGATGAAAACAAAGATATCACTAAGGCACTTTCTCTAAATTTGAGTTTATCTTATTTTTATTGTTATTCAATCAATTTAACTTGACTTAAGTCTTTCTTTATAGAAGGTTTAGGGTGTTTAGCTTTAATGGTGGAAATATCCAACTCTTGATCTCATACGTGCCTTAGATTTGATGGGACCTCATTCTCATGTCTCCTAAATTTTTTAGCATAGTATATCTTACATTTTTATCTTCCATGCTTATGTGGAGTCTATGTGGTGGGGTTCCATGCCTTTCATGGCAAATTTCATAAATGCTAGTTGAAGACTAGCCATTAGCTTTTGAAAGTCCTCTTTATTTTGCTTTGCAAATCCAAATCCAAGTCCTTAAATTTGATTGGTCTTTTGATATTTAAGCCCACTAATTATTCCATGTGTCAAGTTTGTATGGCCTTTGAAAATTCTTTTAATTCATCACATCATTAGATCAAATCCAATGAGCGAGTAATCACCATTAGATCTTGGCTAGCACTAGATCGTTAACTGTATGCCATTTTAAAAGGCTTCAGGCTTGATGCACCATTGGATTAAATAAAGTGAACAAGTGATATCTATTAGATCCTAAAATATGCATACCTTTTAATTAGTTCCATGATTATATGAATCTTAGGCTTAAAAATAACATTTAGAACTTTATGTTAAAAAACACAAAATGACTTAGGCTAAGATCTTTATATGCTAAGTTTACCTACTTAAAAAGAAATAAATTTATTAAAAGGTTATTTAGAAATTCCCTCTTTGTTTAGGATTTAAAAATTATCTAAGTTAAATTTGATGGGTTTAGTAATATTAAATACATTCTCGTAGACATCAAATGATGAGAACGAACTTGTCAAACTTAAGACAATAGAATTTTTTGATCTAATGATCAAGTGCCACATGTTGAGATTTGAGGTTAAATTTGATAGGTTTGGTAACATAAAATACATCCTTATAGATTTCAAATGATGGGAGAAAACTTATCAAATTTAAGACAATAGAATTTTTTGATCCAATGACTGAATGCCACATGTTGGGATTTTGGGAGTTCGTGAGGCTTTGGGGTTAATGTGCACTATCAAATTAAATATTTCAAGGAAATGAGGACCATTAGATCATAATCCAAGTACTTGACAATGATTGGTGTCATTTTGGGTGTTGGCTTTGGTTCACACCATTGGATCAAATCCTCCAATTGAGTGAGAAGTGTTAGATCAATAAAAGTGCATGAGTTTTAAGTTAAGCCCAGTATATATAAAGGTTTAGCCTTAGGTTTAGACCTTTAAAAGTTGTTCGTGTTTACAAACACAAATACACTTAAACCTTAATAATACTTCTTTAATCCAAAAGGGCTCTCAAGTTTTAAAAGGGAAAAAAGGTCTAGGTTTAAGTCATGATTTTACATTAATATTCAGTCATGTTTAAAAACATAATTGAATATTAATATAAAGTTATACTTAAGATTGTTTTAACTGAAAGGAAATAAGATTTCACACTAAATTTTCTTTTGAACATTTAAATTCAAACCCCTAGGGTTTACTTCTTGGGAACCTTGGCTTCTTGTATGGAACCTACAATTAATCACCTTGACAATGATTATTAACAACATTAATCCATAAAACGTGATTATAATCAGATATACCAAAGCTCATGTCCATTTTAAAATTGATTTTCCTTTAAAATTCAAGAGAAATAAATCTTTCACATTCAATCCAAAATATAATTGTTCTAGAAATAATCACATGGGTCCCCTTTTCAAAAAAGAAAGATGGGGGGTGTTGGTCTCAACAAATGGTGACTCATAGGGGAAACATAACAATATGTTAGAATACAGGGCTCTGTTTAAACTTGTACATGAATTTTATATCCCATTTGGACATATACTCTCTCTTGAATAAACTTTTGGTTGAAATAAGTTTCTTATGTGTAAAATTTGAACTGAGATATTAAAACATAAACACGAAGTGTGTGCTTAAATTCCACTTACTGTTTGTCATGAACTTCAAGAAACAATGTCTAGGTTCATATCTTTTAGTCCATCAAACTTGAATTTGATAACTTTAGATAATGTTTGAGAATAACAACTCTTAGTTTAGGGGGAGCTTGCACATTGTTCTACTATCAGCTAGGCATCTATAGCCCTAACGGAGATACCTTTGGTTCCACTCAAGGTCTTTCTCCATTACCATATAAGTGTCTATAGCCCTAATGGAGGTTACCTAAATCACCTTTGCTTCTATTTCCATAGATTTTACAATGATTTTTTTTTTACATTTTCTAGGTCTTTTGCAAAGGTTGGAAACCAATACAGCCTAGTTTTTAGGATTTGGTCAAATGCCTTAATATTGGGATATTCTCCTTTAGTTGAAACTTTAGTCCATGACAAGGATGTGTTTTAAGTGTAAGCATGAATATGAGGTAATAAACTAAATTCACATTTTACACATATAACCCTTCTTAAAACCAAGTTTTGATTTAGAATAAGATTTAAATCTTTGTAGGACATTGAGTTCCTATACCAATCTGTACCAGTGCCTATGGTTTCTTCATGATGCTTTATTGCCACCTCATGTTCACTTTTTTAAAATTTATATCCACACTTTTGAGCAAATCCAAACCAAAAACAATATTATGAGATGTTACTATAACCAAGGAACATCACCAAGTAGGAATAAATAAAATGCAAACAAATAAATATATACAAGCCCAACAAGGAAGAAAAAACAAAGCAAGAAAGGAAACTAACTAGCCTACCTATTCTAACTTTAATAATTTAACACATTTATTCCATGAATATCCTTGGTGGGGTAGTAGTAAAGTAACGCTTAAGGTATTACCCATTGGTGGGTAGACTAAAGTCTGATCCTTAGAGATCTTTCAACCTAAAAGTGTTGTTTCCCAAGATTTATACAATTTGGTAAGGGCCAATCCATAAAGGAATGAACTTACCATGTTTACCTTTAGGTTTTAATGCCTTGTCCCAAAGAAGGAATAGGTCTCCTTATCAAATACCTTCACTTTAGATCTCTTATCAAACCATACTTTCATATTTGATTGGTGTCTACTAAATTTTTTAAATGCCTTTTCTTTAGCATCTTCCATTTGAATGATGTCTAATAACCTAGAATTAGCAAGTTCTTGGTTATCCTCCATGTATTCTTGCATGAATGTGAACATAGCCAACTTCAAGGTGATAGGAAAGATAGGATTTTTACCATATACCAAAAAAAATGGTGAAGCCTTGAGAGCTTGTTTGATCCTAATTAGATCTACCCACAATGCAAACTTAAGAAGTTTATGCCATGTTCTAGGTCTATCTTCAACATATTTATTGATAACTTTCATCAAATTTTTGTTTGTGGATTCAAAAACACAATTTACTTGAGGGTATTGATTAGAAGAAAACTTGAGTTCAATGCCTTGGTTTTAATCCCATTCCATCATTTCAATAGAAATGAATTTAGATCCATTGTCACAAACCAAAGAAACTGGGGTTCCAAATCTAGTACAAATATTTTCTTCTAAGAAATTGATCACCTCTTCTATTCTGCATTTCTTAGTGGATACTACCTCATTTAACCTAGTGAAATATTCCATAGTAGTTAGGTCATACTTATGACCTTCATAATAATTAGGGTTGATTACTCTTATAAAGTCTAATCCCCATTGTGCAAGTTTATTCACCATCACGAGTTGTAAAGGCATGGTTACCTTTGGCTCCTTTGTGCTAAATATATGCCATGAATGACACTCCCTCACATGATTATAATCATATTTAAAGAGGGTGGGCCAATACTATCCATACTTAAGAATTTTTTGAGCTATGGTTCTAGGGTATCCACTTCCTATCTTTTCATGAAAGGTAGCCATAATCTAAGTTGCTTCTTCCTTGGACACACATCTCAAATAAATTCCCTCAAAGTTTATCCTATATAAGACTCCATTCCTGATGAGTTAATGAGCTATTTTTATCCTCAATTATCTCTTTTATTCTCTTATAAATCTTGGGGTACAAACATCATTGACAAGTAAATGGATAATAGAGTCACACCACTCATTGGGTTAGAAGTTTCATTGATCTACTTCATGACATGGAATTTTGATAAACTATACCTTGACATTTCACTAATTTGGCTATTTTCATCTCTATATCAAATTCTTTTAGAATTTCCATCCACTTTCCTCTTCTTTCTCTAATCTCATTTGACTCAACATAATTTTTATATCTAGATCAGGTAATATGGCATGTAACTTGTTTCTAAGGAGGTAATGTTTGAATTTTTTTACTACCTTTACCAATGCATAAGCTTGATTATCAATCATAGAATAATTCACTTCTAAATTTTTTAATTTGGTGCTCATGAAAGATAAGGGATGATCATTCCCATAAATTTTTTGAGTTAACATTGTAGCCATAGTATGCTCTGAAGAAAACGAATATAGATAGAAATATTTTGAGAAATCAGGACTTATGAGGACTAGAGCTTCAGTGATTTCCTTCTTAATGTTAGTGAAGGCCTTATTATATTCTTAATTCCAAGAAATTATAACATCTTTCTTAATCATATCATTCAAAGGTTTGAAAATCTCAGCAAAGCCTGAAATAAACTTCCTCACAAAGTTAATCTTGCCAAAGAATGACTTAAGTTATTTTTGGCTATTGAGAAACCCAATTTTAGAGATGGCATATATTCTATCAGGATCTATAAAAATCCCATCTTTGTTAATCACATGTCCCAAAAAATTTCCTTAAATGACATAGAATATACTTTTCTTGGGGTTAAGAGATACACCATACTTCCTACATCTATCAAATACTTGTCTCAAATGTATAAAATGTTCCTCTATATTTCTAGAAAATACTATAAGATCATCCATATATATAATGATACACTTTCCCACTAAACCTTGGAAAGCATGGTCCATGGCCTTTTGGAAAGTTTCCCCTACATTAATAAATCCAAAAGGTATTTTCTTGTAATAATATGTTCCCCATTTAATAGTAGTAGTTCTTTTCATCCTATCTTCTAGAGAAAAAAGCACTTGGTTATATCTAAAAAATCCATCCAAAAAATACATCATGGAAGATCATAAAATAGTTTGGATAACCTGGTCCAGAGAAGGTAAAGGGTAATTATCCTTTTTAGATGCTCTATTCAAATTTATAAAATCTATGCATAATCTTATTTCTCTATTATTATTTTTATTGGGACTAGGTTTATAACCTAAGTGGAATGCATAATATGAAACATGATCTTTACATCCAATAGATTCCTAACTTCTTTAAAAATTATGGGTTTTAAAATAGGGTTGACTAGCCTTTTCTTCTATCTAAAAGGTTTTCAACCTTCTTGAAGAGGTATAGCATGAGTAATGACCCTCGAGTCAAACATTTTCAAATATTCATAAGACCAAGCAATTACATCCTTATATTTTGTAATCAAATCTCTATCTTTTCTATTTTCCATTTCAATACAAGCCTTCCCTATATTTACCATTTGTGGTTGATCATGTGAGCCAAGACTCATTGTATGATAATCTCTACCATTTACCTTGGGTTGTTTAGTTGCTTCAAAAATCTTGTCAAGATCAAATAGTCTTTGTAATGAAATCATCCCTTTAGGTATCTTATTGTCACTTAATTGGATGATTTTACCATTAAGTTCCTTCTCAAGAAAAGTTTCATCAACCTCATCAATAATTTGAGCTTCAAAAGCTCTAGAATTAGTTAATAAATCTATGATTTATTGATCATCATTGAAAACTTAGAAATGATTTACATAATTAGGAACTAAAGGACATGGTACTAACTCAATATTGATGCTTTGAGAATCATTATTAGGTATGAGGTTAGTTGTAGTAGAGATAAGCTCATCAGTAGCTTTATTTTCTTCTCTTGTAAAAGCTAAGATGATAAAGACATCAAAATATTTGATCAAGTCCCACACCCTAAACTTATATCTCTTTAAGTAAGACAATTTACACTAGCATTTACTCATCACTTGGTTAACCACAATTTTAGAGTCTCTTTAGACAAGGAGTTCTTTAACTTTGTGCATAATGGAAAACTATAATCCAAGTATGAGAGCCTCATACTCAACTAAATTATTGGTTTAAGGAAATTGTAACTTATAAGATGCATGGTATTGATTTTCTGAAGGATCTATCAATACAATACCAACTCCTAATCCTGATTTGCACTTGGCACCATCAATGTATAACTTCCACAAACCAAAATTTAGATAACTCTTGGAAATTGGTTCTTTTGCAATTTCCAAAGTGAAAATGCCCAAATCAAAAACCAAAAAAATTACCCTTTCATTGATAGCATTGTATTCTATTATCATGTGTTTCATTATGGGTTCCTTTTCTACTCTTATTTAATTTGGCACACCTTTCCAAGGAATCCATAATCATGAGCAATCAACAAACATGTAACCATTTAAGGCCTTAGTACATTCTCTACTTAAGAATAATCCATAAGCACTAGGAATTTATACCACTTGTATATCAATGAATTATTGAACCCTAGGTTCACTAGCCAGTTGTATATGCATATTCAATAATTATATTATAACCTTAACTATGGATTTATCCAATTGAGTGACTACCTTGTCAGACTTGATTGGAGTTAACCCAAGTTGTTCACATATCCCAATAGGCATAATGTTGGTTTAGGATCTAGAATCTAAAAGAAAACTATGAACGTTCTTCCCAAATATCCTAAATGTAAGTAAAAAATGTGGAGACTCTTTATTGATTACTTGTGTAATTACATTTACACTATCATTCTTAGGGGGATTCCCAATTTTCTTGGACAAAGATTCCAAGAGTAAGTCTCTTTGTTATGTGATCTGAATTAGCTCGTGCAGAGTGATATTAGCTTTAATATTTTTCATATCTTCCACAATATTATAGTGAGTTTTTCTTAGAGGATCAATATTTAGCTTAGAATAACTTCCTTGAGGGGGTTCAAGATTATTCCTTGATACAATTTTTGGAGAGGTTTCATAGTTGTTAAGAAGGGTAGAGGTAGTCAATGGTTGTTTTTGTTCCCTATTTCTCAAAGGATATGTCTTCAAAAAAATTTGGAATGCTTGAATCTCCTCAGGAATATTCTCAGGCTCATTATCCTCTTGAAAAGGGAATTAAAAATTTTCCACCATATCCATTTGGTCAGATGGTTTAGATTTAGAAGAATTTGTAGTAGCATCTTTGTTTGGAACCACTTAAAATGTGTGAAGTTCTTCTTTAAAAGATTCAAAGGCTTTACAAAACTCAATGCGATGAATCTCACCATGCTTAGAAGTAGCATGCACCCTAAAATAATCTAGCTAGGCATATCAATGAGGTTTATATCCATATTATTTTTGCTAAAGGAAGGTTCATTAGCTTTATTATTATAGAAACTATTATTCTAAAATCTATTCCCAAGCCTGTTAAACTTTTGGAAAGTGAAGTTCCTTCTAGAGTTGTCATTAGCATTACCAACTTGTTTTTGTAATTGAAAAAAATCCATGCTAAGCTTTTGTGCTATTTTTAATATAGACTCATTCTAATTTTTTAGAACCTCATAATTTTGACCTTGGTTACAATTAAAGCCACTGATAGGCACTAAAGTGTTTTGGTCATTGACATGGGATCCATTAGTAGCTTGATGACTCAAGAAACTTAAATTTTGATTAGGATCAACATGACTAGTAGGCAATACATTCAAACCAAGGAATTGGTTTAATGCTGGAGAATTTTGATTATTATTTGGGAAAAAGTTTAATGCAGGCATTTGAGGATTAACATTTGGGATAGAATAAGCCATCTATCCTTGGGGATGCATTTGGTCATTAATAACCACTGTTTCAAAATAGGTTTGATCTAATGTAGTGATAATTGGGATAGTTCTTTTAAGAAACACAGAAGCCATGGGGTCAACAACATCTTTGTAAACCTCTAAAGCTAAAGCTTTGTTAGGTTTATATGGATCCATGGTCTAATTAAACATCTTTTGGAACCTAGCATTAAAAGACCTAATAGATTCACTTATATCTCTCTTAGTAGTTGTAAATTGATGATAAATGACACAAGGACTTATGATCTTTCCAAATTGATCAATAAAAATAGTGTCAAAGTTATTTTATGAGATAATACAATTGTCATGCAAATTCAAGAACCATTCATATGTAACATATTTTAATGTAAATGGGAACAACCTACATGCTACATATTCATGAATAAGATTTAACAATCTTAATATAGCTTTGAAAGATTTAACATGTTCTTTGGTAGTCATAATATCAGTTGAACTAAATATTGGCAAATATTTTTTAGGATTACATGGTAAATCATGAACTACACCTAGTATATTGATAGGGGAACTTCTAAGACATGCCATGTTTAGATGAAGATCAAGCACAAGAATCCCTTTCAAAGGTGATGATGTTAGACATTTAGAACACCTATGCTTACCTCTATCTTTCCTAGTCCTTCTATGGATTTCTAGTTCAAGCAAGTGTTCTCTAGTCTCTAAATGTGATTTGTTCCTAATCCTTGATAATTCCAACTTGAAGATTAAGGATCATGTTTTGAAACATGGTGTAACACATTAATTTCCAAAAAGTGAAAAATAATATGCACACTAGGCTTAATTTGTAAAAATTTATTCATAAGAGGACAAAAGACATCAATATTTAACTAAATAAGTTTAAAGATGTACTGAATTATGCAAAGATGACCAATCCTTACAATGTATGACTCAAATAAACCTCTTATTGTCAAAGAATTGTCAATTTTAAACAAAATAAGCCATCCTAACTCATAATACTAATAAATTCTTAACACCAAAAGTTGTATTTCGACAATGGTCACTAATCTTTACATAATTTATGCTAAAAGAAACATAATCATGTAAAATGTAGAGTAATTTTTACCGAAAACACCCAAAAAATATTAAGATTATTTAAGGATGGATCTCCTTTTATCACCAATGTAGCTTCTCCTATTGATGTTTAAAAATGTACCATGTGTGCTCTTCAGTGTTGATGAACACTACTCAAATATGATTTGAAAAAATCCAAGGCATGAATTGTAGTTTATGACAATTCAATGATGTCTATGGTGGAATAGAAGCAGAGTATGAGAACTATCTATAATATTTGTTTGATTTCATGGTTGGGAGCCACTAGGGTTTAAATCTTTAGATATTCAATAGTTTTTATGACTTAGAGGCTAAACTAAATGAGTATTAATAATGATCTTTAAGTAGAGTATATCTTGATAAAAATAAGAAAAGAGAAGGGTAAAGTGTTAGGTTGTGGAGCTAAAAGCTTCACCAAGATACAAAGAGGAGGAGGTTGCTGAGGTGCAGAGCAACTGATGTCAGTCATATTCAGAGCATAGTGCTACTGACATCGGTCAGGAACAATCGACGTTGATCATCTCTAGGTAGACAGAGACTGACGTCGGTCACCTGTGTGGTTCCAAAACTATCAACTTCATGAATAGTTTGTTAACAAACCAGTTGTTTGCATGTTAAAGGCTAATTTTAGTCTTGGAGCTATGGATCTAATTATTATAATTGGATGTCTAATTATGTTTTGCGTGAGATCTATATAATAGACTCATGGGATGTATTGTAAAGTGTGCTAGTTAGAGTTGAGCTTGGTTAGTTCCTTCAGTGTGAAGAGAGCAAGGGTAGTTCCTCTTAGTTCCACAGGAGAGCAATAGAGGAAGGCAAGGTAGATCCTTCCAATTGTAAGATAATTTGAATTGCAGGTTGTTGCAAGTTCATGGGAGATATACATGGTAAGTAAGATCATTTGAGTTGCAGGTATTTGTGTGTGTGAGATCTAGGTTTGCAGGTGTTGCAAAACCAAGTTGATTTATAGTTTGCAGCAAGATTAGGGAGATCAGTAACACAACCAGTGTAGCAAGATCATGGGAGATATACTTGGAGTATGATGTGTACTTAGTCATGGAGTACATGGAGTACTTGTGTACTGGTAATAGTGATACTGACTGGTGGTACTAGCAGTAGTGATACTAACTGGTTGGAGGTGAACACCAACTCTGTGTTTGAGTTGTGTGTTGGGAACGTAATTGAGAGAGTGAGCTCTTGAATAGATTTACTGTTTATGACCTAGAGGTGTGGGAGCACTAGAGGTGTGTAAGGAAGAAGATTATGGCATCTTCTTTGTTGTATTTCCTTCTGGAAGAGTATTAATACAATTGGGTATTGTCTCTCATATTCTGTGTTATTTTTGAATTCAAGTTACTTATGCATTTTGGTTAAATTCTGTGTTTAGTTGCTTGTACATGGTAATCAATTGTGCTTCGTAGATCCTGACAAAGTGGTATCAGAGCTCAGGTTGACTAATAGGTGTTTCAAATTTGGTTAGTGTTTGTTGATTATACGTCACTCACAGGGGTTTCTATTTGAGTGGGAGAAGCAATGGCAAAAGAAAGTAAACTAAGAATGGAGAAGTTTAATGGCAAGAATTACCAATTATGGAGAATGCAGATAGAAGATTATCTGTATCAAAAAGATCTATACTTACCATTAGGTGGGGTTTCAAAGAAGCCCATAGACATGGAAGATAGATAATGGGAAGTTCTTGATAGAAAGGCTCTTGGATATATAAGATTGAGTCTGGCATCTACTGTGATATCTAATTTATCACAGGCAAAGTCAATGGTAGAGTTAATGACTACTTTAGCAAATTTATATGAAAAACCCTCAGCTTCAAATAAGGTATATCTTATGAAGCAGTTATGTAATTTGCAAATGTAGCAAGGTGGATCTGTATCTAATCATCTAAATGATTTTCATGGAATTGTAAATCAATTAAATTTAGTCAAAATAGTTTTTGATGATGAAATTAAAGCTCTATTAATCTTATGCTCTTTACCTAAAAGCTGGCATAACTTGGTAATGGGAGTTAGTAATATTGCATTTGCTTCAAATATTTTAAAAGTAGATGATGTTGTTAGTGTAATCTTGAATGAAGAAATTCACAAGAAAAGCACAGAGGAAATATCAGAGAACGTTTTAAGTTTTGAAAGTAGGGGAAGGCAAAAAGACAAGGACAAGCATAAGAGATCAAGGTCTAAATCAAAGATGAGAGGTAGATCCAAATCTAGAAATGGTAGGAAGATAGCCTGCTAGAATTGTGGAAAGATAGGGCATGTAAGCAAAGATTGCTGGTCAAAACCTAACGAAGACAATCAGCATGAAGGTAAAGAAGAAGCAAAAGTTATAGGTATTGTTGCACAAGATGCTCTTATATTCTCTTTTCATAATAATATAGAATCTTGGGTTTTAGATTCTGGTGCCTCTTTCCATGTAACTCCAAATAGAGAATATTTCAGTGACTATGTCCATGGAGATTTTGGAATAGTTTATTTAGGGGATGATGAGCCTTGTAAAATTGTTGGCAAAGGAAAAGTGTAGTTGAAAATGCAGAATGACCCAACACATGGGTGTTGAGAGATGTCATGCATGTTCCCATCCTAAAGAGGAATCTGATTTTTGTAGGATAGTTGGGGGATGAGGGTTGTATAGTAACTCTCACAGTTGAATCTTGGAAGGTTACCAAGGGTGCACTTGTATTAGCTAGAGGTAAGAGAGTAGGTACTCTCTATTTATGTGATTGTATTACTGATTATTCTCCTTCTGTATTATCTACTTCAGATGTGGATGCAAATTTGTGGCACCAGAGGCTTAGCCACATGAGTGAGAAGGGAATGTCTATTCTTAAGTCAAAAGTTAAGCTTTTAGATTTGAAAATCATAGATCTAGATTTCTGAGCACTGTATTTATGGGAAATAGAAGAGAGTGAGTTTTCTCAAGACTGGGTCAACAAAGAAGAAGCACAAGTTGGAGCTTGTTCACACAAACATGTGGGGACTAGCTCAGGTTGCTTTTATTGGAGGATCGTAGTATTATGTTTCTTTCATTGATGATGCTACAAGAAAGGTATGGGTTTATTGCATAAAGAAGAAATCTAATGTTTTTGACACTTTTAAGATGTGGAAAGCTTTAGTTGAGAATGAAATAGGTAGGAGATTGAAGTGCCTTAGATCTGACAATGGTGGTGAGTTTTACAGCTATAAGTTCAACTAGTATTGTTATATGAATGGAATACGTAGGCAAAGGACAGTTCCAAGGACACCTTAGCAAAATGGAGTTGCTGAAAGGATGAACAAAATAATATTGGAGCGTGCATAATGTATGAGGTTACATGTTGGTTTTCCCTTATAGTTTTGGGTAGAAGATGTAGATATTGCAATTTACCTGATTAATAGAGGACCCTTTATAGCTCTAGAAGGTGGAATTCTAAAAGAAGCTTGGATAGGTAAAAAGGTAGATCTTTCATTTCTCAAAGTTTTTGGTTCTAAAGCTTTTGTGCACATTGATAAGGAAAATAGAAAGAAGTTGGATGCTAAGCCTATGAGGTGCACATTTATTGGTTATGGCTCTGATGATTTTGGATTCTGGTTTTGGAATCTAGAAACTAACAAAATAATTAGGAGCTGTGGTGTTGTTTTCAATGAGAAGGTGATGTACAGTGATCAACTTAAGAAGCTGAATCATTCTGAGTAGAGTAATGTTGAATTAGATGAGGTGACGATCTAAAATGAGCTTGCGAGAAAGAATAATCACAGATAGGAAAACACAGAGACTAACATCGATCAAGCAAGAATTGACATCAGCAATACAAGAACTGATGTCAGTCAAATAATGACCGCCATCGATCAAAAAGGAATCAATGTCAGTCATGGGGAACCAACATCAATTAGTTACAGGCCTGGAGGTGACTGAGGTCGGTCACTGTCATAGAATTTGGGTGGACAGCATGTTGTGAATGAGTCTCAGACACCCATCAGGAGGTCAAAAAGGGTAAGTAAACCTCCAATTCAATATTCCCCTTCATTATACTATTTATTTCTCACTGATGGTGGATAACCAGAGAGTTTTGATGAAGCAATACAGGTGGAATCCAAGACTCAGTGGGAGCTAGGTATGAATGAGGAGATTGATTCCTTGAAAGAGAACCAAACATGGGATTTGGTTGAGTTACCATCAAGTAAGAGAACACTAAAAAATAGATGGATCTATAGATTGAAGAAAGGAGAGAATGGATAGATGAGATATAAGGCCAGGTTGGTAGTGAAAGGATTTGCACAAAAACTAGTTATTGATTTTGGTATAAAAAAAATTCTTGTAGTAAAAATGACTTTTATTCAGACTGTATTGTCTTTAGTTGCTATTGAGGATTTGCATCTTGAGCAGCTTGATGTTAAGACAACATTTCTTCATGGTGATTTGGATGAAGAAATATATATGGATCAGCCAAAAGGATTTGAGGTCAAAGGTAAGGAGAAGCTTGTGTGCAGGTTGAAGAAGAGCTTATATGGTCTTAAGCAAGATCCTAGACAGTGGTATTTGAAATTTGACAGGCTTATGACTGAGCATGGCTTCAGTAGATGTCAATCTAACCATTGTGTATATTTTAAGAGATTGGATAATGGTAGATATATTATCTTATTACTGTATGTAGATGATATGCTGGTTGCAGGTTCACACATGCAGGATATCTCTAAGCCTAAGGTGAAATTAGCTCACACATTTGCCATGAAGGATTTGGGAGCAGCAAAGAAAATCCTTGGCATGAGTATTAAGAGAGATAGGAAAAATCACAGGTAGATTTTTTCTCAAGAGGATTATGTGAACAAGGTGTTAAAATGGTTCAATATGCAGGATGCAAAACTGGTAAGCACACCTATGGTTGGACACTTCAAGTTGAGTAAAGAACAATGTCCTAATTCACATGATGAGGTAGAGTACATGAGTAGAGTTCCATATGCTTCTGTAGTTGGGAGCTTAATGTATGTAATGGTATGTACTAGACTGGATATTGCCCAAGCAGTGGGAGTTGTCAGTAGGTTTATGGCCAATCCAGGAAAGGAACACTGGAAAGCAGTTCAGTGGATTCTCAGATCTCTGAGAGGAACTAGCAATAGGCATTTATGCTATGGTGGGTCAAACACTTCTCTACATGGATATGTAGATGCGGATATGGTAGGTGATTTGGATGGAAAGAGAAGCACCACAGGATATGTTTCCACTATGGGTGGAATAGCGGTTAGCTAGATTTCAAAGTTGCAGAAGGTTGTTGCCTTGTCTACTACAGAGGCATAATACATTGCAGTCACAGAGGCTAGCAAAGAGATGATATGGATGACACAGTTTATGGAAGAGCTAGAAAAGGAACAAGAGAGTTGTAGATTATACAGTGATAGTCAAAGTGTAATTCATTTGGATAAGAATTCAGCCTTTCATTCAAGAACCAAACATATATAGCTTAGGTACCACTTCATTAGGCAGGTATTGGAGGATGGTGATTTGAAGCTAGAAAAGATCCATACAGATAAGAACCCTACTGATATGTTAACCAAGCCAATAAAAAAGGAGAATTTGAATCTTCATTCAACTTTTGTTGGTCTTCAAGATTGAGTTTAAAGATGGAGAAGCTAGAAGATGTTGTTGTACAGGTACTGGTGCAGCTATTTATCTCTAAGTGGGAGATTGTTGAGTTATGGAGCTAAAAGCTTCACCAGATGAGTGGATGTTGATGTTGCTAGATTTACATAGTCACCAATGATGGTAAGGAGTCGACTAGTAGCTACTAACATCGATTATGGATTGGCTAATGTCGATCATGTGCAAATAGGCAGGGACCGATGTTGGTCACTTGTGCATCCAGAAAGTCTATTTTTGTGGATGGAACAGATTGTTTGCATGATAAGTTTAGCTGTTAGTTGTAAGTCTGCGTTTCTATTTTTGGCAGGACTATTTTAAGCCTTTGATTAAGAGGTGTATCTAATGGTTGAAAATTCATAGCTCATGATCCCTAATTATATATAATAGGGATAGATCTTCATAGCTTGTGTAGAAGTAGAATATATTTGGTATATGTGCATCAATCCACATTGTTGGAATTGATTATAATTGAGAGAGAGAACTCTTGAGGGAAAGAGATCTGTACATCTGAGATGTGTGAGAAGAAAGTGTGATTTTCTTCATTGTATTTCCTTCTAGAAGAGTTTAATACAATTTTTCAGGGTGGTTTCTTGTATCTCTTATTCTTTGTTGAAACATGATTATAGCTTTTCATCTCAAATATTATGACAAAATTCTAATTAATATGAGCAATTTTGAACCAAGTTATGTTATAAAATATCATAAGCTCAAATTATATCACAAATCAGGCAAAATTCAAAGGAAAAATATGAATCATAGGTAGGAACCAAATTTACTTTAAAGATTTGCTATTATGATCTGAATAACCTAAGTGCATCCAAATCTAGAGCAAATAAAATGAATTATACTTGAGATATTTATAGTCAATTTATCATAAATTAACAAGCCTTTGACAAAGAATGTAACTTAAAACAAGAAGAATCATTCAAATTCAAGATGACTATCTACAATTGAGAGGTATCATGGGCATTTCTATACAGACAATCTTTTCATAATATCTTAGTTGTATTAAATGTTCCTAGTATACAATTGATTAAAACTCTCTCTCTCTCTCTCTCTAAAATGGTAACCATTTGCCTATTTATAGGAAACATATGTATTTAACTAGTTAACCTTAAAAATATCCACATTCAAAGAAGGATAGTTGTCCTTGATATAAAGATAAAATGTGGAAGGTCACATGTCAACTTGACAAGAAAGAGTATATGTTTATAGACTAACATATAATTTACAAAATAAAGTTTTTCTACATAAAAAAACTAGTGGGCCCCTCAATTAGCCTTGTTCAAGGAAGTATTTCACCCTGGTGTATTTTTCTTTGATTAGTTCAAAATCCACTGTAGGCTTTATTAAATAATCCTCTTTCTGACTTGCCAACTTGTTAAACTCAATTATCTTCTTGAGATACAAATTCCTTAATACATTGTGCTTATGTAATTTTCTTCCCTATAGAAATAATGATATCAAGGATATTCTAGTTTTCCTTGGCTCTTTTGTTGTCTCTGATGCCCTGAATGTGAACACCAACCTTTTTATTGAATTTTTCATCACTAATCATGCCTATAGTAGTGGTTTGAGAAGGGTTATCTAATAGATTCCCCAAAATTTTCTTAATCTAGGTTGCCAATCCTATGTCTCTCTTGATGAAGTTGTTGACATCATTTATTTAAGTAATCAAATCCTCTTGTTTATCCATCAAAACTATCATGAGGATATCTAGATGTCTAAGCTTATTAATATTTAAATCCAATGCCTACTTTCTATTATGTATCTTGATGAGCTCCTCCATCTGAGCTTGAGAATTTTGCTATTGATTGATTAAGGCTTATGCCATCTTAGTTTGATTTTTTAAAGCAATCAATCTAAGCTCAATACTTTTCAAACTCTTGAATGTATCCATCAAAGATTTATTTATCTCTTGTAATATATCCTAAGGAATTAAAATTAGGACTTGAGCCTTTAAATCTTATTTTTCTTTCTCCAAATTGAGAATCTTCTATTTCATTCCCTAAACTATAGTCAAGGTCATTGTTGATTGGGCTAGTACCATAATAGCTACATCTTCTTGAAATATAGGATGCTCCCTTGCTGCTTACTTTGGAATAGTATTTAAGCCTACAAATGCTTCCACCTTTAGAAAGGTGAACACTTGAGTACTAATAGTAACCTTCTTAGTCACTAATCTCTCAAGAGTTGATGTATCTGTATTGAAGTGGACCTGAGGGTCAGACTCTTTTACCTATGATTGTTCAAAAATATCTACATTTGAATTCCTAAAGGATCCTAGGGATTCAATCCCTTGGTTTTCCTTCTTGTGAAGGATTTGGATCCTTCTCTCTACTTGGCTATTTAGAATATCTTGAATCCAAGGCTTGACATTATCTTAAACATCCAAGTCAACTTGAGTCAAAGCCAGTGAAGGAGAAAGAGATGGGATTTTTTTTCAAATTCCCATAAATAAACTAATCAAGAATAGTTGGTCCATAAATAGGATTCTCGTCACTAAATAGGTTAATTTCACTAGTAGGGTGAGTGAAATTTAACCTAGGCCTCTTTCTTGGTGTCAAAGGAACTAAGGCCAATTCTACCTATCTCTTTCCTCTATCTACTCAAACTAATTATTTGCTTGCTTTCTCAGATAGATGATCTTATTCATTAGAACCATAGGTAGTTGTGATGTTAATAAGGGAACTTACCACTTTTTCTCTAGTTTCCAAAGCAATCATTCTAATAACCCCTACTGGGGAAGAAGGCCTTGGTGTGGATGCCTGAATATGGGGACCTTCACTAGGTGTATGCTCTATGATGGACTCTTGAATCACATATTTACATTTTCCTTTTACATCCTTAGGTTTCCCAACCTGGGGTGACTTTGTCAATTCTCTCTATTGAGGCTTAGAATATTGTCCTCCAATAGGTGGCTCTTGTTTTGTAATCCCATATGGTCTTAGAAATAAGTGATAATGCAAGGGATGTAGTTTTTATATTTCTCATGATGGCTTATTATCCTTGATTAGCCTATGTTCTAATTTGATGTTGTAGTTTTTAACCCTGGACAAGACTTCATCAAATTTCCTTGCCTTTGTGTAAATACCATTTCCTACACCTAGTTCATGTTTGTACTCAATATTTGGGACCTTTTTATCTTGAATATGGTTAGCAACTCTATCATTGGGGTCCCACATCTTAAGGCCATCTAGTTGGAAATCAAAATAGTTCATGTACCCCACCATGATCTCTAGTTATTTCTAATCATTGATTACAATTTTGCTAATGTCTAGTGGAAAGGGATAAACCTGAGCCTTCTTATTCTTCTTACATATCCAATTCATTCCCTAGATCATTTGATAAGTAATTTTATGCTCTGCAAGCTTATTGGGAACATATATAAGCAATCTAAATGGTTGGACTATGATTCCTTCTATCCTTATTATAGTGCAATCTAGATAGAACCATACATCCCCCATGGTCTCCACTTATCTTTTGATTAGAGGATGAAGCTTGGGCATAGGGATACTAGTGATTGTCTCAAAAATGACTAGGAAGATACCATCACATATGAATTTCATGTGGTTCAGTATTTTAATATATTCAATTTGGATTAATGATGGGAAATGGTAGTTCCACCATCAAGGGACCAATTTCAGATGCCAAGGAAATTAATAGAGGATAAGAGTGAATCCAAGAGGTAAGACATCATAAATAATTACTTGGAGGTCTTTCTCTTAATGGTTGTAAATTATTTGGCCAAGAAAAAATTTATCAGGTCTCTAATAGGAGGGGTTAAGTTCTACTACAACATGCAATAGACATAAGACACCTAGAACTTACTCAAATAAGTACTGGAAGAGGCACCAAAGGCTCTATTTAATAAGGTCATAGCTACCCTAACTCCCTCCTTGAATTAGGCAATAGAAATCTCACCATTAGGGGGCCTAAAAACATGGGAACCTTGGATTAACCAAGGTGAGAAGAATGAATCCAAGTTTTGGGAATTTGTCCATTCTCTCAAGGATGGGAGATTGACATGAGGTAAAAGGAGCTTATAGTAAGCCTCAAAGGCCATGGGATCTATACATGCAACTTTATTGTTACTTATTTCATGAATAATCCATTCCACGTCTATTCTATAGTCAACAAAAATAGGAATAATAAGGTCGATGCAATGCATTACCTTTAGTTTAATAGTCACATGGTGAAGGCATGCTAGCTGATTTGATACTAAGTATTTGTATCTTTGGTGCACCATATCATTCTTCTTTTCCTCCTAGAAAATTAGTTGAAACTCCTCTACAAGGAAGAATAATTTATACCAATTCCTAATTCCATGTACATTCAAGGCTGTCAAATCCAAATCCATGTCTCTAAATACCCTTCCTTCACCATCTGAAGTTAGATAGATCTCCACTTTAATTTTCATCTATTGTCTACCCACTACCATTGATAACACTAAATTTTATTTGATGAAAATAAATATCTCACTAAGGCACTTGCTCTAAATTTGAGTTAAAATTATTTTGATTTCTATGCAATTAATTTTAACTAACTCAAGTCTTTTTTTATAGAAGGTTCATGGTTTTTAGCTTTAATGGTAGAAATATCCAACTCATGATCTCATGCATGCCTTAGATTTGATGGGACCTCATTCTCATGTCTTCTAAATTTTTTGGCATAAGATATCTTTCATTTTGATCCTCCATGCTTATGTGGAGCCTATGTGGTGGGGTTCCATGCCTTTCATGGCAACTTTAATAAATGCTAGTTGAAGATTAGTTGTTAGCTTTTGAAAGTCCTTTTTATTTTTCTTTGAAAATCTGAATCTAGGTCCTTGCATTTGATTGGTCTTTTGATCTTTAAGCCCACTAATTATTCCATGTGTCAAATTCATGAGGCCTTTGAAAAGTCTTTGAATTTGTCACATCATTGAATCAAATCCAATGAGTAAGCGATCACCATTAGATCTTGGATAAGGCCAAATCATTAACCATATGCCTTTTTAAAAGGCATAAGGCTTGATGTACCATTAGATTAAATCCAGTGATCAAGTGATCACCATTAGATCCTGAAAGATGCACACATTTTAATCAATTCCATGATTATATGAATCTTAGGCTTAAAAATGACATTTAGAACTTTATGTTAGAAAACACAAAATCACTTAGGCTAATATCTTTATATGTTATGTTTGCCTATGTAAAAAGCTAGGATTTTCTTAAAAGGTTATTTATAAATTCCCTCTTTGTTTAGGCTTTAAAAATTATCTAGGTTAAATTTGATGGTTTTAATAACGTCAAATACATCATCGTAGACGTCAAATGATGGGAATGAACTTGTCAAATTTAAGATAATAAAATTTTCACATCTAATGATTAAGTACCACACATCAGGATTTGAGGTTAAATTTGATGGTTTCAATAACATCAAATACATCCTCATAGACATCAAATGATGGGACTGAACTTATTAAATTTAAGACTAGAATTTTGTGATCTAATGATTGAATGCCACATGTCAAGATTTCAGGAGTTCTTGAGGCTTTGGGGTCAATGTTCACTGTCAAATTAAAGCTTTCAAGGTAGTGAGGACTATTATATCATAATTCAAGTGCTTGATAGTGATTTTTGTTCTTTTGGATGTCAACTTTGATTCGCATTGCAGGATCAAATCCTTCGATTGAGTGAGAAGTGTTAGATATACAAAAGTGCATGAGTTTTAAGTTAAGAATGATATATATAAAGGTTTAGCCTAAGGTTTAAACATTTAAAATTTGTTCTTTTTTACAAACACAAATACACTTAAACCTTAATAAGACTTATTTAATCCAAAAGGGCTCTTAGGTTTTAAAAGGGAAAAAGGTCTAGGTTTAAGTAATGATTTTACATTAATATTCAATCATGTTTAAAAACATAATTAAAGCATAATATAAATTTATACTTAAGGTTGTTTTAATTAAAATGAAATAAGCTTTCCTACTAAATTTCCCCATGAATGTTTAAATTCAAACCCCTAGGGTTTGCTACTTGGGAACCCTGGATTCTTCTATGGAACCTATAATTAATCACCTTGACAATGATTATTAGCAACATTAATCCATAAAACATGATCATAATCAGATACACCAAATCTCATGTCCCTTTTAAATTTTATTTGCCTTTAAAATTCAAGATCACCAAATCTCACATGCAACCAAGAATAATAGTGAATGACTCCAAATAGGGTTGTGCAAACATTTTATTCACAAAATAGAGTTTTTCCATACTAAAATATTCTTTTCATCTTCATTCTAAAAATTGTCATTACATTCTCCATTCGAATGGAATCTGACTTCCTCCACCAAAACTAACTCAAGACTCCTAAAAAGTGACATATAACATATTCTTTCAACTTTTCACTTTGAATGGTCTCTTGATTACATTGCACTTTTATGATTTTACATAGTATGATTAATTTGTACCTTGACCTTATGACTCATGAACATGTTATGAAATTCTATAGGGTCTAAATCCCCTTGAAGGTGGGATATGTGTAACATTTCAAGGGGATATGTGCCATGCAAATATCTTCCAATCTTCCTCTTCTCTAATCTGATCCACCTTCTTCTTCACTCCATTATCAACCACTACTATAGATATACATTCATATTACCTCACCAATACTCATTGTGTTTCCCATTCTATCTCATGCACTACTTGTGCTTATCCTTCTTCTTGCTATTATACATCATCATCTTCATGGTTGATCTCTAACTTCTACACATTCATATGTTGTATACTCTCTTGTATCATCTCATCTCTTTGATTTTCCTCATAAGCCTACTGTATAAGGCTCAATTATTTGACTTCCTCTTCTTTTTAAACTCTCTTTTGAAAAAAATTGTGTTTATTAACTATATCTTCTTTGGCTACCTACTCCTTACCTATATTTCCATGATAGATCAATTCATTAGACACAACACTTGGAGATTTATCCTTGTACATTTCATTCATCTTCTCTTTCACTTGTTTGGTGTCATATCCAAACCATTTCCTTTCCATCTCAAATATTATGTCAAACTCTATCCTATTGTCCTCTCTTTCATGGACTTTTCTACCATTCTTGCATTCTTATGTTATCTAACTCTTTACATTATTTTCTTCCTTTGGTACCTTGACCAATCCTAAACCTTCCATAGCTTAATTCCAACACTACATCATCATTAGTATTTCATCCATTCTTCCCTCTTTATATTTCAAAGTTAATAGTATATATACATCATCATCTTACTTAACATCATATGTATTTCCCTTCACATCATGTATGGTATGTCTATCATACTACCATGGCCTCCTTAGCAACACATGATAGATGTTTATAGGTATAATATTACCTAATACACTATCTCTATATCCACCTATCTAAAACTCAACCTAAATTTTTTCACTTATCAGTGTATGGTATCTTCTTTGAACCCATGTAATTGTGTAAGGATATGGATGTGGAATTCTCTTCAACCTCAACTTTTACACCATCTCCAATGAAACTATATTGTTAGTACCACCACCATCAATAACCAAATTACATACCTTATCATGGGCCTTACATCTTATTATAAATAAGATCCTCCTTTGGATTAGCTCCATGCTTTGTTTATATTACATTAAGACTCTCCTCATGAGTAATGACTCATTCTTGTCATGCCCTCTATCCTCTTTCATCTTTCTCACTCTCTTTTATTGCATAATATTGTTCATATCTCTTGGACACTAAATTAATTAAATCCCTCGCTATGGAAATTCCAATATTACCCTTCAAATCTCTATCTTGGTACATATTTCAATGGACCTTCATCTCTCATCAACCTATCATCTATAAATGTTCTAATCTCTCTTGTATGGTGTTATCATATGCCATCTTGTACTACTACATGCACTTGTGGTATTTTTTGTGTCACTTTTTTATTCTTTTTCTCTTCCATTATTTCTTGAAAAGGTTCACCTTGATGCCTATCATCACCTCTTTCTTCTCTCCTCTAAGACTATCCTCTATAGCCTCCATTCTCATCATCAATGGAGCAATCAACTAGTTCACCTGGTCTACCAAACTCTTGACCATATCATCATCTTCTTTAATTTCTCTTTCCATGGAGCACTATCTCTGATCACCTATCCTATAATTTACTTCAAAACACATTGATAATCCTTTCCAAATTCCACAAAATCTTTCCCTAATATCTGATACCAAAATTATGTAGAGAATGTACAAAGAAAACATCTTTAACCTTGTGTCTTAATCCAACTCCCTTAAGCAATGCTTATAAGACCACTTCATTATGCAAGATTCTTGATTTCACAAGTAAATCTATGGTTTCAATAGTCTTTGTTTTTTTAATTAGGTTCAATAAGGTCTCTCTACTTCTCAATCCCATTCATCAACTTACCAACTCTTTACTCACACTCGTACACCACTCTGCAAATAATTCTCATACTTCGACTACCTTTGTTTCACTCAAAATCCATTTTATATGAACATGTACCTTCATATATATAAGTTATAAAACTTTTTTCTAACACCCTTTATTTATTTATTCCCATCCCCAAAGTTTCAATTCCAAACTCATTCTTTAAATTATTTTTCTCCCTTTGATTTGCTCATTATTTCCCTTAATTATTTCTCCTAGGGTGATCTTTAAAAACAATCACTCATTTCCATACTTAGAGGTAATTTACCACAAAATTAATACTAAATATCTTTTCCATAATCAAAACACACCTATAATCCAAGTTTTGTGAATATTGGGTAGTGGAAACTATTTATTTTCTACAAACCGTTAGAATTAGGGCTTCTTGTCTCAGTCCTTGGCTGAGAGAAAATAATATTTCACTGTGGCTTCTATGAACAGTTTTAATATCCAAAAAAATATTCCTTAGGTATATCTACACCTACCTCAACTATTTCAATCATTTTTTCACTCGTCTAATATACTACTAAATAATTTATAGCATTTTTGTACTTGACTATGTGTTGAAATAACATCCTAAAAGTCTATTTGCAAACATTTAAGCTTCTAAGACATTCTTACTCAAACCAAAAATTATATTGATATTAAAATGAGTCAATAAAACTTACTAATATGTTATTCAACACTATAACTTAATGCTTTGGTTGTATCTTCTCAAGTTCCCATACACAACTCATTTGAGCAACATCTCCTCTACAAAAAATAGAGTTATGTTTAGATTACATGTAGTTATAAGATTTATTTATTTTTTATGAGTCTTACCACATCAACATTATTCAATCCTTATTTATAAAAAAATAATATAGTCTTCCAATCTTGGTTATGAACTTTCTTAATACCTAAAATCTTCAATTAAGAAATTTACACAACATAGGGGTCTATGTATACAAAACTCAGAATACCAAATGGTTCTATTTTCAACTGTTGAAACTATAACCTCAAAAAAAAAATCACAAATAACATATATAACCATTATAAAATGTAATTTGAAATTTTTTCAAGCAATACTCAATCTACAACTAGTCAATACTTTAAGAACAAGGTTTGAGTAATTATCTTTCTTTGATTAGAATTCTCCTTTTGTGTATCTTGGAGAAAATATTTACTCTATAAACACTTATTACCTTATAAACACATTATGAATAATTTTCCATAGTAAACCATTGATCATCGAAACATATACATTGTAAACAATAGTCATCATTGTAAGTGCCTTAAAACCTATTAGGGTTTCTCTTGAACCTGATCTAGTGGAAAGTATTTTTCAAGCGGAAGAACGGTTCTCCACTAGTGCTACCATTTTTTGCTTCCATGGTTACTGGCCCTCTCTTGCAGACCTAAGGTACTGGATTCTCAAGAACTAGCCAAATATTACGGATGCTCAAATCTGTCCCTATGCCAGGGGTTTCTTTATTATAGTTTTTCAAAGCCCTGAAGATAAGAAGTCTATATTGTGTAACAACAATTTTTCTTGGCAGGGCAGATTTCCTCTAATGGATAAACCTTGGCACAAGGATTTTAATCCTCTCTCAGAATCCTTTAACAAGCTCCCTATATGGGTGTGGCTTCCTTATTTTCCAATACACCTATGATAAGATGAGGTTCTTAAAACCATTGGAAATGCAATAGGGGATTTTTTATATATCGAAGATAGTGAGACTCCTTTCCACTCAATGTGTGTATGATTTCTGGTTGATCTGGATGTCTCTAAGGGCCTCCCTGAGGCGATTTGCCTTGATTCCCCAAGAGACACCTAGACACAAACTTTAGATTATGAAGGGATCCCTTTTTGGTGCAGGTTATGCCACCAGATAGGACATATTGCTACTCGTTGTGTTGCTGGGAAACACTATCCCAAGCGTTCACCTTCTAGGTGGTCTAAGGTCTCCTCTGAACTTAACAGGGACAAACAATCTTTGGAAGTGACTTCTGATTCAGAGTCTGAGAATGAGGTAAGATCACAATCAGAACTAGATGTTGAAGAGGAAGCCTTGGTGAAGCCTTTTAATGATACCCCTATGGATGTTGTGGTAACTGACATTGTTGGACCAGAGAAGGAGATGGTGGGCTCTCTCTCTACTTCAAAGGATCTTTCTAAAAGCCAGAATGTGTTTGATTTTCAAAATGACTTAATGCCCATTAGAACCCAAAGTTCTATTTCTTCTGAGGCATGGGTTTCTAAGGTGGCAAAGGTAGAGGACGGTTGGACAAAAGTAAGAAGGAAGAAGGCTAAGCCCTTAGTCCCTCCTCTAGATATGAACCTTCGATCGGGGAAAAAAAACTAAAAACCTTTATCTTCCTAAGATCCCTGTTGCGGGCTAGTTTTTTGGGGCTAGTAAACTGGATGCTCTCCTGGTTTACTGGTTACTGGTCTGGAAGGTTGACCAGTGTGCTAGTTCTACTGGTTAACTTCTAGTTTAGTGTTTTGACTGTTGAGTTTTCTGGTTATTTTTGTTGGTAACAGGTCCCAGTAAAACCTAGTTTTGGTTCTTTTCTGTTTTTTGGTTCTTTTGTCAACTTGGTTGTGACTCATGGTTTATCTTTTACCTTGTTGTATAGGGTTTCGAGACCCCTTCAAAACCTATTTTTACCTTAAATCTAAAACAATAGTCATCATTTTAACCAATAGGGTTTATATGTGTTAAGTTTACAAAATAGGTTTCTCTCTTTCCTCAGTCTCTTTGAAATTTATTTACAATCATACTTGCATAAACCTCAATCACACAGAATAAAACTATCAAGATCATTATTTCATCAACATCTCACATGTAACCAACAATAATAGTGAATGACCCCAAATAGGGTCTATGTAAACCCTTTATTTAGAAAATAGAGTTTTTCCATACTAAAACATTCTTTTTATCTTTGTTCTAAAACTTGTCATTACATTCTCCATTCAAATAGAATCTGACTCCCTCCACCAAAAATAACTCAAGACTCCTAAAAAGTTACATATAACTAATTCTTACAACTTTTCCTTTCAAATGGTCTCTTGCTTAAATTGCACTTTTATGATTTTACATATTATGACTAATTTGTACCTTGACCTTATGACTCATGAACATGTTATGAACTTATATAGGGTGTAAATCTGCTTGACATGTCACACATCTCCCACCTTCACAAATTACACATAAGTCCTTATATAAGGTTTAACAAAATTTTGAATTTTCAAATAGGAACTTTTGGTGAGATAAAGCATAATTTGAATTGTATGCCTCTTTAGACCTACTAGACTTCTCCTATGAACTTCCTAAGACCTCTATCAACTGTAAGACATTTAATAGACCAACTTAAGACCAAAAATGGATTAGCTTGGGGTCATCATGGGATTCCCCTACATCACATATGGTGTCAACTAACAAATCCATGTCATGGAGTCACATTCAAGCATACATGACTTCTTGAATAAGGATTTGAATGAAAAAAGGGCTAGTTGGATAAGAAAAGTTATGAAATATGATGTGGATATTAAGGATACCAATTTGGTAAAAGGAAGGGAACTATGTGAGAATTTGGCATTATTTATTCAAGAGGATAAAAATATTGTTTTAGCATTGCAATATGATTTTTCTATAATTGTACCTTCATCCCATCTAAGTTAGACACAAGATAGGGTAAGATTTATTCAAACAGGTGAGTGTCCTAAAAGTTTAGATAAATAAAAAATAAGGCACTTTATATTTTATAATATCCCTTATGTTTTTCTAGATGGAGTGTTATTTAGAATATATTTTAATGGTATGCTATTGAGATGCATTGAAATTGATTAGATTGATAGGCTTTTGGTCATCATGGACCTAAAAGAGGTCACTTTTCACCCAAGACCACAACAAAAAAAATGAGAGTTAGGTATTATTGGCCTATATTGTTAAAGTACTCTTATGCATGGATAAATAGGTGTCAAATGTGTGCATTTTTTATAAGGAAATAAAATATTTTAGTCTTCCCTCTTAATCATATTCAATTGGAAAAGCCATTTATGCAATGGGGTCTTGATTTCATTGGTATGATAAATCCCCCTTTAAGTGTTGGCCATAAATGGGTGCTTATAGCCACTAAATATTTAAAAATATGAGTGGAGGAAATATCCATAAAGGATTCCAATTAAATTTCATTTCTTGACTTTTATGAAGGCGTAGTAATCAAATTTGGAGTACCTTCTATAATAATTCTTGTTAATGCAATGGAATTTAGTGGTGAAAGGACAAGTGAATGGGCTCTTAAATATGTCATCTACCTAAGAAATTATTAAAAATAATATAATCAATGAAATTTAATATTAGAGTCTAAAAATAATAATTTTATTAGAATCATTAAGACAACAATGGAAAAAAATCAAAGAGCTTGACATACTAAGTTAAAGATAGCCTTATGGGCTGATAAGAATACCACCAAGAAGGATATTGGTAACTCACCATACATGATTTTTTATGGTAGAGAGGCTAATTTACCTATATCTCTTAAATTACTAGCCCTAGATTTAACACATCAACTTGAAATGATGGAGAGTGACCCCATGGGTATAAAGTTGACAGAGCTAATGACATTGGAGGAGATAAGAGACCATGCTATATATATCATGGAGTTTAATCAGGACCAAGTCAAGATTAAATTTGATATAAGGTTTTTTTTCTAGATCATATAAAAAAAGGGACCTTATTTTAAAGTAAAATGAGGATAGGCCAAACCTGGTAAGCATACCGAGTTTGATACATTATGGAGTGGGCCCTATATTATTACTAGTCATAAATAACATAATGATTTTTAGCTTGAAAAGTTAAATGGATAAGAGTTAAATATCCCATTAAATGGGATACATTTGAAACCATCCTACTAAGGTTATTTTTCAGCCTTGTATATACTAGAATAGGTCTTTATTTTCCTTAAGCACTTGAGCACATGTTTGTTTATTTGCTTTGGTTGTTGTCTTTCCTCCAAGCATCATATGACACATGTGTGTGTTTGGTGTTTGTCTTGTGATTTTTCATAAATTTTTAATTCACTTATAAGTATGTTATCAAGTTAAAAGTTTAGTATGTATTCATTTTAAATAACTTTCATCACTCCATAACCCAGCAAACTATCAAGGTCACTAGTATAAATGTATAGCAAGCATGCAATCTTAGGAGATCACCAAAGACATTAGCCAAAATTAGTGAACATTGGTTAGCAACATTTCAAAATTTTCCTATCATGCTCTTAACTTTGTTGATATCCATATGAATGATCTTGTTTTAGTCATGGTTGGCTTTATAGTGGAAAACATTATATTGTTCTTAATAGTTTTCAGGGTACCTTAGGGTGAGCTAGTTAGAGGTAGAGTCAAAGCA
This sequence comes from Torreya grandis, assembly GCA_037957365.1. Lineage (NCBI taxonomy): Eukaryota > Viridiplantae > Streptophyta > Pinopsida > Cupressales > Taxaceae > Torreya > Torreya grandis. The sequence goes on along the minus strand of JARHVA010000364.1, from coordinate 1,340,152 downwards.
TATAGTATTGTCATCAAAGTTACCAAATGTGGTCATACCCAAAGTGTTTACCATAAATTAATGTAACTTTGGGGATGTTAAAGTTGTGAAATTAAAGGTAAATTTTGAACCATGGTGAAGACAAAAAGATACAATACATGACAAGGTGAGCAAGAAGACCAAGGAGTAGAGCTAGTGAGTTGACAAAATTACATCTTCAAGAATTTTGGAGAAGTTAATGTATTTTTGGAAGGATTAAGGTATATCATTGATTTAGTCTTATGGTATGTTCCAATGTTGTAATGAGACTTACTAGGAAAGATCAAATATTAAGGTCTATATCATTAAATAGGGATATTTCATGTCATTTAACACTTAATTAATGTCATGATACATGTACTTTTTTATACATATGCCTAAGATGCCTTAAGTCTAGTTTTCCAATGTTGGAACTATTTTGTAATTGCCTATTCATCATTTCTAATGTTAAATTAAGGCATAATGAAGAAGTTACATGGGAAGAAAATGTTGGAAATGCTTTGGCATGTTTCTTTACTTTCGTATAGGTTAAAGAGGTTTCCATAATCACTTGGTTCATTAATTCTAATAGATCAACAAGGTAGAACACGTAGTTTATTCAAGATAATATTCCTATGGAGGTCTTTTTACAAAGGTTTTATTTTGATAATCATATTCTAAGCCACTCCAAGTCTCTTAAAAATCCCATTAGACACAAATCCATGCAAATTATGGAGTTGAAAATCCAAAAAAGGAAAAAACTTATGTCATTTCTCCATCAAGTTTCATAAGTCTGCTTGGCGAGCTCAGAAGGGTCAATAGTTTGAGCTTGGTTCATATAGGAGAAATAAGATTAGGTTTAATTATATTAAGGTAGTTATGGTACCCCTATTCCCTTCCAATCCTTATTAGGAGTTATGAGAATCTGTCCCTAGGCTTTATGAGTCATCCTTAACAAAATAAGATGTCTTAAACCCTCTGAAAATCATAAAAGTTTAATTTTGGACAATTTTAGAGCATATTGAAGTTCATTGGTGAAAATTGAGGTTTGTATGAGATCATAAAGGATCCTAATAATTTTGTCACTCCATTTTACATTTCTCATTAAGCACGTGCCTATAATAGAGAAGTAAAACTTTCACTTTGAATAGTTTTAGACCTATATGAGAGGATAAAGATAGGGCTTTGGTTGTTTTTATATGTTTATAATCTCAAGTTGCCCTCAATAAATATCCAATAAAATAACACTCCTATAAATACACTCAAGTCTACTTCCACCTTCCAAAAATTCTTCTTGGATTCACATGAATACATAGCCATCATCAAGATACACCTACAGGCCTAATGGAAGAAAATAAAGAGTGAGTCTCTAGATATAGTTGAGAATATTATTGACTAGATATGGGTGTTTCATAAATTGTCAATAATCTTAGATAAGTAATCCAAAATAACACTTAAGGGAAAATGGAATATATCATACCATGAGAGGCATTGATCTTAGTTCTCTTCAACAAGTTTTAAAGTATGTGGAGTGGATACATGCCTATGATTAATGAGCAAGTTGCCAATAAATTTTAGAGAATTAATACTTATGACCAAGTTTTAATAAACCATTATATGTCTATATTGTATCATCTAAATAAGTAAGATCACTCATATGGTGAGAGAGGAAGGTGCTTAGCCTAAAGTAGAGACCTACATGTTTGCATGAAAGGTAAGCATCAAGAGGAAAGTATTATGATGAGAAGGGAGTTTGAGAACTTAAAAAAGGTGTGTAAGATATCAAAGTAATATTTAAGGTGTTTAAATCTTATATGAAGCAAGGAAAACATTAGATGGCCAAGGTCATTTGAGAGAAACTCTAATAGGCTTATAGGACCTATAAAAGCTTTTTATATGTTTGAATTTATAATATCAATAAACCAATATTATATTGGTTTCTCATGATGGTATAAAATATATCCATTCATATCCAACCCTAGGGAGGATTCTAACTTATCCCTTCTAAATCTTTCAGACTTTCTTAATGGAACAAAAGTGCATTCAACTATGTATAGGAACCTAATAGACTATGTGTATCATGGTGAAGACCAGATGAGTTGATTAGGTCAGTTATCATGAATCAAATCATGTGGAGAGAGTCATGAAATATGAGGGGAAATTATCTAAAATTTAACCATTGGTCAAATAGATTCAGAGATGGTAAAATACAATAAAGAAAGGTTTTAGGACTAGGAAGAATGAGGGAAAACACACATGTTGTGATTGTATGAAGTGTTGAGAGAGTTTTTTGATGTTATGGAGATTATGAATAAGTTTCTTATCCTTATTATAATCATCATTAAGACCAAAAAAATGAAAGAAAACTCAACCTACATGCCCAAGTGCCAAGAAGCCTAAAAATACACCTACAGGCTTATACTTAAAACATGAAGGAACTTACAAGTTTTTAAATTAAGTTATAGAATTAATTATCTTAATATGGGAATGATAAATTTTAAAAGATGCATATAAGGTTTGGACTCATGGTAATAAATATAAATTATCAAATAAAGACTACTAGTATCACTCACACTAAATTGTTCGTTAACCCTAACAATGACCTAATACAACTTCAAAGGAGTTTGAAGGGTTACAAACATGAAAAAACCACTTTCACATGTCATGGTATGTTTTATATACCTCAATGAGGTATTTCCAACTCAATCCAGACATTTCCATGCTCTATCTTGCCAAATTAGCTCTCTCAAATGCAATAGTCTTGTTCTAATTGAGATGCTCAATTTCATCACATGGGAACTTAAAGGATTGCACAAGTAAAAATGTTTTTTGGATATGTTATTAATTTTTCCCTACTCTTAACTTGTGTAATTAGTTTTGGAATCAAGGATTTTTTCTTTATGAACAATCTTTAGCAAAGTTCACACCTATAACCCTGTTAAAACCTCTCAAGAAGCCCAATAGAGTAAATTGGTTCTCTAAGTGCTTAAAATAAAATAAATTGACCCTAAAAATACTTTTATGGTATCTAAACATATACTAGGCACATGGTGGAGTAGGACATTGGCACATGTGAGATGGAAAGTATGGAAAATAGCTTAAGAAGTTATTCTTTTAATCTTATTTATAGGGTTTTGAGTGAGCAAAGACTTCCTAATCATATGTATAAGATAGTCAAGATAGAAAAGAGGTATCATGTTCCTTTACAATACATTTAAAAACCCTTCACAATTATATTATATGATATAATTCATTAACCAGGCCTAGAGGAAGAACGTAATCACTTTTACATCAAGAAGATGGAGTATAGACCTACTTAAAATCTTCAAGACTCAAAGGACCTTCAGATCATCTTGGTGGGGAAATAATACCATATATTTAATGTTTATAGATGATGAAACATAGGCCAGAATCCCTTATTTACCCTAAATATCACTTGAAAATTTTATAGCATGAATGCTTCTTAATATCTTCTTGCCAAACAAGTGTGAAAACTCAACTACAAAATGATTTATGATGCTCATATAAGGACTCCATAACCTACTACATTACTTAAATGAAGAAACATTATATTATAACAATATTAAAATCACCCAATTATTCTTTTTTTGAGAGGTAGGTTGGTCTATGACACCTTATTTGGATAAATAAACTTTGGCAATGAATGGCAAGAGTTTAAGGATAAAGACTAATTGGAAAAAAAGGTATGCAGTTTAAGTTAAACCCTCACATGGTGGAGAATAATTTTAAGAGGGAGGTTGGAATATAAGTTTCCCAAGTAGGAAAAGTGTCAAAATATTAACTTTTAACTTCCCCTCAAAGAAATGAAGGTGTAAATCCAAAAGAAGGGAGTTAGCTTTAAGAAGCCTTAGACTTGCCAAGGTGATCTTCCATGCCACTCTTCATGAGGATATCTATAAACACTTTCCCTAGAGTGTTGAGAATAAGAATAAAACTTGCCCTTTTTAGCCTTGTTGGTACAATACCTATAACTTATAGTTGTTTTGATGATGAAGGATAATTTATGAGCTTTTTCATTGTCCTATCTCCATTTTCCTCCTCTTTTTGCTATAAAAGAATCCTAGAAAGGCATTATATGCATCCTCAAAGTGTGAATGGTGAATATCTACCAAATTTAATAATTTTTATTACTTTTGAAATAAATTCAATCTGAGTTATAATTTTTCCATCTTACATTTAATGATTTTGAGATGGATTATTAATGGATGTTAGTGATAGTTATATTACTTCCTGTCCTTTTATTTCATGCCTCTATTGAGTTATTTATCTTTTCATAGGTCATATGATGTGTATGAAATAGTTTTAATGAGTTAAAGTGTAGAAGTATCATTAGTGTTCTTTATAATACCTCTTGATCATTCACCTTGGTTGTTGTATTAGCCATAACCTTCATATAGAAACACTTGTGTGAGAAGAACTATTTTGGGGTTGTGAAAGGTAGTTTGTAATCTTATCATTTCATAGTGAAATCATAGGAACTAAAAGTAGAGGAAATTACATTTTTTACATCACCTCTATGTTTTCTTTTTATTTTTATTATTCTTTTACACCCTTTCTTTATAATCTAAGTAGTTTAGTGAGTAATTTTGGGTGAAGGATCAAGGGAGCTAGCCCAATCTAGATATTCACTTCATCCATTAGGCCACCCATAAACTAGAAGTGATTCCATGCTATCATATAAATAAGAAGTCTTGAACAATATTCTTAGGGGTGAAATTTAGAGTGATAATAGTCCCTATGATTGATATGAAAATAAGATAAATAGGGAAGATTTACTCACTTTAATTCTTGATTGAATGCCTTTAAGTTGCCTAGTGAGTAGGTAAGAAGTTTTTAGGTGAGAAATGAATGGGGAGTGATTATGAATATATAACACTCTTATCAATAACTCACTCAAATTAAATTACTTAGGCTAAACATTAGGATACATTTCATTTATGAATTAGATGATTCAAGTCATTGGACACTTATGTCAAAGTAGGACACCTACATTGATACAATTGTATGTTTGGGACTGTAGTGTCTAGGGAAAAGGAAAGTAGGTACAGGGTTAGAACTTGAAAAAGTGGGAGATAAGTATATTTTAAGAAATATAATCAAGATAGTACATTTAGTTCATAAACATAAGATTGGTTGAACCAAGAGATAGGCCAAGGTGCACAACATAGAGTAGATGTGAGACTTTTGAAAGTGGGAAAGGTCTATAACTAAGAAGAACAACCAAGGTCTGAGTTTGGAAAGTGTACAAGATTGAGGTGATATATAATCCATAAATATCATCTACACCTCCCCTAAGATCTCATGGCATACCACTTAAATTGAGGGTTAAGAGATTAATTTGTTCCCACTTAATGTGAGGTAAATATGTGGGCTACAATTGCATTACACACCTATTTTACTATTAAATATATAGCTTTTCTTGTATGCATTTTATTGTTTGTTTATTGTCTTATACCCATTTTGCATGTTATACTTGACACATCAAACAAATCAAAAATATCATAAGTCCAAAAAAAATTCATCACACATTTGCATGATAAGGCATTAATCTACCCAATTATTGAGCCATTCTATCATGCCCTAAATTTATGTTATCCAACTAAAATAGTACCCTTTCTGTATTTTACCATTATGCTACCCATTCCAAATCATGTTCATTTTGAATCAAATCCGATTCTAAATCAAATCCAAATTAGGTTCATTTTGAACCAAATCCAATTCTAATTTGAATCCAAATCATTTCAATTTTCTAAACTCTTCAAATGTTTCAAATCAAATCAAGTCAAATTCAACTCTTCTACAATCAATTTTTCCAAGTCAAAAGTCAAAGCCAAATTAAATAAAATTCAAATTTCAATTAAAGCTAACTTTCAAACCAATTCAAACATTTTTCAAAAAGTAAATTCTTCTAAATTTGACTATTATAAGTCAATTATGTCAAACATTTTTGAAAATTCAACTATTTTAAAGTCAACCAAGCTAAAAATTATCAAAAAATTAAAACATTCTAAGGTCAATCAAAACCAAGCATCCAACTCAAGTCAAACTAAAGTTAAATTGAAATCTAAATTCAAAGTCAAATTTCCCAATTTCAAAGGTTAAATTCAAAATAAGTCAAAAGTTAACTTCTTAAATAAAACATTAAAGTCCAAATCAAAAACTTAGTGAAGATCCAAGTGTTTTAAAAATCCAAGGTCAAGTGTTCATATTTTTAAAAATCCCTTTATAAGTACACATCATTTTGCAAAACATGCATAAAATTCAAAACTTTGTGAAATTTTAAAAGTAACATGAAATAGAGCAACATGCCATTTTGACATTTACATTGACAAGTATAGTTAAACATTTTACTTTCATTAAGAGGCATTCCAATATTATGCCAAGTTAAAAGGATGGATCAAAGTGCACTTTTCAAATTTGAAAGTCATCTTTGAATTGATAGATGAGGTCTTTTATACATGTTCAAATCAAATCAATTTGAACATCTTATATTGATTCAAGATTAAGATTATCAATTCAAACATGCCTAATTATGCATGAAGTGGGGATTCATACAACCTTTATTTAGATGACAAATGATCTTATGATCCACTTAGATATTTATAAAATAATGAAAACCTAGAGGATGAGGTACATCAACCTAAATATGATGATGTGTCACTTATAATAGAAGTACATAGCTATGTTTAATAGAGGAAATACCCCCAAAGTCAAATTTCACTCATGACCAAGCACTTTTATAATGTTCTATCCAAAATCTATAATCTTATATCAAAGGGAAAGGGAAAGTGAAACTTGTATATCCCTCCCAACACAACCAAATTATCATTGTTCAATTACAATAGACTAGTCATATTTTATTTTATTTATCTACCTCCTTAGTTATTATTTATTTTAACAATCCCCCATATGTGGATCAAAACCCAACCATTGAACAATAAAAACTAGTTCCATTATTTAATCCTAAAACAAACATAGATTCACTCATAAATCTTGAGTAAACACCTTCAGTGGATCTATTACACTAACCTACAAATAATCCAAAATAATCATTTCTTAATCCACATCAAATCCCTCCTCATTCCTATAAAATCCCTTGTTCCAATCTATAATAAGTATTCCCTAACCCATATCAAGTCCCTTTTTTTTTTAACAAATCCCTTTCAATTCCCAACAAGTCCCTTCTAGTTCCCAACAAGTTCCTTCTAGTTCACAATAAATCGCTACCAATCCGTAACAATAAGTTGAAAATAATTTACCACCATAGCAAATCATGACCAATACATCATATCAAGTTAAAAATTCCCCACCATAAAAATTTGTAATAAAACCCTAAAAAATACCTTTAAACCCACAATATAAAGTTTTTATTATTCCACAATATGTCCCTTCTAGCTAACAATTAATTCCTACCAATCAATAAGAAGTCCTTATTTATTAATAGAAAATTTATCTATTTTGACAACATATTCCTCCAACTCAAAAACATGTTTCTAATCCACTACCCAATGAAATTCAAGAACATGTTACCTATAAATAATATAATCCTAGTTATAAGGTGAATAACCCTAATATATTGATATAAGGGTACCCATTCCAACCTATTTTAATCCTAATCCACCCATTTATATAAACTAAGATAATCTACCCCTAAATACTCAATAAAATACACCTCCTCCATCCCAAAATGTTCCCTCTTTAGGAATTTCAAGAGATAAAATATGTTGTTTTAGGGCTCCAAGTAGGCAATTTGGGAAAGAAGTACATGTTTGATGAGATCTACCCATATCCATTTGATATGAGTTTCCTTCAAGTACCTTTCCCATCCCACTTTTGGGTACCCAAATCTAAACAATATAAGGGAAAAGATTATTCTAGGAATCTCAAATAATTATTTATTTCATGTAAATAAGTAACCTATAACAACATTTATCTACTTCACTTGGTTCCATGGAGCTTGGGTAGACAATACTTGGAGTGATTTATTCATTTACCAAAGGGATCATTGAGCACATTTGATGAATTATCTAAAAAAAATGTTAAACACTTTTCATAAAACCTAGATCACAAGTTGACCATGGTGGACATATGTGTTGGGTGAATATTTTGTCAATCAGCTAACTGATGAGAAAAATAGGACTCTTCAACCATAGTATAGGGAAATTGGTCAGCCAGATGTGCAGGTTTACTACATCAAAAGGGGACAAATCTCTCCTCTCATCAAGGGGAGGTTCCCTGTAAATATTTAGGAGCTATATACTATATATATATAAGCAAAAAATAATACTCAGGGGTAGGATAAACCATCCATCTCTCTTTTTTTAGAGATGATGTCACAAATCAAAGGAGAAATCCTGATGAAATGGCAGAAGGAACTCCTCTTCTTTCAAAAGTACTATTCAACAGACAATAAGAACCTTTTGGGTAGTGACAAGTAACTATAATAGGGCACAGTAACACAACAAGATGAAATGTAGCACAAATTCTCCACCTCAACTGCCAAAGAGTGAGATATGAAGGACACTGAGGGCACAAAGTTATCCCAAGGTCCTTTACATAGAAATAAAATACAAAGGATAATGGGGGCACAAAGTCATCCCAAGATCCTTTACACAAGAAAAGAAAGAAAACACACTAAAGACAATTATGGAAGCACAAAGTCTCTCCACAACTGGCTTCAAGACACCTTCCTAATTACTTTCACTAATTATACTTATTTAATTAAATGGACAAAAAATGTATTAAGGAAAAAGACATAAGAACAATTTCCCCAACAACCAAGTCATTCCAGCATAAAGTCTAAAAAGTCACTTGTTTTCTTATTCAAATAATGAAATATGATCAACAGTCTAAGCTCAAAGTCTTAGTAATGCCTTTCAATTTGGGTAGAGTTTTGTTTCTGATAATAGAGAGAGATCCTCCCAAAACAATAAGAGAGAGTCCAATATATAGTTCTCCAAGAAAGACTTGGGCACTTTGTTTCACAAAAATGGCCTATGATGCATTCAATGCCTTTAATGCATTTTAAATTTTGTCCATGGAGTATGCTGGGATCGAGCATCAATTTTTAATATTGGTAGCTTGATGTGTGCACAGTTGTTTGTTTTACTCAATGTAGAAATATAGGCCACGCCATTGAATTTTTGCACTCTTACGATGTCCACTTCATGGACTTATTCACCTTCTAGAAACATATCCTATGCATGGATATTTCTAATCTTTATCCATCGTTCCCCCTTTCTTGGTTGTATTTTATCTTTTTCTATGTGATCTGAGCTCTCAGGTTATCTCTTTGGCCGGTCACTGAATTTGTTCACAAGATCTGTGTTGTATTTGAAAAGCAATGGATATTTCATTATCTTAAATTTAACATCTATGGGGACGTCAATGGTTCAATCACTTCCTTAGTTCAATCATTTTCTCAGTTTAATTGCTTTCTTGGTTCAATCATTTTCTTGGTCTTTGATTGAACCATCCCTTTGTCTCACGCTTCCTTTGATCTTTGAACCAATGTTTTCTACCCTCCATAAGGGCACCTACCCTTAGTTCACCACCCTCCACAAGGGCACTTATTCTCTCCACTTTGGGAAACTCCTTTAAACCATCCACATTAAACCTTTGAGCCATTGAGCCATTTTGGTTCAAGGTTCAATGGTTCAATGGTTCAACAGTTCAATGGTTCAGTTAGTTCAATCACTTTATTACTTTGTCTGGAGCTTCCTTCAAACCATTGAACCTATGAACCTTTGAACCCATTGAACCATTTTGGTTCAAATTTCAATAGTTCAATGGTTCAAGCACTTTCTTGTGTTTCATTCATTCACTTGACCACTTGAACCAACCGTGTTGAACCAACAGTGTTAAACCAGCCGCATTAAACTATTTTAGTTCAAGGTTCAATGGTTCATATTTCAAGCTTCAAGAAAGGTCTATTTTTCTCATCACCTACCCTCTATAAGAGTACTTTCACCTATGGGATTTGGGGCACTCCTTTGAACTGACCAATTAAACCTTTGAACCTTCCTTTAGAATCATCCATTGCTGCCTCTTTCTTTGTTTAAGGCTACTTTCCATTGATTCCAGCAAGTGACACATGGCATCTTCCATTGTGAAATAGTCAAGGACACTTGGCAGCTTTTGTTGGGCTTTACAAAGGACACGTGGTGACTTCCACTATTTTTAGATACCTTTTGAGAGTCTTATGGAAGATGACATGTGTCAGCTTTCGTTGAACTCCTAGAGACAATGTAGAAACATTTGGGACTCATTTGGATTCATGTGGCTGATGACACTTGTCATGCTCTACTTGACTTTAGAAACTCACCTAGGGTCTGCCATAGTGTTTATGAAACAAAAAGGAAGAAGCTACAGATGCTGACACTTGGTAGCTTCCACTAAGTTATAATGGGACATGTGGCATGTTCCATTACTTTATAACTTACTAGTAACTGTGTCCTGGCAGATGACACTTGGTAGCTTCCACTTGACTTTCTAAGGGACATGTGGTAGCTTTCAATACTCTTAGAGGTTTGATATTTCCCAGAGGGAACTTGTCCTTTAAGGTCTTGAAAGATGGTTTAATTTCTTTAGTGAGAGCCTCTCACGAGGGTACCTACCCTTTGGGATCTTCTAGGCAGCCTTCAGGATTTTGCAATGGTCCACATTAGCAGTTAAGCACCCTCCACAAGGGCACCTATCCTTTAGGATCTTGGAAGACCCCTTTGAATTTCCCAATTTAAAAAAATGGCTAAGTTTTGAACCTATGTCTTTCCTATAGATTCTATAGAAATGAACTTGCAGAGTCTATAGAAATGAACATGTAGAGTCTGTAGAAACCTGCGGAGTCTGTAGATTTGAGAAGCTTAAAAAATGGAGAATTTGAATGCACAAAATAATTTTTGGGAAGGAAAGAGATAATTTTGGCTTGTTGAACCAAAATAGTTCATATGTTGTCCCAAAAATGAGCTGACATTTTTGGGGACAACAGCTGGCTCCAGTTGGGGAACTTCCTTCAGTTGAAAACTTGGAATAGCTAAGGGGAGTAGAAACCAGAATCTCCAGTGCCTTGAAGTATTCCATTGGGATATAGATTCATGCTACCCAAAAATAAAGGCTCCAAAAAATGACAATGAATAACACAAAGCAAAAACAAAGACTATAAAAATATACACATGTACAGGTGAACTTATCTGATACTTCAAGAGTTGAAGAGTTTTAGATGTTGCCCATTATGAGGCAGAGAAAAGAGCATTCCATCTTGATATTTCAATAGGTAGTTGTTCTCACCATTGAGCTGATGGATAATAAATGGGCCTCTCCAAAGAGAATCAAACTTCCCATGCATCCCCTTGGGTTCTCTTCTCTTGTCCCATAACAAGACTTGATCTCCAACTTGAAAATCACTTTTTTTGCCTTCTAGTTGAAGAGCTTCTTCACCAGACTTTGATGGGCAGAAATTTAGTCCACCACCATAGTTCTTTGCTCATCTAGTTCAGCCAGGCACATGATCCTCTTATCAAGGGGGCTTTCCAATGTCTAATCTTCAATTGCCTTAGCCAATTTTAATGCTAGTAATTTCAAGGTGATTGGTATCTCAACATTGATACCATAAATAAATTAGAAAGGAGACATACCAATGGCTCTCTTTGGTGTAATTATATCTACTCACAAAGCATCAACCAATGATTTATGCCATGTCCTTTGGTTGTCATCCACCAGCTTCTTGATGATAGTCACTAAGTTCTTATTGCTTGATTCAACTTGTCTATTCCCTTGTGGAAAGTAATCAAAAGAGTGGGAGAGAGTAATCCCATAGTAGAAATAGAATTATGTAATCTCCTAAGAAGTGAAACAAGCTGAATTATCAGTAAAAATCTTGGTTGGGACCCCAAACCTAGAAATGATATTCTTCTTGAGGAAATTTCACACCACTTCTAAAGTAGCATGCTTGGTTGGAATTGCTTCCACCCACTTAGTGAAGTAGTCAGTTGTTGTAAGGACATAATCATGTCCAAAACTTGAAGATGGGTTTACAACTCTAATAAAATCAATTCCCCATTGCTGGAATGGTTCCTTTATGACCACTAGCTTGAGAGGTAGGGTAGCTAACTTGGGTCTCCCAACAAACTACTGGCATAGTTCACATTTTTCTACCCACTTATATGTATCTTGGAAAAGAGTTGGCTAGTAATACATAGCTCACAAAATTTTATGGGCAATCACAAGAGCAAAAAAAATGTCCTCCATAGGCTAGATCATGGAAGGATTTCAAAAGTTGGCTTTGTTGCTCCTTTTCCACACAACGAAGGAATACTCCATCAAGGCTCCTCTGGTACAGGTCATTGTCCCAAAAGCTAAAATCGGTAGCTTTCAACTTGATAGTCCTCCTTTCTTTGTAAGATAGATGAGTAGGACACTCACCATAAGTAAGGAAATGAGCAATACCTAAATACCACTCATACATGGTGGAGACAAAGAGGACTGTCAGTGTGTCTTTACCTCTACTTCTTCATGCTCTATTTCTTTTGGTTTGTTATCAATAATTAATTAGCATAGGACTTTTCCCCATACCAACTTTGTTGGTTTGATGACTAGATCAAACTCCTAGATCTTTTCATTCCAATTACCTCTTTTCATCCCAAACTCCTATTGAGTTAGAATGGATTTGATTGTGGTATCAGGAACCAAGGTAGTAGTGTGAGAATTCAAGATGTAGAAGCGAAAATGCTTGACTGCCTTCACCACTACATAAGCATGCTTCTCCATGTTTAAGTATTTAATCTCATGAGCTTTGAGAGGGTAGCTCATGAAAGAAGTGGGAGATTCCATACCTTCTTTATTCTGTTGAACCAAAATTGTTGAAAGCATGTGTTTAGAAGCATAATTGTATATGGTGAACTCTTTGTTGTAGTCTGGACAAACTAGAATTGGGGTGTGGGTAGTGATAGTCTTGATATCCTCAAATGATGACTTGCCTTCTTTAGTCCAACTAAAGGTGGCCTTTCCCTTCATCATGTTCATAATGTGTCAATTCTTCTCAGCAAACTCAGGGATGAACCTTCGTAAGAAATTCACCTTTCCAAAGAAAGAGTGATCAATAGTCTTACTTGTAGGCAAGGTAAGCTCTTGGATAGACTTGACTCTATTTGAGTCAATCTTTATGCCTCCTTTAGACATAATGTGTCTAAGAATTTTCCCCTCTGTTACTCTAAAAATTGACTTCTTGGGGTTTAAGGAAATGCCATTCTGGTGGTAGCATTCTAGCACTTGTTGCAAGTGGCGTATATGATCCGGGCGATGCTTATAAAATATGGTCAAGTTATCAAGATAACCTACAATGAACTTACCCATCTCATCCTTGAAAGTAAGGTCCATTTCTCTCTAAAAGGTGGCACTAGCATTTATCAAGCCAAAAGGCATCCTTTTATATGTAAACATGCCCCAAGGTGTGGTGAAGGCAGTCTTGTGTTGGTCTGCTTCACCAACTTCAACCTGATTATATCCTAAGAAGCCATCTAGCATTGATAACATCTCTGAGCCAGTCACTATCTGAAGTACTTGATCCATGATGGGTAAAGGATAATTATCCTTTAAAGATGACTGATTCAGATTCTTGAAATCCACATAGATGTGAATTTTGTCATTCTTCTTCCTCACAGGGACTATGTTGTCAATCCATGTGGAATGAGGGACTAGAAAAATTATCCTAGCATTCAACATTTTTTGTATCTCAAAAAAAATAGTACATGATATCTTTAGATTGTACTATCTATATTTTTGTTTGTAAGGCACTAAGTTAGCCTTGAGAGGAATGTCATGGCAGATTTCATCAGGCTTGAGAGACTTCAGGTCATCATAAGAGTATGCTAAGACATCCATGTATTAGTTGAGCAAAGTAGTAAACTTGAACCTCTCCTCAGGAGTATAGCATTTACCAATGTTAACCATCTTGGGACCTTCCTTGATACCCAAATTTATCTGATCAAACCCCTGGGAGGAGTATGAATCTATTTCTTTCTATTTGACGAACCTGTCATGCTTGTCAAATAGTTTATCGAGAGAAACTAGTCCTTTAGAAATTTTATTCCCTTTTAGCTATAAGAACTCCTCACCTACATTTGTATTTTATTCAAGAGCTAATTCACACTTTTGAGGTTCATTGCCTTCAAAATTTAGCCGTTCAAAGCTGTCTTTTTCTTCCAAGAAGATAATGATTTAGTTGTCATTGTTTAACACTTGCCAATTATTGTCATTATCAGGCACACTCGATCGAAAGACCAATTTGATAGTGTACCTATTTCCTTTGAAGTCTAGATGAGGAACTAAGAGGGTTGTTGAAATAGCCAGTGTATCAGCTTGATCATTAAATTCTCTAGGAATGGCAGAGATGTTGAAAGCATCAAAGCTTTCAATTTGATCCCAGACTAGATTACGGTAGTGGAATAATCTCTCATTTTTGGTTTGATACAAGTTCCTTACTTGACAAACCACCAGTTCAGTATCTCCTTTGGCATGAAAGAGTTTGATGCCTTTATCTTGAGCAGCCTTCAATCCAAGCAATAGAGATTCATACTCAGTTGTGTTTTTAGTGTTGCTAAACTACAACTTATATGAAGAAGGAAAAACATCTCCTTGAGTAGATATCAACACAATCCCAGCCTTTAAACTGGTAGAATAATTACTGCCATCAAATTCTAGGATCCAAACATCACTAAAAAATTATTCTTTCAAATTTCTCATCATTAGAGGTGGAAGATCCTTTTTCATCTATACTGCACCCTACCAATTCTTTTGATGTCGCATCTGATTCAATTCCTAGATCGCCATCTATAGGACTTTCATCTACTGAAACATGAATATCCTCTGTGGTTAAGAAGTAATTACACATGCTTGAAGTTTCAAACAAAATTTGAGCTTCGGGGGCTGATGTCTAAGTGACAACATATTTTGATTCCTTTTCAAGAAATAGCCTCTGCATGATGCCTTTAACAGGGATCCTCAATTTAGATAGATCTATGCTCAATTCTCCACCAACATCCTTGCAAAAATTTCACCCTAGAAGAATGTCATATGAGGCTAGAACATTAGCCACTAGGACTGTTATCTTGATTCTTTTGTCTGGTAATGCTATAAATGCAAATTGGGTGTCCTTGATTTGTCCCAATAGAGGTACTTGTTTGTTTTCCATGGAGAAACATCTCCTAAAGGTTTTGGTCAATGTGAGTCTAAGAGATTCTACCACCTTGGCAGGCATGATGTTGTCAGATGCACCAAAATCAATGATGTAGTTGTTCAACTGGTGACCATTTATCAACAAAGAAACATAGAAAGGCTCTATTTTCCTAGGGGTAATTAGAGGAGAAATGACAAGATTTTTTGGGATGGACATGTTCCTTAGGGGATCATGAGTTATCTTTTTAATCTCTTATCCTACAAGAATGGCTTTATTATTCACACACTGAACTAACCTATCCAAATGCTCAGGATTGGATTACAAGAATTAAAATTTAGACATTTGAGTTTTGGTCTTCTTGACATGGTCGATTATGTCAAATGACTTAAATGGACTAGAAATAGAGGAAGACAGTTCATGTTTCTAGTTTTTAAGAGGACTGGTATTAGTCTATGAAATGGAAGTTGAAGATGGAGGAATGCTTGATGTACTTACCTTTTTATTACTCACTGGGGCCTTTGGCTAGAAAGGTAGAGAAGTTCCTCATTTGTCAATTTAAATTGAATACTGAGAAATTTCCCCTATTTTTCCTTTATTGGCTTATTGGGTTGACTAGTTTTAGGACCAGGTGAATAAGGCATATGATCCATCAACTGCTTCACCTTTACCTCTAGGTTCATCTTGGTAATTCAAGAAAACAATGTTAGAGTCACCAGCTAATTCTTCTTGGCCTTCTGCAAGGAGATCAATGTCATTTTCCTAGTTCAATTCAAGCTGGAAAGAGAAATCAGGTTCTACTTTGAGATATGTAACTACTGAATTAGTTGGGGGTGTTTCAATGGAAAGTTTCCCCTGTGGGCGAGGAAGATGATTTGGCTACCCTTGATTCCTGGCAGCACTGCCTTGATATGACTGGTTCTGAAATGTCCTCCTTGGTATATCATGATTAGGGGGAGCAGACATACCTTGGGCCATTTGTCTTTTCAAGGCTAATAGTTTATTTGCCAACTTTTGCACCATTTGATCAGTGGTGCTTATAGGTGAGTATTCAGAAGATGAAGAAGATTTACTTCTATTTTGTCCTCTCTTTATCTTTCCTACCAATTAGGGCATCTTCTACCTCAGTAGCCAAATCTTAAGCTGCAACAAAGTCTATTTGACTATCACGTCTCAGCAAAAAACTCACTTCAAGTAGTTGTGAGTTGATGAAGAAGCACTTGAGATTCTTAGGTGTAGGCTGAGCAATGATAAGAATCCAATTTTTAAGCTTGTAAAACTTAGAAATGAAATCTGTCATAGGCTCATGAGGTTCTTTCTTCATCTGTGTGAGCTAGGCTAACAAAGCATGTGCATCTTCTATAGGCTTGAACCTAGCTTCAAATTTAGCTTTAAGAGTATCCTAGTTAGTCACTAACCTAGTTTGCAAATGGTAAAACCACTCTACACTAACACCTTGTTGTATTTCTATGAAAATTTTGACTACCACATCCTCAAATTCCACTCTTATTACACCACAGGCTATGCTGAAGGCTGTAATGTGTTCATCAGGGTAAACTTTCCCATCACCATAGAATTTGGGGAAATTATTTCTTGAGCTACATGGAAGTTCATGCAAGGGTGGAGTCAAATTGAGTGGGCTACAATAGTCACCCCAAGGGCCTTGAAATGCCATTATATGACTATGGAAAGGTGGAATAATAAATTTTAGAGGGGTAAGTATTGATAAAGCTTTATTGATAGCAGAAATGGAGGCTTTGCCTGGTAATGGAGGCTTGACTTTAGTAGGAAGAAAACTCCTAGTTCATTGGAGGTGAGATGGTGAAGGAAATAGATCAAAATTACTTTATTATACCAACTCTAATATAGGGTCAACAATACCTTTATCGCTTTGGCTTCACGTATACCGTGGATCTGCCAAAGTGTAAAAATAAAAATGGAAAAGAACTGGCACTGCTTCAGCTTGAAGCTTGAGGCTTCAAACTATGCATTCTTCCCCAACTAGCATGGAGGTGGAGGGAGATGGTAAGGCTATAATGATAATTAATAAGACATACAATGGAGTCACCATAGTCTATAATGGATAAGGGTAGAGACTACTTCAATCTGAAATATGAGGCTTCAGATTGCACATTCATCCCCAATAGAGTCACCAAAAATTATTGGGTGAATATTTTGTTAATCAAGTAACTGATGAGCAAAATAGGTCTCTTCAACCATAGCATAGGGAAATTGGTTGGCCAAATGTGTAGATTTACTACATCAAAAGGGGACAAATCTCTCCTCTCATCAAGGGGAGGTTCTCTGTAAATATGCAGGAGCTATACACTATATATATAAGTAGAAAATAATAATTAGGGGTAGGATAAACCATCCATCTCTCTTTTTTTAGAGATGATGTCACAAATAAAAGGAGAAATCTTGATGAAATGACAAAAGGCACTCTTCTTCTTTTAAAAGTAGTATTTAGCAGACAACAGGAACCTTTTGGGTAGTGACAAGTAACTATAACAGGGTGCAGTAACATAGCAGGATGAAATGTAGCGCAAAGTCTCCACCTCAACTACCAAAGAGTGAGATACAAAGGATAAAAAGGGCACAAATTCATCCCAAGGTCCTTTACATAGAAACAAAATATGAAGGATAATGAAGGCATAAAGTCATCCCAAGATCTTTTACATAAGAAAAGAATGAAAACACACTAAAGACATATATGGTAACACAAAGTCTCTCCACAACTAACTTCAGGACACCTTCCTGATTACTTCCACTAATTATACTTATTTAATTAAATAGACAAAAAATGTATTAAGGAAATAGACATAAGAACAATTTCCCCAACAACCAAGTTATTCTAGCACAAAGTCTAAAAAGTCACTTGTTTTCTTATTCAAATAACAAAATATGATCAACAATATGAGCTCAAAGTCTTAGTAATGCCTTTCAATTTGGGCAGAGTTTTATTTCTGATAACAGAGAGAGATCCTCCCAAAACAATAAGAGAGAGTCTAATATATAGTGATCTAAGAAAGACTTGGGCACTATGTTTCACAAAAATGGCCTATGATGCATTCAATGCCTTTAATGCATTTTAAATTCTATCCATGGAGTATGCTAGGATCAAGTGTCAGTTTTTAATATGGGTGGCCTAATGTGTTTCCTGATGTGTGCACAGCTATTTGTTTTACTTAATGCAAAAAAATAGGCTGCACCATTGAATGTTCACGCTCTTCTGATGTCCACTTGGTGGACTGCTTCACCTTCTAGAAACATATCTTATGCATGTATATTTTTGATCTTTATCCATCATTCCCCCTTTCCTGGCTATATTTTATCCTTTTCTATGTGATCTGAGCTCTCATGTTATCTTTTTAGCCGGTCGCTGAATTTGTTCACATGATCTGTGCCGTATTTGAAAATTGATGGATATTTCATTATCTTAAATTTGATGTCTATGGGGATGTCAATGGTTCAATTGATTCCCTAGTTTAATCACTTTCTTGGTTC
Source organism: Torreya grandis (assembly GCA_037957365.1). Lineage (NCBI taxonomy): Eukaryota > Viridiplantae > Streptophyta > Pinopsida > Cupressales > Taxaceae > Torreya > Torreya grandis. Next base: position 1,321,458 of record JARHVA010000364.1, on the reverse strand, counting down.
AATTGCTTTTTTGGTCTTTGATTGAACCATCCCTTTGTCTAGTGCTTCCTTTGATCTTTGAACCAATGTTCTCTGCCCTCTGCAAGGGCACCTACCCTTAGTTCACCACCCTCCACAAGGGTACTTGTTCTCTCGGCTTTAGGACACTCTTTTGAACCATCCACATTGAACCTTTAAACCTTTAAACCATTGAACCATTTTGGTTCAAGGTTCAACGGTTCAACAATTTAACGATTCAATGGTTCAATTAGTTCAATCACTTTCTTGCTTTGTCTGGAGCTTCCTTCAAACCATTAAACTTATGAACCTTTGAACCCATTAAACCATTTTATTTCAAGGTTCAATAGTTTAATGGTTTAAGCACTTTCTTGTGTTTCATTCATTCACTTGACCACTTGAACCAACCATGTTGAACCAACTATGTTGAACCAACTATGTTAAACCAACCATGTTGAACCATTTTGGTTCAAGGTTCAACAGTTTAATGGTTCATCTTTTAGGCTTCAAGAAAGGTCTATTTTGCTCATCACCTACCCTTTGCAAGAGTACTTTGACCTATGGGCTTTGGGGCACTCCTTTAAATCGACCGCTTGAACCAACTGATTAAACCTTTGAACCTTCCTTTAGAATCATCCATCACTAACTCTTTCTTTGTTTGAGGCTACTTTCCACTGATTTCAGCAAGTGACACATGGCATCTACCATTGTGAAATAGGTGAGGACACTTGGCAGCTTTCATCGGGCTTTACAAAGGACATGTGGTGACTTCTACTATTTTGTGATACCTTTTGAGGGTCCTACAGAATATGACATGTGGTAGCTTCTACCGAACTCCTAGAGACACTATAGAAACATTCAGGACTCATTTGGATTCATGTAGATGATGACACTTGTCACACTCTGCTTGACTTTAGAAATTCACCTGGGGCCCACCACAGTCTTTATGAAACAAAAAGGAAAAAGTTGTGGATGTTGACACTTGGTAGCTTTCGCTAAGTTATAACAAGACACGTGGCACATTTCATTGCTTTAAAACTTACTAGTAACTGTGTCCTAGTATACGACACTTGGTAGCTTCCACTTGACTTTATAAGGGACACGTGATGGCTTCCACTACTCTTAGAGGTTTGATCTTTCTCGGAGGGAACTTATCCTTCAAGGTCTTGAAAGATGGTTCATTTTCCTTGATGAGAGCCTCCCGTGAGGGTACCTACCCTTTAGGATCTTTCAGGTAGCCTTCAAGCTTTTTCAACGATCCACTTTGGTAGTTAAGCACCCTTTGCAAGGGCACCTATCCTTCAGGCTCTTGGAACCCCTTTGAATTTCTCAATTTAAAAAAATGGCTAAGTGCTGAACATGTGTCTTTCCTACAGAGTCTGTAGAAATGAACCTATAGAGTCTGTAGAAATGAACCTGTAGAGTCCGTAGAAACTTGCGGAGTTCATATATTTGAGAAGCTTTAAAAATGGAGAATTTGAATGCATAGAACAATTCTTGGGAAGGGAAGAGATAATTTTGGCTTGTTGAACCAAAACAGTTCATATGTTGTCCCAAAAATGAGCTAACATTTTCAAGGACAACAATATACAATGCTAATAAATGAGGTGCAAAAAGTTTTTTTACTTACCTACAATGATGGATAAATTTGGATAGTTGATTTCCACACAACCTTCTATACAAGCAAACAATAAATATCTTCACTTCCAATTTTAATTTAGAGGTATCCCATAATATGAGACTTCATTGTGACGACTCATTTAAAGATATTATAGATAAAGGAGTGAAATTTGAAAAGTCCCTTATATACAAAGGCTAATCAATATTTATTCTAAGAATCAGGCATAGGCTCAATCCTTAATGTAATAAAAGGTAAGCGCATTTGAGAATACCAAAGTAATTAATAGGAACAAGATTTTTATAGGAAATGGAGTAACTAAATCAAGACATGTACAAATAGTGCAACCACTGTCTATCCAAAATACTCCACCTACTCAATCCATTACATTGCATAAACCACCTCCACAAAAGAATTAGTATCAAAAGATATTTTTTTGTTGACCTTGGTGAGCCCATAGAGGTGTTGTTCCAAAAATTGGTTATGGAAAACATGATCATTTGGCCAAATACTAAACCTTTTGATTAAATCCAACCAAACCCCACATGGTATAGGGATAATGAATATTTTGGTTATAATCATGTTAAGAGCCATGTAATTTACAGGTATGCACAACTCAAACACTTCATCCAAAAATTAATTGAACACAATGAAATAAAATTAAAGAATTATACTTATAATTATAATAACCAACATCAATAAAAATAATCAAAATCTTAATAACTGTCCATTGAACAATCAAAATTAGAATTAGGTTCAAAATCAAAAGAATTGTAATCAAGGTTAGGATTCCTCAACTGATTAAGTTGGTTACCATAATGTCTTATATGAATACAACAATGTTGTAGGCCATATTAGTAGTAATTATGTATCCACTATTAAGATAAATCCCCATTAATATTATAACACCCCTTAATGTGTTACACCTTCCATTCTAGGACCCCCTTTCATATCCTAGCAATCCTCTTCCAACTCAAAATTACATTATCATAAATTGATGTCCACTGGTCACCATTATAGGTCTTACACCTCCTACTTCTAATTCAATTAATCCTATTTTGACTCAAAATCACATTTTCACAACTTGACATCCAAGGGTTATGGTCCAAGGTACCTCACCACCTCCAAATAATAATCTAGTCCAAGTCCCTTTGCCTACAAAGTCCAAACCATCTTCTTTCACTAAAAAATAATATGACCTTGTGGAATGATTAAATAAGACACGGACACAAATTTCTATTATATATATTTTGTGTACATTGTAAGTCCAAAAATAAATATTGTATGAGATTTTGTTTTAATCCAAGGTTCTAAATGACATTGATCCCACCTAATTCTAAACACTTGTGGGGAATTTATTTCAAGGTAATAACTTATATTTAACTAGAGTGACATGTCATCTATGGTTTGTTACACAATAACCCTCTTTACATTAAAGTTATCATTTCCCATCACAAGATCAAGTGGGTTTTCATATACAATGTTTTGGGTTTAAATATATCCTCTTTAAAACTAGTCAAATATTTGGGGTATATTACAATAGATTTTTATCCAAACACCATCACTATCAAGGGATATGGAAATGAATAAAGGGACTCATAGGGTACCATTTGATTGACTATCCTTTATTGGCCTATCACCCATTATACCATTTTACATGTCATGGATATTAAACTACCATATAATTTACTACTTACATGTCATTAGATCCATGAAGTATGCATAATCCTTCAACATTGCATCAATGTTTATATATCTCTAATTATAGAATGGAGGTTACTATTATTAATGATTTACAATAATATTTTAAACATTTGGAATCCATGTATGTTCAATATAACTATTGTATTATCACTGAACATACCCCAATAAAGGACAAGAATGTATCTCTTGAGTCTCCCAAGTCTAATTACATTTACCCAAGTAACCTTGCATCCACTTCTATTGCTCCACCTCCTAAAATTTCTTCCCATTTCATATTTCAAAATTTCCCAAGTCTCCTAAATCCCATGGTAGTCTCAAGATGGAATGGAATAGAAATTTGAATTCTCATCCTGATTTACCTCCTCTCTTTTTTTTAAAAGGTCTCATAAAATCAAGAGCAACTCAATAGTTTTAAAGATTCTTTGATATACAATGATCATTTCACTTATGATTATCATAGTGCCTAATATCCCTTTCCTAACATAATCATGGAACATCAAGTTTACAAATGAAATGGCTTGGGCAAAAACATCAAGGTATTATTGAGCCCATCTCTAAAAATAAACATAAAGGTACTTGAGGTATTGGATACAAACCACCTGGGGGTGACCCCTCAGATCTTGAGAGTGACAAAGCTTTAGCATCTAACAAAGATGATCCTAATATTGATGTAAAATACTATTATAGTATATATGATGAACTAGTCAACATGAATCTATTCAATAACAATTCTATCCTTACCATCACATCCTTACCTAATTTCCCTCTTACTCTTTATTATCCTAAGTTAATCGATTGGGATCAACATTAGCACATTATACCATTAGATGACTTTCAAAATAAAGAATCACTTTCAGAGTTTTGAGGCCTTAGATATGGTCTATCAATTGAAGACCACAATCAAGGATTTATATTTATATTAGACTATGATACCTACTTTAGAGAGTAGGTAAAAATTCTTAGTTAACAAAATAAAAAATAAAATCAAACATTGAGGTCCACTAGTGGAAACCCCTCTGAATCACCTTTGGACCAAGGTAAAAGTAAGGATAAAGACAAGTCCCTTGGTGAAAAAAATGTTTTAGGTGTTAATAAATGGGTAATTTTCTCTCCTTAAGACCATAGAGCCCTACAAGTCCACATATTATATTTGGCTCAAACATCAGTTAAGAGCAAAAAAGGCATTTGAGTGATTGGTTCAATATATCCCTCAAACATTTTTTGAATGGCAATTACCTTTCATGGGTATTTTTATTATTATAACATGGGTGAGCATGATGGCCCATAATCAGATAGAGAAGATAAATTCCCATATATACCCACTATATTATAGGATGGTTCTAAATTGATCATGGAAAACACCAATGAGGTCAACATTGGCACTACAGATGATCCCTAAATTATCAAATTGGGTATGTCCCTTTCTACAAATTAAGGTGAATTCATTATTTTGATTATTAAGGAATTTATTGACATATTCACATGGTCTTATGTTGATATGCCTTGGATATATTTATCTTTTGTCATACACCATATTTTTTTGCACTATAGGCCAAGTATATTATTTGAAAATTATATAAAATGTATATGTGCATTGATTTATTAGTTTAAAAATAACTATAAAAATTATTGGGAACAAGATTCATTCAATCCATTGGTTACTCTAAATAGAACTCCAATCTAGTAATATTGTCCTAGTCAGCAAGAAGATTTTTGATATTCATCTATGTACATACTTTAAAGATATCAACAAGGAATGTCCAAAAGATGATTTTCCATTACCTAACATTGATGTCATTGTAGAATCAATGACATGATATTGTTGACCAAATTTGACTTTTAGGTCAAATTGGGGCAGCCATAGTAAAAACATGGATTTTTAGGTCTATAATGGGTATAATATATTGTCATAAGGTATTTTATAGGTTAATTTATGTCAAATAATGTTATATTATCTTTGGTCAATTAGTTTTTATGTCCTTATATCATTTTTGGGTCATTTGAGGGGTCAAAATGGTGCATTTAATGCTTTGTATAGGTTTTTTAGGAAATGTGCAAGTGTAAAAATGTGATTTCATGTACCATGTGTCATTATATGTCTTATATAATTGACACTAATAAAAATATGGTAGGTTTTTTATAGAAAAGGTAGTTTTCTTGGCAAAAAAGGAGAAAATGGCACTTGTAAAACCTCCTTAAGAAGTTTGACACTTGGAAGAGGTTGAAATATGACTCTTGATATTCCATAAGCTCAGTTCCATGTTTTTTTTTAATTTGAATATGTAATTTCTTTCTCAGAACTATTTTTATTCCTTTTCACTTCTTTAGACACAAAAAAGTGACTTGCAGGTTTGTACTTGGTATAGTTAGCACAATCGATTTCAGGTAGAATGGTTTTGTGAGGCTATTTTAAACTGAGTTACCTTAATTTTAATATAATAATTTTGAGTAATGGTGGAATTTTCTTTATGAATCATATATTTAAAGTTGGTTGTTCAAAATTGTTTGCTCATCCATGCACCTTACAAGTTTTGCTTCATTTTGGGCAAGTCTATACAAAAAAATTGTTCATATTGGTTCCATATGATATTTTATATGTCAAATAATGTATCCCACTATTTTTTTTCATGTTTTGTGGTGTTTTGATGATCTAATAACCCCAAATTTGTATACTGGTCTCTTTTGAGTGTAGTGGGTAGTTTTCTACCATTTTAGTGTTATATGCTTTTTCAGCATTTCTAGGGGGTGTAATATGTCATTTCTTCCATTTTTAAATTTAATATAGTTAAAATTTTATCTTTTATTTCCTCAAAATAAATCCTCATGAATGAAATCATAGACCATCATACAACCAACTTGTTGTTTGACTGTCATACCAGTCAACCAAATGCTTAAAGGGAAAACCAGGGTGAAATTAGGATGTTTTGTTTTAATCCAATCCTCACAAGTTGATTGTATTTCATTTTTAATTTTTTAATAAGACACATTATCCTTGAAAGTAAATATAAATCTCCATTTCCTAAACATACACTCACTCACACAATCAGGCAACCATTGATATCTACATGTATCTCATAAAGGCTAACATGTTGGGAAGGAAATTTTGAAATAAGCAAGGTGTTGGCATTGAAAATTTTATAATTATAATATTTTTAATAGGTCAAATCTCATTTGAATTTCATTGATCACAAGTTCTACAATTCACTTTCCCTTACTACATGAACAATGAGATGCGCACCTACAAGGGGTGCTAACAAAGCATGAAGGTACCTTTTGAGGTGTTGAGGCAAGTGTTAAATCCCTTTTTTGAGTATTGGTATGATAAAGGACCATGGAATACCTCATATGAAGGACTAGGAAGCAAGAACAAGTTGACAATTAACCTCAAGCATGAAATGACTAAGTTTAGGCTTATTTTCCCTAAATGGGCAAAACAAAGGCCTAAAGGATTTTTATGGACCTTATAAAATATGCCTATAAAGTGTTCCAAAAAATAAAATGATGTGAATCATGTTGATTCTAGTATATCTAGGAGATATTAAAAATTTTAGGGGAAAATAATGAGTGAAAGATGGTTATTGAGGAGCCTAAAGTGGCCTCTAAAAGCACTAAAATCCTATAATAATGTCTACATGTCTAAGTCTAGAAGGAGCTTTTCATTTATAGTATAGACAATGGCCTTGCCTTATTTTTTCACATTAAAAATGGTTCAAAGGATATTAAGTGAGTATAAGGACCATCAAGTGGAGGTGATAGGTGATTTTCAACCCCTTTACACACTTACCAATCCATACAAAATACCTAAAAGGGCATCTACAACTAGCCAAGGGTAAGGTTAGAGAGGATGTTCCTTTCATAGGACTTAAAGCATAGTTTAAATTTTTTTAAGAATGAATAATAAAAATAGGTTCACAAAAATCATGACCTACCTATAACATCTTAAATTAGGTCCTCAAAATCTCAATCCACCCCTCCAAGGAAAAACATAGTTGATTGTGTTGTCCCAGTCAACAGACAATAAGTAGAAAGAAGATGTTATTAGTGTGAATAGGACATGGGAATGGAAAAAATGAATATATATAATCACTAGAGATATTTATAACTTTAAGGATAATTTATAACATCATAGAAAGTGCACCTAAAAGTATACCAAACAAGTGGTAACACAATTAGGGTTTTATATATAGTCTTATTTAGAGGCTATTTTGTATAAGTTTGAGGTGATTTAAGATAAATTAAAGCAATAAAATATTCATTTTTATCATATAGAACTCTTGGGATAAAATAAAACCATAGAGGCACTCATTTCTTCTTTAGATAGAGAATAATACCCCTATGTTCTGTCTCATAGGTAGAGCACTCTAGAGAAGCAACAAACCCTTTTAAAAAGTATGAAGGAGGAGAAAATGAGTAAATAGTTTAAGGGATGATAATACCAATGAAGGATTATTGTGAGTGGTTAATTATGCCATGTAAAGTTTGTTCAAGTATCTATGAAGGACATAAACAAGCTATGCACAGTCCACCAAGGAACCCTACATACAATCCATCTCTTCCACAAGTCTACTTAGAGCTTTTAAGGAGTTAAGGGGTCCATTAACATAGTCAAATTCCAATTGTTTTATGTAGAATGTATATGTGAGTTATGGAAGATCCTCAATATCTTAGTTAGTCTGAGTAAATAGGGTAAGTTTCCCTTATTTTGTCTCAAATAGGGGGCACTTCCTCATACACAAACCCTAGCATATTTGAGAGAAAATGATGAAATTTGAATACAAAATCTTTGAGTACCTTGTTTGAATATTGTATAATTTTTAATAAACCTAGACCAACATTTAAAACCAAGCATGAGGTGGCAAAACCAAACAAGGTGGTTTGGACATCTAAGGTTGTAGTCAACCCTAATAGGCATAGTTATACCTAGAGGCTCAAACAAGGAGCCACTTTCATTTTTAGACATAATTTGAATTTAAAACTGATGGGATCATGTTTTTATTTTCATATTAGATGTGTAGAGCCATGTGGGATTTCAAAGGAATCAAATAGAATGATCCAAGACATAGAATTTATAGTCAAGCCTATGGAACAAGGCTTAGGCTAAGACCAAATGGAAGGGTTCTTACCATTATATCATGAAATATGTATATAAAACCATTTGGAAATTGTTTTATGGGAATATTATATATTTAAAAAAATTTAGATGGCAAGGATAGCTAAAGAAGGTCATTTTTTAGCTCAAAACTCATTCAAACATGCATGAAAGAGGAAAAGAGAGTGATAGGTCAAGTTGTGATTCTCATATATCTTGGGAGGTTTTACATTGTAGTCAAAGGAATTTTTATATGTTAATAGGTTCCCATAAGGTCACTTTTGTGACATTCATTTAAGAATTGAATGTGCAAACTTTATGAACCAACCTTAAGACCAAAAGTAGGTTTAAAACCCTACTAAACCCTTAGCCAAGACCATTTTACAAAAATGGATTTGGATAGATATTCAAATGGACCATTTTTACCAGAATATATATTGTATTTTGAAAAGGACTCTCTCAGGGTCCCTTCCATGCCAACTAGTTGTACGAACTAGTACGGTCATGGTGCCAAATAGGCTCTTTTGACCATTTTTGTGTTTTGTAGTTTTTAAAAGGATTTAAGAGATGAAAAAAAAATTAGTTAATATTTAGACTTTTAATAACTCCTAATATTAATTTAATTCCATAAAATAACTTATAAGTACCTCAACTAGGTGATTCAACTCAGCTAGTCAAATCTAGCATATTAGACAAACTATTGAAGAAAATGAAAAACTTAAAGTGAGATAATTTTAAGGTTTTATTGATGATTATAATGGAATTTAATGTCTTTAAAAATTTCATTAACTCTATCCCATTAATTTTAATGGATAATTGATGCCTTTTTGGAAGCCAAGTGTGTAGAGGGCATGAAAGGAGTTATTTTTGGACTACATATGATGATTTTTCCTTTTTAATTGATTATAGAAGACTAAGAATGAAAAAAATAAATTGATAGGCATTTATTATTTCAATATCATGCATTAAAATCATCATATTTGGTCTTGATCAGTTATGGGATGTTCAAATAGAGGCAATCATGAAGGTAGTGTTTTTGTGCAAAATGGGGAGTTTTATGCCACTTTTCATGAAGTTTGTGACTTGGATGGACATTTTTATTTAAAAAAAATTCATGGTTAATCCCATATAATTATCACATGCAAAATTGACTCTTTGGATCAGCTTTACAAGTGTCCTTGTGACCCTTGGACTTTTTTCTTCTTCTCCCTCTCTCAGGTTCTATAAGAACTAGCCATTTTGTCATTGTATTGGGTGCTCCACCTAAGTATGTAGAATACTTGATAAAATTTATACCTTTTTATAAATAATAAAACTTATTTTTACCTATTTCATGACTTTTCTTATTGTGTTCATTTGTAATTTTTGATTTTGCATAAGTGAAGACTATGGATTCCTTAGCATGTTTTATCATTCCTTCATCCTATTTACAGTTGGAAAGCTTATTCTTATAGGGCATGTGAATTTTTTTATTAGATATAAAAAATTGAGTGAGTTATTATTTTCATTAGTGCCCTCATAGGCCTCTTTTATAGTCCTCCTAGCTTTTCACATTCATCCATAACCTCACAATGTAGCATTGTTGTGAGAAGATGAAGATTGGAGAAGTGTATGTTTGGTTTTCCCTTTGATTTCAAGTGTAATATGCATATGTTTGGATTTCATCATTTTATTTGGTGTATCACCTCCCTTATATTAGTTTTATTTCATTTATCTTTCTTCCTTTTCAACCCCCAAGTTTAGTTATAGTTTTAATCCAAAGTGGTACATCAATGGATATATCCCTATCTAGAGATTCACCTCATTCCTTAGGATACCTAAAATCCTAGAGGTGATTCTGTTGTGCCACTTGGATGAGGAGATATTTTCATCTCCTCAAAGGTTGAAAATCCAAGTGACAAAAAATATGAAATCTTATCCCTCAAGGATGGTTTTTTAGGATATAATCAAATAAAAATATCATCAAAAGATCAACATTCACCACTATATGGGAAACATTATGTTATCAAGTTATGCCATTTGTCTTGAAAAATAATAACGCTACATATCAACATGCAATGTATATGAAACAATTTAGGATGGATCTACAACTTGTCCTACTTAATTGATTCCATGCTTAAAAAAGGTAATCTTACCAAACAATTCATTTCATATCTATTTATATCGAGACATGACCAATTTGTATCTGCTAAACCTAACTAAATTATCTCTTACTACACAACACCAAAATAGAGGGTTCCAAAGCCTCTAAATAAATGATATTATGTAATAACCCTAGCTAGGCCTATAATACATAAAATAAATCTAATATAATACTCACTAAATCTTATGGCACAAAGGGGGATAATTAAATAAACAAAACAAAGCATGCAAAGATAACTCTACTCAATTTAGTCTAGAGGTAAACTAATCAAAGAGTAAACCATTCATCATATTACCTTAAACATTATATATCTATCATATGAAAGCATAAAAATTATGAATACTTATCTTGAATTAAACATGTCATGCCTCAATCTCCTCCTTAGTTAATGATTCTTTGAAAGAATCAGGCCACCCTTTTGTAACTTAGGTAGTGGACCACAAAAATGTGGTACATCTTGGTGTATTATAGTTGTGAAAATGATTACTATTTTGAAACCATTATCACTATCTAGAAGAATCTTTGAGGGTCTCACACCATCTAGTAAGTAGTTGCTTAAGCACTTGATTTTGAAGGAGAATCTCTTGAGTGCTTGGACATGGTGATTAAAGAGCACAAGTGTTAGAGTAATGGATCTGATGTCATAACAACCCCTAGTGATAGCTCAACAATTGGCATGCACCCATCCACCCTATTAATGAGATGTTCCTCTACCTATAAAACAATCTTGAAACTAAAGGAAAGGAAGAGGTGATTAATGGTAGTAAAGCTCTACTAAAATTGAGAGATACCACTTTATATTTTTATCTACATTGAACTAAATTAGGAATTGTGAATGCATATCCCAAGCTTTCTTATGAGTGGTTGGACATGAGTAGTTTAAAATATGATCACATGCTTTATTTTCATGTTATGGACTTTCTATACTTAACTATGAATTAATGAAGAACGTCACTTAAATAAATTGAGTGTTGGTCTATTCTAGATGGTTATAGGATTATCTTGTGTTTGTAACTTGAAACTAATAGTTATGATAATATGACTATCATGATTACATATGTTATTGAGTTAAGGTTTGCTCCAGGTTGTTAATGTCACCCTTATGTTAGATAGTGACTTGGCTTAGTAGTAAAATTGACTAAGTGTTAAACCCAACATGAACCATATTCCTAATACTCATGCCTAGAGTGCTAACTTGAAGAATGATCACTTGAGTATGAGCCATTATATTAACTTAGTTAAGTGCTTGAATGACACTTAACTCTATCCCTATGGATTGCACCACTAAGAGCTACATCTCATTAGATATGAACTTGTGCCACCATGGAAAAAATTAATTCCCATCAATAGGTTCATGCCTATTGATTTTACCTATAAAATCCGTGCATCGATAGACTGCCTAAGCTCATTTAAAAAAGGACTAAGTCCCATTGACACTAAGGTTGTGCCATTTTTCAACTAGCCTAATATGGACCTTAATCCCTTCATTGTTATACTTTAGGTGAGTGCACAAGGATTGTTCCTTATGTGAAATTGATGCCAACATAGTAGTACATTTAAATGTTGTGCACCATAGACTTTAAATGCTCACACCTAGTGGTGTCAAGTATAGAACTAACCTAGATTGATTTTTAAGTATATGACTAAGCACAAAAGCTAAATAAAAAAACTTTTATATAATATTTTGGTTCCATTACTAGGATTTGTGATGAATTTTTTTGCTATAATGTTGAAATAGAGTGATGCTCCAACTATCTCCCAAGAACATCTATCACTAGCTAGAGTAAGTAGAAGATAGTTTCATGTAGAAGCATCTGACATGCTAAGGATAAAAGCCAAGAGAATGGGTGAAAACCAACCTAAATGATGCTATGTATGATGTTTTCTTTTGAAAACTTCCTGAGCATGTGTACCAGTGGTTGGTTGCCTATATCACCTCTAGAAGGTGAAGCTATGGCCATTGCCTCTAGTGGAAAAATGAGTGCATAGAGAGGCTTGAGATCTAATATGGTATTTGGACTCACATTGTAGATAAGTGGTGGAGTGGTGCACTAAAAATATATATATTAGAATTTATAGTGTTGACCTTCTCTTATCCTAAAGAAGTAGAATATGAGTTCTTTCATGAACCAAGGGACACATTCATAAGAGGGCTCAAAATTGTATTATTTTTTTTTGGTAGATTATGACATTGAGAATGTAAGAATGGAAGGCTAAATCCTTGCATGTATGAGCAAGCATAGAAGGGGAGAAGTGGAAGTGTATGTGAGGCATAATGGAAAGGGAAAAATAACCTAACACCTGAGATCTTTGAAGGTATATCTATCACAAGAAAAGGTGTAGGTTGATAGAGGATCTAGAACTTGGAAGTGTTGATAGGACCCAGTGTAAAGGACATGGGGAAATATCTCTTGAATTATAGTAGCATGATGAGAGAGAGGAAGAACCAAGAGACCAAACTCATCAGTTGGGTGTAAAATGTCTTGGGTTCCTACAAGATGTGGTAAATGAGGATGTATTAGAAGTACCTAACCCCTTTGAATGAGAAGTACAAGATCATGCACTAGATTCTTCATTAGAAGACAAAAGAATGATAACTAACCCTATTATTGACATTGACTTTGATATAATTCAAGATTTAAACCAAGACTTTGTAATCAAATAAGCGATACCTTACAAGGAATTGAACTAGAATACCATGAGACCAGTGAGTGCCAGCCTAAATATCAAGAACAAAAGTATAAGCATCCCTATTTAGAGGATGATAATTATGTTTATGAGGTAATATCCCATAAGAAGTATCCTAGCACCAAAAGTGAGTAAAACCATGCCATTAAACTCAACAGTGTAACCTACACCAATAGAGTTAGCACTCAACCCTACAACTATTGGCATTAGAGGACCACCTCCAACATAGAAATCAGAGGGTAAAATGCCTCAGACTCTAGTACCACCCCTTGAGTAGATTTATTATGAGATGGCAATGTACTTGCTTGAGTATCATGATGTAGGGAATGCCACAGAACATGTTCTCAAGTGTGAACTTCAATGACATGCTCAAGGAATTACCTAATCAAAGTTAAAGGTGACTTAGCTTATGACCACCTTATTTGATCATGCCCATACCTAGTATCAAAAATTTGATCTAAATTATGATATGGTTGATTATGATATACTAAAAGAGGCTTTCTTAAAGGAATTTGATATTCCTAAGTTCAGACAATAGAGCATCATGGTGCTCAATGAAATTATCCAAGGGCTATTTGAGATCATGTGCCTATATTATGTGTGGTTTAATACCCTTCTTTATAAATTCCATATGATATCCATCCCTCCAAACATGCATAATGGTTTATCAGGGACTTGCTAGTACCTTTTGAGAGAAAATTGTCCATGAAGACCTTCATGGACCCTTATGAAGTGCTTAAATCCATGCTCCATGGTAAGTTAATAGGTAGCATTGACATTAGTATTAGCTCATTTATGGAGGCATAAATCATGTTAATGGCCTCCTAATTATAGAAGCTAACTGTTAGTTCAGTGCATGACACTCACATAAGATTATGGTGTATTGACTATGATAAGGAGGGGCATAACAAGAAAAACTACCCAAAAAGAAATGTCTGCACCTTACTTCTCATCTAATAATTTTTTCATGGGCTACATGATTATTGAACCTATCCCTTCTTGCACCATGCTAGTCTAGTAAACATTTCCATTTATTGCAAGATGTGTGATACCTATATTCATTCAATAACAGATTATCAATTCATTAATGAGATGCACCTAAATATGGAGAGAGTTAGGAGTCCATCAATGACCACATATAATGGGAAGGCAAGTCAAATAAATGAAGGCTATGACTAGAAAAATACTAACTATGGGAATAAAAAAGGTGCATGTGGATGAGGTGGAGGATGCAATGGAGGAAGATTCCCACCATGGTCATGTTACAAGTGTGGGTTAACTAAGAATTACCAATATGACTTCCCCATGCACCTAATGTATAGGTATTATCAAGGACTATAATTAAATTACTTATATGTTTGTAGAAAATGATTATTATCACACAAAATAAGCAAATATGAGAGATCCCATAGCAATAATTGATAGCAAAGTAGAATACTTGATAATATAACAAATCCACTTCGAGGGGGAAACCTCTAAAAAAATGTAATAAGAAAATAATACTTGACATGATGATCAAACACTAACCACTACCTCTTTTATATAGTCTACTTAGACATGGTTATTCCATAGGCCACCCTAACTAAGAACATAAAGAAATGTAATAAGAATATAAAATAGGTATGTAAGCCACAAATTATCCACACATATCCCTATACAAATCAAAGGTTAAGGGAATAACATGCCCCTCCCTTTCAAAACAACATTTTCCTCAACATTTAGCCAACTTTGGATGTTTTTGCATAAAGGATTCATCCTCCCAAGTGGCATCTTCACAAGGTAGATTCTTCCTTTTGATCAGGTACTCCTTAATTTTTCTAGACCATAGTTACTTAGTGTGCATTTGAAGGATCACCTTAGGACCAATAATAAATATTCCTTCTTCACATAATTTTGGTAACTTATTTTGAGTATAAACTTTGTGTCCAATGACTTTCATCAGGTAGGATACATGAAATATTGGATGTATGTGAGTGGTGGAAGGAAACTCTAACTTGTAGGCCACACTACCAATTTTTTACAAGATCTAATAAGGCCCATAATACTTAGGGGACAAATTATTATCCTTTTTTTGTTACTTTAAGGACATATACTTATATGGTTAAAAGTGTATAAATACCCAATCACTAATGTCAAAATTTCTCTCACTCTTATGTTGATCTACCTATTGCTTCATGCGATTTTGGGCCATGGCTAAATTTTCATGTAAACTTGAAAGGACCTCCTAGTAATGGTGAATATGGTATTCAACAACACAAACCTTAGGATAGACCTTCAATTTTGAAGTGATGGATAGAGGGTGTTATCTATATAGTGACACAAAAGGAGACATTTTGGAAGAACTATAAACATAAGTATTATATCACCATTCATCAAGTGGCAACCAATGAACTCATTTATCCTATTTATCATAAATAAAATAATAGAGATATCCTTCTAGACATTTTTTGACTACCTCAATTTTTCCATATAATTGAGGATGATAGTATGAACTATGAGCCAATTGGGTGCCCAAACATGAAAATAACTTAGTCCAGAAATTACTAGCGAAAATAGGATCTCTATCATTGACAATGATCTTAAGGGTACTATGCAATTTATGAACTATATTAAGAAAAGTATAATCTAATATACTAGTAACAAATGGATGTGATAAAGAACAAAAATGAGAATACTTACTGAGATTATCTACCACAACCATGATAAAATCTTGACCATCAGATCTAGGTAACCCTGTAATGAAATCCATAGATACCTCTTCCCAGTATCAGCTAGGGTGGATAAAGGTTGTAAAAGACCCAAGGTTTTGATATTTTCTTATTTATTTTGATGATATATCATACATTTATCCATATATTTTTGGACATCCCCCTTGAGTCCTTAAAAAAAAAATCCTACTTGATTTTATGATAGGTTTTCAAAAATCTTGAATGACCCCCAATTAGAGTTGCATGCAGTTTCTGAAGTATTTTGTGTTTAAGAAGAGAATTATTACATAGTAATAATCTAGGTTTATATAATAATGCATCACCCTTCCATGTGAATATGTCAAATCCACCCAAACCTTGCTAAGGATTCTAACTCAAATCATGGGTAGTATTATCATTTTCCCATTTTGATCATGATTACTCTAGCCAATCTACCTATAGAATGGTCATAACACATAACAATGCCTCAATTGATTCATCATTCCTTGATAGATTATCCTTTCCTTTCTTTTAAACTATTTCAAAATCATAGCCTAACATCTCAGTTACCCATTTCTATTATTCTTCAGATGATAACCATTGTTCTAAAAAATATTTGAGACTATCATGATTATTCTTTACTTGAAAGTGACGACCCATCAAATAAGGTCTCCATTGTTTGATTGCAGGCAAAATGGCCATAATTTCCTTCTCATAGATGGTCTTGTGCTAATTTTTACCCTTCATTTGATGACTTTCAAATTTAAGTGGTATGCTTTTTTTCATGAGTGTAACACCCATACCATACCTAGATGCATCATATTTAACCACAAAATTCTAGGAAAAATTAGGAGTAACCAACACTAGAGTGGTGCATATAGCCAATTTTAACTATTCAAATGCCCTAGTAGTTTTATTAGTCCACTAAAATGAGTCTTTCTTCAATAAAGAGGTGAGTGGGGCTACAATACTACCATAATTTTTTATAAACCTATGATAGTAACTAGTTAGCCCAAAAAATTCCCTTAGTTGCTTGTTTTAACTAGTTAGACCCAAAAATGATGGATAATCTTTGTCATTTTATGGGAGATAATAAGTTGTGGATATTTATCCCTTAATCCCCTTAGCTCAAATTTCCTTCATTCATAATGAAAGTACATGAATAATTCTTAAAAATTCATCTCAATAGTGCCCAAAGTGGTGAGCCATTATACTCCTAGAACAATGTTAGCTCCCCCATAGGAATAACAAACATAAGATAATCCAAAAATTAGTATCCCATGGCTAGCTTAATACTATGGAATTTTCTTGAGTAGTTGATAGTACCACCATCTAAAATCATGACTTAAAATTTTGGAGTGGGATAAATGAAATAGTTCAAACAAGTAGCCAACTTACTATTGATGAAGTTTTGTGTGCTCCTAGAATCAATAAATACAATAATCTTTTTTTTGTTTAGGAAACCCACCACCTTAAGATTTTGGAGATTATTAATACCTAAAAAGGCATGATAAAAAATAGTAGGCTGAGAGTCTTCAAATTCCTCCTCAATACCTTCTTCATCCTCACCAATTGCCTCCTCATCATCGTCATCCTCATTGTCACCTTAGATGTAAAACAACTTATTTTTAGCACAAGGATGATCTTTTCTCCATTTTTATCACAACCATAACACAACCCTTTAGATCACTTTTTCTCAATTTATCGAGGTGTCAATCTAGTGAGTTGAGGAAATGATGGTGCTAGCAAGGTGTGATCATGACTAGTATTAAAAGTTTTCCATTTAATCATCTCTTTTTATTCTACCATGCATTCTTATGGGATTGTGTTAAACATTTTAACCTCTAATTGGATGTTATCTTTGAGGTCACCCATCATTCAAATTCTCCTCAGTGATGTCTTCCACCCATAAAGATAGATTATAAAACTCATGAATATAATCCTTCATAGTTCTTGTTTGTCATAGTTTGGCTAACTAGTTGAATTATTTCTTAGAGACATTATTCTGATAATGAGCCAACAACTCATTAGTAAAAATATATCATGTAACAAGAGCACCATTATTTTTCTTTTAAGCACACAACCAGTGATACCAAATGAACTAGTCAAGTTCCAAATATAGAGATGCCACTATCACCTTCTGATAACTAAGAATTTGATGTAAATCAAATAAATTCTCAATTTGTATAATCTAAGTGAGAGGATCCTTACCATCAATATTATACATGTATACTTTTGGCAACATTGGTTTCACACTAAAATTAAAGTTATTAGTGTTGAGAGGAAGAGGACCCAAATGATGAAGTGGAGGGTTATTTGGTTATAAATGAGATTAAAGGGAAGCCAATTGTGTAGTGATCATATATATGGTACCATTTCAATCACCTTTCCAACACAAATTTGATGACTACCTTTATGCACTTGGATAAAAACTTTTGGCACCAAAAAAGTGTACCAATAGAATATACCATTTCAATCATCTCATTGAGATGAATCCAATGACTACAAATGTGCAAGGGGAATTTTTTTTCCAATTTTTTTTCAAAAAATCATTTTAAACAATACTACACTAACAAAAAAATTAATTCTTCCCAAATTGTAAGTTATGTTTTTTTGCTCCTTCTACTCATAGAAGTTACACCTCGCCAAATCCTAAAAACATGTCATGAGAAACTTTCAAAAATTGAATATCTAATACCAATTGTAATGAGATTACTTAGATGTTCACAAAAAATTATTATATATAACATATAATAAGAAAATATGAGAGATCACATAACAATAATTGACTATAGAGTAGAATACTTAATATGACAATCAAATACTAACCGCTACCTCCTATATATAGTCTACTTAGCCATGGTTATTCCATAGGCCAACCTAAGTAAGAACATATATAAATTTAATAAAAATAGAAAAGAGGTATGTAAGTCAAAATTTGGCCACACATATCCCGAGACACACTAAAGGTTAAAGGCATAATAGGGACCATATGCAGTCAAAGATTGCCTAGACTTATATAAAAAGATGAATCAATGTTAGCCTAGAATATATAAGGGTAATATCATGGTTAGGCATGATAAAAAGGAATAAAAATGGTCCCCTGAGCCATAAAAAACTTTTAATGATCCACCTAAGGTGTAAGACACAACTTGAAGTGGGTTCACCACTTAGCTGCCTATTACACTAACAAAAAAACTACACTTAAAATATGGTGAGTTAAGACACACTAAGTGAATATTGTGACTTGATACAAAATATGCATCCTACCCTAACCTAGCATGACAAAAGGATGTCCTAAAATAAGCCCTGAGTGTAATATAAAATTTGTAGGGAGAGATCCAATTGGCCTGAGATATAGAGGCATAGGCAAGCACTACATGTAAGAAGCAAGATAACTAAGAGGCTAAGGTACAAGAGTTGACTAAGATCCTACACCTCTTAAAATCTAAAGGAATGATGCCCTTACTAAAAAAATTAATTTTAGATAACATAGGGAAGAGACCAGAGGAGGAGGCCATGCCTTAAATGATTAAAGTTATTATGCTACATAAGAAGTAGGTGCATAAAGTAAGGTATACTCAAAATGTATAGTACGACCAAGAACTATTGATAAACACCACCATCTATGGATGGTCTATTTTTGAAGTCCTTGTGGACATATACACCAAGGTCAACATTCTCACCAAAATTTCCTGGGAGAAGATGGGATAAATACCCTTAAAGCCCTCCCCTCATATATTTTTTATGTCCAATAAAACTTGAGCACAACCTATTATGATCCTAAAGGGCACCATTATAGATATCATCATCACTAAGTTCTAAGTCAATTTTGAGGTAATCAAATTGGTAGAACATGATAACTATCTTATGCTCTTAGGTAGGCCATGGTTTTATGCCAACAACACAAACATGCACTTCAAAAAGTACTACATGAATTTTGAGAATGGCAAAGAAAGGGTGGTGATCCCCCTATTAAGTGATCAATGGCCTACATATGTTAAAAGCATTGATCATAAAGATGAGATCAACCACATTTATAACATCACAACATGGGCCACTAAAAATCTTAACCCAAGTAACCAAGGGTGCTCAAATGAGAGGATGGATAATTAGCTTCTAACACAACTAGTGTAACCTACAACTGATGGGTTGAAGAGGCTTATGAAGTAACTGGCCAAAGGTGCTACCTAGTGTAGACAAATACATCAAGACTAGTTAAAATATGATTGATTAGGATTTAATTCACTCAAAATAGATGGGTTATCCATGCCAAAAATATAGTGAGAAAGGTATTTTAGTTGAGTAAATGGAAGCTTGTAGTGCTCCCAAAATATGGAGGGAACCAACTTGTAGAGAACTATGTCCATGACATTGAAGTGTACATTCCTAAGGAAGTAAATAGAATGGGCACACTAGTGCATACCCTAAAGAGCACTACTACTTAGTGGTGGGAAGTAAAAATACCTAGCTTTCCAACATGGCAAGATGTGAAGGTAGTAATATGCATGAGATTTGGAAAGAGTAATGAGGACTTAGACATACCTGCTTACTTAGGCAATTCTGACCTAATCGTGCATGTGTGATTGTGTAAATAAACCTAGATGTATATGGCAAGAATGTGCTTATAATCTTATGGGTACATGTCTTCTACAAGAATTTGAAAACATGGGCATGAATGTGGTACATTGTAAATGAAATTCACTAAGAGATAAGAGACTGGGAGGTGCTCAAGGAGAGGCTCGTGTACAGATTATCCTTTTATGTATAGAACTTAGAGCTAATGGAGCCATAAAAAGTCACTCATAGGGTAGTATTTAAGGACACTACCATCCTAGAAGAGTGCCTTAGAGACATGTTTAGGGAGAAATGACTAGCATTCTCAATGTTTTTTAAATAAAAGGCACTTAAAAGTGACTCTAGTGAGGAGGAGGATGAGATCTAGGAGTGTAATTAGAAGGCCATAATAAGAAGACAAAAACTTGTACACCTTATGGATGATAGTACCCTAGATGAAGAAGACCCTCATCTTATAATTTAAATAACTAAGGGGACAAGGCAAGTTGAATACTCTCATTAGGAGAGGAATAAACCCTATCATGCACCACTTAAGACCACTAAAATAGACATCAACATAGAAGATGAGCCAAAGATTTCCACTATAGGCACCTACTATTCTAAGGTAGAGATGTAATGAATTTTAGACCTCCTAAAGGAATTTTAGGACTTATTCCCATGTAGTTACCAAGACATAAAGGGAACCTACCCTTTCTTTAGAAAAATGAGCATCAAGTTGGTGGATGGAATGAGGCCTACCAAGAAGCACATGTATAAGATGAATACCAACCTCCCTGCTAAGGTGAAAATAGATATTGATGGAATGTTGTCTATCAATGGCATATAACCTATACAAAAGTCTAAATGGGTAAGCCTCATGGTCATAAGCATCAAGAATTATGGGTGCATATAGATCTTCATCAACTATAGACTTTTGAATGCTACCTAAATCACTAACCCATTCCCAACCTTGTTCATTGTTGAGGTATTAGAAATCATCATAGGGTTGAAAATCTATACTTTAATTGATGTTTTCTTGAGCTACCATCATGTGTATATCAAGGAGGATGATAAGCACAAGATAACCTTTACAACTAAATGGGGTTGTTTTACCTATAATGTGATGACCTTTGGAATCAAGAATGTATCAACCATATTATCTAGAGTGGTGATCACCACTTTTAATGACTTCATCCATAGCTTCCTCTAAGTCTATCTCAATGACCGGATTGTATATGGCCTTATCAAAGATCACTATGACAATCTGTGCCTCATGTTTGAGAGGTGTAAGTAGCTCTAGGTATCACTAAACCTAAAAAGGTGTATCTTCATAACCCCTTTTGAGACACTTCTCAAGTACATCATCTGAAAGGATGGTTTTCTTGTTATCCTTATGAAGATATCCATCATAATTTAGCTCTATACTCCTTTAATGTATAAAGACATTCATACCTTTTTAGGCCATTATGGCTACTATAGGAATTTTACACGAAGCTATCTAAAGATCATATCTCCTCTATAGGATATCTTATGAAAAGATGGCCTATTATATTTGGGTAGGGTGAAAGATGAGGATTTTGAAACATTTAATCTAAAGTTAGCTAATGTGCCAATTTTGTAATTTCTTGACTGGACTACTCCTTTTCATGTCCATGTCGATGCTTCATGCTCCATGATTGGCACCATACTGGCATAACTAGGTGAGGGTAAGATGGACCACCCCATTTCCTTTGCAATCAAGAAATTGATGCAAGTAGAGTAGAATTACACCATCATCAAGCATGAGCCACTGACAATGGTCTATGTTTTACAATAATTTAGGCAATATCTATTGGTAACCCCATTCATCTTTTTCACTGATCATGAGGTGCTCAAGTATTTTTTGAACAAGCCTATCTTAAAAGGATGTATATGTAAATGGATAGTTATATTCCAAGAGTTCTAGTTCTCCATTTTTGTTAAACCTAGGAATAAAAACTTGGGGTTAGACCATTTTTCTTGCATAAATTGTAGCAATACAATGGTGCCAATTGAGGACAACATACTAGATGTGTAACTATATAGAGTACAATACATCTCTAAATACATGGTAGAGATTGCCACTTTCTTAACATCTAAGTTTGTGCCCCAAACCATGTCAACTAAGGAAAATAAATAACTTGTAGTTCAATCCACCCCCTTTTAACTAATTGAGGGGGAGTTATAAAAACTAGGTAGAGATGAAGTCGCTAGTGTGTTCTAGAAAATGAAAGGGGTTCCATCTTATAATAAGTGCATGAGGTAATCATAGGAGGCCATTGTGATAGAGATTAAATGGCATGCAAGATGTTGCAATTAGGCTTATGGTGGCCACGCCTATTCCAAGACATAAAGGAGAGTGTTAAGGCATGTAACATATGCTAGTGTATTGAGAAGACCAACCATTGGGATGAGATGCTTCTCATCCCCATTCTTTCCTAAGCACCATTTGAGAAAAGGGACATTAATTTTGTTGGTCCAATAACTCTCATAGCATAACACACAGGTGTAAGGTATATATTAGTGGCCATTGACTATTTTACCAAGTGGGCTGAGGCCACATTGATAAAAGATTATACAACCACAATAACCATATGCTTCATCTAGGAGAACATAATAATCCAATATGGGTGCCCATTAAGTCTAACTAGTGATAGAGGCATTCATTTCATTATTGAGATAATGCACATCCTCTTAAATAAATACATGGTAGTGCACCACAAGACCACCCTATATCATCTACAAGAAAATAACACAGTGGAAGCCTTCAACAAGATCCTGAGAATGTGTTTGACAAAGATATGTGATTTTGGTCACAAAGATTGAGATGATCATGTTTTAGTGGTATTATGGGCATATTACATGACATATAATCACTTGAACAAAGCTACACCATTTCAACTAGTATTTGGCACTGAAGTAATTCTCCCCATGGAATTTATGGTGCCATCTTTATGTATTACTATTGACCCAATTTTGCTCCTCTGGCAAAATTTTGGTCACGCTCTTCAAAAGCTATGAAAGGCTAATCTTTTTGGGATCAGTAGGTTCAAAATAGTTTAGTTCAATGGCAATACAAAAATTCAAAATCCACAGGGAAATGTCCCATGAAAATATAAAGCCTAACCAAGTCTAAGTCAAGGGCTAGAGGGAAGGTGGGGAAACAACGACCGATAGCACGGCAGTCAGCGGTGAAATAACTGCTCGTGACAGCCAACAAAGCAATAAGTGGCAAAATTGCCACGAGAAGTAGCAAGCAAAGAAAAGGGGACCGTCAACTCAGCTGACGGTAGCAAAATTGCCACACATGGCAGCTAAATGGCCGATGGCAACAAAATTGCTGTGCATGGTAGCTAAAGAGCCAATGGTGGCAAAATTGCCATGCATAGCAGATAAATGGCTGATGGTAGCAAAATTGACACACACGGCAATGAACACAACCGACGGTGGCAAAATTGCCATGCACGGCAGTCCGTGGGGAAACAATGGCCAACTACATAGTAGTCAGCAGCAAAATTGTCATGCATTACAGACAAGTGACAAAAAAGGCCTGTAAAACATAGGAAAAGGCCCAACTAACTGGCAGAAGAGTAAGCTACATGCAAAACAAGCCAATAAGCATGGTCTCAATAGATTTCTGATGTCAGCTATAGTGTTTTCCCTCTTCCCAATGAGACTCCTCTTGGCATTTCCCATATAAATTAGCAGACTTGGCCATTTTGAAAGGATCTTCTCCACTTTTGTAAAGAGCACAGCTCTGCAAATTCTCCACCTGAATCAATAAAATATAGTTTTTGCCTCCATCTTGGATAGATTTGTTGCGTATGTCATGAGTATTATTTGTGTTTAGTCATTATCTTCGATGCTTTCACAGGTTAATGCCAATAGACTAGCCATCTACAAGGCACCATTTCTGCAGCTGAAAGGAGAAGAGCAATATTTGAAAAGGATAGAATAGAGGAAGTTACTTGTAAGTGTGCATTCCATAGCACCTTGGTAAACCTCTCTTATGTATTTTCCATTATAGCCTCCCTGTTAGTCTTAGCAGCTTGGTTCTTCTGCCAGATGTATAGAGTATATTTGCATTTTCTTGATTCTGAGAGTGGATGTGGAAGGTCAACCTTTTTTTGGTGTATCACCTCTTTAGAGTAGGTTGTTTGTTTTCCTGTATTTCTTCTCCCTTTTCATCCCCCCCAGTTTATAACTGTATGTATATCTATATATCTATATTTTGCACTACCTGAAACAAACAAGATACATCAGAGGGAACTAGCCCATACCTAGAGACTCTCCTCTCCTACTTCACCATCCCACAGGTGAGAGAGGAGTTTCCATGTTGCGGGGAGAGGGCAAGAACCTATTTTCCTACCACTGGATGCAATCTCTAGCATCAACAATTTTAGCATGCCTAGTGGGACCCAAGTTTTCAACAAAGTGAAGTTTTAGGATTGATGCTGGTCTTGTTACGGTAAATCAAGTTTTTTTAGCATCTGGTGACTTCGAGTTAAATTTGCTGGTTAAGTAGCCTGGTGCCATTCAAAAATTTCCTTGTATGTATACTTCTTTTGCTCAAAATCATGGGTCTTGTTTTCCTTCATGTGAGTGTGATCAGACTTCAGATATTTATGCAATCCCTTCAAGCAGCTCTCCTAGTTGCCCTACAACTATAAGGGGGTGAGGCTAGAATTTGAGAGGTAGACAATGGAAATCAACAGGCTAGAAGAGTAGTACAAATATTAGTAGGAGTTGATATATAAAGAGGAGTGCTTGTTTAGGCAAACACAGGCCTTGTTGTCCATGAAGGAGGAGGTAGCAAAATGGAGAAATCCATCTATCCAAGGTAGTCAGCGTTGCATGCCCCCTCCTACCCTGAAGAAAACCTCCTCTTTTACAACAAATCCATTTTATCAAATTGCACTTGCTCACTCCAGCTCATCCACTACAGCTGCTCCCAATCTTGTTTTCCTGGCCTTCCAACGCCAAGTGGCATTAGGGAAACCTCCTATGGAGATCAATCTTTTCAACTCCTTAGATCAGGAATCTTCCATTGAGAATAATACCACCAGCTAGCATGTCCCTCTTCTAAAGACTCATCCAATGCATCAACAGTGTTTTCCTTGCATTCCCCAACCTCCCCAAGTCCTTCAGCATAATACGTAGATTTTGAGTTGGAGGAAGAATTGCCAGGGCCCAGCTCAGAGCTTTGAAGAGGATAATGCTGGTGACCTCCAAAAAAGATTCTTTTAGGACAACCTAGCCAAACAAATTGAAGATTTAAAGGCTAGGATGAAGCTGCTCCTTGAAAGAGATAAAATTTCCAGACCTTATGGAGGAGCCTCAGAACCTCATGGAAAACAAAGTTGCTCCCTGTTCGCAGGGGCAGAATTCTAATTCAGAGATCCTGCATTGGGAAAAAATAGTGGAATCATGGGGCAGCAAAGAGAAAAAAGAAAAGCAAGTGTTTTCTCAAAACTTTCAGGAAGCTAAAGCTGCGTTTGATTATGATGATGCCAGTAGCCTCCAGGAAAAGCTTTTCCAAGAAGATCTGAGTAGGAGAATTGCAGAGTTGGAGTCTAAAGAGAAATTCCTCAGCCAATGTGTGGTGGATGATTCAGGCCAAACAGCATATTCCATGCTTGAACACACCCCACCTACACATTTATAAGAGAGTTATCATGCCGTACCTAATATTGATGAAATGCTGATCAAGTTGAGAGAGGAGAATCATTCTATTCTAGCTCAAGGACTGCTTCCTCTTCCACATGCTTTCTCCACTTCACCCCTTCTCAAAGAACCTATTTTGCAAGAGGTAGGAAAGGAACAAAAGATCCAATATGCAGTCCTTCAAGAGGTTGTCATGAGTGACAATGAAGAAGAAATCATAATTGACGCTCCTTGTGAAGACCTTATCAGTAGTGAAGAAGATGCAGGTCTTGCATATATGCAGATGTTCCAGCAATTTGAAGAGGAACAAATGCATGGTAAGCTCTCTTCTCCTCTATTTGATGAACTTCCTTGTTGTTTTGATGAGGATGACTACATCAAAGAACCTGAGAAAGAGGAAGATCAGGAGAATATTTTTTGAAAATCTAGAAGCCCTAATCAACAAAGAGGAAAAGGAGAGGTTTGTTTTCCAGGAGGAATGCTTTGATGAAGAGAGTTTTAAACAGAGGGGTGATGTTCTATGGGATGAGCAACCATTTTGTGAGTCCATTTCAAATGTCACAGCAGTCACACTTCTTCATAGAAGGCCAAGAGGAAGCAGAGGATGAGTCTGATAGAATTTTCAAAGAGGCAGAGGGGAATATGCCAGACCATGATACATTGTAGAAGGAATGTATAGATCAGATGGCTTACGATGATGAGCTGGTAGCAATTGATTTCTTGGTGAGGAGCACCAATATCAGGGATCAGCATTTAGCAGGCTTTCAAGAACAAACAATATACATATATGTCAGAGGCATGTTTGACTTTAATCCTCTCAGTTTCCAGCCAACTCAAGTGATAGGTAAAAAGAGCAAGTCACCATTTCTCTTTTTCATTCAGCTACTTGCCTGCCACCATAAGTCTTCTCACCAAGAAGGGGACTTGAGAAATTTTCCTTTTGATCTAGGAGGGATGCAAGCATTCCTGGTTAGCTGTATATAATAGTTTGCTTTCAATTTTTTCCCCTATTTTCCTTAAGTGTAGTTTGTATAGTTAGTTATTTTTAGCCTTGTGTGTTTCCCTTTGCGTATGGGGTAAATTTTGTATTTTTGATCCTGGGATATTTTAGGCTATTGTTAATTCTTTCAAGCTACATTTGACTCCACACCCAATGGATATTCAAAGGCAACTGGGTCCTAAGCAAGGAGGCATGCTTCCCCTGGGAGTCGCCAATTTGTTGACCCAATTTTGCCCCTCTAGCAAAATTTTGGTCACCCTCTTCAAAAGCTATGAAAGGTTAATCTTTTTGGGATCAGTGGGTTCAGAACAATTTAGTTCAATGATAATACAAAAATTCAAAATCCACAAGGAAATGTCCCATGAAAATGCAAAGCCCAACCAAGTCTAAGTCAAGGGCTAGAGGGAAGGTGGGGAAACAACAGCTGACAGCATGGCAGTCAATGGTGAAATAACTGCTCATGGCAGCCAACAAAGTAGTAAGTAGCAAAATTGCTATAGGAAGTAGCAAGTAGAGAAAAGGGGACCATCAACTCAGCCGACGGTGGCAAAATTACCATGCACAGTAGCTAAATGTCTGACGATGGCAAAATTGCCACGCATGGCAGCTAAACAGCCGATGGTGGCAAAATTGCCACACACGGCAGATAAATGGCTAACAATGGCAAAATTGCTGCATACAACAATGAACATGGCCAATGGTAGCAAAATTACCATGCATATCAATTTGTGGGGAAACAACGGCTGGCTGCATAGTAGTCAGCGGAAAAATTGTTGTGCATGATAGACAAGCGGCAAAAAAGGCCTACAGAACATAGGAAAAGGCCCAACTAACTGGCAAAAGAGCAGGTTGCATGCAAAACAAGGTAACAAGCATGGTCCTGATAGATTTTTGACATCAATTATAGTGTTTTCCCTCTTCTCAATGAGACTCCTCTTGGCTTTTCCCATATAAATTGGCAGACTTGGCCATTTTGAAAGGATCTTCTCCACTTTTGCAAAGAGCATAGCTCTGCAAATTCTCCACCTGAATCAATAAAATACAATTTTTGCCTCCATCTTGGATAGATTTGTTGTGTATGTCATGAGTATTATTTGTGTTTAGTCATTATCTTTGATGCTTTCATAGGTTAATGCCAATAGACCAGCCATCTACAAGGCACCATTTCTGTAGTTGAAAGGAGAAGAGCAATATTTGAGAAAGATAGAATAGAGGAAGTTGCTTGCAAGTGTGCATTCCACAGCACCTTGGTAAACCTCTATTATGTATTTTCCATTATAGCCTCCCTGTTAGTCTTAGTAGCCTGGTTCTTTTGCTAGATGTATAGAGTATATTTGCATTTTCTTGATTCTGAGAGTGGATGTGGAAGGTTAACCTTTTTTTGGTGTATCACCTCTTTAGAGTAGGTTGTTTGTTTTCCTACATTTCTTCTCCCTTTTCATCCCCCCCCATTTTATAACTATATGTATATCTATATATCTATATTTTACACTACTTGAAACAAACAAGATACATCAGATGGAACTAGCCCATACCTAGAGACTCTCCTCTCCTGGTTCGCCATCCCACAGGCGAGAGAGGAGTTTCCATGTTATGGGGAGAGGGTAAGAACCTATTTTCCTGCCACCGGGTGTAATCTCCAATGTCAACAATTACATGGATTAGTCACTTAGATGACCAAAAATATTTGACCACAAAGTTGGAAGACTTAGATCACTTGGATGAAAAGTGCACCCAAGTAAGATGGAGCCAAAAAATAAAAAAGGTGCACCATAAGCTCTAGCAGGACAAGCACATCAAACAAAAAGAAATGACTAAAGGATAATTGGTGCTACTCTATGAATTAAATTACCTTAATCACCCAAGGAAATTGTAAATAAGTTGGATGGGCACCTACATCATCCACCACATATTGGAGATAGGTGCATGTAAGTTGTCTATGTTGTCTATCTACACCATAAGAACACTAACTTATTAGTTATTGGTCAATGTGAGTTGAGCTAACCATAATATTTTTTTTTTCTTTTATTCATTATATAGTCTAAAGAGGCAATAAGTGGCACATGGTGGCCGCAAGGGCTTATCTATTAGCACTTCATACATAATTCTAACCAGGTGAGTCAAAAGATTTCACTTTCTAAGCACATGAGGCTAGACACCTAAGTAATGGGCATGTGAGGCTCATCAAACTAAATGAAGAGGTGCAAAAAACCCCATACATAAGGTCCCAAATAAAGGGTGCTTCCAAGCCCATTAGCTAAAATACTCTTACATTTCAAGTATATTTATAACCAATTAAGTCAAGCTCTTGTGCTTTCTAAGTGCATGAGGTTAGACATCTAATTGGTAGGTGCTTGAAAATCACTAGACCCAAATAGAAGATGCACCAAATCTATGTGCATAAGGTGGACATTATAGGGCTCTTAAAGGCCCTATAATGACTTACTCTAGTGCTCCCATGAATAATACCAATTAGGTGAGTCGATCTCATTTGCTTTCTAAGCACCTAGGGCCAAAATCCTAAGTTTTTAGGCATGAGGGAGTTTCTAGACTTGGAAAAATTAAGAACAAACTATCAATGTATAAGAATAAAGATAGCCTTTACACCATAATTCAAAATCAACACATCATTTTATCCTATACCAAATATCCAAAGGAGAAGGTGAATATGCTAAACACGATTGAGCACAAGAAAGAATGTTCAGATGCATAACTGAACCATGTGTAAGAGAACCTAGAGAGAAGACAAAGTGCTGGAGGTCTAGTGTAAGGGATTTATTTAGGGTAAGATAGTCCAAGGCAAGATGATGTGCAAGAAATCAACCAAGATAGAGAAGTGCACCTGAAATAAAAGCATAGCTATTAAAGAAAGTGGAATTGAGGAAGCTAAATTATGTAAATGTGAGGTGTTATGCCAAGGTTACCACAAGGAATGTGAATTTCACACCAAGTGCACAAGCATAGAAAGAAATTATCTAAGATAATTGATATCCACCCATAAATGAGTGGGAAGTGACCATTTGAACCACACATCACTTCACCAAAAAATCTATTATAAGCATTCAATAAAGTAATGATAATGACATAAAGATATGTATTTAATGTGTTGATGATAATGGATTCTTAAAGATTTCATAGATTTTCATGTTTTCTAATAAATATAGGTGCTTACACCATAAATCTTGCATTAATGATAGTAGCTAAGAGAGAAGGGTATAAAATAGCAAGTGATAGACTTTCTTAAGTTGTAAAGTTTAAGCTAATTAAAGCTTTAGAGTGAACATAAGGAAAAACCAAAGAGTTGAAGTAGAAAAACCCTATCATAGCATGAATTTGAGCACTTTAGGCACCAAGAGTGAATGGTGGCATACTAATAAGGATTGCATTCATAGTGAGGCCAATTTAAAGAAGTGTGGAGAGATATTTGTGAAAAAAATAGATAGTGGGAGCAAGAATATATCACCCAAGCTACCATTAATGGCTATCAAATCTCAAGAGTTGAAGGTGTAGTCATAGACCTAGTGACTGTGAAGCATTAATAACAATTTGAGGCTTTAAGGAACCACACCTCTTATGCTTCAACACATGCTAATTTAGGATGGTGAAGAAGTTTAAGGCAATAAACTCCATATAGGCACAATAGGAACCCAAGTGGGTTAATATTGTAGAAAAGATGATGGCTACCAAAATTAAGGTGTAATCGATTGAAGAAGTTAGCATCATAAAGGTTGACACTGAGGCACTAACGAATATGTTCTATCAATTCATGTAATTTCTTATATAGGTTATAGCTGGGGAAGATTAGCACTCATTTGTGCACAACTATCAACTAAATGAATATAACCACCATATGTCAAATCACTTATATTACTTGGCACAAGATTGGATGGTGGACATAGGGCACAAGATGGAACACGGTGATGCCCTATTTGATGTCTCAATTAGAAACAAGTTGATAACTTTTGGTGTAACTCAACTCTATTATTTACCCTACTTTAAGAAGTTAGAGGAACTTGTATAGTTCTTACTCTTGTGCATCCACAAATACTACATGTACTTTTCATGTAAGCACATAAATATTTTTGTGTAATTGATTAAGATAATAATTGGGCTCCTAGATGCTGGTAAAGACATCCATAAAATGATGGATTATGATGAAGAGGTAGAGTGTGTACCTTATCTCCTTAAGTATTTAAATGGGGTTTCATGTTCCCCATAAACAAGTGAGAGGACACTATCATGAGGGTGGTAGTACACCCTGTAAGATCCAAACTATGCCTAGGTGGTTAATAGATTGATGTGTCAAAGGAATACCAATGCATCTCATATAATATGGTACAAGGCATGCAATTCAACATTTCAAAGTTCATCATTGAAGAGTTATTGAAAAATGTACTGGAGTGCCATAACATGAAGGGGATCTTCAGGTGGGGGTCCATCCTTATATTAATTTTCATGGAGGAAATTGGGGTCTTAGATCGGAATGAGGATAATCTCTAGGTTTTCTTACAACACAATGATTCCCCAACACAAAAATATAGAGAATTCACTTTTTCCACCTCTTTTAATGCCAAATATAAAATGTGCATGATTTTATGGTATGAGAAATACATATATTCCTTCAAGATAGAATGGTGCATCCCTCAGCGGCTCCCCCAAAGTCTATTCAAAATAGAAAGTTTTGTCATGATGTAGCATTATTATGTAGTTTACTTGGCCCTAGTGGATGGTAATAAGTCAGTGTGGTTGAAACTCCCCTATGCCTTCTCAATAAATTAATTTAAATACATGTTGCAATCTATCTCCAATACACAACAACTAGACATTCTAATTAAAGAACTAGATATAGAAAGACACAAATTTAGGTGCCAGTTCATTCACACCAATGGAAAGGCCACTAAAGATGAATAAGATGAGTTAGACCATAATAACATAGATCCCCTCCTAAAGGAAACCATATCTAGCTTCATCCATAGGATTTACTATGATATAAATCTAAGGAATAAGGTAGCCTAGGAAGAAAGTGTAGCATAGAGTGTTGATCCTCCTATCTGGATCGATGATTATGGGAACCCAAGACCAATAGAAAAGAAAAAGTCTCCCCAAAAGAAGAGGGGGGAGAATTTAGAAGAGATAGAGGAGTGCCTAAGGCTCAATATCACCTTAAAAGGGGAAGCATCTCCTTGAAACTCCTTTAATAAGTTTGTGTGATTCATGATAAAGGCTTCCCCTAGCACAAAGAAGAAGGGGAAGGTTCCTCTTCTGGCACCTAGGATAATCCTATCTGACATAGAGGTAAAAGAGGAGGAAGAAAAAATAGGGAGGGGCATATATATCATGTCAGAGGAAGATGGTTCCTCATTAATTAAATGGATCCCCTCTCTATCCCCTCAGACTAAAGTGGAAAATAAGATGTGGAGATGGAAGAAAATCAACTTTAGTGAAGTTGAGGTGTAAAGGGCACAGGAGCTAGAGGAATGAAGAGAAGAAATGATAAAGGTTGGGATGTCAAAGGAAGTTGTCAAGAGGGCTGAGGTTGAGGAGTGAAGGTAATAAGAGGAGAAGTGTAAGGCATGGGAAATAAAAGGGAATAAAGTATAAGGAAGGAGGGAGAAACAAGTGAAGAGCCTAGATAGGTGGAAGTGCATGAAGAAGCAATACCCTCATGTGTACCAACGAAGGAAGATTTAAAGCATAAATGGGATGAGATGGGCCTACCCCAGGATCACATCGATGTAGAGGATATAATTTTACTATAATTAAAAGGCCATGAGGGATAGGGGCATTTTATAAGAATAAATTAATCGAATAGAGGCTAAGGAGATAAAGGCTAGAGAAAAGAAATGCAAGGCACAAATGACATAAAGGAAGGCTGAAAATTAAAAATCCAAGAAAGAGGAAGTAGAGAGAAAGACCAAAGAGGAGAAGGCTAAGAGGAAGGGAAAAGAAGAAAAATTGACCCAGGTAGAAAGGGCCAGGATGGAGAAGGAAAGAAAGAAGAATAAGGTTGCCGCTAGTACAGAACCTAGAGAAGAAAAGGTGCCTAGAGCCTCCACCAGAATGGTAGAAAAATCTATACAAAAGGCATGTCATAGATCTAAAGGGGTGATTGAATAAAAATAAGGTGATGTTGGTGCCTTATAAAAATAATTAAATAAGGAATAAGAGGCCTCATTAGGGCAAGAGAAGAGAAAGGTTGGCATCAAGGAAGTTCATGCTAAAGAGCCATGACAAGAGAAGGAAACATACAAGGGGAAAAGTCCATGGAAGAAGCCCTATAAGAAATATAACATTATGGTGAGTCTATAACTAAGGAAAAATAAGAATACTAAGGGGAGAAGTCTGATGAATAACCCTTAGAAGAAGGAGAAGGAAAAGAAGAAGGCACTAGTGAAATCACTAACACCAACAAAGAAGAAAAAGAACTAGCTGAGGAAGAAGTGTATGAGCCAAGCTATAGGGAAAAAGTGTAGTAAGGGTTCAAAGAGGATGATGAATTTTATATGATGGATTACATGCCCCCAAACACTACCACAACCTTGATGCACCATCAAGTTTCTTGGGTGCTAGATTGATACATGGATGAGCCTCAGTTTGAGGTTCCAAAAAAATTAGTTCGATATGAGAAGAAGCCAAAAGAGGGGCATGATTACTAGCTTATAAATCCTCAAGATATGAACCTTATAAGGTTATCTAACACCCTTATTAATATGGCCTCTTTAGTAGCATGCATGAACACTATCAATGATATTTGTGCTAATAGTTGGAAGAAGATAGTGTAAGAGGTAAAATAAAAACTAAAAGTAACAAAGCTCAAGATTAAATAGTTGGTCGAGTATGTTGAAGGAGTGAAGCCACCCATTTGGATGGTGTTGATACTTTGGAGATGAATGAATTAGATAAGGTATGTACACTGGTTGAGTAAATGCTACCCTAAATGAAGTTGGTTCTAGAGGAGCAAGAAGACCCCTATGAGGCCATAAAAAGAGAGACAAACAAAAAGCTCAATGTGCATATTTTCCAAAATATAAGAGGGTGTGGAGAAGAATATGTAATATTTTTCAACTTCACCACTCAAACAATAGTCATTAATGTGCAATTTAAAAAGGCAAAGGAGGAGAAAGATGCTTTGTTCAAACACTCATTCATAGTGAGCAAAATCAAGCACATATAAGTGATGGCAAAGTTTAACACCTTAAACACCCAACTAATGACCCAAGAGAAATACCTAGAGGCCCTCTTTTGTACCTTCTAAATGAAGGCAAGTGAGTAATGGGATATTCTAGATGGTGGGGTAAGGCAATCAAGTGTAAGGCTTGAATCCTTAAAAAAAGAATGGGAAAGCATGGATGTGTTTACCATTGATTCTACATTGACTAAAGTAGAATGCACTATCAAAGAGATCAAGCTCACAATCTAGGGCTTCAAAAACTTCAAGGTAGAACTAGAGTAGGGTGTGCCTAAATTTTGTGCACCAAAGGTGTTAAAAGACTAGTCTAGGGTAGACTAGCAATTTTATATGGGGTAATGTTGGGTCCCCTTTTTGTAACTTAGGAAGTGGACCATACCAACTTTTCACATATTAGTGCATCATAGTCATGCAAATGATTGCTCTTTTGAAACTATTATCCCTATCTAGAATAATATTTGAGGGTCTCATGTCAACTGGTAGGTAGTTACTTAAGCATCAAGGTTTGAAGGAGAATATCTTGAGTTCTTGCATATAGTAATTGAAGAGCATGGGTGTCAGAGTAGTGGAGCTAGTGGTATAATAAACCCCAATTATAGATCATCATTTGATGTGCACCCATCCACCCTGACAAGGAGATGTTCCTCCATCTATAAAACAAGCTTGAACTTGAAGAAAAGGAAGAGGCAATTAATGGTAACAAAGCTCTACTAAAATTTAGAAACACCACTTTATATTTTTATCTACATTAAACTAGGTTAGTAATCCTAAATTTATAACCTAAGATCTCTTATGAGCCACTAGTCATGAGTAGTTTCAAAGATGAGCACATGCTCTATTTTCATGTTATGGACTATGTATACTGAACTATGAATTAATGAAGAACATTATTGAAAGTGATTAAGTGTTGGTCTATTCTAGAAGTTATTAGCATTATCTTGTGTTTTCAACTTGAAACTAAAAGTTATGATAGTATGAATGCCATGTTTGCATATATTTTTGAGTTAAGGTTTGTTTTAAGCCATTAATGGAGCCCTTATGTCATATAATGACTTAGCTTAGTAGTAACACTAACTAAGTGTTAAACCCAACATGCACTGAGTTCCTAATACCCATGCCTAAAGTGTTAACTTAAAGAATGAGAACTTGAGTATGAATCATTTCCTTGACTTGGATAAGCACTTGAATGACACTTAACTACTATCCCTATGGATTATGCCATTAAGAGCTACATCCTACCAGATATGAACTTATACCACCATGGCCAAAACTAATCCCCATCAATAGGCTTACACCTATTGATTTTACTTACAATATTCTTATGCTAATAAACCACCTAAGCTCATTTTGAAAAAGACTAAGTCCAATTGACACCAAGGTTGTGCCATGTTTCAACTAGCCCAATGTGAACCCCAATCCCTTCACTGTTGTGCTTCAGGTGAGCACACAAGGATTGTACCTTGTGTGAAATTGATGCCAACATAGTAGTGAATTTAAATTTTGTGTACCATAGACTTTACTATGCTCTTACCTAGTGGTATTAAGTATAAAACTAACCTGGCTTGACTGCTAAGCACATGACTAAGCACAAAAGCTAAATAAGCAAACTTTTATACAATAAAAGAGGTTGTTATGTCTTTGTAAGTATCACACTATAGAAATAAATTTTAGGCTAAAATACTCCTACTTTACATCTAATACTTTCTCATAACATAAGTTTCTTTCCTTTCAAGATAAAACCCTAAGCAATGACTCCTCAAGTGTATAAATAGTAGAAGTTAAAGCTTGAACAATGTGAAATGAATGTTCCTCTATTATATTGAAGTTAAGGGGGTATTTATAA
Source organism: Torreya grandis (assembly GCA_037957365.1). Classification (NCBI taxonomy): domain Eukaryota; kingdom Viridiplantae; phylum Streptophyta; class Pinopsida; order Cupressales; family Taxaceae; genus Torreya; species Torreya grandis. The sequence goes on along the minus strand of JARHVA010000364.1, from coordinate 1,285,261 downwards.
CTAAGTATTAACTTAAACCCAATCATTAATTTAGATAATAAGATCAACCAAATTGATCTTGTTAGGCAGAAAAGATATTTGTTAGGTCTTGAACTATGTTGGTTGGGCTGACGTAGTTTAATAATGTGCACTCACTTCCTAATAAGATCAACATGGATGACATAGTAGGAAAATGAATAAAATGGGTGTATACTTAGGATCTATTTAATAAGGTTAATTTATTATAGGAGTGGATAGATGTAAATTGTATTGGTTTTAGGTAATGGTATAGGTAAAACAATATTGCGAAGAACTAAAGGTCTTCCCACCCCTTTCTTAGTGCACCATTTAATGTGTGAACTTCGAGAGATTATAACACAACAAGTTCATGCAAGAGAGAAAGTATCATGAAATGATAAAGTTTAAAAATATTGTGTGTATACATATGCCCCATTCAAATCTCATCATGTGTCTTGTAGTTATAATATGGGATGGTACTTTGAGAAATAACATAGCAATGCACAATGCTAAACTAATAAATTGCAATGAAAAATATAAATTGAAAATTTGAAATTGAAATAGTAATAGGAAAAATTTGGAAATAATTAAAAGTATCATATACATACCTTGACTTACCTTTATCATTTAATGGTTTTCTATTGTATTTTTACTCTTGATCATGGAAGGTGCATTAAATACTTTGGATAAACCCAAAGGATACAAAGATAAAGAACAAAAATAAATAATCACAAGGAAATAAAAATAAATGAACTTATAACAATCAATAAAACACTTGTAAAATTGGTAATTTGAGATAACTAATTCTAAGTTAGAACCAAATGACCAAGAAGAAATAGATAAAAATTAGAGTAAAATCAAGTAACCAAAAATCTAAGGCTATTGAATGACTAAAAAACTCAACACATGTACCTTAAGTAAGAAAAGTAACAAACCAGAACAAACCAAGGGGATATGAAATTGAAATAATGGATCTAAAATTGATTTAAAATAATTAAAAAACCATACTTAAACAAATATGGAAAAATCACATAATTCAAACAACATTTATGAATGAGAAGTAACCATCCAAACTCATATCACCAATGGAAAAAATAGAAAATGGAATGAAATTATCCACAAAAGGGTGACAAACAAACTTAGAATTTTAAATATAACCAAGAAATATGATAAGGATAAGGTAATGGTTTAAATAACTAATTCATATTCACTCAAATATATAACTTATGTTTTTAATATAGATTAAATTAACACAAACTTATTATGAGCATGTCTGAAAAGAGATGAAAAATAGGGAATAGAGAAACTGGGAAAAAAGAATTAGAAATAAACTTACCTATCAAGGGAGAATATGAAATGGGTGGTGTGGGAAATGTAGGTAGTACCAAGATAAATAATCTTTATTAGAAATAATAAACTCAAATCAAGTTAGCAAAATAAGAAAAAAATTAACATTAAGGACTCCGTAAAACATTCCCTAACTAAACAAAATTGGGTTTTCTAATGAAGTATAAATATCATCACATGAAGGTTATATGCATGAAAATTAAAATGGACCTACTTTCCCATAATGTGTTCTCATTCATTATGAACCCTTATAGAGTTGTCATTTTAATGTAAATATTGTGTACTTGCATGAGAAACTACGTAGCACTATAGAGAATTTTGAGAGCTCTTATCCCAATCTACTAGCATATTTCATCCCAATATACCTTGACTCTAACATGAGGCCAATTTTGGAGTTTAATATTTGAATATAATAGGAGATGTTCTTGATAATCACTTATTTTAGTGTGATTTTGAATTTTGATTTTATATATGCATTTTCTCATTGTCTTTTTTTAAAATGATTTAGATTTTAAATTTTTATGGATTTTTCTATTCTTCCTTCATATGGATTCATAAAATAAAACATGGGTTTTAAAAATGACTATCACTTAAAAACTTAGACTTGAAATCTAATGAAAATAACTCATAAAGCATAGTGTCTAAGACTTGTGATTGCATGTTAGATAAGGGTTCTATCTTAAAACTGACCTTACTGTGCCTAAAGTAGAATGAAAGTATGGGAGAAGATAAAAATTAACATGGAATGATTGAGTGACCTTAAGTCACAAAAATGTGAAATGTGAAAATAGTGCAATGATAGGTAAGCATGACTCTAAATTATTAGAGATAGTGTGAGTATAGGGAGACACATGAAATAGTTTATTAAAATTGTTATCACAAATGAATATAACTAATTTTGAGAGTATGAAGTCATAATGTTAAAACATTACCTTAGTTTTTATGGAAAGCACTTATCTAGAGACAAATTTATGAAATGAAAAATATGTGAGGAAGTCCCGATCCTATCTAAGGTATTAACACTGCAACTCACAAAATAGAAAGTAAATAGTTGTAAAAATGAAGACTAATATAAGAATGTTTTGTGAGGAAGTTCTAGTCCTATCCAAGGTTTTATATTGTCACTCACAAAGGATAAACTGAATAAGTGAAAATAAGCTTATAAAATGACAAATCCATGATAAAAAAGAGACACCAAGATTTAACAAGAAAATAAAAGATATTCATGAGGATGGCCAGGTCCTATCCATGATCTCACGTTGAAATGCATGAATTAAATGAAGGAAAATATATAGACCAAAGGTCCAATTATAAGAACTAAGGCTAATAAGAGTGATGTAATGCTATACGTTAGAGATCTTTTATAAAACCTATAAAAAGTGTTAGTAATTATAGTATACTAAAATATGTGAGAAACTTATAAAATAGTAAACATTTTAGAAAAATATGTTTTTAAAAATTTGAGCATTATTAGGCTCATTGAAAATATGTCCTCCATTAGCTTGTAGTCTATAATTACTATAACCAAGAATGTATTTGACAAGTTAAGGACCCTATCATTTTTTAGAATACTTTCCTTATTTGTCATGTGTATAATCTAGTTTGAGGACTAGGTCACCAATATTGAAAGTACATACTTTGGATTTTTTTGTTATGTTTTTTTTGGCAATTAAAGCTTTGTATTGGTGATTATGTTATAAGGAAGCCATATCTTTCTCATCCAATAAATCTAAAGCATGGAGATAGGCTTCACATAATTCCTCATCAACAATAATACCATGAATATAAATGCATAATGATGGTATCTCAAATTTTAAAGGTAAAACTGATTTAGACCCATATACTATTGAAAATGGTGTTGCCCTAGTAATAGTATATATACTAGTGCAATAAGCCTAGAGTGCAGGATAGAGTTGTAGGTCTCAACAAATACAAGATTATCTAATAGTATTTTGTAAGATTTTATTAAAAAAAAAATTAGTGGATTCTTATTTATCATTTCATTCAGGATGATAATGCATTGAAAATTTATGCATAATTTTGAATTTTTCACAAAGTTGTTTCATATATTTACTTTTGAAATTACCACCATTGTCAGAAATGATGGTATGAGGAATTACAAAAATACATATGATTTGATTAAGAATAAATTTTTAATTGGTAATGCCTATAAGATTAATAAGAGGCATAACTTCTACCCACTTTGTAAATATTTAGTGGTGGTGATAATAAACATATGACAATACTGTGATCTAGGTAATTTACCATTGAGATTTAAACCCCACATACATAATGTGTAGTCCAAACAAAGGAGAGTGAATGTGACCATCATGAAGTTTAAAATAATTACACTTTTTATTAAAAATTAATGGTTTATTTTTTAATAGTAGGCCAAAATTAACCCATGCACAAGCATTTGCAGGTTGTGGTGTGGCTGTTATACTGACCACCACAGCTACCCCCACATGTTTGTTTAAGGAGAGATATAACTTCTTATTACATAATGGAGTAAGATACCTTATCCATTATGATAATATAAGGTGTTTTATCAAATTTTATTCTTGAATTATTGTTTGTGAATTTGGATCTTTTCATGAGAATCTACTATTGGAGGATAAGTATGATGTTTAATGAATTGAATTATTTTTGTGCCATAGACTCTTTCGAATAGTAATAGATTCTATGTGAAAATTTAGAGAATAAATTTTATTTTGTATAGAAAAAGGTAACTTCATCATTTGTATAATGAATTGGGAATCATGAATAACTTGATAATGATGAAATAAAAATGTTGATGAAGAAAGAAAATCAACTATAGCATTTTACTCTCATGGGATTGGTTTTACGGTAAAAAGTGAATTATTTGGCAAGTGTAGTGGAAATTTGACGGTATGTTATAAGTTTTCACTTTTAAACTGATAATATCCACTAAATTGATGACATGTGAGTTATGAATCACCTAAAGCATGTATATATGGGATATATAAGTTGATCATGACTTGCATGCCTAATATTAGAGCTTCATATTTAGCCATATTATTAGTTGCATCAAAGGTTAACCAAAATTCTATAGGTGTGATTTTACCATTTGGTTTTGTTAAAACACAACCTACCCCTGCTCCTTTAAGGCATTTTATAACATCAAAGTGAAGTGTCCAAGTTTCTTCATGCAAGTCAATTGTAACTTCTAGTAACTCTTTAATGACTAATTTGGATTTAATAGTAATAAGAGGTGGGCAAGGTCTTCATGACTATTTGCTTCTAGATTAGTAGTGAAGTTATGAAAAATAATATTTGAGTAAATTTATTGGTTAATACCTTCAATATAAATAATTTCTTTATCTATAAGAGTATCTTGAAGGTGATTAGTAGTTGGTAAGGAGGTAGCTAAATTTTGATATGAAATGACATATCCTTTGAAATATTTTTTTGTAACAATTTAGAGATAAAATTACATCAATAGAACCATCCATTTTCTAATTCTATCTCCAAGTAAGAAAGATTTTGAGAAAAAATGACGAAGTGGATCAAAATGGACAATGACATAAGTAGTTTGATAGATCATATAATGATAGATATTTGTAACTATGAAATAGATAGTTAAATAATTATGTTCTACTTTTTTATAATATTTTTGTAATCGATTAAGCCTCTATTGGTATATCAGATAACATATTATCAACCAATGTCATCTTGTTGAGAGAGCATTACCCTAATTTATATGGGGGTAGATGATGTATATAAGAGTAATGGTTGGTCATTTGAAGGTGTTAAAAGAGTAGGAGGATGAATAAAGGATTATTTCATGATATTAAATTATTTTTGACATGAATCTATCCATTCTAAAGTATTAACTTTTTTTAGAAGGGAATTAATGAAGTATATATGGTAAGCCATTTTTAGAACAAAGTGGTGAATTACCCCAAGTTTCCCTAGATATATTCATATGTTTGGAATAGAGTGAGGAATATGAATTTTGATAATAAATTTTATTTTTGATATATTAGCATCAATGCCCCAATAGGAGACTAAAAACCTAATAGTTTACCAAAAGTAACATCAAACACAAATTTGAAGGGGTTAAATCTAAATTTTTATTTAATGAGTCAATCAAAGATGATAGCTAAATCATGAAAGTGTGATGATATTTAGATTTAGCAATAAGATCATCCACATATTTTTTGATGATTTTATGAATGAGATCATGAAGAATATGGTCATTGCATGTTAAATATTATTTTTTAGATAATTTAAATTTAGGTTGTGAAAGTTGATGTATATGCAAATAACCATGGTGACTTTTTTATGAATAGGGATAATGTTTGAAACCCATTATAATTATTCCATAGGTTTAATAAATTTATAAATTAAAACTTTAATGATTTCTTTATCGCATAAAGTAGAAATCTCAAGAGGGAAATTTTATTACTTTTGCCACACAAGTTTGGCATCTGGATAGGTAATGATATAATGGACAAATGTTAGGGTCAATTCCAAGCATGTACTCATATAACCAAGTGAAATATTCATGATATGTATCAAAGAAGAGACTAAAATTATCATGTTCTTTATGGGTGAGCTCTTTAGAGATAGTACTAGGTCGAGAACATGTAGGTGTATCATATTCAATTTTTTTAGTTTCTTCAATAAGCATAGTATTATGTCTTGGAAATGATATGGAATAGGAGGGAGAGAATGAATATGATATGTTTTAGGTTCTACACTAGTAATTAAATTATTTAATAAAAGAACTATTGCTAAAAGTTTCCAAGATTATGATGTTGGCATGGAATTGAGGTTCTCTAATATGGAGGAGTTCTAGTATAGATTCATCATTAGGAAGCATGAGTCAAGGTCCATAATATTTTACATCTAATTCAAGATCAATTATTTTATTACCTTTACTATCATATTTATAATGTATTTTTCTCACATCAGTAGTTTTAGCATCCAAGGTAATTTCATATAGATTAAAGGATAAAGAGTCTATGTTGGTGAGATCAAGTTGAGATAAATCAATAAGGTATATAGTAATTATATTGGTTTATTTAATAGATGTGTTTTAAGGTGATGATTTGGGAAGATTTATTTCTATCGAGTTATGTTTAATAAGTTCATATGGTAACGATTTAGATTGATCAATATAGTCATAGGAAGGAGAAATGATATTTATGGTTGATAAAGTAAATTGTATTAGATTAAGATGCATAATATATTTATAATATGCAATAGTATGGATTTATTTGATTACCCATGAAGTTTTTAATAATGGTGTATTAGTAGGGGGCACATAACCTTTGAGTTTTGATTCAATATCAGATGATATATGAATGACATAAACATCATAGTTGAAGGCATGTATTTTTGTTAATGTATTTTTATAATGTTGTACATATAAATCTCATGATTGAGTTTGGGCCATGATATCACTATCATCATAGGTGTGAGAGATATTACATGCATTAGTTTCCATGGGATAATTAGTAAAAGATGCACCTATGTTACTTAATTTATGAGGATGCATGGTTAAAGGATCTTAAAATAATTTAGCTACCCCATATTCATTACAAGTGAAATCATCCTCTATGTAAGAGGCTTCATATGTATTTCATGAAGGAATGTCATAGTACCATTGATTAGGGGAATGTTAACATCATGTGGGATTAAAGGAGGAGGAATCCATTCTACTATATAAGGAGGTAATCAAGTGGTATTACAAGTATTTTAAATTCATTTGCTTCATCATCATCTGCATCTACAAGAGTAACAATTAAATTAGAATGCATGTTGATAAACTTAGGTAGAGGTAGACTATTAATATGATAAATAATAGGAATGTGATATTGATATTTAGGATTGGGTAATGAATACTCGATGGATTAGGACCGATTTCATGTTTGTATCATTTACTGCTATATGTAAATTTGACACATTGAATACCTAGCAATGGCATGTATATGATGTGTCCATGGGTGACCAAGGAACATGTTGTAGGATAATGGAAGATCAAAACCATGATCTTAGTTTGAATTATATTAGGTATAATGATATGTGGAAACCAAACAAAACCAAGTGGTTTTAGCTTGGTTTTATCAAATCCTCTACACGTGAGGCATGTTTATTTGAGATTTTATTTGGTGTGTTTGATTTGTTGAATTAACCAAAGAAAGGTGACATTAATGCTTGATCCTTCATTTATTAGGACCTTTTTAATGAGTTTATTGTTGATTCTAATTTTAATAAAGAGAGGTAGATCATCTAATCAAAAGAGAATCATCATTAATTATTTCTTTGATAAATTCTTTGGAAGGTTTTGTGGATGTGGAGACTTTTTCAATTTTATCAACTTATGTAGGTTTAGTGTCTTTATAAGGGAGTTATAAATAGTGATATTTTGGTTCTTCAATGTTTTTTAATTATTACAGAAGGCATTTATGATTATAAGGAGAAGTTCATAATAATTCCATAAGGGAAATTTCTCATGGCATTGCATTAAGTTCTAATATATTATAATGTGATTTAGAAGATGAAGAACCAACATGAGGTTTATGAGAGATGATGTTTTTCATATGGTTAGGAGAACTAGGTTGAGGTTCTAGTTTTGGAAGTGGTTCATCATTTAGTTTGGAAGATGTTAGTACAATAGTTGTAGTATCTTTAAGTAGTTATTCATCATTAGAGGATTTATTAGGCTTAGTAACATGATCCTTGTGAGCAAGTTTACATCTATAGTTTAATTTATCTATGTTCACATATTGATATTTGGTTTAAAATTAAACATAATTAACATCAATTACACAAATATTTTGATTTAAATGTTGTGTATTAAAATTAGAAGAGGTTTTTTGAATTTTTGAGGGTATGGGTTTAGTAACTTGTTTCTTTTGAGAAGATTTTAGATAATCATGATAACATATTTTGATCATAGTGTCATGGTAAAATATGTCACCTAACATGAAGGAAACTACAAATTTTATAAGCTTGTGACATGTTTCTTGAGAATGAAAAATATCAGCATAAAACCAACATAATTTATTAAGATCATACCATGATGGGGGGTGTTATTGTTAAATATGAATAAATTAGATGGAGATAGTAACTGATTCATTTATGTTATCATTAGTGGTGAGTGGTATATAATTTTATTATCTATTTTAACTACTCCTAATTTCATTGGAGGAGATTAAAATTATGGATTAACACTCATAATTATGCTAGTTAAAGTTTTGAATGATTATTTGATGGAAATATGAGTCTTCTCAAATTGTTTCATAAAGAAATCTTGTCTTTTAGATTGATCAAATGAATCATATAGATTTTTTGGGGAGAAATTATGAACCTTATATTTAAGAGGTTTTAAAGTAGTGATAAATAATTTTAAAATATTATCATCATTCATGTTGTGATATAATTTATGAGCTAATGATTTATATTGTCTGATGAAAGTATGAATTGATTATGAGGGTAATTGCATATAATTAATGAAGTGACTAAGATAATTTTTTTGGAGATCATTTTGTTGAAATTATTTAACTAAAACATTTACTTAATCCTCTAATTGTGAGATAGAATGTTAATTTATTTGATTATACCATTATAAAACATCTCATGTGAATGTTTTGGTTAAAATTTTGGTAGTATAAAAAGTATTGGTTTGGACCCATTTTTTGTATAGCATACCAAATAATTTAAGAATAGAGGCAAAATCTTTAGTTCCATAATATTTAATGGTTGGAGATATATTTAAAATATCAATGGATACTATAACTGGAGCTAATGGTTCATTTTAAAGATATTGAAGCATATTATTATGCATAAGAGGTGGAGGAGTGATATTCACATTTGCATCTCTAAGAGGGGAAAGAATAAAATTTTGGTTATTTTAAGGCACGATGAGAGGAGGTTGATTAGTCATTTGTAAGATGTGATGTTGCATTTGTACCATTTGGGAATTATTAGTTGTTTGCATAACATTCATTTGTTAAACCATTTGAACAAGAATTTGAGTGATATTTATATGTGTATTTTCATTTGCAGTGGTATGAGGTAGTTCATGAGTTTGATTATTAGTTTTATAAGGAAAAACATTCCCAAGATTAGGGATAGGAATTTTTATTATAGGAGGATTCTCTGTGGGATTATTTTCTATATTTGTATCTATTATTCTAATGGTATAATAAAGAAGTTTGGATAGGGTATTATCTTGATAAGTGTGAAATGGGTTAGATGCATGTAAATCATAATTTTGGGTAATTTGAGCCATGTTGTATTCAATGGAGTTAGACTAAGGGTGGGAATAAGTGCACCATGGGATATTATCCTCTTGGGTGGCTAGCTTAGGTAAGAAATAACAACCCATGTATCTTCTAAATGGGTTAATATTATCAAGTAAAATTTTGATAGGTGATTTCATGATGCTAAGTAATATGGAAAGAATAATAGTTATGTGTAGATTATTTTTAGGTAATGTTTATATAAATAAGAGTAAATCAAACATAAATGGGACTAGATCAGCCAAATAAGTTAGATTTTAGTTAGAAAATGAGCTATGTCATCTAGGAGGTATGAAATTGATTTGGCCAATTTAGTTAGTTTATTAATAGGGAAAATAGAACATTCTAATAATGAATTATGTTGACTAGTAAATATGAAGTCAAGCTGGTTGATTTAGTTGGAAAAAGTGGAAAATTAGAATAGTTTGTAAATTGACTAGATCAAGTTGGTCGATCTAGTTCTATATCCTAACAAAAAAATTGACTATGTAAAATTGGATGGTTTATTTTTAAATACAGAAATGAATTTAAGTACATGAGAAACTAGATCAAGCTGGTCAATCTAGTTGAAATACAACATGTAATGGTAAACAAGTAGTAAAATATAATTTAGATGATAACTAATTATTTGAAAATAAGACTAGGATAATGTATTGTTCATTTGATAATGTAGGCTCCAAAATATATTGGATTGTTCATTACATAGTGTCAGTTCAATGTTTCATAGCACTAACTATGGAGGAAGTGTCATTTTCATATCCTGCTAAACCTAGTTTCAAGTATAAGATGGAATTAAATTCTTAGTACTAATAGTTAACTGATGCAACACAAAATCAAATGGATGGTTAGATTATTAAGGTTTAATAGAAAAGAAATCCTAAGCATTTTTGAAATTCTATGAGGTAAGTGGAAACTAAAGAATATTTAGCTATGTACTATGTCTATGAGTATTAGGGAAATCCCCTCACACCACTATATATAAATGATAGACAAGGATCATACATAGATTATCACATAGCCATTCATGATAGTATCTAAGTAATTTAAAAATAGTACATAGATTATATGGAAAGTCAAACAAGATAAAAATAAAAGTGAAAATCAACTCATCAAAAACTAAGTTGTGATTTTTGAAAGAAAATAAATAAGCAATTAACTAAAAAGTAAAACTGATTGTAATTAATATGAAATAAAAGTTAATTTACTTTGTTTATGTGAGAAAGTGAAACATACAGAGCAAATCAAGTAGGTTAATCTAGTTGTGCAAATAGTACATGACAAAATTGAGTTGGTAAACTAAGTAAACAGTAAAACATTCATACTATTACATTTTGAAATATTTATCTACCAAATTGAATTGTAAAAGTTATGAATACTTACCTTGAATTAAACCTATCCTACCTCAATCTCTCCCTTGGATAATGGTGATTTTTAAGAGGTTATTGTGGATTTGTAAATATCACACTATAAAAACCAACTCTAGGATAAAAGACTCCTACATTGCATCCGAAAATTTCCCACAAGATAAGCATATTTCCTTCCAAGTTAAAACTTAAGAAATAACTCAAAAAGTGTAGAAATAAAATAATTATGAGCTTTAATAATGTGAAAATTAATGTTCCTCTATTGGATTGAAGTGAAGGGAGTATTTATAGATAAAGATTAACCCTAAACCCTCCCAAGAATTCATCTAACAAGATCAATTAGATTGACCTTGTTAGGTGAGAAATATAGTTTTGAGGTCTTGAACTATGTCATTCAAGATAACGTAGTTTCATAATGTGTATTCAATTCCTAACAAGATCGACTTGGATGACATAGTAGGAAAAAGAATAAAAGGATTGTATACTTTTTCAAGATCTATTTAATAAGGTGAATTACTTAGAGGAATAGATAAATTTAACTTATGGTGATTTTTAGGTAATAGTATAGGGACCAACAATCTTGTGAAGGATCAAAGGTATCTCCAACCCTTTCCTAGTGCACCCTTTAAGGCATGCACTCAAAGAAATTTAAATATGATAGGTCCCTATGAAAGATAAATTATTAGTAAATGATCAAGTTTAAAAAAATTCAATGTGTATACATAATGTCTACCATATTCCATGCCATTATGCATGGTATTATTGAATACTATGTTGATGATATTCTAGGAAAATCAAGAACATGGGTAAGACATCCAGAAGTTCTATAGGGAATCTATGAGTAATTTTGTGCATATAAGGTGTGTCTTAATCATATTTAGAGTCACTTCAGGGAAATTTCTAGGCTTCATTATTTCTTACAAAGGTATTTAAGTTAATCCTACCAAGGTTAAGGCCATCACATAAATTCCTCCCCTATCTAATTTGAAATAACTCTACAACTTATAGGGTAAAATTTAGTCCATTCATAGATTCATTTCATATTTTATTGATCTATTTCATCCTTTCACTCACCTCTTAAATAAGGTAACTAATTTTCAATGGAAGAATGACTATCAAGAATCATTTCAGTATTTGAAAACCTATTTAGAAAATCCATTAGTGTTAGCCCCACCAATGCTAGGGAAACTGATATTATTTTACATTTTAGCAACTAAACATACCTTGGGGGCACTTTTGGCCCAACATAAAGACTAGGTAAAATAGCATGCAATATATTATCTGATTAGGACACTAGTTTCTTATGAACATAATTATACATAAATTATGAAATCATGTTTACAATTGGTATTTACATCCAAAAATTTATGTCAGAAAATGTTAAAAAATAATATTATCATAAATAAAAACGTCAATCCCCTCAAGTATTTTATTTCCAAATCCACTTTGACTAGCCACATGGCCAAATATATTATGCTTTTAAGAGAGTTTGACATTGAGTATACTAATTATAATTCCATCAAAGGGAAATTACTTGCATAACAACATGTTGATGCAACTTTTTTAGACACATATTATTTGAACATTCATTTGCTTGATGAGTCTATATTTACTCTAGATGAATCATGTTGATGGAAGGTGTATTTTGATAGTTATTTCACATCCCATGGTTCATAATTAGGTATTATATTCATTAATTTATAGGGGTATCTCATTCCTAAGGCATTCAAAATTAGTTTTCAATGCACAAATAATACTATAGAATATGAGACTCATTGATGGACTTCATCTTGTAATGTAGTAGAAAATTCAATAACTAGTTCTCTATGGAGATTAAAAATTGATCATCAATTATGATATAGATCAGTATCAAACCAAAAACAAAAATATCATGCCTTACAAAGTCATGGTTAATAGCATAAATGTTAGCAACGGTTCATGGGTTTCAATAGAACAAGCTAATTATAGTGATAACCCTAAGAACTAAGGGAAAACTTAATGAAACTTATAGCCAAATGGGGGTTTTCATATCTAGATTAAAATCATAGGTATCTAACTCCTAATAATACACTTCTATAGCTATTATATCTATTTGGATACTAATAAAACTTCAAAGGAATGAATTAAACATAATATGCACTTCTACTCAAAATTCCATAATTAACAAAATAATACATAGGCTATTCAATTTAAGTATGCATCATAATTATTCATATTGATAGAAATAATCATCATAATTATCTATGTATATAAATTGAATGTAAAGTTGTTTTACAATCTTTCTCAGAGTGATAAAAGGAAAGCTACCATAGAATATCAATTATGCTCAAGTCAAACCCATTCCATTACAAATTGAAAAAATATATAGCCTACAATCCATTATCATGCGTAACCTTCTAAATCCATCTTTATCACAAATACATGCCAACCCATATTCAATTTACTTATAATTATAATAATACAAAATTATTATGCATCATAATTATTCATATTGATAGAAATAATCATCATAATTATCTATGTATATAAATTGAGTGTAAAGTTGTTTTACAATCTTTCTCAGAGTGATAAAAGGAAAGCTACCATAGAATATCAATTATTCTCAAGTCAAACCCATTCCATTACAAATTGAAAAAATATATAGCTTGCAATCCATTATCATGCGTAACCTTCTAAATCCATCTTTATCACAAATACATGCCAACCCATATTCAATTTACTTATAATTATAATAATACAAAATTAGATTAGTCATGAAAAAACACAAAATAATTATACAATAGTAGAAAATTTTAATATTGTCCATGTGGAAACTACACTTGATGAATCAGTTAGTTTCTTACACTCACCCACTAATAGTTTCCCAAACCTAAATTTTTATCTCATCTTGAGATATATTCATAGAGGCATGAAGGCAAAAAATTTAGGTTGGATTCACAAAAATTATAGAGCATTCAAGGTGATGTAAACCATTTTTCACCTTGGTATGTACTACTTAGCTACCCTCATGGGTTTTCAATTAAGTAGTAATCCCATCTACTACCCTTTTAGGTTTTTAATATAAAATTTAAACCAAGAGGTTTCCCATGTGGGTTTTAAAACAACATAGTATTGTGATGTAATATGAACCAACCTAAATCAAAACTACATATCAAAATTTCAAAATTGTTACAACTATGTTGAACTAGCAAAGGTGGAGGTATAGGTGGTGTTGCAAAACTAGAAAGTGGTTGAGATGTTAGCAGAGTGTGTTATGATGAACTTATGGTGGTATGCTTATACTATTTGATATTCTATTGTAATTAATTTGGGATTAATTGTGTAACATATACCAATTGATCCAAATAACTATCCAAATTAGCCAAGTTAATCTTATAAGACTACCAAGCAAGCAAAAACTCTTGATTACTATGCAAAAATTCTCGTGAGAGTAGAGAAGTTGGAGAATTTTATTATCTTATTTAGTAGTTAAAGTATCATGATTAGTAACTATATTTTTAGTTATGTATGTATGTAAATGCATGAGTTTATTTACATGGAATTATGTTTAGACCCCGATGAAAGTGTTATGTAGTATTTGGTTTTACAACATTTGAAAATGTTGTAAAACTAAGTCTTGAGACTAAGAAAATCTTGTAATGTTGCATCGAAACATATTTTATTATAATAATGACAATATAAAGTGGTATTTGAGGTAGATGTAGTGGTAAAATCACGATATGTGTTTCTCCATACCATATACAATTATTATTTCCAATTGATCATATGATGGGCCAAATGTGTAGCTTAGCCCAAGGAAACTATAATATCCAACTGATATGCCTCAATAAACTTGCATAGGACTCTTATTTATAATTTAATGGCTTGGATTTATGAGGTGATATTGGCTAATTGTTAAATGTTCTACCAATCCTGAGTAAGCTTCGTAACCAACAATGAAAGTGTTTTGGAAGCAGATAGAGATCCACCATAGATAACCTTCTTGTAAAGTGATTGGCATGCATATTAAATGATATCATTCATATTGGTTATTTGATATTTAATCTTAGAATTTTAATATTGGTGATTTTATAGTGAAACTCAACATTATTATTACCCAATTGGGAAACCCTCTTCTCTAAAGAGATCATAGTCTGTGTTATGGCTTCCTAAAATTTAGATGTCCCTTCCACCTACTTAGATAGAGAAATATACGAAACATATAAAGATGATTAATTAATTGGTGTAACCATATCCAAATTATTTAGGAATTTACTACCCAAAATTAAATTAAGGGTAGTAATAAGGAAAGAAAAAATAGTCTGACAGGTGGATACCACATGGACATCTAAAATCACAAGACTCTAAAGTCTCATTGGTGTACCCTACACTTGATAAATTACATCCATCTCATGGTCCTATGGATCCTCCAAAAATTTCTCATCTAGGGGTGATATTATGTAAAGTTTTTATGGTAAAACCATTATCTAATCTATGGGGATTTGCATGGCCTACACTGAAGGTTTTACAATCTTAGACTATGATGTTTTCACATTATGTTGGGCCTCAACTATGGTTGTAACTTACGTCATTACCTTCTCATCTTATTTTTACTTATAGGATTCCTCCTCTTATTATTTCATTGATTAGGATTCCTTTTCTATGGCCTCTTCCCTAATCTTATCTTCCTCCTTTTGTTGAGTTATATCTAGAGCTAGCATATCTTCATATGGCCTTTATTGGGAAGTTTCTTTTGACACTTTTGGATATGTAGATAACTTGGTCACTTCATCTTGGGATTGTACTAGATTTTATTGATGAAATGTTTTGGCTTTTTCATATTTTATCCTAGCCTCAGCCTTAGTGCAACACTTCTCCTCCTACCTAGCACATCTCTGAGATACCCTTGCTACTTTTGCATGCACAACTTATTACTCCTCCTATGTCTACACACCCAAATCCACTTCTTCCATATCCATAATATGATCATTGGACTATAAACTAGAGGAATTAAAAATATAATTTGATATAGTGGTCCTCATTACCTAATATTTATGTCATCTAGATGAAATAATGACCCATTTAGACCATTATACTAGTGCATCATGTGTTGGTAGAGAATCTAGAGAAACTAGAATAGATACTTCCTCATGTGTAAACATGGATGGGAGTGTGGTATCTTCTTATTCTACTTCTTATTGGAATTAAATTCACAACATCCTCTTATTTTATGTGAGGGCACCTAAAGGACTTTTAAGCTAAGGATCTAATGAATGAGGTTACAAAGAGCTACTAAAACCTCCTTCAGTGGATAATGCCTCATATATTTTCTATAATTTTACCTCCTCACTAATAATGTCGATAATGATATAAAGAGGATAAGAGGAAAAGTTGGTAGTTCAACCCATAACTTTTGCAACACCTAATTTTGAATATTAATGGTACAAACCACTTTCCATAAGAATAAATCCTCTTCTTCTTTCTCATACAATTCTCTATCCATGATAGTCATTATTTTGTGGTAGACTTCCTTCTCATTCATTTGAAATATCAGACTAGTGACATTGTGTTACAATTCATGGAACATAGGGATCATCTAGCCAATTATTCTAGGGATCACTTTCCATAATAATATTAATGGTACAAATCACTTTCCATAAGAATAAATCCTCTTCTTCCTTCCCATACAATTCTCTATCCATGATAGTCATTATTTTGTGGTAGACTTCCTTCTCATTCATTTAGAATATGAGACTAGTGACATTGTGTTACAATTCATGGAACATAAGGATCATCCAACCAATTATTCTATCTCCATGTCTTATACTAAGGTGGAGATGGTGATCTATGATTTAAAGGAGCCCTGATTTTCCCATGATCTTGGGGTGCAATTGTTTAAATTTTGGTAGTAGTGATAAGTGGGACTCATGGAAATATTATTTGTAATGAGGTTTATTTACATGTAGCTTATTGATTTTGGTTCTTAACCTCATGTTTTGTAGTTTCCATGTCAATGAAAAATAGTAATGGTTCACCTAGAGATTTAGGCAACTTGTTAACTTGAATGACCATTCCCTATAGAAGTGTATTCACCATTACATATTGCCCCAAATACTTCATTAGCTATGAAGGGATGTACAGGTTACTAATAAATAACTCTACTAGTTAGTCCCACCATGCATTAAAGAATCACTGATGTGTAAAATAATTACTCTCTTACCAATTCTAGGTGAGATTATGGAATGTAACATAAAGCCAGTAATCAACATCTAGGTAGATGATGCCCTTGGGACACTTTCACTATGTGAAAACTAGCAACAAAATTAGGAAGTGGTACTAGAAAGTTTGTTTCATAGAAGACATAACTTTATCAATATTTTTAATGACCTCCAATACCAAAAATTTGGAAAATTTAATTCTTCATTTAGGTTGACCATCTGATGACCAATATCAATAACCCCTTTGGTTGTTTGTTTTTTTAGCCTTTATCATTTGCTAAAACTAGTTGGTGATAAATTTTATAAGAATACACATTGGTTCATCCTTAATGTATTTGAAAGGGATCCCATGATATCCTATTAAATATGTATCATATATTTTAGGTAGAATAGGTGTGAATTTGTATTTTTAAGGATTCATAGGCCTTCCTTGGGATTATATTCCATTTTCATATGCTATAGCAACTTTTTTGATGTCAATAGTGATGTCTATAGAAAGATAAATCTTCCCTTGGTTATATCGGTCGAGCAACAACTCCATAATATCTCCTATTTTCCCAAATATAGGAAATTGAATTAACCTCTCTACATCCATGTGAAAGAGTTGGTAGACCAGTGTAACTACTATTTGTTGTTCTCTAGGATGGTTGTGGGGGTAAAATTTTATTCTTTGGTTAGATTGATGGATAGATATGCATCTGGGTCCATAAACATTGTTTGTTGTAGATTAATTCCTATCCTAATATCCTCTTATTAAGTGATACCAATTCCTCACCTCATTTGAGAAGGGTCATAAGTAGCCATCTCATTCGATCTACAAATTTCAAAATATAAAAGGTCAATAACAATTGCAATGATTGTGTTCTTGATAATCTCTAAGTATAGAATGATGGTGTGAATAGTGATATATTCAATTTATAACTCTTAACACACCCTTCTAGATACCAATTCTTTAAATATGCTTTTCTATCCTTGATCTCACTCTTAAATTCATTTAATTGATAAGATATTATATTACTAAGTTGGTGTGTTTTTTATTGAGTTTGCATCCCTTTTATGATCTATTGAATGAGTGATGTGACTAGCCTCCTATCTATTCACCCACCATACATGATTATTATTTTCCTAATGTTGACCCCTCACCTTATCTTTGTCATTAATCCCCTTTAAATAATTTTTATCCATTAACTGATTAATATACCTCCAGTCATGTCTTTCTCAAACTTAAATTCTAACATGCTCAATCCATTTGGCATGCTAAAAGGAGTTCTTTGGTTCATGTTATTAATGGATCCTTCATGATATGATCTCAGATTCAAACTTATAATAATACCATACACACTTCCAATCTACTCACCCAACTTTAAATAACCAATCCCAATCAATACAACAAAACTAATCGAATCCTAATCTATGATGGTAAAATTTAGAACATGATGATGCTTTATCATACAACTTATTGGTGGTAGGGTTTTAGCCTACAACCATTTACACTTATAGGTAGGATGGTTCCTTTTAAATCCTTTAAAATCATGGTCCCTATTTGTGTTAACTCATGAATGATTTATGTAACTTCCATATGACTTATAGTTTCTTAGGGAAGGCCCTAAATCAAATGTCAAACAACAAAATTAGTTGATCTACATAGAAATCATTTGTACATAGATTCTTATCATTCTTATATTTTTGACTATGCTTATTGACCTCCTTTATCTAGGATGCCTTGCATCTATCTTTATCCATGTAATTTAGCTCCAATGGATGATTTATCAAATATTCTTCATAACCTATGAACATAATAACTATGATAAGTAGACTAGGTATAACATATTCCAAGGGCATATTTGCTTCTAAACTTTAGACCAACTAGAATGGGATAAACCCAATAACATGTTTATAGTGTGTGTGGTATGCCTAGATCACTACAATAACTCTCTCCTCCCAATCATCTCATTATACATCACATACCTTAGTGAGCATCTTACCAAGGATCTTATTCATAGCCTTAGATTAACCATTTACCTATGAATGATATGTTGTACTTTTGTGGTGCACTATTAAGATTTCATCTATGAGATTTTTATCATTTATTCATATAATGTGTACTTTGATCACTTACCAATCTAATTAGGTAAGAAAATTTTCTAACGATGTTTTTGTAAAGGAAATTTACAATATCTTTCACACCATAATTGGTCATCACCACAACCTCTACCCATTTTGTAAAGTAGTTTATCATAGTGATTATGTACCTTGAATGGTTACACTTACTAGATGGATTGATAGGCTATAAATGCATTCACACTCTATAATCTATTTTAATCATCTTTTGAAATACATCACAATAACACACAACTCTATGAACATCATGAAATAAGTAGGGCCACCATAACCCACTCTTCTAAACTTTTCTTGTAGTGGCATCTATTGGGAATTGGTCTCTAGATATTCCTTAATGTTTCTCTTCTAGTATATGAGGTCATTCATGTTATAGAGAAACTCTTCATAGCACCTCATCCATTCCTAAATGGTAAATAAATCCATTAATAATATTATATGTAAGGGCCATGGTAACTAATTGTTTCTTATCTCATTTCTATATAGTGTTCTTAAAATGTACCATGTTCTAGAAACCATGTGATTTATTTCAATTATTTTTTATTCTTAGACACTTGGAACAAGTGTGCATCGAGATACTCATCTTGTAATTCTTCTATTTCCTCACCATTTTTTAGTAGGCTCAAATGGTCTGGACCCACATTCTCTCATCCTAGTTTGACATTGATCCTAAATTGGAACTCTTGAAAGAGTATTAACCACCATGATATACATCATCCCAATAAGTGTTTATTGACTAGATATCATAGATCCTAATTATAAATGAATAGCTTGAAGGGTATGGCCAATAAATAATGGTGGGACTTTTGTAATGCATATACTATTTCCCAATCCTTTTTCTCGATTGTAGTATAATTATTTTCAAAATCAGATAATTTTTAGCTTGAAAAATAGATCGAATGATCTAACCCACCTTTTCTTAGTTTTGATAATATGGCTTTGAATGTGATTTTTAATTCATACACATGCACATGGAATGGTTTATTCTATTTTTGGAAAATTAAAATTGGCACAGTCACTAATCTTTATTTTAGGTCGATGAATGTTGCTTGGCATGTGTCTATCTATAATAACTATGTTCATTTCCTTAATAAATTTTGTAAAGGTGTATATATAGATACGTACCCATTGATGAACATCTTATAATATACCATATTACCAATAAAATATCTCACCTATATCAAACTTGTAGGAGGTGGAATTCAGACAATCATTGTAATCTTAGCTTGATCTACTAGTATACCCTTGTTGCAAAATACACAACCTAAAAAAACCCAAAAGCATTTAAAAAACAAAAATTTATTTATATTGAGAACTATGAACAATGATATACATCTCTCCAAAATTATTCATAATTTATATAATTGATTTACAAACAACAAAAATACTACCCAATCATCTAGATAGACCTCTAGAAAGTCATGGATGTAATCCTTAAATGTAGTGACTACTACTCTAGAGAAAACCATAGGTGTGTTCTTCAAAACAAATCACACTACCTTGTATGTGAAGGAACCCCACTCTATTTCAAAATTAGTATTGGATCTATCTTCTTCTATAATTAGGATTTGATGATATCTATTAAATTTATCTGTATAGGAATATACTCCATGTCTTATAGCTACTTCTAAAACTTTATCTATAAATGGGATAAGAAATAGGCCATTTACATATTCCTTATATTAAAACCTGATAGTCATCATAGATTTGGATTTCACCCATATTATTTAGTTGTACAAACATGGGGCTAACCTAGTAAACTTTCTCCACAAGAAATATAATACCATATTCTTGCATACAGTCTAGCTCTACCTTCACTTTAAACTTCATATTTGGATTTAACTAATAGGTTATTTTCTTAATAGGCTTGGTGCACTCCTTCAACTAAATGTGCATTTCTCATAAGGATGGATCTAGTTCCTTAACCTATAATAACTTTGTAGGGAATACATATTGATAGTCTCTTAAGAGTTGCATCACTTCTAAAATGTCTTCTTAGGACCAATAGTCTCTAATATGTGCCAACTTAGGAATGGTCTATGTTCATATGTTTCCCACATATTCCTTCAATGGTTCATGATTAATATTATGTTCTTTTATAGGGATTATGTCACATGATATCTATTGATCTTCTCATTCTACTATATTGAATCATCACATTTTTTCTTCCTCATACTGATATATGATAGGTGATGGAAGTGGTTCTTCACATTTTGACATAAATAAATTATCTAAGTCCATGTCCTCATCATCATCTATATCATACATCCACTCATCTTAATATTTTATCCTATGACATGGTTGAGTAAGGATTGGTTCCTTCCCCTTTTCTAATTCGTATGGCTTTAAGGCATTATTTAGATCTTAGGTTTTGCTTTCCTATTAAGAAAATTTAGCTCCACTATCTAAGTCTCCAACCCATCCATGGAATAGAAATTTCTTTAATTTTTTTAATTATGTGTGTGACAAAGGGTTCTCATCCTCAAATATAAAATTTAAATAAAATTACTTTGAAATTGGGACCAATGATTTATCTCCCACTTTAATTCTTGATGTATATACTAAGCCATTGGGAGAACACCCAATGTATATCCAAAAACATGTACCCAATATTTTAGATCCACATCTTCTAACCTCTATGTTTTAACACACTAGTAGATAAGAATTTTTGGATAGTCTCCTTCTGTGAACTTATGCTAGTCTTTTCTAATGATCTCTAGGAACTAAAATATTTCCAACAATATTTTACATGCTACATCTCAAGTCAGCTTCTCATCATGGTGATCTAGCCACCAGTTCACATCAATTCCCTTTAGAGAATAATTAATATCACTCACCCTTTGGGTAATATCTATTACATGTTAATATTAGAGGATAAATTGTTTCATATCTTCAATGGAAAAGTATTAAGGCATTTAGCTCTCTATGGAATAGACCATTCATAGAGGACATGCCTCATGATCTCCCTTGGACTAATTGATAATGTGTGTATCTAAGTATCCATTAACTGGTAAAGCTATATCCCATGGTATAATCCCTTCTAACATGGGTTCTATGTAATCTTTGTTTGTATGACCTGATTGATATAAGAAGTATATAATTGATTAAGTGGGGGATCTTATGGTCATAGATCATACATCCTCCACTTCAATCTATATAATCTCTATATGATGTAACATTAGTTTTCAAAATAATTATTCTATATGTAGAGAGAGTTTATGAGTATGATGTCGATTGTAAAGAAAACTACAATCGTTAGCTCGCAAGGCCAACTAAGTTTTCTCCACATTCACTTTCATCCAGCTACTATCCATACTAACATATGTTGAATATGGATCTTTAGGAATGTAATAAGGCTTATGTTCATCCTTGTTTAAAATAATTCCTATATCTTATCTCCATGATGGTCCTATATCTAGTTCATGACTGTGTTGATGGTTATTTAACCATCATATTCACACATTTTACTTATCAGTGTAGGATAGTGAGTTTCATCTATCTTCATATCATTAGATTTGAAATCACCATGTAATTTTAGCTTTATGACCTTTATCTACACATATTTTACTTGAATGATAGGTTAAACTCATGCATATTCCATAAGGATTAGTGTGATGGTTCTATAACTCGATGTAGGTCACCCAATATTAACCCACATAGATTTGTGAATCATATTGATGGTGTTGCCAAAATCAAATACTTCATTAGGTATATCATATCTTACAACCTAAATATACATTTTATAATCAATATCCAAGGTTTTTTAAGCTTAAAATACCATGTCATTCAATTAGTCTGATGTTGACCTTTTTATTCACATTCTAGTAGATTATGTAGCAGGTTGGTGATGTTCTATGAAATGTATTCATTCTACAAGGTACTAAGTAACTTCATGAGGTCTATTAAAGTAGTGACAAAACCATCTTATCTTAAGATAAACACTATATATCTATATATATGTATCAATATTTGAAACACAATCTTTTATAGTCTATTGATGTTGAATTATTTTTAAAGCCTACTTAGCTTTACATATTAATCCTTTTTTAGTAATAAGTTTAGGGTACTTATCTAGTCAAGCTTTCCTTATCACCTGATCCTTTAGCATCTCCAATGGTAGTAATCCTTATTTTTCATGTTGTTGGTGTGTAACATATTATAATATAGCATCTTATTAAGATTGAGTGTTAACCATATTCACATTATGAATGGCCTTCTCTATGCATTGTCTCTCTAAGACTAGACAATCCTCTGTGTCATTTTCTCTAAAGTCTGACAATAAACACAATAGGATTGTCATTGTGGGTTTTGTTATCTATCTAATTTTCACCCTAGGAAGGTTTTTTAATCCTTCCTAAATATATGATAGCATGGAATCACTTCTAGGATGTGGGTGGCCTAATGGTGAAGTGAATTGATTGATTGGGCTAGTTCCTTTTATTCTTCACCCAAAAATACAACTCACCTACTAAAATTACAAAGAAAAGGGATAAAAATAGACTAAAACTAGTAATAAAACATGGACGTGATGCACCAAATATAGTTCCCTCTACTTGATAATGCTTGGACAATGAAATACAAGATAAGAATATGATTTGTACAACTTAAAGACAACTCCCACACAAGTGTTTCTATATTAATGTTATGGCTAATATAATAGCCAAGGTGACTAATTAAGAGGCCTAAAAGAATACACTAATGATATTTCAATAATTGAACTAAACAAACCATTTTATACACTTCATATGACCTATGTAAAGATAACTAAATCACATAGAGGCATGAATGGAAAGGGCAAATGTAAGAAAGTAATACAACTATAACTAACATTAATCAACAATCCATCTCAAATTCATTGAATGCAAAACTAAAAAGATGTAACTCAACTTGAATTTTATTTCAAAGGAAATAACAAGTATCAAATTTGGTATGGATTTTCTATAAAAATTTATAGGTTAAATTAGGTGCCTTCAAGGCCTCAATTATATAAGAATAAAAGGAAGAGATAAAGATAAGACAAGAAAAGAACTCATTAATTATTCATCATCAAATGAGTTAAAAAATTAAAAAAATTAACACCAAGACTACTTAGAATGTGTTTTTATCTTGTTCCTTAAGCTTCTAGGCCATGTGTTAGTGAATTTAGTCATAAGGAGTTACATGGAAGACTCTCCTGGTAGATTAATTCTTTATTGAATTTAACTCCTCCATGGAGTTACACATCTGATTCTTTAAGGGTAGTTAAAAGTTTTCCAATTAACATTTGGAATAGTTTGTAACCTTATATGCTAACCTCCACCTCTTTAAATACCTCCTCTTCATTTGATATTTGAACTTGGACTTGATGGCTTCCTCTTATACTCTCTCTTGCTATAAATATCTAAGTTTGCAAATGAAATCTAATTTTGTGTTTTAGGGACCTCCACCATATCTTGCTACCTCATGGAGGTACTATGGTAGTTTATGGGGGCCATAAATGATAATTAAATATAAAACTTCATTTGAGTATTCATAATTTATTTAAAATGATGTTATAATAGGCATTCATGTCTAGAAATTTCAAGTGACCTTGAGGGTCAAGAATGGCCTTTTGCTTCTAGTTCATAACCTTTAAAATCTTGTATAGGTGGTGTTGATTATTGTGACCACAAGACAAAATAGGTTAACCCCTTATAGTTCAAAAATATTATAAGTGTGTATTATAATGTCATAGGTTGTGTCATGGTCCTTTTGATGTGATTTAATGTGTTATTAGCCTTGGTCATGGTCACATTTGGTCATAAGTCATTTTATGTCACTTAAGGGTCATTTTAGAGTCATTAATGAGATTTGTATGGTTTTCCAAGGTGTCAAAGTGTTTCTAACTATATTAAAAATTCAAATATGTCATATTCATTTTCATTAGTGTCATTATTATCTAAAACTTGTAGGTTCCTAGCTGAAATCAAGAAAACAAGTGAAAAGGAGTTTTGGTAGGTGCATGGCCTATAGAGGAGAGTGGAATAATAGAAAATATTATGTAATGGATATTCAACTTAATTGAATTATTTTACATGATTTATATTATTTTTAAGCATAAAAAATGGTTGAAAACCATTTTTTCATCTATAGCTCCACTAGACATGTAAAATTGGTCAATAGGTCTTCTGATGGTATAACTAGTAGAAGAAGTTTCAAGTAAAATGATCTTGGTGGTATATATTAAACTTATTATTATTAAAATTAATGGAAATATTTTTAATAATGGTTTCCTATGATTTATGAACCATTCTTAATAAGTTGACTATCTTATTTTGCTTGCTAATCCCCACATCCTATATGTTTTCTTCTTGTTTGAGCTTGTATCTACAATATAGTTCGTAAAATTCATTAAAAAGGATGTATAAACCCTTATTTAATGTTTATAATTCATTTTATGAGTTTAAACCTCTTAGTTTATAGGTGGAGTGTGCTAACAAGGTTTTAGACATGCCCATCAATTGTAGAGGTTTTAATTTCCTATATTTATTTCTAGAAGAGATATATTGATTTATTATATGCTTCTCCATTAATATTAATCTCCTTAAAAATGCTTATGTTCAAAAGGTTTTACATGATAGTTGTTAGTAAGAATATGACACATAGTTAACACCTTGCAAGCATCCATATACATTCATGGTGTATGAAGCTCTAATCATGGTCATGGAGGTGTAATTAATAGTTTAAATGTGTTAAACACATACTTTGAACATGTGCCAACAATAAAAACCCTCCAAATGACACATAAGGGATTGTGATAGTTAATGCAAACTACACACACAATCACACACCATTGATGTGTATCTATAGGTGCCTTAGAAGAGGATGATCACATTGAAGTGAATCATTTAAACTAGTT
This sequence comes from Torreya grandis, assembly GCA_037957365.1. Classification (NCBI taxonomy): domain Eukaryota; kingdom Viridiplantae; phylum Streptophyta; class Pinopsida; order Cupressales; family Taxaceae; genus Torreya; species Torreya grandis. Next base: position 1,259,088 of record JARHVA010000364.1, on the reverse strand, counting down.
TGAGGTTATAAAAGGTATAAAGGATTAACTTCAAGAATTTGAAAAGGTTTAGAGTTAGTTAGAGAAGCATACATAATGAATACCTCCCATATTCATAGTCACTGCCCTGTATACTAAAATGTCCACCTACATGTGGCTTCCATAGAGACTTGAAAATGTTACATAGATATGTTTTAACATGTTTTGAGACCTTATTTGAGGTATTATAATGTTTAATGTGTCATGATAGCCATGTCTTAATCCATAAAGTGGTAGATAGACTTAAGGGTGATATACATTTGTAGATAATGAATTTTAGGGACAAGTTTCCTTTAAAACTCCAAAACAAAGCCCTAGCTACTTTTGGCACTATCATATAATGAGTTAAAAAGATGTATAAGAAAGGATAAGTGAATCCATCATATATCCCTCATATATGGTAATATCTTACAAAGGATATTGAGTAGTTTAACCAATAGAATATCATGTTAGAAGGCTTTAAATCCATGTATTTTTTCATTGTAGAAGATCAATGTTCTCTACAGTATATTTAAATTCAAGTGACCTTACACTCTAATGCAGTATGATAGGGACATCTCTCCATGTAAAATGAACTCATTAAGTTAAAGAGGGTACTTTTGGATCAAAGGACATCAAATAAAGTTTAAGTACAAGGTAGTAACCTACATCACCACCTACATGTGTGCCTTACCCTCAAAAAGATTATGTATAATTGAGTGTAGACACCTACAGTCACATGACATGGACTTAGACATGAAAAGATGAAAATAATAACTCCTAAGTATGATTTGGTTAAAATACATCAAAATTGTCATAGGGTTTGAAACACAGGTTTCCAAGATATGAAATACAACCTATAGGTATCTTTTTCTCTTAAAATGACTACCTACAACCAACTGTAGGATGATAGTGCTCTAAGTATAATTATTTAATTGTTATCCTAGCTTATACATGAAGTGAGAAAGTCCAAATTAAGTTTAATTGACATTTATTACTGAAATAAGGTATTTAGGCAATACAACAAGACCTAACCCTATAGTGCACACCTATAGGCACATCTTTTTTTGAGGTGAAACATAGTCATCCACTTGTGTCATGTCACATAGAGGGTATGCAAATGAAGCGTTTAGAAAATTTATAAAGTGTTTATATGTCTAATAAATTAAATGATAGTATCCATTTTAATAAACTCTCATACAATGAAAAAGGGAAAATAAGGGTCCTAAATTGCAATATAAATTCAACACACAAAACCTTATAGTCAGTGAGTCACACAGTAGTCTGTCTTAGGTTTTGAGATGTTTGGGTGACCTATTGACATGACCATATTATAAAAAAATTATAGATGGTCCATAGGACCTAGTAATTCCTTTCATAAACTTTAAATTCTTGAGGCAATAGGGGAGATTCCCTTTATTATTTCTTAGATAGAGAACACTCCCAGTAGGTTATATCCTAAAGGTTTAGCATGAAAAGGATAGAAAGATGAGTTTAAGACTATAGAGCCTTGTAAGTAGGTATAAGGAGATGTGTTAGACATTAAAAATCTTTAATAAGGCCTTTAAACCTTGGGAAACCACTTAGAGTTGGTTGTGATCAATAAGACATAGTCAAGTTCATTAGGCCTAATGCCTAAAATGGGTGTAATATCATTTCTAACAACAAGAAATCATTGAAAATCATTAGAACATGTTCATGGGGGACCTGAAGTGTGTGAGAATATATAGTTTATATATAATACCATATAAAGACCATTTATTGGCATGGGAGCCTAATAAAGTATTTAGAATGCAAGGGAAAACTTGAGAAGGAAAATTTGGAAGCTCACATCTATACAAAGACTTAACATGGGAGCTCAAAGAGATAAGAGATGTTGGAGAGGGTATTAAACTTACACTTTGTGGAATTTATTAAGGGTTTTAATGTCATAACAATATGAACAATCCCTAAAGGTTAAAACCCTCTAAAACCATTGATAAGAACCTGATTGGAAAGATGAAGAAGGAGAGGCATCTAGATGGGATAGTTTGAGCAAGAAAGTGATTGGAACTTGTAAAGGAATCCCTAGGGCTCTTTCCCATTAGATTTTCTTCCACCCTACTTGTAAAGGCAGGGTGTAAAATGGTTTTTTTGATATATTTGTTTTTTTTTAGGTAAAAATTCTTTTAAAAGATGAAAATCACATTGGGAGAGATAATAGGACCTAATGTAACACTCAATAGACATTTCTTGCTTCATCAGATCTCATAAGTCCCTCTGTAAGTAACTTCACTTTAGCCAATAAAGAATGACATAGTGAATGAGAGATGATCACAAAATTAGAAGGTGAAAAATCCAAGTGGGAGTTCTTTTAAGGTCTATCTAATGAATATAAATACATGAGATCCCTTTAAAAGTGTCATTCACTCCCCTGTATGGACCAGTTTGAGGATCTGAAGACCTCTTTGGTGCCAAGTGTGAAGGGTAAATAAAAAAGGGTGATTAAGACTACAGGTAATGGGAACACTTAGCCAAAATAATATTTATTATTAGGGATACATATAATACATTTTGGACCATGTTTATAAACCCTCCCTCATATTTCAATGACCTCAACTATCCCTAGTCTACTATGGAGTGCTCAAATAATTCCAAATGATGAAGGTAATTTTCAAGGAGCAAGTTGAATCGTCCTATGCCATATTTGAGGATTTTCATGCCTTTAAGGTACATTTATCCAAGTAGACATTGTATGGTATATTCCATAATATTTTTCCCTACATATGTAACTCCACTTCTCAGCTTGATAAGTGGTTTAGTGACTCTTGGACTTCATTCTCCTCTCTCATATTCTATAAGTATTATCCATTTTGGCTCTTGTCTAATAATTCCACACCATGTATGGTGAATCCTTTTTGGTTTTATGTTTTAATTTTACTTTGAAAAATAAATATAATATATTTTGATTTCATATATCATCTTTTCAAAGTGTTTGAAGAGATGTATAATTAATAGTTAAGTAATATTCATATATCCTTGCTTTCTCTCAATCCTTCCATGTTTAATGCAAGTTGTTCCATTCTAGTAGGTCATATGAAGTGTTTCCAAATGTATGGGTCTATTTTTAAGTGTAAAATTAGCCTTAGTTTCTTCACCTGATATATGGTTCACTTATTTTGGATATTCCTCATGCATATCACCTTCATATCGAAATACTAATGTTAGAGCATTATAAGACTTTAAAGCTAGTATTATAGGTCATGTTTCTTAGTGAAAGAAGTAAAATGTTATTTTGTAAGTACTTATAGTATATCACACATTATATTATCTTTATTTCATGCATACTTATGTCCCTTTTCCCATAATCAAATAATTAGTGTAGGTGATAAGCACTTCAAGGTAAATACAAGGAGCTAACCCTTAAACCTAAAGGTCCACTTCTACTATAGGTAAACCCACATACCTATAAGTATTCCAATGTTTTACAAATTTTGAGGAGGCTTGAAAAATATCATATAGGGTTAAATATTTGGCGACAATAGTTTTCTCATGCCCAATGGGACCCATTATCCTAAAGACAACTTGTCAATGTGAATGTTGGTCTTGACAACATCAGCTTCATATTGGTGTGTTAATTAGCATTTTATGACTCCATTCAAGGTAAAATATGGTTCTAGACCATTGTTTTTGCATATATTTGCTCTCATACTTCATGGTCCTTAATATTTCATCTTCTAGTAGAGTGTTCAATCCTATCAATTCACATATTCAGCCTAACTTCCTCTTGAATTTCAACACCCTCAGCCCATTCTACCCTTTGAAGAGCAAGAGGATTTTGCTAGCAAAGAAAGTGAAGAACTTGAAAAAATTATGGATAGGTAACATGCTTTCCTAGCCTTCAACATTATGAATCCAATACAATTTGATGCATATTATACAATTCCCATTAATGCCAAAACTAATGTTCTTACATTTAATGGTGAAGTCCATATCACTCCTAGTGAACACATTAGGGACATTTTTAATTTTTGTAGTTTCCAAAAGCACCATGTCTCTTAGAGGGAAGCACTTGACTGGTATAGGACTTTTCTTAGTGGATTAATCACAACATGGGATGACTTTGGAGTGTTGTTAACTTCATTTTTGAAGATGAAAGTGACCACACTTCAGTCATACATCATCTCAATGTAATCCAAAGAGCCCCCAAGGAAATAATGCATGAATTCAATGAGAGGTTTTAAAAGACTTGGTATAGATTTCCTCCTCCCATGAGGCCACCTACCATCTTTATGTTTATTACATACTTGAGAGCCATTAATACTAAAATTGCCATCATGCTACAATCCATGGGTGGTTTCACTCTTCCCAAAGCATATGAAATTGCCATTAGAGCTGATAATTGCCTCATTCAAGATGGAAAGATTCCTCCTAAAGTGTATATGCCTCTATTACCTAATGTTCCTATTGTTTCTCCAAATGTTGCATAAGTTCCAAGTGTAAATGCCAAACCAAATACTACTCCTAAGAAGGTAGATGAACATGATCCATATACAAGGATTCAAACTTTAGAAGCTCATCTTAGGCAAGCTAATATGAAACTAAGTGATAATAAAAACCCCTATCCCAATCAGTAGTAATATGGTAGATAATATAAAAGAGGGAGAGGTCAAGGGCATCCTAATTTCAATAAGCCTACCAATGTATATGTAGTCATATAAAATGCAAAATTTGGTTACTTGAGTATGGCTAATGATATTCAATCCATAGGTCCTCCTACTTGCTTGCACAACCCTTTTAATCTCGTATTTCACTAATCCCCTATCATCCACAACCTTCCATACTTAACCCTTACAAAACTAGGTAGCTCTCTTAGGCCTAGATCCACCCCCCCAGGTCTCAATCCCTATAGCACCCAAGTTGGATAGGAGCATTGAAACCTAGGGTGTCCAATTTTTAGCATTGTTGTCCATAGATCCTTATCCTAAGTCATGTTAGCCTAATGTGAATTCATTTAACCCATGATAATTAAATACCCTATAAAAATCCATTCAAAGTCCATTTATAAGGATTATGTTGATGCTTTGAAATGTACCACAGGTGCTCTTCAATGTTGATGAACACTACTCATTTTAGGATATGAAAAATCCAAGGCATGAGTTGTAGTTTATGATAATTCAATGATGTCTATGGTGGAAATAGAAGTAGAGTATGATAAATATCCACAATATTTCTTTGATTTAGTGGTTGGGAGCCACCAAGGTTTAAATCTTTTGATATTCAATGGTTTCTAATGACTTAGAAGCAAAACTAAATGAATATTAACAATTATCTTTAATCTAGAGTGAATCTTGATAAAAATAAGAAAAGAGAAGGGTAAAGTAAGAAAGAAACATGATTGCAAGTTTTCATCTCAAATATTATGACAAAATTATATTAATTTAAGCACATTTGAACCAATTTATGTTATGAAACAACATGAGCTCAAATTATATCACAAATTAGGTAAAATTCAAAGGAAAAATATGAATCATAAGTAAGAACCAAATTTACTTTAAATATTTGCTATTATAATTTAAATAACCTAAGTACATCCAAATACAGAGTAAATAAAATGAAGTATACTTGAGATATTTACAGTCAATTTAGCATTTAGCACAAATTAACAACACTATGACAGAGAATGTAACCTAAAACAAGAAGAATCATTCAAATTCAAGATGGATATCTACAATTAAGAGGTAGCATGGAAATTCAAAAAAACTATGTAAACAAACTTTTTAGAATTCCTTAGTTGTATTAAATGCTCTTGGTATACAATTGCTCAAAATCTCTCCCTTAAAAATGGTAACCACCTACCTATTTATAGGAAACATAGGAAAATAACTAGTTAACTTTCAAAATATCCACATGTAGATAAGGATAGTTATCCTTGATATAAAGATACAATGTGGAAGGTCACATGTTAACTTGACAAGGAAGAGTATATGCTAACAAACTAGCATATACTTTACAAAAAGAATATTATTTTACTAATTTCATTAGTAGTCTGTTCAATTAACCCTGATTGAGGAAGTCATTCACCTTGGTATATTTTTCCTTGATTAGTTCAAAATCCATTGTAGGATTCATTATAAATTCCTCTTCTTGATCTACCAACTTGTCAAATTCATTATTAGCCCGAGATACAATTTCCTTGATACATTTTGCTTCTGCAATTTGCTTCCCTATAGAAATAATGATATCAAGGATCTTCTAGTTGTCCTTGGCTAAATGACCTTTGTTGTCTATAATGACCTAAATGTGAACACCAACATTTTTCTTGAATTCTTCATCACTAATTAGGCCTATAGTAGTGGTTTGAGAAGGGTTATCTAATAGATTCCCTAGAAGTTTCTCAATCTACGTTACCAAGCCTATGTCTTTCTTGATGAAGTTGTTGACATCATTGCTCTAGGTGATCAAATTCTCTTATTTATCCATCAAAACTACCATGAATATGTCTATATGTCTAAGCCTAATAATCTTGAAGTCTAATTCTAGCTTTGTCTTATGTACCTTGATGAGCTCCTCCATCTAAGCTTGAGAATTCTACCATTAAGTGATTAAGGCTTGTGTCATCTCAGTTTGATGGTTTAAAGCACTCAATCTAATCTTGATGCTTTTTAAATTCTCAAATTCATCCATCAAATATTTATTCCACACTTGCAATACATCCTTAGGAATTGAAAGGAGGACCTGAGCTTCTAAATATTTTTTTCTTTCTCTAATTTGAGAATCCTCTGTTTCATTCCCTAAAATATAGCCAAGGTCATTGTTGACTAGGCTAGTACCACACAAGCTAAATCTTCTTAAAATATGGGATGATCCCCTATTGCCTACTCTAGAATAGGAGTTAAGCCCATAAATGGTTCTGCCTTTTGAAAGGTGAACTCCTCAGTACCAATAGTAACCTTCTTGGTCACTACTCTCTCAAGAGTTGATGTATCTATATTGAAAAGGACTTGAGGGTCAAACTCCTTTACCTATGGCTAATCAAGAATCTCTACATTTAAACTCCCAGAGGCTCATGGGGTTTCAATCCCTTGGTTTTACTTATTATGAAGGATTTTTATGCTTCTCTCTGCTTGTCTATTTAGAATATCTTGAATCAAAGGCTTGACATTATCCTAAACATCCATGTCAACTTGAGTCAAAGCTAGTGAAGGAGAAAGAGATGGGATTTTTTGCAACTTCCCATAAACAAACCAATCAATAATAGTTTGTCTATAAATAGGATTTTCATCATTGAAGAGGTTAATTTCACTAGTAAGGTGAGTAAAAGCTAACTTAGGCCTTTTTATTAGAGCTAGAGGAACTAAGGCCAATTCTACCTATCTCTTTCCTCCATCTAATAGAACTAATTATTTGATTTATTCCTCATATGAATCTTCTTCCTTATCAAAACCATAAGTATATATGATGTTAATAAGGTAACTTTCCACTATTTATCTAGTTTCTAAATTAATCATGCTAATAACTTCTACTAGGGAATAAGGCCTTGGTGGGGATGCCTAAATTTGGGGGACCTTCACTAGGTCTATGCTCTATGTTCGACTCTTAAATCAAATATTTTCCTTTTCATTTTCCTTTTACATCCTTAAGTTTCCCAACCTAGGGTGACTTTATCGATTCTCTCTACTAAGGCTCAGAAGATTGTTCTCCAATAGGTGGCTCTTGATGTGCAATCCCAGATGGTCTTGACAACAAGTGATAATGTAAAAAATGTAGTTTCCATATTTCTCCTAAAGACTTATTATCCCTAACCAACCTATGTTGTAATTTTATGTTGTAGTTTTTAACCCTAGAACAGACTTCTTCAAATTTCCTTGCCTTTTTGTAAATACCATCTCCCACACCTAGTTAATGTTTTTACTCATTCTTTGGGACCTTTTTATCTCAAATATGGTTAGCCACTCTATAATTGGGGTCTCACATCTTAAGATCATCCAATTGTAAATCAAAATATTTCCTATGCACCACCATGATCTCTATATGTTTCCAATCCTTGATTACAATTCTACCAATGTCTAGTGGAAAGGGATGAGCCTGATCCTTTCTATTATTTTTACATATCTAATCCATTCACTAGATAATTTGATAAGTAATTTCTTGATCTACAAGATTACTAGAAACATATATAGGCAATCTATATGGTTGGACCATGATTCCTTCTATCCTTATTATAGTGCAATCTAGATAGAACCACACATTCCCCATGGTCTCCACTTATATTTTTATTAAAGGATGAAGCCTAGGCATAAGGATACCAGTGATTGCCTAAAAAATGACTAGGAAGATGCCATCACATGAATTGCATGTGATTTTTGTATTTGAAAATATGAAATTTGGAGTAATGATGGGAAAAGGTAGTTCTACCATCAGGGGACCAATTTTGGATGTCAAGGAAATTAATAAAGGCTAGGAGTGAATCCAAGAGTTAAGACATAATAAATAATTGCTTGGAGGTCTTTATCTTGATGGATATAAATTGTTTGGCCAAGAAAAACTTATTAAGTCTCTAATTGGAGGGTTTAATCTCTACTCCAACATGTAATGGACATAAGATACCCAGACATTACTCAAATCAGTTTTAGAAGAGGCACCAAAGGCTTTGTTTAATAAGGTCATAGCTACCCTAATGCCCTTCCTAAATTATGCAATAGGAATCTCACCATTAGGGGTCTTAAAAACGTGGGAACCTTAGATTAACCAAGGTAACAAGACTAAATCCAAGATCAAAATGAGGCAAAGGGAGCTTATAATAAGCCTCAAAGGCCATGGGAGATATACATGCAACTTTCTTGATACTTCCTTCATGAATAATCCATTCTCCATCTATTCTATATCCAAAAAAAATAGGAACAATAAGGTTGATGTAATGTATTGCCTCTAGTTTAGCAACCACATGGTGAAGGCCTGCCATCTCAATTGATAGTAGGTCTTTGTATCTTTGGTGCACCATAGCATTCCTCTTTTCTTCCTAGGAAACTAGTTGTAACTCCTCTATAAAGAAGAATAATTTGGACCAATTCTTGATTACATGTACATTCAAGGCCGTTAAATCTAACTCTATGTCTTTGAAGACCCTTCCTTCACCATCTACAGTTAGATAAAGCTCCACTTTAATTTTCATCTATTGCCTACCCACCACCATTGATAACACTAAATTATAGTTGATTAAAACAAAAATCTCACTAAGGCACTTACTCTGAATTTAAGTTGCACTTAATTTTATTTCTATGTGATCAATTAAATTGACTTAAGTCCTTCTTTATAGAGGGTTCAGTGTTTTTAGATTTAATGGTAAAAATCCAACTCTTGATTTCATATGTGTCTCAAATTTGATGGGACCTCATTCTCATGTCTTCTACATTATCAAGCATAGGATATATTTCATTTTGATCTTCCATACCTATGTAGAGCTTATATGCTAGGGTTTTATGCCTTTCATGGAAAATTTCATAAATGCTAGTTGAATACTAACCATTATCTTTCAAAAGTCCTCTTTATTTTACTTTGAAAAAACTAAATTTAGGTCCTTGCATTTCATTGGTCTCTTGATTTTTATACTCACTAATTATGCCATGTGTCAAGCTTGTGAGGCCTTTAAAAAGTCCTCAACTTCATCACATCATTGGATCAAATCCAGTGAGCAAGTGATCACCATTGGATCTTAGCTAGGGCTAGATCATTAACAATATGTTTTTTTAAAAGGACTTTAGGCTTGATGCACTGTTGGATCAAATACAATGAACAAGTGATCACTGTTGGATCTTATAAGATGCCTACCTTTTAATTAGTTCCATGATTATATGAATTTTTGGTTTAAAAACATCATTTATGATTTTATTTTTAAAAAACATAAAATGACTTAGGCTAAGATATTTATATACTAGGTTTGTCTTTGTAAAAAGCTAGGAATTTCTTAAAAGGTCTTTTAGAAATGCCCCCTTTGATTAGGATTTAAAAAATTTCTAAGTTAAATTTGATAGGTTTGATCGTGTCAAATACATCCTCATAGACATCAAATAATGGGAACAAACCTATCAAATTTAAGATAATAGAATTTATTGATCCAATAACTGAATGCCACATGCAAATCCCTTAAGAGTTCCCAAGGCTTTGAGGATTATCTAGGTTAAATTTGATAAGTTAATTCATGTCAAATACATCCTCATAGACATAAAATGATGGGAGTGAACCTATAAAATTTAATACAATATAATTTATTGATCCAATAACTGAATGCCATGTACAAATCCCTTGGGAATTCCCAAGGCTTTGGGGATTGTCTAGGTTAAATTTGATAGGTTTGATCATGTCAAATATATACTCATAAATATAAATTGATGGGAGTGAACCTATAAAATTTAATACAATGGAATATATTGATCCAATAATTGAATGCCATGTGCAAATCCCTTAAGATTTCTTGTAGCTTTGGCTTTAATTTGTACCATTAGATTAAAACCTTTGATCAAGCGATCACTGTTGGATCCTTATTGGGGCCCAAATCATTAATTTTATGCCTTTATAAAATAATTTTATTTTAATACACCATTGGATTAAATCCAATGAACAATCATAAAGTATTAGATTTTCAAAAGTACATGAACTTTAAATTAAAACCTGATCATGCATAAAAATTCTTGTTAGATTTTCCCATAAATGTTTAAATTCAAACCCTTAGGGTTTATTATTTGGGAACCTTTAATTCTTCCTTGGAAATTTAACTTAATAACCTTGAATATAATTATTAATAGCATTAATCCCTAAGATATGATCATAATCAAATATACCAAAACTCGTGTCTTTTTTTAAGATTGACCTACCTTTAAATTCAAAATCAAATAATCTTTCACATTTATTACAGAATATAGAGGTTTTAGAAATAATCACAGGGGTCCCCTTTCCAAAAAATAAATATGGAGGGGTGTTGGTCTCAACAAGTTGGAACTCATTTACAAGAGAGAAGCAAGAATACTAGCAAGATCACTCAAGAGCTTATCCTTATTCTCTACATACAACCATCCAATAGTATTTCAAACTAAATTAAACCCTCATACCAATCCCTAGTCATTCCAAGTACACCCAGTTTCACATTTACTTGCATTTTCATCACACTATTTCACCAAGTACTTCAATAGGAGAACTAAATATAGCTTGATCCCTCCTTAGAGTATTGGTATGTAGGTAGCATGCCCACACATTGGGTGTGAAGTGCACCCAGCATATCCTTTACACACTAACCCATTTTCCCTATTTTACAAATTTCTATTTAATTTCATAAAAGACATAAGCATATGAATAATCATCTCTACATGGAGTTCTATTGATAGTGAGTATCTAAAATTTGGTACAGAGGCTCACACAAACACTATGAACAAAACATAGAAAAATCAAATCTTTGGGAGCAATTTGGACAATAGTGACAATAACAAGACTAAAACACCAAAAATTAGGGTGTCCTATTTTTTATATTCCTATCCAATCAAGAAATGAACTGTAGATCTCAATTTGTGATAGTGTCCCAGTCATGTTCCTCTAATATTAAAATCTATCTTAGGGTGTCCTATTTTCAACAGTCCTATCCAATCAAGAAACAAACTCTAGATCTCAATTTGTGATAGCGTCCCAGTCTTATTCCTCTAGTATCAGACTCTATCTAAGCCATAATAGCCCATAATAATATAAATCATATTTTCTCTCACTTATTACTATTTTTAGAAAAGGCAAAAGTATAACTTGTTTAAACAAATTAGTGGCTTAATTATTGCAATTTATTCACTAGTTTTATCTACTCCAATCCATTTATTATTTAGGAATTAAACATCTAATTTCCTAATAATAATAAATCTAGGGTAAATTCTTAGCTGATTTTTTCCCATTAATTTCTAAATTTTTTCTTGAATATTAAAATAAAAAATTCCTCTCAAATTTTAAAATTTTTTAGTAAATTTTAAAATAAATTTATTTCAAACTCTAGTTGCATCAACTAGCTCCTATTAATTTTCTAACCATTTTCTAAATTTTTACTAGCATATTTAAATCAAAAAATCAATTCAAATTTCAAAAATTCATGGTATTTTTGAAAATTTTAGTTTTTATAAAAACCTAGTTGCATCTACTAGGTCTCTTTAAATCACTAATTTTCTAATAAATTTATGATTTTTCACTTGCATATCTAACTCAAAAATTCACTTCAAATTTCAAAAATTCATAGTAATTTTTAAAATAATTATCTTTCAAACCCTAGTTGCATAGACTAGGTCCCTATGTTTCTTGAGGTACCACCTTACATTTATAATCAGATTAAAAAATGGATCTCACTTATTTTCACATATTGTTTGCATATCTTGAGAATAAAAAGAAGGCCTTACTTGGTCCTATCATGTAAATGAATGATGAAGTATACCATATGTTAGTACAAAGCTTCATTCTTTGCATTTTATGATTAATTTTCATAATAAGGGATGATATTCATACACTTGAGTGTGCTATTCAGTAAGCACAAGCATTTTCACTTTCACATCATGTTATGATTCACCTAACAAAAGTGCCACCTTCAAAGCTATTTCAAGAGCAAAGGGAGAGCTATAGTGTAATGAATAACATAATGTGTGTCTTACCTGTACTGCTGGAAGGTGAAAAAGAAGAATAGTAAACCCTGTTACCATAGTTGATTTAGACTTGATAGGTCTTTGTTATAGCTACAAAGAGGTTTGGTTCAATGGACACAAGTACAAGGCCCTTGGAAGCATAGATTGCATAACTGCCGGTTACTCGCCAGTCACTCAAATACTTGCAAAAAATTTGGAAAACCCATCACTCACAGAAAATACATCCCAGATCTCAGTTTTTTGCCTCCCAACGAGTACTGGCACAATACTCGCGAGTACCTGGTGAGTACTATGCCAGTACTCGCCGGGAGGCCTGTACACGTCCTAGATACTTTTGGACATGTCCAAATGCCTCCAGAACATGCCCAAGGTCTCCAAATGCTGGAAAAACGTGGTTATTTGTCTTATAAATTCAAACATGCCCCCTCAGTTATTCCTGGTTAATCAACCATCCCTGTCGACACAAAATTTACTACTAAAAATGCACAAGATTTCAAAAATTCTTTTGCACACTCTCTCTCTATCATGTAGAATAATTTCCAACTCGATTTTGCAAAAACACATTAGTCATATCACAACACATGTCAAAATTGTTTATGCATTGATGCACAATATCATGATCTTTATCCCTTGCTTCCTATAAATCATATGGAAAAACATTAAATTTTATCATGCTAAACACATTATACATATCATAACCCATGTCAAAATTTTCTATGCATTAGTTTATAAATCCATGCTTTCTATCCCTTGTTTGTTATCTCGCATATGGAATGTTCTTTGTAATCATATTTCTATATAACTTACAACTCTAATTACATGAATTTAATCTAATATACATGGTTTCTACCTAGATATATCTAACTCTTTGGCTACATACTTAAAGGATCTATTACATAAGCTGACAACCACCTGTCAAGTTTCAATGTCATATCGTACGCATAAGAAATATTTTCCTTCTCCTCCTCTCCCCCAAGAGGGTGATAGCTACTTTCCCTCTCACCAGGACCATGTTATCACCCCTCCAAAAGTTGAGGTAGCCTATACTATTGTTTCTAATGCATACATTCAATCTATATCTTCTTCATACCCTCTTCAACATATGTGCTTACATGTTAATTGGAAGCATCTAAGGTTTGCACTTATGAGACTCTAAGGGATAAAATCACCAGTATGAGCAAGTTAATTTCAGATTTACAAATGTAGAATAAAATACTACATGACAAGATCATAACATTGGAAAATCATATTATAATTCAAAAGTCACAAAGGCATCTTAGTGTTAATTGTGTATATGCACTTTCACCTAGTCAATTAGTTGCAATCAATATTACATATAAAAACAAGAAATCACAACAAAGTAACTCTACAACTAGTGATTCAAAAAGAATTCAAAGATGAAATAAGATCTCAAGTGATGTAATAAGGGAAATTATTAAATCTAATTTGATCAAACTACCTCTTTTACATCCAATGAGAAGATCCATATATTATTGTGCATATCATAGAATGCATGGACATCATATAGATTCATGTTTGGCATTGAAAAAACATATACAATAGATAATTGTTAATGAGGAATTTATAAAAGGTAAATCAATCAAGAAATCCATAGTGACATAGGAATACATTCATAAAGGGTCAAATTTAGAAACATTATAGAAGTGGATACCAAATCATAAATCATAACAACAAAAAGATCAAAAAAATCAGAGAAACAAGCAATACCACAAGCACAAGTAAAGCATGAAAAAGATATAAATCTACTTATCCAAAATGAGGCTCAACATTCAAAGTAGTATGGGTTTGGTCAAAAATATCTACAATAGTTTGATTATCAAGGTCAAGGGTTGGGCAAGTAGGCTCAAGGCATCACTACTATTCTAGTAGTTGATAATGTTTATCACCAAGGTTTGGGATTTATTGAACATCATAAGGAAAATCATTCACATACATAATTTATCAAAGGAAAATATCCAGATATAACAAAAGTCAACACTAGCATTCCATTGGGTCAAGATCAAGATGATAATGATGAGTGGAACAATACAATTTATTATGATTTCCAACATATCGATAATGAATCCAAATATTCAGAGTCATATTCATGGTCATTCTCTCATGCTTCACAATCATGCATGATTCCTTTGTTTAGTACAAGACACCATGATAGTGAGTCTCCCATGAGACTCATCGATTAGTATCATTCCTTCTTAGCTTACTTGTACATAGTTTCTTTTGTTTACTTGTACATAATTTATTAATATTTATTGTACATAATCTTCTTAGGATTTATTGTATATCAAAAATACAAAAAACATTTAAATATATCCAAAACACAAAAACATTGTGATTGTATGCATCATCGATGCTTTACATTGATACTATTATGCTAGACTTACATTTGTTGTTTTATTCTATTGTTTGTAAATTTATCTACATTATCATGCTTCACTTGATCTTCTTTGAGTGTGTGTAGTGACTCCATATCCTTGATTGCTTCACTCTACCCATTGAGGGGGCATTTTACTTCTACATTTGAGACACACATCAATATACATACCCACAAGAGGCTTCTTCTACATAACTACACCCTCCAGGTTATGTCATTTATATACCACACACTCTAGTTATGATGTTGACATACATTACTTACTAAGCTTACATAGATTACCATATCGACACTCACTACTATCTTGCACTTTATGTATTTCTTACAGTATACCTAGTCTTTTACTAACATGTATTACATACTTTCACTTCTTACTTTGATTAGTTAGATGTGATTACACTTCCAGTATATACATGTTTTCCTTTCTTTCTTATCATAGCTTGATGTGTTTGCATTTTCCCAATTCTTGTGCTATGCCTTGTATGTGTTTTAATACATTTGCTAATGTCCTTTGTTTCTATTCATGTGTGTGCATTAAGACATTTGATAATGTCCTTTGACATGCACTCCTCTATGTGATTATGGCTTCCATGCTAGCTTGCTTGTTTAAATTATATGTGTATGTGGCATATGAACATGCCTTGTATGTTTGATTTCTAGTTTGAGTGACATGTACCAATGTCTCTTGATTGTTTGGCCCCTTTAGCTACTATTATATGCCTCTTGATTCTTACTTTGTATGCTTGTTGACTAATTATTTTTACTATTTGTAATGCCATGATCCATATCATGCATTTATCTTGCTTTCTTGGATACCATGATGGACATCATGTTCCATCCCTCCTTGACAAATAACAACTAACACTTTAGATTCTATTTTAGTAAATTGCACGTGTTTTTACATTATTATATCTATCCATGCATACCCCTATTGATATAACAATCTCTCAATATAAATATTGCTATATCTCAAGATATTTTGTTGATTATCATTGTTATATCATGTATATTTCTATCTTAACACATTTGTAGGGCTTATTCTTCTGAGGGTAGTCTTTTTAGGGTACTTATTCCTACCCTTATAAGAGGGGGAAATAAATAAGGGTTTTATCATAGAGATCAGATCTCCTAGTAGTCAAAATAGTAGTTTTCAAAACACTCAGAATAGAATCCAAACATCAAACTAGGTAGAACAGACTAGGTAGACAATAGATAATCTAGAATAGTCATTAGATTTGGCCCTGGATAATATCACAAAATTTGGAATACAATGTCAAACAAAAAGGTGTCCTATTTTTTGTGCTCCTATCTAGATAGTAGAAAAATCAATTTTTCTATAAATAGGTAGAAAGGTGAGTTTAATCATAGGTTTTTCGATATAGCAGAGTCCAAATTTAGCATGTTTTAGTATAATTTTTGCTCAAAGAATCTAGATAGAAATGGCATCATACAAAACATGATGGATCTCAATTCCAATTTTAGATTAGTCAGTTGATATAACTTTCAAATCAAAATCCACATTCTATACACTAGTTATTAGGGGCAATTTGTGTGGCACATTAATCCTCTCCTTTTTTGAGTTTAATTTATATTCCAATCATTTCTTATTAGTTATGGGCCTTACTCCATCTATAGGTGGTTGGCATCCTTTTTCAATTTTGGATTTCATACAAGCTTAACTTCTCAAGCACTTGAGTTCCCAAGTTGGCTTCCATATAAGCCTATTGCACTAGTTTTTAAGTGGATTTCATACAAACTTAATCTCCATCTTTCGAAATGGCCAAGAGTGACCTATTTTCCAACATACATTCAGCTATCCATGTCAACATTATTAGATTAAAATATATTTATGGGCTTTAGGAACCATATGACATCTATTCTAGACTAGTATCAATTCATAGCTTCACTTCACAAGGCAACAATTGATCTAAAGGGCCAGATTTTGTATTATTGAGCCACCTATTTAGAGGGATTGGACACATAGTCCAAACATCAACTGAAACACACATGATTCATTAGCTTTACTTAGTATGTGATGATGGAGCCAAAGGGCATGCCTTTGCATTCTTAAGTTGCTTCTAGGGAATTGAGCACTTAGCTCCATTCATGATATAACTTTTGATATAACACACACCTAACACAATCCAGCATCACAATAGGTTTTGTATAGGTTTGCATACCTAGTGAGGTGTATTCATTCCTTTCTCTTCCTCTCTCTCTTACCTAGATTTTGTACATTCTTATTTTAGATATAGCATATGTAGTAATAACTGATCTAATCTATGTTTTCCATTGCATATTCACACTTCACATCATGCACTCTCTATCCACATCCTACATCACACAACTTCATGAGCTTCACCTTCATAGGTAATTTTAGGTATGTTTTCTTTTATTTTTCTCATTTATCCTAGTATTTTGCTTTGATGCATCACTAGAATAAAGTGGGGGAAAATGTAGTCATATAAAATATGAAATTTAGTTACTTGAGTATGGCTAATGACATCCAATCCATAGGTCATCCTTCTTGCTTTCACAACCCTTTTAGGCTCTTTTTTCATTGATCCCTAGTCATCCACAACCTTTTAGACTTAACCCTTATAGACCTAGGCATCTCTCTTAGGCCCAAATACATCCCCTTAGGTCTCATTCCCTTTGGAAAATTGCACCCAAGTTGGATAGGAGCATTGAAACCTAGGGTGTCTAATTTTTAACATTATTATCCAAGTATAAGATAGGTTCTAACAATCATTTTCTCTCAGATCTTTATCCTAAGTAATGTCAATCTAACATGAATTCATTTCACATACAATCATTAAATCCCCTATAAAATTCCATTCAAATTCCATTTATAAGGATTGGCACTCATTTACAAGAGAGAATAAAGAATACAAGCAAGATCACTCAAACACGTATCCTTATTCTCTTCATATAGTGATCCAATAGTATTTCAAGCCTATTCAAACCCTCATACCAGTCCCTAGTCATTATAAGTACAACTAATTTTACATTTACTTGAATTTTCATCACACTATTGCACTAAGCACTTCAATGGGAGAAATACATATAGCTTGATCCCTCCTTGGAGTATTGGTATGTAAGTAGTGTACCCACACACTAGGTGTGAAGTGCATCTAGTATATCCTTTACAAACTAACCCATTTTACCTATTTTCCAAATTTCCATTTAATTACATAAAATACACAAGCACATGAAAATTTATTTATAAATGAATTTCTATTGATAGTAAGGATCTAAAATTTGGTACATAAGCTCACATAGACACTATGAACAAAACCCAAAAAAATCATATCTCTATGAGTAGTTTTAACAACAATGGCAAGACCAAGACTACAATGCTAGACCTTAGGGTGTCCTATTTTCAATGGTCCTATCCAATAAATAAATAAACTCTAGATATCAATTTATGATAGTGTTTGAGTCCTATTCCTCTAGTATCAGACTATGTCTCGGCCATAATAGCCCATAATAATTTAAGTCATATTTTCTCTCACTCATTACTATTTTTAGAAAAGGCAAAAGTATAACTTGTTTAAATAAATTAGTGTCTTAATTATTTAAATTTATTCACTAATTTTATCTACTTAGGTCCATCTATTATTTAGTAATTAAACATATAATTTCTTAAAAAATAATAAATCAACGTACAATCCCAATTCTACATCCAACACAAGAGAGATGGTACTAGTGCATAGAAACTTGGTGAAAGGAGAAGATTGTAAATAAGGCCAATTTATGTATATTAATGAATGTGGAGAATAAGCTCTAGTTTCTAAAGTAGGATTCACTCCTCTACTATTATCTAAAGATGAATTCATGATGCAAACAAGTGAAGGTTGGCATCCTCAAAAAGAAAGCTTCACCAACTTCTTAGTTGAGGACAATTTTGTGCTCAATCAAAGAAACTATTTTATAGATAATAATATAGCTAAGGGAAGGATTTATGAGGTGATAATAATGTGCCTAAAAATTCTTCCAATAATTCTATAAGGTAGTAAGGCATGACTACAATCATGGTAATCCCAAACACTCTTGCACCTCCTCCAAATTAGAATGTGGTAAGTTCTACTCAAGGTGCCTCAATTCCTCAAGTTCCAAGAAATTATTTTCCTCCAAGGACTCAAGTTAAGGTAATAAATTATACACTAAACATAGTAGATTCATTTAATAATTCCAAGGCATCCATCTCCCTTTGGGATGTCCTTCATATGCCTAGCTAAAAAAATCTCTTGTAAAATCAGCTATCAAATATCCCTACTAGTCCTTCATCTTCAAGTCAAAGTCATGGCCATGTTTCTATTACTAATTCCATTAAAAAAAATATTTAACTATCTACTAAAGCTAAGAATACCCCACATTTCTACTCACACTCATAGTGGGAGACAAACTAGTACACAATTGCATAATTGATAATAGAGCTTTTACATCAATGATACCCAAATTTGTAGTTAATAAGTTAGGCCTAAAGTATGAACCATGTAGCAAATGATTTCTTAAATTATATGGTATACCTAATAAGAAAATAGGGCTGATCAAAAAATTGAAGGTATTACTCCATGACTATCCTAGTTTTCCCATCATTCAAGACATTATTGTTGTGGACCTACCTATTTATTTTGCAATTTATCTTTCAAGAGATTTTATAGCCAAAATAGATGGCTACCTCTCAGTTGATTAGTCCTTCTTAGATTTTATGAAAAGATATGGAACCAAGATGACCATAAGAACTTGGCCACTAGAAAGATTCCACATTGAACCCTATATTGAAGCAATCTCTAACTTGAATTGTGTGATTAATGACAAAGGGGAATCTATTGTAGATGATTGTTATTCCAAGATTGAGGGCACATCTAACTTGTTTCTACATGAGTATGGTACAGATGCTTATGAGCATGATCCTTATTTATACTTTGATAAAAATGACCTTGACACCTATATCATCCATAAAGAACCATTTGATAAAGTTGAGGTAAGTGTTAAACATTCTTTCATACAAGTTGTTGAGAGTATATACTTGATCCATGTATATTATGATGATAGATTGAAGACCCTAATTGATCATCATAGTGGAAATAATGATGTCTTTTTGCATATTATTGATGAATCTTCCCTTGATGATGATGTCTATGAAAAAGAGGGAGATGACTTTTGGCAAAAGAATTTGACCAGTTAAGTAATGTTACTTCCACTCCTAAGAAGTTTATATCTAATGTGTTTGCTAATGAATCTAACAAGTATGATGTTGAGTGTTCCATTGATTAAGAAAGACAATGGTTCATCAAACATAAAAGTGAATGTCTTATTGATGTTCAATAGATTATAGTCATAGAGGGACATAGTGAAGTTATGATGATGAATTACTCTCAGCTATGATGGAACAAAATTAAGACTAGTTTGATGCTCCCAAACATCAAGTGTATCATACACAAGAGGATAAAAAGTTTGAGGTAGCTATCATACATTACAATAAACAATTTGGGTGTAGATCAGATATGATAGAGATCAAGAGGATTTAAACTCCAATCAAGGTCATTGGAAATCAAGAAAGAGCATTCATGAAATCTAAAGATAGGCCACTTGAAAACATGAGAAGATGCACGTATGGAAAGTTATTTCACCATCTAGATAGTCAAGTTTTTGATGATAAACATGTTCCACATGACAAGTTGCTTTCATGGAGTGACAAAGATGAAAGAGGAACCATATTTGACCTTGGTTGAAGTATCGTAAGATGTTTTTTACCTCAAGAGTGAGGTTTTGTAAATAGTATATTAGGTGTGTGTCTTTGTTTCAGTTGTGTGTGTTGTGTTCCATAAGTATTCTAGTTAAACACAAATTTGTTTCCTTTGGTGTGCCTTGTTTTATGTGTTTATAATATTTTTTGGTGTAGTTTCAAAGGAAAACCATGTTTCAAACTTTTGAATAGGTGACTTCATGGCCCAAGGGATAGAATTAGGCTACTGGTCTTGGCATAATAAGCATACC
Organism: Torreya grandis; assembly: GCA_037957365.1. Taxonomy (NCBI): domain Eukaryota; kingdom Viridiplantae; phylum Streptophyta; class Pinopsida; order Cupressales; family Taxaceae; genus Torreya; species Torreya grandis. The sequence continues at coordinate 1,238,052 of JARHVA010000364.1, read as the reverse complement.
ACCCTTGGGAAATCACCATGAATGTTGACTATTTTGACCATGAGTCAAAATAGGTCAATCCATTATAGTTTAAAATTATTATAAGGGTTTATTATAGTTTCATATGGTGTGTCATGGTCATTTTTATGTGATTTAATGTGTTATTAGCCTTGGTCATGGTCATATTTGGTCCTAATTCATTTTTTGTCACTTAGTGGTCATTTAGAGTCATTAATGATATTTGTATGGTTTTACAAGGTATCAAAGTGTTATTAAATAAATTTCAATGTCCAATATTTTAGTTTCCTTATTATTAATGTTAGTCCTATCTGAAACTTACAATTTCCTAACCAAAATCCAAAAAATAAGTAAAAAGGAGTTTTGGTAGTTGTACAGCCTATAGAGGAGAGTGGAACATGGGATAATCTTATGGAATGGTTATTTAAATTCATTTAATTTATTTATATGATATATCTAATTTTTAAGTATCAAAAATGTCTAAAAAGCATTCTACTCATCTATCACTTGTTAGGGTGTGGAGATAAAAGCTTCACCAAGGAGCACACTTATCAGTTTTGGGTCTACACAGACATCGGCATCGGTCAGGAGTGACCAACATCGGTCACAAGTAGTTGCAGAGATGTCAACGTCGGCAGAGGGTTGGCTGACGACGGTTACAAACAAGTAGCAGGAACCGATGTCGGTTACCTGCGTGTCCAGAGAGCTATTTCCGTGGACAGAAGCAAGTGTTTGCGTGATGAGTTTGAGTTGTAGTCTCAAGCTCACGTCTCTATTATTGGCAATACTATTTTTAGAGCCCTTGTTCAAGTGGCTTAACTACTTGTTGGAAGTGCATGCTCAAGTCTCCTAATTCTATATCTAGAATTAGATCTTCCTAGCTTATTGTAGTAGTTGGAGTTATTGTGAATTATTGTAATTCATTGTATGAGAAGAATAGTACAGAATTGAATCAATCCAGGCTTGTTGGAGTTGATTGTTCTTGAGAGAGAGAGCTCTTGAGGAATAGAGATCTAGTGAGAGATCTATACACCTAGGAGAGGTGTGGAAGAAAGAAGCTTTCTTCAATTGTATTCCTTTTGTAAAGAGTTTGTTAATACAAGTTTTCAGGGTGTTTTCTTGTATCTCTTGTTCTTGCTATTATCATTCTAATTACTTGTCAATCTGATTTAATTCTGCATTTATTGCTGTCATAATTGTAATCTATTCTTGGATTGATCCCCCAACAAGTGGTATCAGAGCTTTGGTTACAGGTTTAGAGATTGATATCCAATAATTGGTATCAAAGCTCAGGTTCACTAACAGGTGGTTCAAATCTGTGTAGTGTGTATTGATTACAGGTTCTCACAGGGATTTTTATTTGAGTGGGAGAAGCAATGGCAAATGAAAGTAAATTGAGAATGGAAAAGTTCAATGGCAAAAATTACCAACACTAGAGAATGCAGATAGAGGATTATCTATATCAAAAAGATCTCTACCTACCGTTAGGTGGGGTTGCAAAGAAGCCCAAAGACATGGAGGATGAAGAATGGGAAGTTCTTGATAGAAAGGCTCTGGGATCTATAAGACTGAGTCTAGCATCCACTGTGATATCTAATTTATCACAGGCAAAGTCTATGGTAGAGTTGATGACTACGTTAGCAAATTTGTATGAAAAACCCTCAGCTTCTAATAAGGTATATCTTATGAAGCAGTTATTTAATTTGCATATGAATGAAGGTGGATCTGTTTCTACTCATCTGAATGATTTCAATGGATTTATGAATTAATTAAGTTCAGTGAATATAGTGTTTGATGATGAAATAAAAGCTCTTTTAATATTATGTTCTTTCCCTGAAAGCTGGCATGGCTTAGTAATGGCAGTAAGTAATACTGCATCTGCATCAAATATTTTGAAAGTAGAGGATGTTGTTAGTATTATCTTGAATGAGGAAATACGCAAGAAAAGCACAGAAGAGGCATCTAGGAATGCTTTAAGTTTTGAGAGCAGGGGAAGGCAGAAAGAGAAGAGCAAGAAAGGCAAATCAAGATCCAAGTCAAAGGGGAAAGGCAGATCTAAATCCAGAAATGGCAGAAGGCCACAATGCTGGAATTGTGGAAAGATGGGGCACATAAGCAGAGATTGTTGGTCAAAACCTAAGGAGGACAATCAGCATGAAGGAAAGGAAGAAGCCAAGATTGCAGGTATTGCACAAGATGCTTTAATTTTCTCTCTGCATAATAATATAGAATCTTGGGTATTAGATTTTGGTGCATCTTTTCATGCTACCCCTAACAGGGAATATTTCAGTGACTATATCCATGGAGATTTTGGAATAGTGTATCTAGGGGATGATGAGCCCTGTAAAATAATTGGCAAAGGTAAAGTGCAGCTGAAGATGCAGAATAGCAACACATGGGTGTTGAGAGATGTGATGCATGTTCCTAGCTTGAAGAGAAATTTGATTTCTACAGGAAAGTTAGGGGATGAGGGTTGTACAGTAACTCTCACAGCAGAATCTTGGAAGGTGACCAAGGGTGCACTTGTTATGGCCAGAGGTCAGAGAGAAGGTACTCTCTATTTGTGTAATTGTGTTACTAACAAATCTCCTTCTGTATTATCTACTTCAGATGTGGATGCTAAATTGTGGCTCTCAAGGCTTGGCCACATGAGTGAGAAGGGGATGTCAATTCTTAAGTCCAAAGGTATGCTTTCAGATTTAAAAGGCATAGATCTAGAGTTTTGTGAGCACTGTGTATTTGGAAAATAGAAAAGGCTTAGTTTTCTCAAGACTGGGTCTACTAAGAAGAGGCATAAGTTGGAGCTTGTTCACACAGACATGTGGGGACCGGCTCAGGTTACTTCCATTAGAGGATCACAGTACTATGTATCTTTCATAGATGATGCTACAAGGAAGGTATGGATCTATTGTATTAGAAGGAAATCTGATGTATTTGAGACTTTTAAATTTTGGAAAGCTATGGTTGAGAATGAAACAGGTAAAAGATTAAAGTGCCTGAGATCAAACAATGGTGGTGAGTTTTACAGTCATAAGTTTAGAGATTATTGTTACACGCATGGAATCCATAGGCAAAGGATGGTTCCAAGGACACCTCAGCAGAATGGGATTGCTAAAAGGATGAACAGGACAATAATGGAGCATGCAAGATGTATGAGATTGCATGCCGGTTTGCCCTTACAGTTTTGGGCACAAGCTGTTGACACTACAGTGTACCTGATTAACAGAGGACCCTCTACAGCGCTGGATGGTGGTATTCCAGAAGAGGCATGGACAGGTAAAAAGGTTGATCTCTCATATCTCAAATTTTTTGGTTGTGAAGCCTTTGTGCACATAGATAAAGAAAATAGAAAGAATCTTGATGCTAAGTCTATGAGATGCACGTTTATTGGCTATGGCTCAGGTGATTTTGGTTACAAATTGTGGAATCTAGAAACTAAAAAGGTAATCAAGAGCCGTGATGTTGTTTTCAATGAAAGAGTGATGTATTGTGATCAGATAAGGATGTTGAATCAATATGAGCATAGCAATGGTGAATTGGATGAGGTAAAAGTCCAAGATGAGCTCACAAGAAAAAGAAATAATCACTTGCAGGAAAACACAGAGACCGACGTCGGTAGGTTAGGAACCGGTGTCGGCAGGACAAAAACTGGTGTCGGCCATACAGAGACCGACGTCGGCCGTATAGGTACCAAGGTTAGTCAGGCAAAACCAACGTTGGCCAGTAACAGGCTGCAGGTGATCGAGGTCGGTCACTATCAGAGAATTTGGGTGGATAGCGTGTTATAGATGAGTCTCAGACACCCATCAGGAGGTCAGAAAGGGTGAGTAAGCCTCCAATTAGATATTCTCCTTCTTTATTTTATTTATTGCTAACTGATGGTGGAGAACCAGAGAGTTTTGAAGAAGCAATATAGGTGGAGTCCAAGAGTCAGTGGGAGCGTGGCATGGTTGAGGAGTTGGAGTCCTTAAGAGAGAACCAAACATGAGATTTGGTTGAATTGCCAGCTGGTAAGAGAACACTCAAGAACAGATGGACTTATAGGTTGAAAGAAGGTGAGAATGGATAGATGAGATATAAGGCCAGATTAGTGGTAAAAGGATTTGCACAAAAGCCAGGTATCGACTTTGGTGAGATTTTTTCTCCTGTTGTTAAAATGACTTCTATAAGGGTTGTATTGTCTTTGGTTGCTTTTGAGGATTTGCATCTTGAGCAGCTAGATGTTAAGACAACATTTCTTCATGGAGATTTGGATGAGGAAATTTATATGGAACAGCCAGAAGGATTTGAGGTCAAGGGTAAGGAGAAATTTGTGTGCAGATTGAAGAAAAGCTTGTATGGCCTCAAGTAAGCTCCTAGGCAATGGTACTTAAGATTTGACAGGTTTATGACTGAGCATGGCTATAGTAGGTGTCAATCAGACCATTGTGTGTATTTCAAGAGATTTGATAATGGTAGATATATTATTCTATTTTTGTATGTAGATGATATGCTGGTTACAAGATCTCACATGCAGGATATCTCTGAGCTTAAGGTGAAATTAGCTCAAACGTTTACTATGAAGGATTTGGGAGCAGCAAAGAAAATCCTTGGCATGAGCATTAAGAGAGACAGGAAAAATCATAGGTTGATATTGTCTCAAGAAGATTATGTGGACAAGGTGTTGAAACGGTTCAATATGCAGGATGCTAAACCGGTAAGCACACCTTTGGCTGGACATTTTAAGTTGAGTAAAGAACAATGTCCTAATTCATATGATGAGGTAGAGTACATGAGTAAGGTTCCATATTCTTCCATAGTAGGGAGTTTGATGTATGCAATGGTGTGTACTAGACCAGATATTGCCCAAGCAGTGGGATTGGTAAGTAAGTATATGGCCAATCCAGGTAAGGAACATTGGAAAGCAGTTTAGTGGATCTTTAGATATCTGAGAGGAACTAGCAGTAGGCACTTGTGCTATAGAGGTTCAGATACTTCTCTACATGGCTATGTAGATTCAGATATGGTAGGTGATTTGGATGGTAGGAGGAGCACTACAGGTTATGTTTTCACTATAGGAGGAACGGTGGTTAGTTGGATATCTAAGTTGTAGAAGGTTGTTGCCTTGTCAACTACAAAAGTAGAGTATATTGCAGTCATAGAGGCTAGCAAGGAGATGATATGGATGACACGGTTCATGGATGAGCTTGGTAGGGAGCATGAGAGTTGTAGATTGTATAGTGACAGTCAGAGTGCAATCCATTTGGCTAAGAATTCAGCCTTTCATTCAAGAACAAAGCACATACAGCTAAGGTATCACTTCATACGATAGGTATTCGAAGATGGTGAGTTAAAGCTGGAGAAAATCCATACAGATAGGAATCCTGTTGATATGTTAACCAAGCCGATTACAAAGGAGAAGTTGAATCTTCATTTAACTTATGTTGGTCTTCATGATTGAGTTGAAGATGGAGGAGCTAGAAGATGTTGTTGTACAGGTACTGGTGCAGCTGTTTATCTCCAAGTGGGAGATTGTTAGGGTGTAGAGCTAAAAGCTTCACCAAGGAGCACACTTATCAGTTTCAGGTCTACACAGACACTGGCATCAGTCAAGAGTGACCAACATCAGTCATAGGCAGTTGCAGAGATGCCAACATCGGTAGAGGGTCGGCCGATGATGGTTACAGACAAGCAGCAGGAACCGATGTCGGTTACCTGCGTGTCTAGAGAGCTATTTTCGTGGATAGAAGCGAGTGTTTGCATGATGAGTTTGAGTTGTAGTCTCAAGCTCACGTCTCTATTATTGGCAATACTATTTTTAGAGCCCTTGTTCAAGTGGCTTAACTGCTTGTTGGAAGTGCATGCTCAAGTCTCCTAATTTTATATGTATAATTAGATCTTCCTAGCTTATTGTAGTAGTTGGAGTTATTGTGAATTATTGTAATTCATTGTATGAGAAGAACAGTACAGAATTGAATCAATCCAGGCTTGTTGGAGTTGATTGTTTTTGAGAGAGAGAGAGCTCTTGAGGAATAGAGGTGTGGAAGAAAGAAGCTTTCTTCAATTGTATTCCTTTTGTAAAGAGTTTGTTAATACAAGTTTTCAGGGTGTTTTCTTGTATCTCTTGTTCTTGCTATTATCATTCTAATTACTTGTCAATCTGATTTAATTTCACGTTTATTGCTGTCACAATTGTAATCTATTGTTGGATTGATCCCCCAACATCACTCCACTAGACATGTAAAAATTTTCAATAGGTCTTCTGATCATATGGCCAGTAAAATAAGTTATAGGTCAAATGAACTTGGTGGTAGATAATAAACTTTTTATATTTAAAACTCATGGAAATATTTATAATAATGGTATCCTATGCTTTATGAACCATTCTTAAGAAGTTGATCTATCTTATTTTGCTTGTTAATCCCCACACCCTATAGGGTTTCTTCTTGTTTGATCTTCTTCATATAATAAAATTAGTTAAATTGCTTCCAAATGATTTATACATCATTATTTCATGGTTTAAATCATTTTTTTCATGTTTGGAAGTGATTTGATGAGTTTAAAGCTCTTAGGTTGTAGGTGGAGTATGCTAACAAGGTTGTAGACATGTCCATCAATTGTAGAACTTTTCATTTCCTATATTGGTTTCTAGAATAGATATATTGATGTATTATATGCTTAGTAATTCATATTAATCTCATTCCTTGAAAATACTCAATTTAAAAAGGTTTCACATGATAGTTGTAGTCAAGAATGTGACACACAGTCAACTCCCTATAAGTATCCATAGATGGTCATGGTGTGTGAAGCTCTAAGAATGGTTATAGAGGTTTAATGAAGATTTTTAGGGTGTTAAACACATTATTGAAACATGATCCACCAATATAAACCCTATAAATGACACATAAGGGACTGTGATAGTCAATGCAAACTACACATAGTCATACACCATTGATGTGTATCTATAGGTGCCTTAGAAGAGGTTGATCATGTTGAATTGAAGCATTTGAACTGGTTTGATGTCATCCAAGGTATAAATAATTCACTTGAATAATTTTTGAAGGATTAGAGCTAGTTATAGAAGCATACATCATGCATACTACCCATATTCATAGTCATTGCCATGTATACTAAAATATCCACCTATAGGTGGCTCCCATAGAGACATGAAAATGTTACATAGAGATGTTTGAACATGTTTTGAGACCTTACTAAAGGTCTTATAATTTTTAATGTGTCATGAGAACAATGTCTAAATCCATAAAGTGGTAGACAAACTTGATGGTCATATAAATTTGTAGAGAATGAGTTTTAGTGACAAGTTTCCTTAAAAACTTCAAAATAGAGTCCTAGCTACTTTTGGAAATATCATATAATGAGGTAACAAGAGGTATAAATAAGTTTAAGTGATTCCATCATGTATACCTCATATATGGTAAAATATTTTAAAGGAGATTGAGTGGTTTAACCAATAGAATATCATGCTAGAAGGCTTCAAATCCATGCATTTATTCACTGTAGAAGGTTAGTGTACTCTATAGTATATTCAACTTCAAATGACCTTACACACTAAGGTAAATAGGGTACTAGTGGCTCAAATTAAATAAAATAAAGTGAAATCACAAGGTAGTGACCTTCATTACCACATATAGGTATGCCTTGGCCTAAAAAATCTTACCTAAAATTGACTGTAAACACCTACAATCTCATGACATCAACCTAGACATGAAAACATGAAAGTAGAACACCTAAATATGAGTTATTTCTAAGACATTAAAATGGTCATATTGTGTGAAATACAAGTTTCCAATAGATTAAATGCAACCTACATGTGTCTTTTTCTTTTAAAATGACCACCTACAACCAATTGTAGGATGGTAATGCTCTAAGTATGATGATTGAAGTGTTATCCTAGCTTATACATGAAGTGAGCAAGTCCAAATGAAGTTTAATTGACCTTGGGACAACAAGAGGGTCTGTAGGGAATAAAACAAGACCTAAGCTTATATTATACACCTACATGCACCTCTTTTCTATGGTGAAACATAATCACACACAGTCGACCATGTTTCTACGCTAATTTCGCTTTCACATTCAAAAGATAGAAATGAGAAACTAAGAGATGGTGTAGGGTTAGAAGATACCTGGATATAGTCATGCGCATCAAAATTAGATGTTGGAAGGTACTCCTCTTTGGCTGTGGAGGAATGACACCTGTGAAGAAAAAGATACTAAACACGAAAAAATGTTAGACGAAGAGACGGTGGGCTGTCAAGCAAATGCTTGATCCCTGAAGTACGAAGACTTCCTTAAGGGATATCAACCCACTAATAAAAAGCAAAATATTTGACTAAAGTAGAAATAATGAAAGATAGAATGAAAGAAAATAAAAGACAAAAAGTAGAATGCGTACCTGATATGTAGCAAACTACTCTGCACAATCACCCGTGTCAATCTCTATGTCAGTGTTGGTCAGGGAAGGGAGCCGATGTCAGTTAAAGTGCCGATGTCGGTAGGGGTAATGACCGGCATCAGTCGGGGAAATAGTTTTGGATAGGGTCTGGTTAGGTCTAGATAGGGTCTTAGGATTTCTAGAAAGGTGAGATGTTTTTGTCTGAGGGTTCGGGAAGCCGGTTTAGGAGTCAGAGGGATTGTTTGGGGATTTATGTGCGAGGGGTATGGGCAGAGTTACAGACTGTATATTCTGTAGAGGGTGGATAGAGGTGATATGGGTGGAAGTAAGGTCGGGGCTATAGTCTGAATCTAAATTTGGGTAATGATAGCAATTAAAAACAATAACTAGAGATCAAAATAAAAGCATAGAACAAATGCTTACCTGTTATGCACTGAAGATAAAAGTCAGAGACATGATTGATGTTGTCGCTCTGTCGCAAAAGTTTGATGTAGCAGACCTCCAACAAGATGACTGAAGTAGAATACCTGTACTAGAGAGATAATGCGAGAGATTGATTGCAGATTGGTTGGATGCAAGAATTGGTTGATCATAAGAATTGGTTGATTGTTTGAATGAAGAGGTTTGCTGATTGATACGAAGGAAGGTCTGATAACCGATCGAGAAATAGATTGGCAACCGAATGGATAACAGATAATGGTTCCTATGCTTGGGTCAAGAATGTAGTGTTAAAGACAACCGACGTCAGCAAGACTACTGACGTCGGCTGATAAGTGACCGACATCAGTGACGTCAGCTGGGTTATGACCATCATCAGCAGATGTAGAATGGGGACAAAGGCTAACTTTAGCTCTCTGCTCATTTTTACATGCTGCCAGGGTCAAGGCTTGTGGGAAAATGGTTGATAGGGGTCAAATAGGTGTGGAAAACTAAAATGGGGATTAAGGGGAAGATGACAAGGGTTAGACACAATTATTGTGTCTACATTTGCCCCTTTTTGTCTTGTTGGTTGTTCTAGATGAACTGCAAGACAAAAATAGGAGTTGGTTGCCCCAGGTGTGGGATAAGGTCGATTCTATCTTGTTGGTTATTCGAATGAACTGCAAGACAAAAATAGGAGGGTTGGTTGCCCCAATTATGGATGAGGTATTCCCCCTCAAAGTAGGAGTCGAGAGAAGGGAACCTGGAATCAGGTTCTAATTTGACAAAGATCGGATGAAAAATGGGTGAAGATAGAGTGAGAACACTGCAAAAGTCATGATTACATGTACACCACTTCACGAGGATGGTCAGGTCAAATTGTCGCAGGTCGAGGGTTGAGGAGTGTCAAAATTGAAATAATCGGGCCCCAGCATTTAGTCATCTATTGATTGGGTTATTCAATCTAAGTTGAAGCTCCAATGGTCATTGTGTTCTAGGTATCCCAGGCTCAGGAAAAGCTCCCAAAAACATGAAAATTTCATAAGTAGTGGGGATCAACCGGCTTGCGATCCTATACTTGTGAAGGTCAAAAGTGTGCGCATAATTTTGCTAACCAATCATGAGGTAGCATACATGCAAAAACAACCAAGGCAAAATTGCTTTGGAAGTAGTCACGATTAGAGGAGATGGTCATTATCTCCAATGTCTGGTAGTCGATAGATGGAGGCAAAATTGTTCGCAAGTGTGCCTTAGGGGGCCAAAATGACTTGTACTAGAGGGCTGACTGATTGAGGGCATGATGTTGGGGCAACGTGATGAAAAAAGGAGGAAAGAAGGTTTGTCCATCAGAGAGATGAACAAACGAAGGTGGTTGAGCTAACCCCAGAAGATATCATCTCATTTGAGTGCTTCCTACATAGCCCTTGTGTGAAGGGTCTCAGACCAATGTAGTTCGAAACTAGGAGTCCGAGTGGTAGACAGGTGGTGAAAGTGGTCGATAGACTGGTCTTGGTCAAGGTTAAAATGATGAGGAGAAAAAACATGTTATAGCCTTTTCCAAATGGTGTATTCTGTAACATTGGTGATGAGGTCTTTCATCCCTAGCAATTTTCCATAGTCGTGATGGATGTATGCTAAAAATGAATTGAGGTCTATTTATGCTTTAGCAAGTATTGGTTTATGCTTAACATAAATTGCGTCTGGTCGATAGTTTCCATGTGTATTGGTGTCCATAGAAACTAGTGTGAATAGGTTATGATGATGTGACAGGTCTAAAAATGTTGGGTTGGCTTGGTTGGGTTTGACAAGTGATGAAGTTGAATGTGACCAAAGTGTAGAAAAAGTGAAAGGCATATTGTTCTTTCATTGACAAGGACCAGAAATGACAGCATAGATAGGGGTTATTAGAACCAAGAGCCCCATTCATGCATGACGTCATTGACCATATGTTGTGTTAGAGTGGTAATCGAATCACTTTGACATTAAAGTGAGCTCAAAGTCCCTTGAGCCGGTGATAGGAGGAAGATAGGGTAACCCATTTTAGAGCAGAGATAACTTTGCCCCTTTTATAGGAGACCCTGAGATAACTACAAGCCAAGTCCATGATTCTTTTTATTTTATTTTTTTTTGGTGCAGACTAATCAATGCGGGAAGTCTACATAGAGATGTCATTTGCTTGGTGGTCATTTGCGAAGCTGATCAATGCGAGAAGCTACTAAAAAAGATTGTTGTTGGTAGCAAGAGTTAATCATAGCCATCCTTCGAGGGAGTGGTCCATATTTTGATTTATATATAAGGACTTTGAATAGCTGTCCTTCGAGGGAGCAGTCTATTAGCTACAGTAATGATAGTACAGCTGTCCTTCGAGGGAGCAGTCTGCCTTTTGATGTGATTTGGTGACCTTGGATATTTTTAACATCTTGATTTGTTTTGATAGAAATGTGAGTCATGGACCAGACTATAGAAGGTCAAGGGTTCCCTTTTATTAGGATAAAGCATCCATACTGTATAAAAGGGGTATATAGGATTTGTTAAGGGGAGTAGGGTTGAAAGGAATGAGGACTAAGAGGACGAGGATTGCTCAAGGGATGAGCTCAAGATAAATTTCAAGTGGACGAGTACTCGAATAATAGTAGAATGGTCACAGATGCAATGCATTAAGAGGCTCAGGTTCTGGTCGTCTATTGAGAGAAGACAAACGATACGTCCCTGATCCATACTTGTGCGTGATAATGAAAGGTCTGAGCTAATTAGGGGCAAACTTGCCTCATTTACTTCACTCCATACTGGTCACATGCTGATTTTCTTTGAGGACGAGGTCTTTGATATTGAAATCTCATTCTCACACATTTTTGTCATAGGCTCGCTTGATGCGAAGTTGATAGACATGGAGATGGTTTAGGGCAGTAAGACGGCACTCGTCAAGTAACTCAAGTTGAGCTAAGCGATCTTGATGAAAGTCATCATTGGAAAGATTGTCATGCAGAGAGATGTGGAGAGATGGGGATCTATACTTCGAGAGGTAGGATAGCCTCTATTCTGTACACCAGAGAGAAAGGGGTAGCACCCGTGGAGGTTCAAATGCTAGTGCGGTAGGCCCACAAAACAATCAACCAATTCTTACAATCAACCAATTCTTGCATCTAACCAATTTGAAATCAATCTCTCACATTCTCTCTCTAATATAGGTATTCTACTTCAGTCATCTTGCTGGAGGTCTGCTACATCAAACTTCTGTGACATAGTGACAACATCAATCATGTCTTTGACTTTTATCTTTAGCACGTAACAGGTAAGCATTTGTTCTATGTTTTATTCTGATCTCTGGTTATTGTTTTTAATTGCTATCATTACCCAAATTTAGATTCAGACTATAGCCCTGACCTTACTTCCACCCATATCACCTCTATCCATCCTCTGCAGAATATACAGTCTGTAACTCTACCCATACCCCTCGCACATAAACCCCCAAACAATCCCTCTGACTCCTAAACCGGCTTCCCGAACCCTCAGACAAAAACATCTGACCTTTTTACAAATCCTAAGACCCTGTCCAGACCCAACTAGACCCTATCCAAAACTATTGCCCTGATCGATGCCAGTCATTACCCCTACCGACATCGGCACTTTAATCGACACTGGCACAGAGATCGAAACTGACGACTATGCAGAGTAGTTTGCTGCATATCAGGTATGTATTCTACTTTTTATCTTTTATTTGATTTCATTTTGTCTTTCATTATTTCTACTTCAGTCAAATATTCTACTTTTTATTAGTGGGTTGATATCCCTTAAGGAAGTCTTCATACTTCAGGGATCAAGCATTTGCTTGATAACCCACCGTCTCTTCGTCTAACATTTTTTCATGTTTAGTCTCTTTTTCTTCGCAGGTGTCATTCTTCCACAGCCAAAGAGGAGTACCTTCCAACGTCTGATTTCAGTGCGCATGACTATATTTGGGTATCTTCTAACCCTAGACCATCTCTTAGTTTCTCATTTCTATCTTTTGAATGTGAAAGCCAAATTAGCGTAGAAACATTCTGGCACGCCCGGTGGGACCCTAGGGCCTTCCTTGGGTTCTTTCTTTCTTTCATTCATATAGGTGCATTAGGTTACTTCCTTTTCACCTCTTTCATCTCTTCTAAATGACATCATAAGCAGGAATAAAAAGAACTTTTCTTTTCTTTCTTGCACTTCTAGACTAGTCAAAACTCATATTCTTCGACTCTTTCTCCATTCGTCTTCATACGAACAAACATTTTGACTTGGGCTTAAAACACATTGCACTTTCATTTCTCTATCAACCTCTCTCATCTTGGAGGATGCCTCGACCTTACCAGCACTGCTAGTTTCACCATCCTCCTTCCTGCTGCCCATGGAGGACCTAACCCTTCCTACTCCTTGACCACAAGTGGAGGGCACAATCATCCCTGCTCTTTACCCGCTTGAGGAGCCTCATTCTCTGGTTTCTTCTCCACCCAGGGAAGAACCTACCTCTCCTTCATCTCCAACCATAGAGAACCTATCACAACTCCATCATGCCTTGGGTCTGAGACTGCTACACCAGTCTCATCTTCAACCCCACAACCATCCACATCTTCTCAAGAACCCAAACCTCATCCCACATCTTCTCAGCCATATTCTCGACTAGTGGAGAAACTCAAACTTCTCCCTTCTAGGAAAGTGGAACATCAGGGATTTTGGGAGTGTCTCACATCTCTTCAACATGCCCGTGCTCTCTCATCTCATGCAACTAATCCTCCCATGGCAAAATCTCCCAAGACCTTTAACAAAAACTAGACTCCCATTTCTAAGCCTCAACCGACCCCATCAAAACCAAAACCTACATCTACCCCATCTAAACCTATCAAGTCACTTGGCATTCACCCAGTCTCCAACCTCACTCATCTGCAAGTGAAGGTGGACTTAGACCAGACCTTGAACAATAGTAGTCTTCAACCCAAGTCACAGAAGACTATTAAACCACAGAGGCGAATGCCTCCTCCTCTGTCATCATTGCCCTCCATTTTGGGCCCCTATCCTTCGACCTTAACCAGAGTCCTTCCCACTCCAACTTTTAATCAAAACCAGTTGCGTCCTTTGCTTCCTTTGCCTACTGCTAGCCTACCCTCTCCCAAAAGGGTGGTACCTCTCACGAAGAAAGTACCATCTCCACCTATCACTGCACTGTCAATCCAAAAGGTGGTACAAAAGCCTCCTCTGACTCTGCCCAAGCAAAAGTCACTAGTATCGCACACATTGATGAGCACAGACCCTTTAGTGGGCTCATACTCTTTGATATTGCATTAAATTTTGCAGACTTCCAGCATAACCCTTCCACCCATCAGGCCTTTCCAACCTCTTGGGTCTAAGCCCTCCTAGTTCGACGACACGAAGATTTGCTTATATCATCGTACGCCAGGACACAATATCGAGACTTGCTATGCCCTCAAGACTGTCATTCACCACTATCTGGAGAAAGACACTCTTCTATTTGAGGACACTCTCAACTGACCCCTGACTCCTTCTCATAACCCTCCAACCTCTTCAGACCCATCAACATCTCATCAGCAGACCACGACCCCTTCATCTCCTTCATCCCCTATCTTCAAAATCAATGCCATTCACATAACCACCAGGTCACAAAAGGACAAGGCAAAGGAAAAAGCCACCATTCCTTGGACCTACCCTTTCATCCAGCCACCTCAACTGCCCAAGCCTAAGATTTCTATCCTTGGCACGCCTCAACCCTTTTTTTCCTCTTCAGGGGCAATTCATGACTCTATGTTGAAATAGCTTCACTAGATGCCTATGAAGATGTCCCTTTATGACCTCATCCAAACCTCACCCCAGCATTGTCAAGCCCTCATTAGAGCCCTGCAGGCAGTGGAGGTTCAACCTAAGGACCCCTAGCCACTTGCTGCCCTTGTCCACTCTTTAGCCCCTATTGCCTCCATCACATTCAGCGATTTTGAGATTCCCACATCCAACACGGAAGATCAGGATGCCACCCTCTTCATCACTGCCTATGTTGATCAGACACACATTAAACACATTATGATCGACAGAGGTGCCAGCATCAATATTATCTCCACCCATGCCTTTGAACAGTTGGCTCTTCCCAAGAATTGCATCTCCAAAACTGACGTAATCTTGCATTCCTTTAATGACACCACTGCCACAACCATTGGCACAGTCATCCTTCACATTCACGTTGGTCCACGCATAGTCTCGAAGCTCTTCTATATCATCGAAGGAGAGTTTCAATACAACATCTTGCTAGGCTAACCTTGGATCCATGCCATGGCCTGTGTCCCCTCCACCCTACATCGTTGTGTGAAATTTGAGCACGATGGGCAAGTCCATACCATTCCCACTGACCCTTCACCCTTTAAAAATTGTAACACCACCTACTGTCCAAATGACATTCTCATTCATATCAAGCCATCAACCCTGGCACCACCTCCATCTGCGGAAGCTTTAACTAGTTTACAACCGGCAGTTGCCCTCACACCTCCCCTTTAAGTGATGACCACAGATCCCATGGAAGACATCTTCCAAAGACTTTCATTGGGGGAATATCACTTGCTAGCCTTAGACATGTTCTAAACTCCACAAGAGTATGGACACCTTCATCACAGCCCTAGTTACGACCATCAGATTGGGATGATCGTGCCTTATGGTCCTCCTCACCTCTGAACCAACCTTGTCTATGGGGGGCTTGATCAAGCTCCTACTGATTGCAATCCTCTTTCTTCACCTCAACCTTTCACATCAGACTTCTCATTTTTTGGCAACCCTACCTTTGCACACATTTGCCTTTACAGGTGTGCATGGAAGGGTTTTGGCTTCGGATGCTATGAGTAGGGCCCCCATCAGCCCATCAAATTGCTCAACAATGACGATGCCAAGAAATGGTATGGCCTGAGATATCACAACCCCACTCAGACCCCTACAGACCTTTGTCTCAAACCAACCATTGACCAATCTCCTCCAGGCTCACCCATTCCTCCTCCTTCACCTATGAAGTCAGTGGTTTCCATCCCTCCTAGTTTTTTTTCCATAAACACCATCCACCTAGAACCCTTGACTTATCAGCTCAATGGGGTGTCTAGGTCTCTCCCTCTCATTTTTCCCAGCATGGTAGAAGATGAGTCAGCAACCATTCACACTGTCCACTACATTAACGATGATGTCATTCTTTCCTACATGGGCACCGATGACTCTTCCATCTAGCGCTCTCTCCCTTCTGAGACCCAGGTTATGTTAAATGAATCAACCATTGACATTAACCTCCCTTCTTTTGATGTTCCTCACATCTTAAAGATTGGTCAATCTTTAGATGCTCAAGAGCAGCTTGACTATACCCAGTTCCTCTCAGACCATAGCAAGGCCTTTACCTGGACCTATCGTGACATGCCTGGCATCGACCCCACCATCGCTACCCATAACATTGTCACCAAACCAGAGGCTAAGCCTGTTAGTCAAAAGCTTTGAAAGATGCATCCTCGCATTGCCCTCCTTGTCAAAGAAGAGCTTTAGTGCCTCCTTTCTGTCTCCTTCATCCAGCCCATTGATTATCTATAGTGGGTCTCTAACATCGTCCCAGTCACCAAGGTGATTGGGGGGATCTGAATCTGCACAGACTATCACGACCTTAACCTAGCCTGTCCCAAAGATGACTTTCCTCTTCCTAACATTGACCAGCTTGTTGATCTCACAATCGGCCATGAGATGCTATCTCTCATGGATGGGTTTTCAGGATACAACTAAATCCTAATTGCTCCAGAAGATCAGCACAAGACCACTATCATTACCCCATGGGAGACTTTTTGCTATCGAGTCATGCCTTTTAGCTTGAAGAATGCAGGCGCCACATATCAGCGTGCTATGACCTACATTTTCCATGATCTCCTCCATAAAATCATGGAGGACTATGTGGATGACCTTCTCGGCAAGTCCAAGCTTCGCTGTGACCATTTGACCATTCTCAAAATCATCTTCTCTCACCTTCTTCAATACAATGTCCACCTTAACCCCAAGAAATGTGTCTTTGGGGTCCTCTCCGGCAAACTTCTTAACTTTATCATTTCTTTTCGTGGCATCGAGATACATCCCGCCAAGATCTGTGCTATCCTCGAGATGCCACTCCCAACCAATCTCAAGTAGCTTTGCATTCTACAAGGGAAACTCCAGTCCATTCACCATTTCATCTCGTAGCTTTCTGACCGTTGCCAACCTTTTCATCATCTCCTTAAGAAGGACATCTCTTTTACATGGGATAAGGACTGTCAAGAGGCTTTTGAATCCCTTAAATGCTATCTGGTCTCTCCACCAGTCCTCATTCCACCTAAAGATGATCAACCCTTCTACCTTTATATCTCTGTCACCAACCATTCATTAGGTGCCATGATTGTGCACTGAGATCAGCATCACTATGAGCAAGCGGTCTACTATATCAGCCAAACACTGGTCAACGATGAAACTCGGTATACTCATATCGAGAAACTTTGTTTGGCATTAGTCTTTGCCACTACCAAGCTCTACCACTATCTTCTTAACCATAAAACCTTTGTCATCACTCACACTGACCCTTTTAAGTTTATGCACTCCAAGCCATATCAACATCAACGTATGGCTCAGTGGCTCATGCTGCTTGCTGAGTTTGACTTCGAATTCATCCAGTAGAAATCTATCAAGGGGCAAACCATCATTGATCAATTGGCAGATGCCCCTCTTCCCAATAATCAACCTTTGCAGTGCGAGTTTCTTGATGAGTCTATCACTACGCTTTCCACTGATGACACTATCTACTAAATGACCATGTTCTTTGATGGCTTCAAATGTCAACTTGGTGGGGGTGCAGGAGTCATTCTCATCCCACTTGATGGTGAGCCCATGCCTTTGTCTTTCAAGCTCGACTTTAATTGTACCAATAATATAGCTGAATATGAGGCCTTAATTTTGGGACTTCACACTACCCTCTCTCTCAGCATCAAGTCCATCAACATCTTCGGCGACTCGTATCTTGTCGTCAATCAGGTCAACGGTTCATACCTCTATAAAAATGAAATTTTGCAAAGGTACAAAAATTGTGTTGACATTCTCCTTACATCTTTCAACCATTACCTCTTATAGACTATTCCTCGATCCATGAATAAGTTTGATGACACCATGGCTTCTCTCGCTTCCCATATCCCATCTTCCTCATTTGCATCCAGACTTTTTGTCATAGTGCATCGTGTGTCATTGCCTTCTTATATCTCTCCTAACATTAATCATGTCAACACTATAGACTCTAGCCCACGAGATATTTGGTATAAGCAACTTGTGGACTTCTTATCTTTGTCTATCATTCCTCCCAACCTCGCTAACAATACACGGCAAACTTTTATCAAGCGTACTGCTCGTTATACCATGTTAGGGGGTCTTCTCTATAAGCAAGGCTTTGATGGCCTCCTTCTTCACTGTCTCACCTCCACTGAAGCATCTCAGGCCATTAAACAAGTCCATGATGGGATTTGTGGTAGACATTTTAGTGGGAATTCAGTTGCCAAGCGCATCCTTTGTCTAGGTTATTATTGGCCCACCCTTCATCAAGACTATAGTGACTATGTTCGGCATTGCATCAAGTGTCAGCAGCACTCTTACTTCATCTTCCTAGTCATGCCTTACAAGTCACTCAAGATTTCTAGCCTTTTTCTCAGTAGGGCATAGATCTCATCGGTGAGATTAACCCTCATTCATCTCTTCATCATCAATCTAACATCACTGCCACTAAGTATTTCACCAAGTGGGTGGAAGCCATTCCTCTCATCTCCACAAAAGCTGACAAGATTATCGACTTCATTAGCAGCCACATCATCTACTGCTTCGGTGTCCCTCATAAAATCATCACCGACAATGGCAAGTCCTTCAAAAACAAGACTATCCAAAAAATCTGTGACTCATTTGGCATCAAGCTCAGTTTCTCTTCGCCTTACTAGCCATAAGCAAATGGGAAGGCTGAGGCTTCCAACAAAATCTTGACTAAAATTCTCATGAAGGTGGTCAGCAACACTGGAAGGGATTGGCATATTCACATTCCCTTCACTTTGTGGGCATATCGCACTAGCATTCGAACCTCCTCGGGTGCTACCCCTTTCTCTCTCATGTTCAGAACAGAGGCTGTCTTACCTCTCAAAGTACAGATCTCGTCTCTCTGCATCTCTCTGCATGACATTATTTCTAACAATGACTTTTGTCAAGATCGCTTAGCTCAACTTGAGTTACTTGATGAGTGCCGTCTTGCTGCCCTCAACCATCTCCATGTCTATCAACATCGCATCAAGCGAGCCTATGACAAAAATCTGCGAGAACAAGATTTCAATATCAGAGACCTCGTCCTCAAAGAGAATCAACATGTGACCAATATGGAGCAAAGTAAACGAGGCAAGTTTGCCCCTAATTAGCTCAGACATTTCATTATCATGCACAAGTATGGATCAGGGACGTATCATTTGTCTTCTCTCGATGAACGATCAGAACCTGAGCCTCTTAATGCGTTACATCTGCGACCATTCTACTATTAGTCGAGTACTCATCCACTTGACATTTATCTTGAGCTTGTCCCTTGAGTAATCCCCGTCATCTTAGTCCTCATTCCTTTCAACCCTACTCCCCTTAACAAATCCTATATACCCCTTTTATACAGTATGGATGCTTTGTACTAATAAAAGGGAACCCTTGACCTTCTATAGTCTGGTCCATGACTCACATTTCTATCAAAACAAATCAAGATGTCAAAAATATCCAAGGTCACCAAATTGCATCAAAAGATAGACTGCTCCCTCGAAGGACACTTGTACTATCATTGTTGTAGCTAATAGACTGCTCCCTCGAAGGACAGCTATTCAAAGCCCTAATATATAAAGCAAAATATGGACCACTCCCTTGAAGGATGGCTATGATTAACTCTTGCTACCAATAGCAATCTTTCTTAGCAACTTCCTGCATTGATCAGCTTCACAAATGACCACCAAGCAAATGACATCTCTATGTAGACTTCCTGCATTGATCAGTCTGCACCAAAAAAAAAATCATGGACTTGGCTTGTAGTTGTCTCAGGGTCTCCTATAAAAGGGGCAAAGTTATCTCTGCTCTAAAATAGGTTACCCTATCCTCCTCCTATCACCGGCTCAAGGGACTTTGGGCTCACTTTAATGTCAAAGTGATTCGATTACCACTCTAACACAACATATGGTTAATGACATCATGCATGAATGGGGCTCTTGGTTCTAATAACCCCTATCTATGCTGTCATTTTTGGTCCTTGTCAATGAAAGAGCAATATGCCTTTCACTTTTTCTACACTTTGGTCACATTCAACTTCATCACTTGTCAAACTCAACCAAGCCAACCCAACATTTTCAAACCTATCAAATCATCATAACCTATTCACACTAGTTTCTATGGACACCAATACACATGGAAACTATCGACCAAACGCAATTTATGTTAAGCATAAACCAATACTTGCTGAAGCATAAATAGACCTCAATTCATTTTTAGCATACGTCCATCACGACTATGGAAAATTGCTAGGGATGAAAGACCACATCACCAATGTTACAAAATACACCATTTGGAAAAGGCTGTAACATCTTTTTTCTCCTCATCATTTTGACCTTGACCAAGACTAGTCTATCGACCACTTTCACCACCTGTCTACTACTCAGACTCCTAGTTTTGAACTACATTGGTCTGAGGCCCTTCATACAAGGGCTATGTAGGCAGCACTCAGATGATACAATATCTTCTGGGGTTAGCTTGACCACCTTCATTTGTTCGTCTCTCTGATGGACAAACCTTCTTTCCTCCTTTTTTCATCACATTGCCCCAACATCATGCCCTCACTCAGTCAGCCCTCCAGTATAAGTCATTTTGGCCCCCTGGGACACACTTGTGATCACTTTTGCCTCTATCCATCGACCACCAAACCTTGGAAATCATGAACATCTCCTCTAACCGTGACTACTTCCAAAGTAATTTTGCCTTGGTTGTTTTTGCATGTATGCTACCTCATGATTGGTTAGCAAAATTGTGCACACACTTTTGACCTTCACAAGTATAGGATCACAAGCCGATTGATCCATACTACTTGTGACATTTTCATGTTTTCAAGAGCACTTCCTAAGCCTAAGATACCTGGAACATGATGACCATTGGAGCTTCAGCTTAGATTGAATAACCTAATCAGTAGATGACTAAATATTGGGGCCCAGTTATTTCAATTTCGACACTCCTCAACCCTTGACCTGTGACAATTTGACCTGACCATCCTTGTGAAGTGGTGTACATGCAATCACATCTTTTGTAGCGTTCTCACTCTATCTTCACCCCTTTTTCATCTAATCTTTGTCAAATCAACACCCGATTCCAGGTTCCCTTCTCTCGACTCCTACTTTGAGGGGGAATACCTCATCCATAATTGGGGTAACCAACCCTCCTATTTTTATCTTGCAGTTCACTTGAACAACCAACAAGATAGAATCGACCTTATCCCACACCTGGGGCAACCAACTCCTATTTTTGTCTTGAAATTTGTCCAAAACAACCAACAAGACAAAAAGGGGCAAATGTAGACACCGTAATTGTGTCTAACCCTTGTCGTCTTCCCCTTAACCCCCATTTTAGCTTTCCACACCTATTTAACCCCTGTTGACCATTTTGCCACAAGCTTTGACCCTGGCAGCATGTAAAAATGAGTAGAGAGCTAAAGATAGCCTTTTTCCCCATTTTGCATCTGCTGATGACGGTCATAACCCAGCTGACGTCGTTGACATTAGTCACTTATCGGCCGACATTGATAGTCCTATTGACGTTGGTTATCTTTAACACTACATTCTCGACTTGAGCACAGGAACCATTATTTGTTATCCATTATCCATTCGGTTGCCAATCCATTTCTCGATCGGTTATCAGACCTTCCTTCATATTAATCAGCAAACCTCTTCATTCAAACAATCAACCAATTCTTATGATCAACCAATTCTTGCATCCAACCAATCTGTAATCAATCTCTCGCATTCTCTCTCTGGTACAGGTATTCTACTTCAGTCATCTTGTTGGAGGTCTACTACATCAAACTTTTGTGACATAGCAACAACATCAATCATGTCTTTGACTTTTATCTTCAGTGCGTAACAGGTAAGTGTTTGTTCTGTGTTTTTATTCTGATCTCTGGTTATTGTTTTTAATTGCTATCATTACCTAGATTTAGATTCAGACTTTAGTCCCGACCTTACTTCCACCTATATCACCTTTATCCACCCTCTGTAGAATATACAGTCTGTAACTCTGCCCATACCCCTTGCACATAAACCCCCAAACAATCCCTCTAACTCCTAAACTAGCTTCCTGAACCCTCAGACAAAAACATCTGACCTTTCTGCAAATCCTAAGACCCTATCCAGACCTGACCAGACCCTGTCCAAAACTATTGCCCCGACTGACACCGGTCATTACCCCTACCGATGTTAGCATTTTAATCGACGTCGGCTCCCTTCCCTGACTGACACTGGCACAGAGACCGACACCGGTGACTGTGCAGAATAGTTTGCTGCATATCAGGTATGCATTCTTCTTTTTGTCTTTTATTTGCTTTCATTCTATCTTTCATTATTTCTACTTTAGTCAAATATTCTACTTTTTATTAGTGGGTTGATATCCCTTAAGGAAGTCTTCATACTTCAGGGATCAAGCATTTGCTTGACAGCCCACCGTCTCTTCGTCTAACATTTTTTCGTGTTTAGTATCTTTTTCTTCACATGTGTCATTCTTCCACAACCAAAGAGGAGTACCTTCCAACATCTGATTTTGGTGCACATGACTATATCTAGGTATCTTCTAACCCTAGACCATCTCTTAGTTTCTCATTTCTATCTTTTGAATGTGATAGCAAAATAAGCGTAGAAATGTTTCTACGCTAATTTTGCTTTCACATTCAAAAGATAGAAATGAGAAACTAAGAGATGGTCTAGGGTTAGAAGATACCTAGATATAGTCATGCACACTAAAATTAGACGTTGGAAGGTACTCCTCTTTGGCTGTGGAAGAATGACATGTGTGAAGAAAAAGAGACTAAACACAAAAAAACATTAGACGAAGAGACGGTGGGCTGTCAAGCAAATGCTTGATCCCTGAAGTACAAAGACTTCCTTAAGGGATATCAACCCACTAATAAAAAGCAAAATATTTGACTGAAGTAGAAATAATGGAAGACAGAATGAAAGCAAATAAAAGACAAAAAGTAGAATGCATACCTGATATGCAGCAAACTACTCTACACAGTTATCGGTGTTTATCTCTGTGTCGGCGTCGATCAGGGAAGGGAGCCGACGTCAATTAAAGTGCTGACTTCGGTAGGGGTAATGACTGGCATCAGTCGGGGCAATAGTTTTGGATTGGGTCTGATCAGGTCTAGACAGGTTCTTAGGATTTGCAAAAAGGTCAGATGTTTTTATCTGAGGGTTCGGGAAGCCGGTTTAGGAGTCAAAGGGATTGTTTGGGGGTTTATGTGTAAAGGGGTATGGGCAAAGTTACAGACTGTATATTCTGTAAAGGGTGGATAGAGGTGATACAGGTGGAAGTAAGGTTGGGGCTATAGTCTGAATCTAAATTTGGGTAATGATAGTAATTAAAAACAATAACCAGATATCAAAATAAAAACACAGAACAAACGCTTACCTGTTACATGCTAAAGATAAAAGTTAGAGACATGATTGATGTTGTCACTGTGTTGTAGAAGTTTGATGTAACAAACCTCCAATAAGATGACTGAAGTAGAATACCTATATCGGAGAGAGAATGTGAGAGATTGATTGCAGATTGGTTGGATGCAAGAATTGGTTGATCATAAGAATTGGTTGATTGTTCGAATGAAGAGGTTTGCTAATTGATACGAAGGAAGGTCTGATAACCGATCGAGAAATAGATTGGCAACCGAATGGATAATGGGTAATGGATAATGGTTCCTACACTTGGGTCAAGAACGCAGTGTTAAAGATAATTGACGTCAGTAGGACTACCGACGTCGGTTGATAAGTGACTGACGTCGGCGACGTCAGCCAGGTTATGACCATCGTCGGTAGATGCAAAATGGGGACAAAGGCTAACTTTAGCTCTCTGCTCACTTTTACATGCTACCAGGGTCAAGGCTTGTGGGAAAATGGTCGACAGGGGTTAAATAGGCATGGAAAACTAAAATGGGGGTTAAGGGGAAGACGACAAGGGTTAGACACAATTACGGTGTCTACATTTGCCCCTTTTTGTCTTGTTGGTTATTTTGGATGAACTGCAAGACAAAAATAGGAGTTGGTTACCCCAGGTGTGGGATAAGGTCAATTCTATCTTATTGGTTATTCAAGTGAACTGCAAGACAAAAATAGGAGGGTTGGTTGCCCTGATTATGGATGAGGTATTCCCCCTCAAAGCAGGAGTTGAGAGAAGGGAACCTGAAATTAGGTGCTGATTTGACAAAGATTGGATGAAAAAGGGGTGAAGATAGAGTGAGAACATTATAAAAATTGTGATTGCATGTACACCACTTCACGAGGATGGTCAAGTCAAATTGTCGCAGGTCGAGGGTCGAGGAGTGTCAAAATTGAAATAATTAGGCCCCAGCATTTAGTTGTCTGCTGATTAGGTTATTCAATCTAAGCTGAAGCTCCAATGGTCATCGTGTTCCAGGTATCCCAGGCTCATGAAGTGCTCCTAAAAACATGAAAATGTCACAAGTAGTGGGGATCAACTGGCTTGCGATCTTATACTTGTGAAGGTTAAAAGTGTGCGCACAATTTTGCTAACCAATCATGAGGTAGCATACATGCAAAAACAACCAAGGCGAAATTGCTTTAGAAGTAGTCACAGTTAGAGGAGATGGTCATGATCTCCAAGGTCTGGTGGTCAATGGATGGAGGCAAAAGTGATCGCAAGTGTGCCCCAGGGGGCCAAAATGACTTCTACTGGAGGGTTGACTGATTGAGGGCATGATGTTGGGGCAATGTGATGAAAAAAGGAGGAAAGAAGGTTTGTCCATCAGAGAGATGAACAAATGAAGGTGGTTGAGCTAACCCCAGAAGATATTGTATCATCTGAGTGTTGCCTACATAGCCCTTGTGTGAAGGGCCTCAGACTAATGTAGTTCAAAACTAGGAGTTCGAGTGGTAGACAGGTGGTGAAAGTGGTCGATAGATTGGTCTTGGTCAAGGTCGAAATGATGAGGAGAAAAAAAGATGTTACAGCCTTTTCCAAATGGTGTATTCTGTAAAATTAGTGATGTGATCTTTCATCCCTAGCAATTTTCCATAGTCGTGATGGACGTATGCTAAAAATGAATTGAGATCTATTTATGCTTTAGCAAGTATTGGTTTATGCTTAACATAAATTGCGTCTGGGCGATAGTTTTCATGTGTATTGGTGTCCATAAAAACTAGTGTGAATAGGTTATGATGATGTGATAGGTCTAAAAATGTTGGGTTGGCTTGGTTGGGTTTGATAAGTGATGAAGTTGAATGTTACCAAAGTGTAGAAAAAGTAAAAGGCATATTGCTCTTTCATTGACAAGGACCAAAAATGACAGCATAGATAGGGGTTATTAGAACCAAGAGCCCCATTCATGCATGACGTCATTGACCATATGTTGTGTTAGAGTGGTAATTGAATCACTTTGACATTAAAGTGAGCTCAAAGTCCCTTGAGCTGGTGATAGGAGGAGGATAGGGTAACCCGTTTTAGAGCAGAGATAACTTTGCCCCTTTTATAGGAGACCCTGAGACAACTACAAGCCAAGTCCATGATTTTTATTTTTTTTGGTGCAGACTGATCAATGCGGGAAGTCTACATAGAGATGCCATTTGCTTGGTGGTCATTTGTGAAGCTGATCAATGCGAGAAGCTACTAAGAAAGATTGCTATTGGTAGCAAGAGTTAATCATAGCCATCCTTCGAGGGAGTGGTCCATATTTTGCTTTATAAATTAGGGCTTTGAATAGCTATCCTTCGAGGGAGCAGTCTATTAGCTATATCAATGATAGTACAATTATCCTTTGAGGGAGCAGTCTACCTTTTGATGCGATTTGGTGACCTTGGATATTTTTGACATCTTGATTTGTTTTGACAGAAATGTGAGTCATGGACCAGACTATAGAAGGTCAAGGGTTCCCTTTTATTAGGACAAAGCATCCGTACTATATAAAAGGGGTATATAGGATTTGTTAAGGAGAGTAGGGTTAAAAAGAATGAGGACTAAGAGGATGGGGATTGCTCAAGGGATGAGCTCGAGATAAATGTCAAGTGGATGAGTACTCGACTAACAATAGAATGGTCGCAGATGCAATGCATTAAGAGGCTCAGGTTCTAGTCGTCCATTGAGAGAAGACAAACAATACGTCCCTAATCCATACTTGTGCATGATAATGAAAGGTTCAAGCCAATTAGGGGAAAACTTGATTCATTTACTTCTCTCCATATTGGTCACATGTTGATTCTCTTTGAGGACGAGGTCTCCAATATTGAAATCTCATTCTCGCATATTTTTGTCATAGGCTCGCTTGATGCGATGTTGATAGACATGGAGATGGTTGAGGGTAGCAAGACAACACTCATCAAGTAACTCAAGTTGAGCTAAGTGATCTTGACGAAAGTCATCATTAAAAAGAATGTCATGTAGAGAGATGTGGAGAGATGGGATCTGGACTTCAAGAGGTAGGACAACCTCTATTTTATACACAAAAGAGAAAGGGGTAGCACCCGTGGAGGTTTGAATGCTAGTGCGGTAGGCCCATAAAGTGAAGGAAATGTGAATATGCCAATCCCTTCCAGTGTCGCTGACCACCTTCATGAGAATTTTAGTCAAGATTTTGTTGGAAGCCTCAGCTTGCCCATTTGCTTGTGGGTAGTAAGGTGAAGAGAAACTGAGCTTGATGCCAAATGAGTCGCATTGTTTTTGGACAGTCTTGTTTTTGAAGGACTTGCCATTGTCGGTGATGATTTTATGAGGGACACCGAAGCAGTAGATGATGTGGCTGCTGATGAAGTCGACAATCTTGTCAGCTTTTTTGGATATGAGAGGAATGGCTTCCACCCACTTGGTGAAATACTCGGTGGCAGTGATGATGGATTGATGATGAAGAGATGAATGAGGGTTAATCTCACTGATGAGATCTATGCCCCACTAAGAAAAAGGCCAAAAATCTTGAGCGACTTGTAAGGCATGACTAGGAAGATGAAGCAAGTTAGAGTGTTGCTGACACTTGATGCAACACCGAACATAGTCACTACAGTCTTGATGAAGGGTGGGCCAATAATAGCCCAGATGAAGGATGCACTTGGAAACCAAATTCCCACTGAAATGTCTGCCATAAATCCCATCATGGAATTTCTTAATGGCCTAAGATGCTTCAGTGGAGGTGAGATAGCGAAGAAGGAGGCCGTCAAAGCCTTGCTTATAGAGAAGACTCCCTAGCATGGTATAGCGAGCAGTACGCTTGATAAAAGTTCATCACGCATTGTTAGAGAGGTTGGGAGGAATGACAGACAAAGATAAGAAGTCCACAAGTTGCTTATACCAAACATCTCATGGGCTAGAGTCTATGATGTTGACATGATTAATGTTAGGAGAGATATAAGAAGGAAACGACACATGATGCACCATGACAAAAAGTCTGGATGCAGATGAGGAAGATGGGATATGCGAAGCGAGAGAAGCCATGGTGTCAGCAAACTTATTCATGGATCGAGGAACAGTCTGCAAGAGGTAATGGTCGAAAGATGCAAGGAGAATGTCAACACAATTTTTGTACCTTTGCAAAATTTCATTTTTATAGAGGTATGAATTATTGACCTGATTAATGACAAGCTGCGAGTCACTGAAGATGTTGATGGACTTGATGCTGAGAGAGAGGGCAGTCTGAAGTCCCAAAATTAAGGCCTCATATTTAGCCATATTATTGGTACAATTAAAGTCGAGCTTGAAAGACAAAGGCATGGGCTCACCATCGAGTGGGATGAGAATGACTCCCACACCCCCACCAAGTTGACATTTGGAGCCATCGAAGAACATGGTCATTTGGTAGACAGTGTCATCGGTGGAAAGCGTAGCAATAGACTCATCAAGAAACTCGCACTGTAAAGGTTGGTTGTTGGGAAGAGCGGCATCCCCCAGTTGATCAGCGATGGTTTTCCCCTTGATAGATTTTTGTTGGATGAATTTGAGGTCAAATTTAGCAAGTAGCATGAGCCACCAAGCCATACGTTGATGTTGATATGGCTTGGAGTGCATAAACTTAAGAGGGTCTATGTGAGTGATGATAAAGGTTTTATGGTTAAGAAGATAGTGGCATAGCTTGGTAGCAGTAAAGACTAACGCCAAATAGAGTTTCTTGGTATGAGTATACCGAGTTTCATAGTTGACTAGTGTTTGGCTGATATAGTAGACCGCTTTCTCATGGTGATGCTCATCTCGATGCGCAATCATGGCACCTAACGAATGGTTGGTGACAGAGATATAAAGTAGAAGGGTTGATCGTCTTTAGGTAGAATGAGGACTGGTGGAGAGACCAAATAGCATTTAAGGGCTTTAAAAGTCTCTTGATAGTCCTTATCCCATGTAAAAAAGACATCCTTCTTAAGGAGATGATGAAAAGGTTGGCAATGGTCAAAAAGCTGCGAGATGAAATGGTGAATGGATTGGAGCTTCCCTTGTAGACTGCAAAGCTACTTGAGATTGGTCGGGGGCGGCATCTCGAGGATAGCGCAAATCTTGGCAGGATCTATCTCGATGCCATGGAAAGAAACGATAAAGCTGAGAAGTTTGTTAGAGAGGACCCCAAAGACACATTTCTTGGGGTTAAGGTAGACATTGTATTGAAGAAGGTGAGAGAAGATGATTTTGAGAATGGTCAAATGGTCACGGCAAAGCTTGGACTTGCCGAGAAGGTCGTCCACATAGTCCTCCATGATTTTATGGAGGAGATCATGGAAAATGTAGGTCATGGCATGCTGATATGTGGCACCTACATTCTTCAAGCTGAAAGGCATGACTCGATAGCAAAAAGTCCCCCATGGGGTAATGAAAGTGGTCTTGTGCTGATCTTCCGAAGCAATCAGGATTTGATTGTATCCTGAAAACCCATCCATGAGAGATAGAATCTCATGGTTGGCCATGAGATCAACAAGCTGGTCAATGTTAGGAAGAGGAAAGTCATCTTTAGGATAGGCTAGGTTAAGGTTGCGATAGTCTGTGCAGATCTGGATCCCCCTAGTCGCCTTGGTGACTAGGATGATGTTAGAGACCCACTGTGGATAATCGATGGGCTAGATGAAGGAGATAGAAAGGAGGCATTGAAGCTCCTCTTTGACAAGGAGGGCAATGTGAAGATGCATCTTTTGAAGCTTTTGCCTAATAGGCTTAGCCTCTAGTTTGGTGATAATGTTATGGGTAGCGATGGTGGGGTCGATGCCAGGCATGTCACGGTAGGTCTAGGCAAAGGCCTCGCTATGGTCTGAGAGGAACTAGGTATAGTCAAGCTACTCCTGAGCGTCTAAAGATTGACCAATCTTTAAGATGTGAGGAACATCAGAAGAAGGGAGGTTGATGTCAATGGTTGATTCATTTAACATAACCTAGGTCTCAGAAGGGAGAGAGCACTGGATGAAAGAGTCATCGGCACCCATGTAGGAAAGAATGGCGTCATCGTCAATGTAGTGGACAGTGTGAATGGTTGCTGACTCATCTTCTACCATGCTGGGAAAAATGAGAGGGAGAGACCTGGACTCCCATTGAGCTGATAAGTCAAGGGTTTTAGGCAGATGGTGTTTATTGAAAAAAAACTAGGAGGGATGGAAACCACTGACTCCGTAGGTGGAGGAGGAATGGGTGAGCCTGGACGAGATTGGTTAATGGTTGGTTTGGGATAAATGTCTGTAGGGGTCTGAGTGGGGTCATGATATCCCAAGCCATACCATTTCTTGGCATCATCATCATTGAGCAGTTTGATGAGCTGATGGGAGCCCTGCTCATAGCGTCCAAAGCCAAAACCCTTCCATGCACACCTGTAAAGGTAAATGTGTGCAAAGGTGGGGTTGCCAAGAAATGAGAAGTCTGATGTGAAAGGTTGAGGTGAAGAAAGAGGATTGTAATTAGTAGGAGCTTGATCAAGCCCCCCATAGACAAGGTTGGTTCAGAGGTGAGGAGGACCATAAGGCACTATCATCCTGAACTGATGGTCATAACTAGGGCTGTGATGAAGGTGTCCATACTCTTATGGAGTTTGGAACATGTCTAAGGCTAGCAAGTGATATTCCCCCAATGAAATTCTTTGGAAGATGTCTTCCATGGGACCTGTGGTCATTGCTTGAAGGGGAGGTGTGAGGGCGACCGCCGGTTGTCAACTGGTTGAAGCTTCCACGGATGGAGGTGGTGTCGGGGTTGATGGCTTGATAGGAATGAGAACGTCATTTGGACGGTAGGTGGTGTTACAAGTTTTGAAGGGTGAAGGGTCAGTGGGAATGGTATGGACTTGCCCATCGTGCTCAAATTTCACACAATGGTGCAGGGTGGAGGGGACACAAGCCATGGCATGGATCCAGGGTCAGCCTATCAAGATGTTGTATTGAAACTCTCCTTCGATGATATAGAAGAGCTTTGAGACTATGCATGGACCAACAGGAATGTGAAGGATGACTGTGCCAATGGTTGTGGCAGTGGTGTCATTAAAGGAATGCAAGATTGCATCAATTTTGGAGACGCAATTCTTAGGAAGAGCCAACTGTTCAAAGGCATGGGTGGAGATAATGTTGATGCTAGCACCTCCATTGATCATAATGCATTTAATACATGTCCGATCAACATAGGCAGTGATGAAGAGGGCGGTGTCCTGATCTTCTGTGTTAGATGTGGGAATCTCAGAATCATTGAATGTGATGGAGGCAATAGGGGCTAAAGAGTGGACAAGGGTAGTAAGTGGCTGGGGGTCCTCGGGTTGAACCTTCACTGCCTGCAGGGCTCTGATGAGGGCTTGACAATGCTAGGGCGAGGTTTGGATGAGGTCATAAAGGGACATCTTCACAGGCATCTGGCGAAGCTGTTTCAACATAGAGTCATGAATTACCCCTGAAGAGGAAGAAAAAGAGGGTTGAGGCATGCCAAGGATAGAAATCTTAGGCTTGGGCAGTTCAGGTGGCTGGACGAAAGGGTAGGTCCAAGGAATGGCATCTTTTTCCTTTGCCTTGTCCTTTTGTGACCTGGTGGTTATGTGAATGGCATTAATTTTGAAGATAGGGGGTGAAGGAGATGAAGGGGTCGTGGTCTGCTGATGAGATGTTGATGGGTCTGAAGAGGTCAGAGGGTTATGAGAAGGAGTCAGGGGTCGGTCAAGAGTGTCCTCAAATATAAGAGTGTCTTTCTCTAGATAGCGGCGAATGACGGTCTTGAGGGCACAGTAAGTCTTAGTATCGTGTCCAGGCATACGATGATATAAGCAAATCTTCATGTCATCGAACTAGGAGGGCTTCGACCCAAGAGGTTGGAAAGGCCTGATGGGTGGAAGGGTTATGCTAGAAGTCTGCAAAATTTGATGCAAGATCAAAGAGTATAAGCCCACTAAAGGGTTCGTGCTCATCGATATGTGCGATACTGGTGACTTTTGCTTGGGCAGAGTCAGAGGAGGCTTTCGTACCACCTTTTGGATTGACGGTGTGGTGACAGGTGGAGACAGTACTTTCTTCATGAGAGTTACCACCCTTTTGGGAGAGGGTAGGCTAGTGGTAGGCAAAGGAAGCAAAGGAGGCAACTGGTTTTGATTAAAAGTCAGAATGGGAAGGACTCTGGTCAGGGTCAAAGGATGGGGGCCCAAAATGGAGGGAAATGATGACAGAGGAGGAGGCATTTGCCTCTGTGGTTTAGCAGTCTTTTGTGACTTGGGTTGAAGACTACTATTGGTCGAGGTCTGGTCTAGGTCCACCTTCACTTGTGGATGAGTGAGGTTGGAGACAGGGCAAACACCAAGTGACTTGATAGGTTTAGATGGGGTAGATGCAGGTTTTGGTTTTGATGGGGTTGGTTGAGGCTTAGAAATGAGAGTCTGGTTTTTGTTAAAGGTCTTGGGATATTTCACCATGGGAGGATTAGTTGCATGAGATGAGAGGGCACAAGCATGTTGAAGAGCTATGAGACACTCCCACAATCCCTGATGCTCCACTTTCCTAGAAGGGAGAAGTTTGAGTTTCTCCACTAGTCGGGAAAATGGCTGAGAAGATGTGGGATGAGGTTTGGGTTCTTGAGAAGATGTGGATGGTTGTGGGGTTGAAGATGAGACTGGTGTAGCGATCTCAGACCCAAGGCATGATGGATTCGTGATAGGTTTGTCTGTGGTTGGAGACAAAGGAGAGGTAGGTTCTTCCCTGGGTGGAGAAGAAACTAGAGAATGAGGCTCCTCAAGCGGGTAAAGAGCAGGGATGATTGTGCCCTCCACTTGTGGTTGAGGAGTAGGAAGGGTTAGGTCCTCCATGGGTAGCAGGAAGGAGGATGGTGAAACTGGCGGTGCTGTTAAGGTCGAGGCATCCTCTAAGATGAGAGAGGTTGACAGAGAACTAACCAGAGAAAGAGGTTAGTCCACATGTGATGGACTGATGGATGGACTCACCTCTTGAGGTTGGTTGGAAATGAAGGGCGAGACCGTATTGACAATTTGTATATTGTGTTCATGAATGTTGTCAGTCAAGGTCTGGATATTATTCTAAGTTGGTGGATGATTGGGGAATGGTTGCTTGAAGATGTCGATGCCCTGATTAGGTGGCACATTAGGATTGTCGAGGATGAGGTCACCCTTTTCTAGCATGTCTTGGATGATGTTTTTAAGGGTTTTATAGTTGCCCATGTCATGTCCTTTAACACAGTGGTAGTTACAGAAGTCATTTTCCCTATACCACGCATGGATGGCACATGAGGGATCAAATTGTGGAGGTGGTCAGATTTGGGGGAGATTGAGGACCCCTTGTTTGATGAGTTTTTCTAGCACAGACACGTATGATTCTCCGAATGGAGTATACTGTCATTGTATGTATCTCTGCTAAAATTGGCAGGTGGCACTCTGAGATGTGGATGGCTCAGACTAATTAGTTGAAGGAGAAGAGGAGGAAGATCTAACGACCATAGCATTTGCTGAAGCTTTAGATTTAGGATTGGATGAGGAAGGCTTAAAAGAGGGGTCATTGGTCTTGGAGTTGGGATTCTTGCTCCGTAACTTGACTTTATTCTCCTCGATGGCACGTAACTCAAGTTTACAAGCCATCGTGAAGGCTTCATCAAAAGTGTAGAAGGTCTGAACCCTCAAGGTGGAAGAAATATGTCTAGCATAGGCTTGGGAGAAAAGTTCAATAAGCTCGGGTTGGGGTAAATAAAAGGAGAGTTGATTGATAAGGCCCCTCCATCGAGCAACGAAATCAGCAATGGATTCGTCCTTGAATTGGTGGATAGAATAGAGGTCTATGATTAAGACCTTCTTGGTGATGTTGATAGAGAAATGATCGAGGAAGAGCTGGGCCAGCTGAGTGAATGTGAAGAGGGAATGGCTGGTAAGGGAGCTGTACCAGTCAAGCACAACACCTGAGAGAGACATAGGAAATGTGCATAAAAGCAACGCATCATCATGGGTGATAAGGTAACAGGCATGTCTGAATGCTTGTAAGTGTTGTTGTGGGTCTTCCTTGCTTTGAAAATGAGAAAACTTAGGAAGTTCCCACTGGCTGGGATATGGTCGGATCGGGACGAAAGGATGGATGGGCTTGTTGCAAATTTATTCGTATGAGAGAGTATTGCGTGAGGCAAAAATGGAAGTCTCTAGGCTAGACATCTTGTCCATCAGCATTTTGATGATATCTACTGATGGATTGATGGGTGGAGTGCCCCCTAGATTGTAAGGTGCTTGAAAGAGGCTAGAAGAGGCATACGACGTAGTCAGTTGTACCAGTAAGGGTGCAACATATGAATGACTAGTCGTAGGGATAGAAGAGAAGACTAAGGATGGTTGGGTAGAAGGCATGGCTAGGCTTGATGTTGCCACGGGGGGTTGGTTAGTGGTAACATGGGCCAATGGATAAGTAGCCACCCTGGTGTTGATAGGGGCCAGGGTAGGCGGAATAGAGATGACCAGATTCTTAAAGGGGGTAGAAAGTGGTTGTGTGGGCTGAGGTTGATAGGGGGCCAAAACCCCAGTGGAAGTGGGCCCAAAGATGGAGGGAGAGGCCACACTTGGATGGTTGGTCAAAGGTTGGTCATTGGTCGAGGCAATAGCCTAGGTGTCAAAAGGTTGAACTATAGACGCTATTGATATAGCCACAGTTTCGAGAAGAGAGGTCGGCATTTCGTATATTGGATTGCCCAAGGAGTCTCGCATTTGGCTATTCACGAGATAGTGCTGTAAGGCTTTGATGTTGAGGTCTAAGAATCATGTTAAATCTTGGTCCCCTTCTGGGACAATAGGCATCTAGGTCAGGGATGGTCTAGTAAGAGTTCTTTTAGTCTTTGAGTGGAACTCCATTATAGGACTGGTTATGGACGGGGTAGACGGAAGCGGGTGATGCCTCGCGTGATCGACTAGATCCTTGGCTTGACTACGAGTCAGAACCATTCAAGGCAAAAAAGAACATCCTCACAAGCTCAACCAAGCAAATAAGAATCGAAAAGATGAAGAACACAAGCAGATCCTAAAACCCTAGGAGTAAATTATTAGGATTATAGTGGCTTATGCCTTAGAATGTGTGTAGAGGAAGATTGGCTTTTGAGTCGGGTCCTAGAAGAAGTAGTCTATGGATGGTTTTGGGTTAGTTATGGTGCTCAAGAAGTCTATGTTAGGTTTCGTACAAGGCCTGGTGCTAAGGAGCAAGCTCCCCTCACTTCACAAGTCTAGTGATAAGCTGGGCCTGCTTAGCCAAAATATACTTCCCCTAGAGATTAGACTCCGCCAGAGAATAGAGTGGGCTTTCCCCTTGGTGATGAAGTCCAAGTAGGATTGCCAAGATGGGTAAGGTATCCGCTGGGGGATGAAATCCCAATCAGGCCTTGTCTCAGGTAAGTTAAGATGTTTGTTTTGTGCAAGTGGTTTGGTCGTGTAACATCAAGTGGACTAGATTAATTCAATATGCATTTATTAATTACTAAGTGTGGTCTAAGAAATGCAAGCAAACAGAAATGAAAGTGCAACATTTTTTAAGCCCAAGTCAAAATGTTTGTTCGTATGAAGACGAATGGAGAAAGAGTCAAAGAATATGAGTTTTGACTAGTCTAGAAGTGCAAGAAAGAAAAGAAAAGTTCTTTTTATTCCTGCTTATGATGTTGTTTAGAAGAGATGAAAGAGGCAAAAAGGAAGGAACCTAATGCACCTATATGAATGAAAGAAAGAAAGAACCCAAGGAAGGCCCTAGGGTCCCATCGGGCGTGCCAGAATGTTTCTACGCTAATTTCGCTTTCACATTCAAAAGATAGAAATGAGAAATTAAGAGATGGTTTAGGGTTAGAAGATACCCGGATATAGTCATGCACACCGAAATCAGATGTTGGAAGGTACTCCTCTTTGGCTATGGAGGAATGACACCTGCAAAGAAAAAGATACTATACACGAAAAAATGTTAGACGAAGAGACGGTGGGCTGTCAAGCAAACGCTTGATCCCTAAAGTATGAAGACTTCCTTAAGGGATATCAACCCACTAATAAAAAGCAAAATATTTGACTGAAGTAGAAATAATGAAAGACAAAATGAAAGCAAATAAAAGACAAAAAGTAGAATGTGTACCTGATATGTAGCAAACTACTCTGCACAGTCACCAGTGTCGGTCTCTATGCCGACATTGGTCAGGGAAGGGAGCCAACGTCAGTTAAAGTGCCGATGTCGGTAGGGGTAATGACTGGCATCGGTCGGGGCAATAGTTTTGGATAGGGTCTGGTCAGGTCTGGACAGGGTCTTAGGATTTGCAGAAAGGTTAGATGTTTTTGTCTAAGGGTTCAAGAAGCCGGTTTAGGAGTCAGAGGGATTGTTTGGGGGTTTATGTACGAGGGGTATGGGCAGAGTTACAGACTGTATATTTTGCAAAGGGTGGATAAAGGTGATACGGGTGGAAGTAAGGTTGGGGCTATAGTCTGAATCTAAATCTGGGTAATGATAGCAATTAAAAACAATAACTAGAGATCAGAATAAAAACACAGAACAGATGCTTACCTATTACGCGCTGAAGATAAAAGTCAGAGACATGATTGATGTTGTCGCTGTGTCACAGAAGTTTGATGTAGTAGACCTCCAACAAGATGACTAAAGTAGAATACCTGTATCAGAGAGAGAATGCGAGAGATTGATTGCAGATTGGTTGGATGCAAGAATTGGTTGATCGTAAGAATTGGTTGATTATTCGAATGAAGAGGTTTGTTGATTGATACGAAGGAAGGTCTGATAACCGATCAAGAAATGGATTGGCAACTGAATGGATAATGGATAATGGATAACAGTTCCTGCGCTTAGGTCGAGAATGCAGTGTTAAAGATAACTAACGTCAGCAGGACTGCCGACGTCGGCCGATAAGTGACCGACATTGGCAACGTCGGCTGGGTTATGACCATCATCGGTAGATGCAGAATGGGGACAAAGTCTAACTTTAGCTCTCTGCTCATTTTTACATGTTGCTAGGGTTAAGGCTTGTGGGAAAATGGTCGACAGGGGTTAAATAGGCATGGAAAACTAAAATGGGTGTTAAGGGGAAGATGACAAGGGTTAGACACAATTACGGTGTCTACAGACCACTTGCATAAAGTCAAGTGGAGGGTATGCAATGAAGAGTTTGGAAAAGTTGTAAAGTGTTAATATGTCTAATAACACCTTTTCAATCATAGTATTTATTTCCTGAAACTCTCATAAAATGAAAATAAGTCAAAAAAGGGTCCTAACCTGCAATCTATAGTTAGCACACAAAACCCTATAGTCAGTGAGTCACATAGTAGTATGTCATAGGTTTTGAGATGTTTGGGTGACCTATTGACATGACTAAGCTCTATAAAATTTTAAATATGGTCCATAGGACTTATTCATGCGTCTCATAAGCTTGGAATGCTTTAGACAATATGGGAGATGACCTATATTCTATATTAGATAGAGGCCACTCTCATAAGGTCATATCTTGTAGGTTTAACATGAAAAGGATAAAAAGATGAGTTTTAAAATATAGAGCCTTGAAAGTAGGTATAAACATATGTATTAGACATGAAAAAACCTAATTAATGTGGGAAACCACTTAGAGGTGGTTTGGAGCAATAAGACACAGTCAAGTCCATTAGGCCTTGACTAGGCCTAATGCCTAAAAGGGGTGGAATATCATTTCTAACATTTAAAAAAGCATTGTAAATCATTATAACATGTTCACAATGAGACATTAAGTGTGTGAGAACCTATAGTTTGTAGACAAGGTCATAAAATGAACATTTCTTGGCCAAAGAGCCTAACAAGGTATCCAGAATGCAAAGGAAAACTCAAGAAGGAAAATTTAGAAGCTCACACTTGTATAAAGACTTAGCATGGGAGCTCAAGGAGCTAGGAGATGTTGGAGAGGGTCTTGAACTTGTACTTTTTGGTATTTATTCAAGGTTTAGATGTCACAACTGTATGAAAAATCCTTAAAGGCTAAAACCTTCTAAAATCCTTGATAAAGACTTGATTGGAAAGATGAAGAAGGAGAGGCATCCATATGGGATAGTTTGAGTAGGAAAGTGATTGAAACTTGTAGAAGACTCCCTAGGGCTCTTTCCCATTTGATTTATTCCTACCCTACTTGTATAGATAGGGTGTAAAATGTCTTTTATTGATATATCTATGTGTTTTTTAGGTAAATAAGGGTTTCAAAAGATGAAAATCATTTTGGGAGAGATAATATGACCTAATTTAACCCTGTATATCCATTTCTTGCTTTAGCATATCTCATAAGTACCTCTGCAAGTACCTTCACTTCAGCTAATCAAGAATGGCATAGTGAATAAGAGATGATCACCAAATAATAAGGTGAAAAATCTAAGTGGGGGGTCTTTTAAGGTATGAATAATGAATATAGAGACATGACGACCCTTGACAAGTTTCATACACTCCCATGTATGGACTAGTTTGAGGAACTAAAGACCTTTTTGGTGCCAAGTGTGAAGGGTGAGTGAAAGAAGGGTGATTAAGACTACAAGTAGTGAGAACACTTGGCCAAAATAATATTGATGATTATGGATACATCTAATACATGTTGGATAATGTGTATAACCCCTCTCTCATAGTGAAATTAAATATTCTATCCCTATTATATTATGGAGTGCTCATAGAAGGCCAAATGATGAAGGCAATTTTCAAGGAGTAAGTTGAAGATTCCTAC
The DNA here is from genome assembly GCA_037957365.1 of Torreya grandis. Taxonomy (NCBI): domain Eukaryota; kingdom Viridiplantae; phylum Streptophyta; class Pinopsida; order Cupressales; family Taxaceae; genus Torreya; species Torreya grandis. Next base: position 1,199,813 of record JARHVA010000364.1, on the reverse strand, counting down.
ACCACATTTGAGGAGTTTCATGCCTTTGAGGGACATTTGTCCAAGTATAAATTGCATGGTTTGTTCTATATTCCATTTTCATATATATTTAACTCCCCTTATTATTTTGAAAAGTGGTTTAGTGACTCTTTGACTTCATTCTCCTCTCTCCTCTCTCAAATTCTATAAGTACTAGCCATTTTGGATCTTGTCTAATAATTACACACCATGTATGGTAAAACCCTTCTAGTTTGATGTTTTAATTTATATTTTAACAATAAATAAAATATATTTTGAGTTCATATATTATCTTTTCAAAGTGTGTGAAGAGATGTATAGTGAATAGTTAAGTGATATTCATCTATCCTTGCTTTCTCTCAATCCTTCCATGTTTGATGCAAGTTATTCCACTCTAGTAGATAATATGAAGTGTTTTCAAGTGTATGGGTCTATTTTCAAGTGTAAAATTAGCCTTAGTATCTAAAACTTATCTATGGTTCACTTACCTTAGATAGTCCTCATGCATATCACCTTCATATTGAAGTACTAATGTTAGAGCATTCTAGGACTTTAAAGCTAGTATTATAAGTCATGTTTCTTAGTGAAATAATTATGATGGTATTGTGGAAATACATATAGTGTATCACCACTTATAGTATATCTATTTAATGAATAATTATGTCCCTTTTCCCACAATCAAATAGTTAGTGTAGGTAATAACCACTTCAAGGTAAATTTAGGGAGTTAGCCCTTAAACCTAGAGGTCTACTTCTACTATAGGTAAACCCACATACCTATAAGTATTCCAATGTTTAAAAAATATGTAAGAGGATTTAAATTCCTCATATATGGTTAAATATTTGGTGAAAATAGGTGGCATTATATTCCCATCAAGCTGTTTTGAGATTTCTTTGGTTTTTGAGGTCTTGGAACTAGTCTATTTTGTGCCTTCTTGATGCAATAGTACCCACATTACTTCATTGAGTCTTGTAAATGACTTAAAACCTATGTTTTCACTATTAATTATTATTATATTAATTTTTTAGGACCAAAATATATCTATTTTGTCTCAAGGAACCTTTTCAAGTATTTAGGATGCCCTATTGACTTTAAAACCCTATAATCAAGCCCAAAAAATAGTTTCTCATGCCATTTTTCATACATTATTATCTTAACATGAACCAAAATTATACTCTATATAATTAATATGAGAGTTATAAATATCATCCAATTTTTTTTTTAGTTATGCCAATCCGCTTTGTGAATTTTGAGAATTGATCTTCTCTATCGGGTCTTTAGAGGGTTTTAAGCAGGGTTTTAGGGTCTTATCTTGTTAAGGATTGTTAATAAAGAACATATCCTTTATCTCCAATATAAAAACACTATATTTTAGTATTTTAATATTAATAAATCCTTTTATATCCAATTTTACAAATGCAACTTATCCTCAAAGTTCCCACATGAAAGAAATAGGCTTTTCAAACAACTAGGCATGTTGAAGACCTTGTGAGGTGACTGTTTGAGCCTAAAAGGTGAAAATATGTTTGGTTTGAGTTGATAAAATATTTTTTATGTCTTATAAATATTTCCTAACTTTTTAAAATTGGAACCATGAAGGAAATTAATTCTGTAACCCATTAGAACTTGAATTATCCTACTGTCGGGTTTATATACAATGTCATGAATTTGAGATTAATAATGTTTGTTTAGAACTTTTATTCAAATTAAATGATATTATAATTCATATAATATATTATTGTGGTATTATATACTCCTTATAAATCCTAATTCCTCAAATCCATCCAAAACCTACATATTTTACACACAGACGTGTAAGTATACATTTGGTTTTCTTAACTACATTATTAAGAATATGATTCTCTTCACCTAAAATTTTGAGATTTTATGATATTTTTAAGGTTAAAAATATTAATAATACCTTAATTTAATCCCTAAAAATATCCTTATCATTTAATCTAACACTTTACATGTTTTTTTATCCCTTTGGCCTGCAACAGGCCTGTAGCTGCACATTTGGTTTTCTTGGTTACTTCATTACTTTTGTCATCCTTGGGTATTTTGATCAATATTGGAATTATATAAAATGTATTAAATTTTTATAAAATACCATATATATCTATAATGTAATAAATTTTAATTTTAAGTTCATATGAAACCTTCATAACCATGTTTTTAGCCATACATAGTCCTCTTACCAGGTGTCCTTTTCTTCTAATGTTATGCATATAACCATACACATTTTACTCTTAAATGGAATATAATAATGAGTTTTTGAGATAAATTTTATATATTATTCATGTTTTAATCACTTTTAATTATGGAAAACCAATCTCATATTGGTTTCTTAAAAAATGGAACTCAAGCTCACTATGACTCTCTTTGGTCTTTAATATGTCTAGAATGCTCTTCAATAAAGGAAATTGATATGATATGATATTATATAAATTAAAGGTTATTTAAACATCATTAAAACTTATTCCATGCACTCATCACCTATTTTAACTCTCAAAATTTAGAGTTTATGTAAAACCTTCCCCATTCTAGTTCATTTTTTGTGTATAGATTTGCAACCATGAAATGCATTAAATGAGGGTAGGAAATCTAAATTTTGAGACCTCATAGTTGTTTTGGAACTATTTGATAACCCTATGGAGGTTTTAAATATTGTGGGAATTCCTTGAGTCATGAAAATGGTCTTCTTACTAGTCATTTTCCTATAAGAACACAAAACTCACACTTGATTGGATGTTTGATGTTCCTACATACTTTACCTCCTCCCTTATGAATTGAAAATTATGACCTCAAGATTATATAGATATTTTAATAGTGATGATGGAACAAAAAAATTTCTTCATAGACCCTCTATACATTCCAATTGCAATTTTTGGGTATGAATGTTGACCTATAGGTCTACAAAATTATAGGTTAGCATTATCTATCTTAACCTTAATTTAAGAGATTGATTTGAGCTTCTTCGCACCATACTCCATGATAATCATCTAAAGGAAATATTAATGGTCATTTATACTATTTTAAGTCTCTTCTTAAGCATGGAATTAACCTTTTCAAACCAATCATTACTTTTTCATGTTACAGACCTATAGTCATTCCTTCACACTTGGAAACTAGTTAGAGGATATTAAGACCAATGACCTATATGATATGTTATATTCCATTAATGAGGTTATTATAATGAGTTAGGATATAATATAGATTTTTTTGGGATTGATTAATGTAGGGAAACATGCAAAGTCAATCAAAACCCTACATTTGACATCTCATCTAGGTCTACAACTCACTCAAATGGAAGTTTTATTCTTCTAATGTTAGCCTGCACCAATTAAATACTATAAAATGGTATGAGATAATTAATATAGCATTTAATTATCCCATAAAACCATCCATTTTCACAAAAAATAAAATTCTTTAAAATATCCAAAATTGAGCCTAATGGGTTTGAAGTCATCTATCTACATCTTAACTTCTTAACAATTATTCATAAAGTTAAGTGACCTAATCAAACAATAATTTATACAAATTGTAAGAGAAATATGGTCCCCTTATTTTCCCAAGATATTTAGATCCAAATCTCTCTCTCATCCATGAATTAACCTCAAATTGGTGGCCTTATTAATCTTACTAAGTAGATTTGTAAACTTGATGGATAAATGGGATAGGTTTTTGTCTTGTTTGGATCTAAAACTCCTTAATTTACATGAATTTAGGTATAAGGGATATGGAAGGAGCCTTGGGGGGGCTTGTGAGTTGATACTTAGAAGAAAAATTTGTAAAAAGGTCTCAACAAGCCTATTTTCTTTAAGACACTACCTATCTTACCTTCTTGAAATATTGGAGATGATGAACCAGGTGATCATGGAGTATTTCCTACCATATACAGAAGTGTAACAATATTCCAAAACATTTATCACTCATTTTTCCTTGATTTTTTCTCATTATATCTTACTTGGATGTGGGTAGTTATAAAAAGTGTTTTAATGTTTGAAAAGTGGTCTTAAGACATTTCGAGCAAGGTGTACAGACAAGTACTAGTATCATGACCTCTCACAAGTGTAAGGTGATACAAGATCTCCCAATTTAAATACATAAACCATCATATTTGACCTTCTCTCAAATAATGATATTAAAACATTACAATTAGTAATGTAAGACAAGGTAAAAGAACCTTAAACTTTCCAAAAGTACCTTAATCTCTCTAAAATGCTTAAAATGCAATGTTATGAACTTACTAGTTCTACTCTTGGTGTACTTTCTTGGTTTAGAACATGTTTCTCCTTAAAAGGTCACCACTCTTATTTATTGATCATGGTTCAATATTGACCTTAAATTCATACTCAAACATTAACTTTGTCAAACTTACCTTAATCTATGCCAAACACATGAAGAATACTATATTGAATAACCTTTATGGCAAGACTAAGTGAATTGACTCTATTTTCAACTAAACCATCCTATAAGGATTTTCAATCTACCAATAATAACATAATGCCTATAATTTGGAGACCAGCCATGACCCATACAAGACCTTTATGATGTCTATCAACAAAGTTAAGATCATGATGACCAAAATTTTGAATGATTCTTATCAATGGTGGCTAATTTTGGCCAACATGTTCAGAGGACAATTCATTTGTATATGGTTAAATTATCCACATAAATAACACTATATTGGACCCCTATGAGGATTATTTACCCTTATTCCTTGAGTACCACCTCGATATCCTCTTCTACACCAACCCTAATTATTTGGGAATCCCTAACCACTTGATTTTGAGGCCCAAAGTTTCCATAATCCTATAAGGCATTCCACCCTTGTTGTAGTTGGAGTAAATAATACCCACCATATTGGTACTATATAAGTGATGGTACCTAACTTGTCTATTATTTTTAGGGAATCATAGGATTCCAATAGGTAGAAGGTTGATATTATGTGATTAGACACATCTACATCTGAGAAGGTGTTACCTAGTTATTATGCCTTGTGGTTGATATGGTGTAGTTTTCAGTACCCAAGATTCCATTGGTTGTGTTTCTCATATCCTACTAACTTTTAGACTAGGAACTATCTAGGTTGTAATAGCTAATTTTTATGCAGTGACTATAAAAACATTGTTTGTAATATCTTCTTTGAAATCTTATAGATATCTACAACTTTTATCATCATGATTGTGATATTTATAAAAGTTAAAATATAAGGATTACATATGTTAGACATACTATTAAAGGAGATTAAAATAAGAGATTACATGTCCTACCACTCTACAAACTTCACAAAATTATGTTTTGATTCTAGGACACTCATTCTTATGGTGTCCTTCCTAGACACACTTTATGCACCATAAGCCTGATTTAGGATTATCTCTTTCTCCTTTAAATTGATCCATATTTTTCAATTTTTTAAATATTACTCTATAATAAATAATTTTAATTCATATCATCACCATAGTCTTTGATCTATTCAACCCTTATTGTAGCTGCGTGTGCATCTACCTTAGAGCCAAACTAAATCTACACAATGGTAAATCATATTCTTATCCTCAATACTTATACAAACCATGATTATTTATCCTTATATTCTAAGAAAAAATCTATTTTATTCATCACATCTAAAAATATATTATCATAGTAATTAAAAGACTACTTTACTCCCTATCAGATTTACTTTAAATCCTAAATAGTTTGGCTAAAACATTTCTTAATCCTAAGCTCTATAATTAACATGTTATTTACCTCTTGTATCATTTTTTTCATTTGTATCCTTATATAATATGAATTATAATGCATTACCACTTAAATATCCAATCAAATCACACTTCATTACCACTTCATCAATAATCCCTTTAGCCTGCCACTTCATGGAGCAGGGGAGCAAGTACTATTCTAGGTCTATAGATCCATCATACTAATCCAAATGAAATCAAATCACCCAAATGGGCTATCATATTGATATTTCCCACCAATATTATATTTATTTGTTGTGTAAGTGGCATCTATAACTTGTGTATACTTGGTGATGATTTTTGTGATGGTATCACATGTTATGTTTCTACTATTTTTGTTGTTTATGAAGTAGTATCATATGTGTTTTCATCATCATCCTCTTCCTCTAATATCTTGATTTTGTTTATGAAATACTTAGATTTAACAATAATTGGGGCATATATATTTATCAATAATAATGATTTGATGTTATCTTTTTAATTTTTATAAAAAATACTAGCTTATGAATATATTCTGTGATAGGACCTTGATAATCTTTGTCTTCTAAGGTAGTATATGAACTTATATATTTTTAAAAAAAATAGGCTCAAGGGATGTGTGATCCCATGGTGAATGATTGGTATTTTTAAAGATGAATTTATTGAAATTTGAACATGTGCTATGTCTATAATTATATGGTAATCTTTCTTCTCTTTTAGGTAATATTCCCCTATAAGCTTGCAAGCTTCTAACTACCTAGGCTACTTTTACACTAATTTATCCCTCCTATTATCTCCCTCATTATTCATCACTTTCTCTTTCTCTATCTTCACTCTACCTAGGCTCCTTACTCCTCTCATTACCTATCTCTCATCATCTTCCTTTGATCTCACTTTTATCTTCTATATTATTACTATTCCTACTTTTTTTGAATAAAAGGGGTAAAAAAATATTAAATCAAGGGAAATCAATCATATAAATAAAACCAAGTCCATGATAGGACCCCAAAACAAAATAAGGAACCTAGAGCCATCAACCAACCATAGGGTGAGTAGAGCTCCCACAAAAACCATCCAATCAAGGACCATCAACCATCCATATCCTCTTTAATAAATCTATCCAAACATTGGGAATAATCATAGGATAATTAATTATAACCTTCCACCTACCATTCCCCCACATTAATAGAAGTCTAATTGGCCAAAAATCTACAACCCTATTCCATTCCATCAGGATGTGAGTAAAGGAGATAAAATCCAACATGGAGCTCAATCTAAGCACTTGATGAGTCATAAAGGTGAGATTCTAATTGAATCCCTCCAATTTTTTATTATTCAACATATCAATTATTATTTGAGAGTTAGACTCACAAATGATCCTATTCCATCCAATAATACAAGCTCTTTCAATAGCTTGAATAACAGCCAACCCTTCCAAAAGGTTGTTTGTTTGCTACCCTTTATAAATGGAGAATAATAAAAGGGCCTTTCCAGAGCTGACCCTTCCAATTATGTTGATCCAAACATGGCCAAGATTTCCTCTTGAATATCCATCTATATTAATATTCAAAATATATGTTGAAGTAGGGGACCAATGACCCTCTCTCTAATTTTTTTTTGGATTGACCGTATCTCCTAACATAGGGGGATATTGAAGTTAAGTTGTGTAAAACCAAATTTTTGGCAAACCCACCATCCCTATTTTCCAATGGAAGAGACACCTCACACTTATCTTCCACAATCTCTTGGATCATACCCACTACCCTCTTCCATACTTGTTAAATCAACCAACTTACTTCTTCAAAAATATTGTGATTCCTTTCAAGCCATATCTGCTAGAGAATATATTTAGAATTGATGTTCCACATAGCCTTAAGAAATGAGGTCTAATATAGAGATCTCCCTAGACTTATCCAAAATTTGATCATGGAAGAAGCATGAACACATGATATCTTCTAAACATCCCACCAATGGTGTTATATATCCTTAGAAAAGGGGCATTGAAAAACAAATGAGATGATTCCTATTCACTATTACCACAAAGAACACATATAGATGGCCCATGGAAGCCATGCTTCCTAATATTATCCCAAGTGAGACACTTGTTATAGGTCATAATCCACAAAAAACATTTTCACTTTGGCCACAAATATTTATTACATACATTTTTACACCACCAAACTTCCAACCCCCTATTCTTCTATCCATTCAATTCTTGATAGCTACTGGCCACTACATATTTTCCTTTAGGATCTGGGCTCCAAGCAAAAATATCTAATGAACTAAGAGATTTTAAATCTCTATTAGCTAAAATTTGACTTAAATATATATGATTTTCTTTTAATCCCCCTATATTTCACTCAATTAGGTCCTTCCATTTGTCCACTCCCACATGCCTCCAAAATTAACTTGTTTTAAAATCCACCACTTGAGACCACCTAGCCTCTTTGAATTGATGACAAATATCCTAAAGCTATGGATTCATGGTCATGATTAGGGGAAACCATCTTATGAATCATACCAAAAAAGATATTTAGTTCCCCTATTAAAAATCTAGAATAGACCTCCCTTGCTCAGCATAGCCCCCTTTTTAAGAGTTTCTTATATGAAAAAATCTCTCTCAGATAAAGAAACATGAGGTACCTCTTCCTTCTCTACACCCCTCAAGTATTTTAAATAAATAATCCTAGCCCAATTATGGTCTTTCTTATTTCACCATCTCCAATATAACTTAGTTGTCAATGCCTAGCCATTAAGACTAGATTAGCATATCCCAAGGCCTCCTTCCTATTTTGGGCTAAAAATTATCTCCCATTTAACTAGACTCCATTTTGAAGAAGCCAGACTACCAACACATAAGAATTGTCTAGAAAGAGATTCCAGATCCTTAATAAAGCCAAGATGAGCCACCTAAAGCATACACTTATAATGAGGTAGAGCCGAAACCTTAGACTTTAGCAATAATACATGACCCACAAATGATAGCCACTTATTAGTCCAATGGTTCACTCTCACCTGTAACTTATCTAGAATATTTTTCCAGGAACCCCTCAAGAGAGTTCCAATAGAGAAAGGTATGCCCAAATAGATCATAAGAAGATTCCAATATAAAATTAGAGAATACAATAAATCCATTACTAAATAAGAAAATGGGTATTAAAGAGAAAATGGATGATTTACCTTCATTGATTTATTATCCTAAAGTATTCAGATAAATGTCTAGTACCTGATGAAAACTAGAAGATTCTCTAGTCTTTTCCATACCCATCAAAGCTATGTCATTGACAAAATGTAAATGTGTTTGTGAGGGAAATCCATTATCCCAACTCCACCCTTATATAGATCCAAAATTAACGTAACTCTTAATGATTCTCCCTAAGCCTTCTACCAAAATAATGAACAAATATGAAAATAAGGGGTCCCCTTGCCAGAGGCCTTTAGATACTCTAAACAAGGAGGAAGGTTCCCAATTAACAAGCACTGAGAAACAAGTGGATGTGATACAACTCATCACCCACTTCACCCATTATGCCTTAAACCCAAAGTCTCTAAGTAATTATTGGAGTAAATACCATTTCACCCTATCATATGCCTTAGCCATATCAAGCTTAATAAATATAACATTTTCCTTTGAAGATACCATAGAGTGGATGGTCTCAACTATAATAACCACCCCATTCAAGATTTTCCTTTCATATACAAAGCCTCCCTATAATTTAGAGATAACCTTGCCCAGCCACCTCTTCAGCCTCTCCATAATCAACTTAGTCAATATCATGTACACCACATTACAAAGAGTTATGGGTCTAAACTAAATCAATCTATTAGTTCCTTCACATTTAGGGATCAAAGAAATTAAATTATCATTCATATCCCTCAGCATCTATATTTTCTCTTGAGATTCATGCAACACCTCTAGTAAATCCCATTTTATAATTTCCTAGAATTCTTAGAAGAATTCTATTAGAAACCCATCTAGACTAGGAGCTTTTTATTTCTTCATCTAAAAAATAATTCCCTCCAATTCATCTAAGAAAATAGGATGAATGAGTTGTTCATTCATTTTTTTAGAGAGAAGAGAAGGAATATATGCTAAAATAATGTTTTATTCCTCCTAAGCATCTAGAGAGTCTACCCTAAAAAAAGTAGCATAATACTATGAAGCCTCCCTATAAATCTCCCAATAAGAGGTCAGATGATTGCCCCTAGATGAAACCAAAGATGAGATCGAGTTCCCATGCCTACTAGCCTTAATGGAATTAAATAAGAAGGTTGTATTTCTATCTCCTTCTTATAGCCATTATATTTGTTCCTTTTGCTTCTAACATATCTCTTCCCTCAATTCTCATTCTTATAATACCTTTATGGATTTCATTTCCTCCTCAATGCATTCTTTAGAAATACCATTTTATCTTATCTATCAGGCAATATCATCCAAGTTAGCTTGTTTATATATCTTAAAATGGAATATATTACCAAAAAATATATATGTTGCTTCACATATTGTAGTTACTTGACAAAGGAATACATTGTTGTGTCATAAATTGGTCTTCCCTAGTTCTACTAATTAGCAATCAAATCTTATAGCTGGGGATCCCATATCCACATTAGTTGAAACTTGAAAGAGTAGTTTTAGCAACATGAGCCATTGATGATAAGAGCTTAATTGGCTAATGGTCAGATCCCCTCTAGGCTAAAATCTCAGAGCTGGTAGCCTAGTTACCACCAATCTAAAATCAAGAAACTAGGAACCCATCTACCTTTACATAATGGATTCCTTACCACATCTCCTATTACTCCATGTAAATTGACCATTAATAGGCTTTATATCCACCAGATTTAAGGTATAAATTTTATCCTTGAGAAGAGTAACTGATGGATCCAACCTTTACAATCCTCCCCCTTTTTCCTTAACTATAATAATGTCATCAAAATCTTGAGAAACAATCCAATGATATAAAAGAGCTATACTTTGAATATACTAAATGTGAGACCAAAGATGAGACTTTCTAAGAAGATTAGTTGGGGAATAAACATTATATTGAAACAACCACCAAAATAGAAAACTTATTACAGAGCCACTAGATAGGGATAATATTTAGTGGATTCCATAAGCAAGCTACACCCCCTAAATTACCAAGAGCACCTATACATTGACACTGACCCTCCATTAAAGTTTAGGAAACAAATTACACATGCTTTTCACCACTACCTTTATTTCTTGAATAAAAATCATATTCGATGAATGGACTTTCACTAGTTCATGAACATTTTTTTATCTAGGGCCATTGTTCAAACCCCTCATGTTCTAAGACAAAATAATAATTTTTGATTTTTGGATAAGTGGGAGTCAATGGTTTTAACCGATCTAGACTCCACCAACATCTCTCCCATCAGCTTAATTTTCTCTAGGTCCTTCTTTCTCCCCAAATTAAGAGGCTTCTCTAGATCCCATTTCTTGAGATTCATTTGATGAAGTCCTAAGGTAGGAGGAGCCTTATTTCCTTGCTTAGAATCTTGATTTTCCTTCTCCAATGTGGGTGAATTATCATCCAATACTAAATCCTCAATCCTTTCCAAAGTTTCATTAACCACTAGAGTAGTTAGAATCTCAAGGACCACATCTATATCCATCTAAGCTAAAACCATATCCCCGTTTTGAATATCCTACCCCATACTATACTTAGATGACATTTGATCCACCTTTGAGAACCCCATTTTAAAGTGCAACATACTAGGGTTCACCTGCTGTTGACCTGGATCATCTAGTACATCAAAGTGGTTAAACACATCTACATCATGTCTATCCTTAAAAGATATTTTTTATCCTATGTTATTATTGTGGGATTTTACTATAATGAAACCTTATCCATAAATTCTCTATAAATAGGCGTCTTTCCTTTATCCACCTTATGGGGTTGTTGATAAGGTTGGCTAGGAAGACGCTCTGAATATCAAGTCCTAACACAAATTTTTTGCAAATGACCATACTCATGGAATATTTTGAATAAGAATGGAAAGGATTCATATTCAATTTTATGAACCCATCAAGACAAACCCAAATGGATTTCCAAATATTTTGGAAGAGGGATGCTTAGATTGAAATCAATGCATATGTAGGTAAATGATATTACCTTTTTATCTAGCATCTATTAAGAGGGACACATTGGCTTACCCATCAATAGGGAAATAATATGTAGGATATCATTACTCTAAAAAAATAGAGGGAATCAAGGAAGCCACACCCAAACTAGGACTAAATTCGAGAGCTCCTCCATTGGATTGAAACCAACATGCCATGGCTTGATGAATAAACCAAACTGGTTATATAAGTATGCCCCCCCTTCAAAATCCCTATTGTTATTAGTCAAATAGTTAAACACCACCATAAAGTAGTTATTATTTGTCAACATCAGATCTATTATCACCTTCAATATTCCACATCCATTTTACCCAGGATTCAAGAAGAGGAAGAGAAACATGGGTTCCCATAAATTTGAAGATTAATGCATGATTCATCAGATAACTACCATCTTCCTCTATTGATTCAAGTTGGATCACCAAAATATATCTATCCAAACTCCTTTCTAAGTACTCATTTTTTTAGGAATACATGATCCCACATTCAAGGAAAACCCATCCACACTTGAAGCCTTATTCAAATAATCTCATGCATCCACATACATTGATAAGGGGATCCTTCCCTTATAAAATAAACCTATAATCTGTCATGATCCTCTGTATATTGTGTATATGTAGAGACCATATTAATTTTTTGGTCCACTACTCCTCTTACTTTTATCTTATTATATATCCCTCTATTTGTTCCATATTTTATATTATCACATCTCTCTTTCTAATTCCAGAGTCTTCTTTTAATTCTTCTCCTTTGGGTTTTCCATTTTGAATTCTAGTCCAAGCTCTACCTTCTCATCTCTTTGCCATTCACTTTTAAATCACACCCATCCACATGATGCTCATGTGAACAATACATATAAAAATTAATAATAACCATTGATTTATCTATAGTTAACATCTTGATCAATAAATGAATTCATTGTAAAAATTTACCTTTGATCTCTCTAATAAATAGATCTTATACCATCTTGAAATATATATAATTTTATACTGCAAACTCTATGGAGTATCCATTTATGGTATAAGTTGCCTAGTGATCAATTTCATACATCAAACTGGTATCTATATTTTGTAACCAACATATCTTATATTTAGTCCATACAATAGCATTGACAACTCTAAATTGAAAACAATGAAATTTTAATCTAGATAGCCACACGGCTAATAACTCAAGAAATTGACACCAAAAGACATCATATATCTCACCATAGATATGTTCTTATATGATTTATTTTTCAATTCACCCTATCCTTTGTGTTTTATCTTCTACTAGATTATGAATATTTTATTCTAACCATATTTATACCCCTCTTTACCTAGTTATCCATCATATCATCTCCTTGGTTGATGAGATCCACACTCATCACACCATTTTTATAAGTGGTTCTTGGGTTTCACTAGAACATGATAATTATAGGTATAACCTTAAAATCTAAGGGAAAACTTACAATAAATTATATCTAAATAATATTTTTCATATCTAGATTAAAATCATAGGTATCTAACTCCTAAGAATACACTTAACTGATAGATCTAGTCAGATACTAAAAAAGATCCAAAGGAATGAATTAAACATAATATGAACTTATTATACTCATAATTCCATAATTAATATAATAATACATAGGGAAAGCATATTCACTATTCAATAAGTCTACATCATAATTCTTCATATTGATGGAAACAATCATCATAATTATCTATGCATATAAACTGAGGGTAAAGCTCTTTTACAATCTTTCTCAATGAAATAAAAGGAAAGCTACCATATAATATCAATTATGCTAAAATCAAACATATTTTATTATAAACTAAAATAATATATAGCTTATAATCCGTTATCATGCATAACCTTCTAAATCCATCTTTACCACACATACGTGCCAACCCATATTCAATTTCCTTATAACATTAACAATATAAAATTAGATTAATCATGAAACAACATAGAAAAATTATGCAATAGTATGAAACCATTATGTTGTCCATATGGAAACTACACTTGATGAAATATTTGAATTCTCATATTCACCCACTAACACTCAAATAAAAATTTTAATGTATCAAGTTTGAGAAAATACCAAGAGACAAAAATAGATCCATCGATGTAATGGACACTATTGATTCATTTATATAAATGTCTTCTAATGTCCATGAATATCAATTCCTCATTTAAAATCTTATTATTCTAGCTTGTAGTCATCTAGATTTAGAGATGGTATGTGATATTGATGGTCTTGATTACCCTTGATACCAAGATGTATACATCTACCTCTAAGAACACATTATTCTCATTAACCTATCATATAATTAACATAAATCATTCATTCATAATTCATCTCATTATACTTTACTTGATAGTACACTCTATCTTAGAGCCTATTATGGAGTGTTACTTTATTGTTTGAACTCAAGTGAATTTGAATGAATGATTAAATATGTGCACTAAGATATTTTTGGGGACCATAAAAGTGGAATATTACTTTCCAATAAACTCATTTGGACATAATAATTATGTCCCATAATAGAATAAAATGCATGCACTTATGTCAAAAAGTGTTTTTTTGTCAAAATCATGGTGATCTAATTTATGTTCATTCTATACTTTGGGGATTCTTATCATCAAAAAGATAAACCCCACTTCTTTATATGGCCATAATCATATCCTAAATACCACCAAGGTTTTTACTAAGTGGGTGGAAGCAATCCCTCTCACTTACGTAACCAGTAAGAAAATATCCAAATTCATTTTGAATCACCTCATTTTCTGCTATGGCATTCCCTCTACCATTATATCTAATAACTTCAAGTCATTAAATAATAATAAAATGGAATCCCTTTGTACACAATTCCATATCAAACACATATGGTCAAATCCCTATTACCCTCAAGGTCATGGCCAAGATGAGGCATCTAATAAGATTATTATCAAAAGTATTAATAATATCTTTGAATGATGTTAGCTATGATTGAAATTTTTAATTATTCCCTACCTCATGGGTTTATCATACCAATATATGCATTCTTATAGGTACAACACCATGTTCCCTAGTCTTTTACTTTAAAGTTATTATTCATATTGAGATCAAGTTTCCCTCCCTTTGTATTTCATTGTAGGACATTATAGATGATGAAGAGTATAGATTCATATGGCTATAATATTTAGAACTCTTGGATGATTAATGACTAGTTTTATTGAGCCATATCAAATAATATTAGAATTAGCTATGATATAGTTATAACAAATGTATTATTTTTAGAGACTTTGAAGTTGGTGATCTATTATCGAAAGAGAATCATAAAAACAACAACATAGACCATGAAAGGATTAGAAAATTAAAGACAAATTGGCTCAGTTTGTTCATTATCACAACAAACTATGGTTCTAGAGCATACATATTGGATACCCTATATGGGAAAGAGATATATGATCATATGAACATTATGTATCTCAAGAACTTTTATGCTTGATTGGTTTGAACATTGTCTATGAGAGCCCTTACTTGGGAACATCATATTACACACACTTTCTTGTTCTCGTTTATTCCATTTTCCATTCCTAATTTAATCCTTGTCCTTGTCTTATGTCTTATTACCATCATGATATTGATTATGATCTACATGTACTACAAATGGATTCAGAAGGAAGTTCAACAAATAGTTCAAATTTTTCATCATCAACACATATTTATAGGTAGAATATTAGAATATATTTGCTTTAAGCATGGTTTCCCTACTTTTTAGCCCTTGAAATAATGTATTTATCTCCTTGATGGTCATTTTCTATATTCCACATCAATTCTTTTGCATCATCATTTGTTTTTAAATGGTAGTCCTTTTGAGTCCCAATTTGCTATCAATCCCCTATCCATGATTATTCTTTATTTTTTAGATAGTTTATGGTTAATTTTTTCATATCTCCATGTACCTTATCCTTGCATAATACTCCAATATATATTATATTCCAAAAAACATTAGATAACCCAAAAATCCTAAAAAATGTCAAAAATTAGAAAATCTTAAGGAAAATAGGTATAAAGCCACAAAATCTTTGTATAGTTTATAATCTTATTCACTAAGGGATTTCTCTATTCAATATATTATGGGTGGAACTATTTAATTATGACATGGATACACCCCCTTTTCATTGAAGATATTATGGGTGAGAAACCTCCTGACTAATCATGAATTATCCATCAAATTCAATCACATTCTGATCATCCCACTCCCCTAGGTGTTAGCCTAGGTCTTGGGTGGGTATATTTCATTAAATCATGATCATTCTTATTAACATTTTCATGTTTCTATTACATTCATATCTTTGGGAGAATTACATCAACCTGAGGTCCACATAAACTATGTAGGTAGTACTTGGATATGTGGGGTATCTTAGGTTAGCTCAGTCATCACCATCATTATCATCTCTATCAATAGCATTCCCAATTTCATCATCCCCCTTGTTTTATATTTATTATTTTCAAATTCCATTCTCTCACCATTTATGATTTGATTATTCCACTCTCTCATTATTTTGTGAACTGATTATTCCATGATCTCATCATTTTATAATTCACTTATTAAATGCTCTCATCATTTTATAATTCATTTATTAAATGCTCTCATCATTTTATGAGTTGATTATTCTACACTCTCATCATTTTGAGAGCCAATTATCCCACACTCTCACCATTTATTGAGATAAATATTCCATACTCTCACTATTTTATTAGTTGATTATTCCATGCTATCATTATTTTATGAGCTAATTATTCTATATTCCTACCATTTTGTATGCCAATTATTATATGCTCTCATAGATTTAAAATCTATTTATATATTTATTCTTTGATAGTGTCATCGATCAATTTTTCTTCATATTTCCTCCTATTTAGGGGAGAACTACATTAGTCTAAGGTCCATGATGGACTATGAAGGAAGTGTCCAATTACATGGGACATCTAGGTTCAGCTCAACCACTTCTTCCCTATTCTTTCATTCCCCTATTATTAAAGTTTATCACATTATCCTATCTAACATTTCCTAAACTTAAGGGCAAAACACAATAGTAACACCTTATTAATGCATTCTTATAATGATGAACTATTAGTTGATTATTTCTTTAATATATGTTTATGTGTAAATGGATTGATTATTTACTTATCTATTTTATTAATTAGCTATATTTATTTAGTATATTATGCTTTACACATAGGTCCTAATTTTTCATATCTAGATCTAAAGTTTTGAACATTTGTATCTTATTTTTTCTTGTTTCAATGCATTATGTTTTAAACTTAGTTCCTAATTTTTCCTATCTTGCTCTTGATCTGTGAACATTTTTATTTTAACTAGTCCTTAAATAAATTGATAATAATGATATCATGATTCATTTTATAATTATGAGTTGTACTATCATGTGTAAAATTAAAAATAAAGTGTTTGAGGCTTATAAACAATGTTTTTTAAAGATAAAACATCCCTTTGCAAGATCTATAAATATGCATAATCAAAACATCATCACATTCTATATAATCAAACCTAAATAAATTAGTAATTTAGATACACATAGGTTAATCATGACACACATAAAAAATGAGCATATAAAGAGAATCATATACATTTTACATCATGATAGATATCAGTAAATTGAATCAAATCACATCATAATCAATAATAAATGAAATGAACTCATCACATTTGCTATCTAAATCAAGTGCAACATCAACATGGATTTTTAAAAAAATAGAATCATGGAAAATAAATATATCAACATCAATAAATCAAAAGCTACATCATATATTCTAAAGAATATCATATTTCATATGCATCATGAGATCAAAATTAATGTCTATATGCATCTCAAAACAATATATATACATCAAAATATATACATCTCATAATAAAAAAGGAGCTATCACAACAAAAATAAGCTCTACCTCTAATCATATAATGGTGGTAGTTATATTGATAGACCCATCCTTGAATCTTATAGATGTGGTTGTGATACTTATCTCTAAGAGTTTGAGGTTTGGTGTGACCTTGATGATCTCATATTGATCTAATTATATTTTTTAAAGGATGGAGATCATTATCTCTATGGCACTATTGACCAAATTTTGGCCCTTTAGGTCAAAATTGGGCACCCCTATTTGAAAACTTAGCTACCTAAATCTATACCTTTGGCTAGGTCTAGTATGTAGGTTTCATTTAAAAGAAGTGTTCTATACAAATCCCATAATAAATATACAAGTCCAATTCTTTTGAAAAGTTTGGTTTTGGTCTTTTGCTAAGCCTTTGCATAGTAGTCATTTTGGGTCTTTTATTTTTGACTAAAGTGTTATTTTTTCAGACTTTTCATTTGGCCAAAGTGTTGAATTGTTTCAGATAATTTGTTTGAGATAAATTTCCCAAAGATGAAGACTAATTCTTTCAGAAAAATTATTTAAACAATTTCCCTTAAGGACCTTTTCAGGATAAGGGATCATTTTCAACTTTTTAGAATGGAAATTTATACGTTTTTAAGGTTGATTCTATAGGAAATGGTCTACCTCATTCTTTCTAAAGGATACTTTTTTCAAAAAAATGTCCTGAGAAACATTCCCAAAGGGCACTTCAAAAAATAGTCATCTTCAAAAAAATTGTAGGGAACTTCAATTTTTTTGAAGGGCATTTACAGGAAGGCCAAAAGGTACTTTACAAAAAAGTATGAAGGGAACTTTAACTTTCCTAAAGGGGAATTTTCAAAAAATTGAAAGGACACTTTAAAAATTCTGAAAGATTATTTTCATCAGAAGGTGGACAAAATATAAGTTTCAAAAGGATACTTCTCAAGCCAAAGGGGTCATTTATAGGATTCTAAAAAGAGTCAATTCCTCAGAGATATTACTTAGACACATTTTTCTAAAAAGGTATTTTCAAAAAAGGCTTGAAAGATTTTTCAAAACAAATTGTTCATAGAATTGTCTAAAGGAAAAGTCCAAAGAATGAATTCTTTCAGGAGAAGTCTGAGGGAAACAAGAAGTCCAAGGGAAACAAAATTCTAAATAAAATACCCAAAGGATGATGGCTCATAAAAAGTTAATTTCAAACTATGAAATATAGTTGTTGGTGTCAAAAGGCTCGATGGGAACCTAAAGGCAAATATAGAGGTAACAAATGAAAAAATGTCTCGAGTATTTATTTCAATTATAACTAATTCATTTGGTACAATTATAACTTATTCAATTTTAATTGATTTATTTGGTGACATGACATATCTCACCCACCTCTCTCTCATATGCAAATGTAACTAATTCTCTCATATATACACATGTCCAAGTGACCCTTGGACTCCCTTTACTTGAACTCCCTCTCAAAGGCTCTATATATGCATTCTTTTGGCTTGTTTAGCAGTCTCTACTAGTTATTGGGAAAACTCTAGCTAGATTTGTACTTGAAGAAATCTTAAAGAAATATACAAGTGTTTTTGCCACTCATATGCTATAATATTGAGTAATGACTTGAATCTTATTGGTCTAGTCTAGTGAAAGATTGTCTTTTCTAGCTTGTAGTCTTGATGGTCTAAAAATTTATATAAAGGATATTATTTCAAGTCTTTGTTATTATTCTTTTATAAGTGTAGAGATATCCTAGAATTTGCCCATGATTATATCCCTCTTTGGAATCATTCATTCCCTTCCTAAGAATCATATACGTTCTTGAATCTAGCATATAAAACATTGATGTAGTAATGGATCCTGAGTTGTGAGTCTTGTATGAGAAACATCTTGTTATCTTTAAGTAGTGGTTTTAGTCAATTAGGTAGACATTATACATTGGTGCATTACTGATTGGTTTCTTAGTTATTTTCCTTAATCCTTTTCATACACAATTGTTAAGTTAGAGAGATAGAGAGATTTAAAGGTGAATCAAGGGGAGATATCCCTTAATCTAGAGATTCATCTCAATGAAATTGTCACCCACAGAAAGAGAGATGTTTCTATTATGCCACTTTGATGAGGAGAGTTGAGCATCTCCTCAAGGGTGAAAATCCAAGTACAATAGTTTTTGGCATGCCCAGTGGGACTATTTATCCAATGAGGTGAATAATTATTGGTGTGTTATTCAACCAATCACCCCTTTGGAGGCATTTCAATCAACACCAATGGTGAATTTGAGTTGAATCAGCTAGTCAAGTAGCCCTAGTGCATTAAGAAATCATATTAATAATATATAATCCTATTATTGAGCAGTATGGCCCTTATGTTCCTTCATATAATTTTGATCAAGCATATGTTTTTCATGGAATAACCTCAAGAAACTATCCTAATTGTCCTTCTCCTAGGCAATCCAAGACTTCTAGGGAGATAATGTTGGATTTTGAGAAGCAAATGTTGGAGATAGATAGGTTAAATGAGAAAAATAGATATCAATAAGAGCTAATATACAAGGGGGATTTTTTGGTTAGACAATTTCAATCCATGAAATCCATGAAGGAGAAACTAGTAAGATGGAGGAGTCAACCCACTCAAGGCAATCAACCTTGTATGCCTTTTTCCATCCCAAGACAACCTTCTATTATACAAAATAAACCCTCCTATTATACACTAAATTCATTCTATCATATAGCACTTGATCAAAAAAGTAAAGTGAGTTAACATTATATCCCATTTAATGCATTTTATCCTATACCAAAACTAACTACTCATGTTTTTAATCCTTTACACTTAGCAATCCAACACTAAAGGATATTAAAACAACCTTATATAAAGACTAACTATTTCAATTCCTTAGATTGTGATCCCTCTTTTGAAGAAGGTCATCCTATTTCCTTTGAAAACCAACACATTCATACTCAAAAAACTCCTCATGTGCATGTGAAAACTCTTCCTAGTCTCCCTCAACCTTCTCAAGCCCCTCAACATGATGCCAAAATTCTAAGTTGGAGAAATGTCTATCATGAACCAACTCAAGATGCTGAGAAAGTGAATGAAGTTGTTTCCTATCATCAAGATGAGAAAATTTTTGTCAAAGAAGATGAAATTGAAGAGGAGCTTGATCCTATACAAACCTCTCCTAACTTTCCTCAAGAAGAGAGTCTCAATCCTAATATCATAAGCTAGAGTGAAATAGTGAAATCATGGGGCAAGAAAGAAGAGTAGAGTATTGTTCAAGAGTGTGAAGTGAAAAATGAAGATATTACTTCTCAAGTCCCTTCCACCCTTCCTCAAGAAGATTCTTAAACTCCATGTCATCCTTCATGTACTCCCCATTTCTATGATGATTACTATGAGCTCCAAGAAATAATATTTTAAGATAATCTAGATAAACAAATTGAGGAATTAGAGGCAAAGAAGAGGATACTTAGTCAAGGTGAGATGGAAGGTTTAGACCGAAATGAGGATTATATGCCTAAACACACCCCATCTACCTTTCATCAAGAGAGTCCTCAAGTTAATTTTGATGTTGATGAAGTTTTGGTCAAGTGGAAGGAAGAGAATCAAGTGATTTTGGCCCAAGGTTTTCCCCCTCTTTCTCATGAGCTTTCAAAAAAACCCTTACATTCAATTCCCCATATGATTTTGAGAGTCCTTGTGTTGAATTCCCTTTCTTGCTTGATGAAGAATGGTTTCCTTGTGTTGAGGAACATATCTTGAGAAAGGCAAGTGAAGAAGAATATACTCAATTCATGACTGATCAAGGAGACTTCATAAGTGTAGATGACTAGGAAATCACCATAGGTACCCCCTTTGGTGAAAAAAAATACAATTCACAAGCTTTTGCCTATGTACTTGATGAAGAGGAAATGATCATTGATTCTTTTCTTACTTTACAAGATATTATGGATGGACTAGGAGTGGTTCTTGATCAGACTTTGGATGACTTATTTGAAGTCATTGGAGTAGGCTATACTCCTCATTAAGGAAACTATCAGTTGGTCAAAGATGGATAAGGTTGTATTAGAACTCAAGTAAGTATGCAAAGGAGAAATAATTTTTCATGTTTATTATTTCAAGAGGATTATGAATTTAAGAATGATATCTTTGAAGTAATTAAGAGGGGATATCACCCTCTAGAAGGAACTCATCATATTTTTAAGGATGGAGAAAGCTCATATTGGCCTAAAATTTCTAATGAACATGGATTCAATACTTTTGAAATCATTCCTATATAGAGGATGGGAGTTGATCATGAGAAAGTGAATGGGTAGCAACATGAAGTAAGTGATCATGTATAAGAAGATTTTATTTCCTTGGTTATATTATTTAGAATTACTTGGTTCTTAATGAGCATTACACTAATAAGATTGGTAGACTTTGTGAGAATCATGGAGGTAGCAATGACAAGATAAAAAAGGCTTCTTGATTCATCCAATCCTTAATTCCATGAAGTGAGAGGATTTTCATTTTTTAACTTTGATCCAAGAGGGGGAAGAGCATACCTGGTTAGTTGTACATAATTAGTTTTCTTTTTAATATGTTTAGTTACCCTAAGTGTTTAGTAATACAGGTGTGTTTGCTTTGGTCTTCATTTGTGTTTGTTCTTTCCCTTGTGTGTTTTGAGGTGGTAACTAGTTGTCTTGTTGATCAAGTTTTGAATCATGGTCAAGGTTTCTAATTTATTTTAGTCCTTAGATGACTCCATAATCCCAATGGACTGATAAGGCTATTGGTCTAGTTATTATAGCAGGCATACTAGCCATATAAGTCACCAATTTGTTGACCAAATGTTAGCCTTTCAGGCCAAAATTGGGCACCCCTATTTGAAAATTTAGCTACCTAAGTTTATACCTCTGCCTAGGTCTAGTATGTAGGTTTCATTTGGAAAAAGTGTTATATATAAATCCCACAACAAATGTACAAGTCCAATTCTTTCAAAAAGTTTAGTTTTGGTATTTTACTAAGCCTTTACATAGTAATCCTTTTGAGTCTTTTGTTTTTGACTAAAGTGTTATGTTTTTGGACTTTTCATTTAGCCAAAGTGCTGAATTCTTCAAGACAATTTGTCCAAAATAAATTTCCCAAAGATGAAGACTAATTCCTTTGGGAAAATTATTCAAACAATTTCCCTGAAGGACCTTTTCAGGCTAAGGGATCATTTTAAACTTTTTTGAAGGGAAGTTTACAAGTTCCAAAGGGTGATTCTATAGGAAATGATCCACTTCATTCTTTTTAAAGGATACTTTTTTTGAAAAAATGTCCTAAGAAACTTTCCCAAAGGGCACTTCAAAAAAAATTCATCTTCAACTTTTCTAAAGGGAACTTCTATTTTTCCAAAGGGCACTTTAATCTTTTCAAAGGGAATTTGTAGGAAGGCCAAAAAGTACTTTAAAAAAATTATGAAGGGCACTTCAACTTTCCCAAAGGGGCATTTTCAAAAAACAAAAAGACACAAAAATTTTGAATGATTGTTTTTACTAGAACGTGGACCAAACAAAAATTTTTAAAGGATACTTATCAATCCAAAGGGGTCATTTTTGGGATTCTAAAAATATTCAATTCCTTAGAGAGATGGCCTAAACACATTTTTTTGAAAAGGCACTTTCAAAAATGGCTTGAAAGATTATTCAAAACAAATTATCTATGGAATTGTCTAAAGGAAAAGTCTGAGGATTGAATTCTTTTTGGAAAAGTCTAAGGGAAACAAAAGTTTGAATAAATACCTAAAGGATGATGACCTAAAAAAGTCAATTTAAAACTATGGAAAATAGTCATTTGTTTCAAAAGGCTTGATGGGAACCTGAAGGTGAATATAGAGGTAACAAATGGCAAAATGGCTGAAGGAAGTTGATGCCACTTTTCTTTGTCTGATTCCAAAAAAGATCAGAGCTGACTCTCCAGATCAGTTTAAACCGATTAGTCTATGGAATTCCTTATATAAGATTATATCCAAAGTTTTTACAACCAGACTAATTCAAGTGATCCCTTTGATTATTGTTGATCAGTAAAATGGATTCATCCCAGGAAGACAAATCCTCAATTTTGTAATTACTGCTCATGAGAATAGTCATTCGTTGTTCGGCTCTAACAATGAGGGGTTCATAATGAAAGTTGATATTGCAAAAGCATATGATAGGGTGGACTGGTTATTCCTTTCAAATAGTCTTATTGCCTTTAGCTTTGAACAAAGAGTGGTTGATATTATTAAGCAGTTGATATCTACTACTTCTATTGCAGTGTTGGTAAATGGGAGTTTGTCTTGCTTCTTTAAACCGTCAAGGGGATTGAGACAAGAGGATCCTATATCCCCTATTATGTTTATAATTATGGCTGATAGTATGGGACGATATATAGGGGACTTAGTCTGTAAAGGTTTATTTAAGGGTCTGAAACCCTCTTCACATCCTTTAATATGCTCCCATGGTCAATTTGTTGACGATACTATTTTCATGGGGCAATCTGAAGTCACAGAAGCAAGAACTTTGAAGAAAGCTATAAATTTATATTCAGCTGCCTCAAGACAACTAATCAACTAGAACAAAAGTGCAGTGTTCTTCACTAATACCCCAAGTCATAGAGAGAACAAAATAGCTAAAATCCTTGAATGCTCCATAGGATCTTTCCCCTCCTCTTACCTGGGTCTCCTTCTTGGGATGAAAGTTCCTGAAGCTTTTTGGGAAGGACTTATTAATAAATTTGGCAAGAAACTTGCAGGATGGAAAGGTAATTTTCTAAGTAAGGTAGGAAAGCTTACCCTCCTCAAAGCAAGTCTTCAAAGCATACCCACTTATGCTTTGAGTCTTTTCAGAACTCCCACCAAATTTGTAGAAGCTATTGAAAAAATTCAGAGAAACTTTCTTTGGACAGGTACTGAGGAGAAAAGGAGAATGCCTTTAATTGCATGGGATAAAATTTGTAAACCTGTTAGGGAAGGAGGACTAGGAATAAGGAAAATTATAAGTATGAACATAGCTCTCTTAGCCAAGCAGGGATGGAGGGTTTATCAAGAAAACAAAGAATGGAGCAAAATATGGAAGCATAAGTATTTATTCAAGGCAAAGGCCCTCTCTGATTTCTTTTCTTACCCTGACGTCTCCCATCCATCTGCCATATGGGGGGTAGTTCAGGGTACTGAATAGGTTTTAGAAGAAGGAAGCTCTTAGAAAGTTGGCAATGGAAAAAAGGTGAAATTTTGGGAGGATGTTTGGTTAAAAGGAAAACCTTTGATAGATGAAATCCAAGATAAAGAAGCAATAGACCGATGTAAGCAAAGAGTGGGAATAATGGTTAACCAATACTGGCAGAACAACTCTTGGGTGAATCTTACTGATCTTGATCAAGATTTCAAGGATATACAACTATCCCTAAATGCTATATCTCTCTACCCTAATCTTGAAGATAAGATTGTTTGGCATAATGAGCCTAGTGGACAGTTTAAAGTTTATTCCATTTTCACTTCAAAGGGAAATGGAAACAAACCTTTGTGGATGATGGCCTGGATAAAGGGGCTCATCCCTAAAATCAAAATCTTCTTCTGGACCCTCCTCCAAAATAAAATCTTGACTTTGGACAATTTACAGAAAAGAGGAATATATGTTGTGAACAGGTGTATTCTTTGTAAGAAGGGATTTGAAGATAGAGATCACTTGTTTGTGAACTATTCTTTTACGCAGCAAGTTTGGAAAGAAATCCTCAATCTATGGGGTATTGCTTGGATTCATCACAAAAATGTGGAATTATCTCTTAAAAGTTGGTGTTTTCCCTCCAAGAATCCTGAAGTTATATTCTTATGGAAACTAACTCTTCCCCATATTTGGTGGGGAATATGGAAGGAAAGAAATAATTGAATTTTTAGAAGTAAAGAACTACCCAGATGGGTGGTGGGGTAGAACATCATTAGAGCTATTAGGGAGAATTTTTCATCACAAAGGAATCCAAACCCAATCTTTCAAGTGGATAATCCCTTAAGAATGAAAAATTCTAATGGTAAACCTAAAAATCCTAGATTAGGTGTTATCTGGAATGTCCCCCTTCAAGGGTGGATTAAAGGAAACTTTGATGGAGCTGCAAAAGGGAATCTGGGGAATGCAGGATGTAGAGGAGTCTTGAGAAACCATACGGGAAATGTAATCGATGCTGTTGCAATCCCCATTGGAAAGTCGAATTGTCATACTGCTGAAGCTTCTGCTGCCTTTTAAACCATCAAACTAGCTGTGGATTCAGGATATTCTAAATTATGACTAGAAGGAGACTCATTGAATATCATAAATATTATAAACAATAAAAATTCTATGTCATGGACTATAGAGGCTATGGTGATGGAGATGAAAACTTTAATCAAAAAATTTGAAAAAGTAACAATTACCCACACCTACCGTGAAGCCAACGGAGTTGCAGATTGGTTAGCAAATTATGCAGTCTGAACAGGACACAAAGTGAGGTGGCAAGAAACATTAGAAAAGAATGTGGATCTTAGAGCACTCATTCATCATGACGTAACTCATGCAAAGGAGGGAAAGATTAGATTGTAATAGAAAACTAATGAGTTGGAGGAGTGGCTTTACGGGGAAAGGTTTACAATCATTAAAAAGGAAGGCCCTCGAGAATGAGAAGCGGATCCTGAATGTACCTAAAAAAAGGTGAGTTTTGAACCAAATTGGTAGCAGGTGGGATCATTGTATAGTTTACAGTGATTGGGTATCAAAGGAAATCTACATGGCTCGCGTAAGGAAAGGAGAACCAAGGAAGCAGGAACCCAAAAACTATGAAGAGTGGAGAGCGAAACAAGATGTCTGGAGAATCCTGCAAAGAGGGAAGGTTGTGAACTATATGGAAAGCTCCATGGTTCAAAACCTCATATTACAATGGCTTTTTTCAAAAATTGGATTGATGATAGGGTCACTCTGCATGGCATCACAGTGAATCTAACAGAGCAATTTATAGCAGAGGTTACGGGGCTGCCTATAGAAGGATTAAAATTCTCCAAGCAGACTAGCATTTCAAATGAGGCCTTTTGCAAATCCCTAAGATGAATGTTGAAGAGTAGAAGCTGGTAAAGAATGGGGATTTCTATGAACTAGAACAGATTAAGGGTATATGGAGGGATGTCTTATGCTATATTCAGGATTACTTCATCCTCAATGGAAGAAGCAAGAGAGTCCACAAATTCCACTTTGTATTCCTAAATCATTTTAGACACAAAGTAAGAATTTCCTTTCCCTTTTATCTATGTTTCTCTTTGGTCTAAAGTTTATTCGCTCACAGGAAGAAGGAAATGCGTCCTATTCTGCATGAAGGATTAATTCTGATAATCGAAGGCTATTGCAAGAATAAGGCCATGGTTAAGAACCCTTATCTGGGGAAAAACAAGGATTCACAAAGTAACAAGAGTGAAATTGTTAAAGGGAAAGATAAAATCAAAATCAAGCCCCCTAGTGTCAAGAATCAGAATGTTGACGAGGACATAGAGTGGGAGAGAACTGATAAGTCTAGGGAGGAAAGCTTGGAGGAAGAGGGAGGAACATAAATTAGGAATACAAGTTCCAATGAGGAAGAAGAAGTTCAAGAGAAGAATGACAAAGGAGTCAACATAGAGGAGTCTGAAAATAGTGAAGATGACTCTGAGGAAAACCAGCAAGTGTTTGAGGATGATAAAGTCCTGGATGACCCTGTTGAGGACCCTGTTTTGATATATGAGAGGGAAAACATAGTTCAGGCCGACAACAAAGAAACAAACATGGAAGTTCAAGCTGAAACAAAGGAATAGAATCAAAGGGGAAGAGAGGATCACTTTGAAGAAGGTGGGAACAGTCCTAATAAGAACACAGAAGAGTGGAGTGATAAAAGGCAGAACAATGGAAGGCACACACCTACGAGATGGGTTAATTGCAAAGTAGAGGCTACCCTCCAACTTGATTCTTGGATGTTTAAGGAGATAATGGATCTCAAAAGGAAAATGGAAATTATGGAAGACAACTAGAAGGTAGTTTGGAACAAAATCAATATCATGGAAAAATAGATGAGAGACATCCCCATCAAGCTCAAAGACTATGAGAATAACCTAAGGGAACTCATCAAGGAGAGCAAAATGAAAATGGAGGAAGTTACATCTAACATATGTGTTGCAGCTATTAATATTGGAAAAAGAGCTAACGAGGAGATCAAATCCTTGGAGGGGCCTAGCAAAAGGATGAGACAGAGCTCAAGAAAGAAAGCATTGTAAGAGGGAGCCATGTCGGTGGCTACTGCCATTCAGGATACTATTGTGAAAGGTAAGGAAGTAGTGACAATGATTTTAGAACTTTAAGAATAGTCTAGTTCTTCTAGTTGGTTGTGTTATCTAGTCATGTTTCTTGGTTTTTTGTAATCTTTTGACTATGGTGTAGTCAGGTCTATGTAAAACTTGAGTTTTGACTTGTGGTCTTTTAGGTGGTTTCAAGTCCATATAAAACTTGTTTTTGCTACTTCTCTATAGTTGATTTTAGGTTTTGCCTATGGTCGTAAATGCTTCATCTTTCTATCCTTGTATCAGGGTTTCAGGGTCCCTTCAAACCTATTTTTACCTTAATCTAAAACAAATGGCAAAATGCCCTAAGCATTTGGCTCAATCATAACTAATTCATCTGGTGAAATTGTAACTTATTCAATTGTAATTTATTCATTTTTTGACATGACATAGCTCACCCAAATTTATCCCACATGTAAATGTAATTGATTCTCTCATATAGACACATGTCCCAGTAACCCTTAGAATCCCTTTGCTTGACCTCCTTCCCAAAGGCTATATATATGCATTTTTTTGGATTATTCAGTAGCCTCCACTGGTTATTAGGAAAACTCTAGCTATATTTATACTTGAATAACTCTTGAAGAAATATAAAAGTGTTGATACCATTTATATGTTGTAATATTGATTAATGACTTGAATCTTGTTGGTCTAGTCTAGTGAAAGATTGTCTTTTCTAGCCTGTACTCTTGATGGTCTACCAATTTTTAGAAAAGAGATTATTGTAGGTCTTTTCTATTATTCTTTTCTAAGTGTAAATATATCCTATAAGTGGCCCATGATTTTATCCCTCTTTGGAATCATTCATTCCATTCCTAAGAATCATATACCTTCTTGAATCTAGCATATGAAACATTGATGTAATAATAATAATGAATCACGAGTTGTGAGTCTTGTGTGAGAAACATCTTGTTTGTCTTTAAGTAGTGGTTTTATTCAATTGTGAGGAAATTTTACATTGGTGCATTTCCACTTGGTTTCTTAGTTATTTTCCTTAACCTTTTTCATACACAATTGTTAAGTTAGAGAGAGAGATTTAAAGGTGCATCAAAGGGAGCTATCCCCTTATCTAAAGATTCATCTCACCAAAATTATCACCTATAGAAAGAGAGATGTTTCCATTATGCCACTTAGATGATGAGAGTTGATCATCTCCTCAAGGGTGCGAATCTAAGTGACAATAGGCACACTAGATAAAATATTTGTCTACCATCTCACTTATCACTCATTGGTAGAAGGGTAGGTCCCCTCTATGTTCTCATTAGCCTTTTATTATTAGGTAACACACATAAGTAAATGTATCCTCTACATCATATTTTCATTTATACCCCATTGGCCACTTAATAGCAATGTGCTCCTAGGCTAAAACTTATAGTAATGTGCACAACCCAATACTCATGCCACATTGATAGGCCACCATATTAAAATCCATGTATAATTACATAAATACCATAGACCCCAAATAAAATCACATAATGTAAAAAATAATTAATTAGAGTACCCTTATTATTCCCATGTGAAATAACCACCTAATCTTATCAGTCAACAATATTTCATTGATAATAGCTATCAGGATAACAACCTCTAAATCAATCAATGGCTTAGTCTCCAATGCATATATGTCTACAACACCATCTAGTATAACAAAATTTATGATGTCTTTCATGCCCTATAATAATCATTTCCATACCTATCATAACCAATTCATAGATCATATATGGTTAGGAATACGTATAATTCACCATACATCCTCTATATCACAGGAGCATCTCTTGTAGGCAAGTGAAAAATTTTAGTCTCTAGGTTCTAGTTCTCAATTAATGAAAATATAAAATCCATATTTGTTTAAATCACTTACATCTACACTATTTTTAGCAAACCCATATCCTTAATTAGAGCCACAACCTCATTGTTCCATATGACAATCTATAGTAGGATACATGATCATCACTCATGTGTTATCAACACTAGGAATCACTCTTGTAATGTAAAACATGTCAAAATAACTTATTAACATCTATCTATCTAGACACTAACACTAAATCAAATTAGACATTACTATTATTTTCTTCTAAATCATCCATTCAATCATTTTACTCAATCTATTTAACTCCTAGTCAAGTTTGAGACTTCTTATTAGCTTCATCCAATCAACATTCAGGTGATCTCACCATTTTATTTCAATATTGTTGTTTATCAAGATTTTTTGTCATTTATCAAGATGTTTCTATCATTTTTCCAAGTGTTTCTACCATTTTTTGGTAAACCCTAACCCAAAAATGGCATACCCACCATTTTCCTCTAATATATTGTCATCTAGAAGGGTATTCCCACTATTTAGTAGGATGATCCCTCTATTTAGGTGATTTTTACCTTTATTCTTATTAATCCTATTATTTTGGTGTTTTTTACACTTTTGATGATCCCACCAATTTTGTTATAATCATCATCATTTTTTTGGGCATTACCACCAATTTGATCATGCTCATACCATTTGTAAGGGTGATCCCACAATTTTCACATTTCCTAAAAATGATGAGATTACCATTTGTCTTAATTCTATCTAAAATTTATGGCATTAAAAATAATAAATTTTAAAAAATCCAAGTACTCACTGAATTCCCACTCCCTGGTGGTTGTATGTATTCTTATACCCACTTACCAAGATGAATTTGTTGAGGAATACACACCATCAAACACAAATCATTGGTGCACAAAATATAAAGAAAATATTTTAAATTACAGAGGGTGAAAATTAATTATATTCACCACTAAGGGGTCAATTTATACCTTCAAATTTGAAATTATACCTTCCCACCCTTCTCATTGCTTCATTCTTCCTCTTGGGAAGCTTTTTTATCGTTATTTTGTTTGTTTTAAGCATCATTTTCACTTTTATTATATATTTCTCATCTTATTTTATAAATAAACATGTCATTTTTCCTCCTTTTAAGGGCCCATCCTTCAAAAATATTTTTTGGCCACTTCTTCGAGGGGGAATCTTGGGCATCCCAAACATCATTTTGGGCATTATTATGAACTTTTTTCTTAGTTAATTGAATAATAATTAACAAAACATGAATGCATCATTCATAAATCATTTTAATTACTTTTTCATTCTTTGAAAATCCATTACTCCATCCATATCTCGCAAAGCCCTTTCAAATAGGGTAAAAATGTAGACACTCCACTTTCATCACTTTCATGTCCAAATTGAAATTAGAATGAATTTCCACACTAATATATGAGTTTAATTTAAAATCATAAATTTCTCCAAATTATCCACAAAATTATCAATTTGGCCCTAAATCATGATGACATGTCCCTTATTAGGGTAATGCACCGTAGCATAATATCAAAATTATTAGTAACATCCTAAATTAAGTTGACACTTGAAAATATTACCACATGAAAATAAAATTGAATGTTTTATTAACAAACAACATTTAAAATAACCATATTAATTCCCATGGATAAATTACCCTAATTAATTAGGCCTAATTTTCCTCTAATGTTAAATTCCATAGCTTTATGGAATTTCCTAAATTCTAAAAGAAAAAATTGGATTATTGCATCACCAAATATGACATAATCAATTAAATTATGAAATACAAAGGTATGGCATTCTCTTACACACTAAACATATTCTTACATACCTCTTACACACATAATATCTTCATTATTTGAAACTCTTACATACTCCATGCTTCCACTAATGGAGTTTCTTAAAAATTCACCCTCCAACATTTATGAGGATGAGAATTGATCCTAAACCATTGATATTCATCTTGGATCAATGGCTCACATTTTATAGACAAATATATAAATCAAGGAGACCTCCCTCTTCTTAAACAATATTTTTGTGTTAAACTTACTCTACCAAAAATCTAAGAAAAGCTTCACCAAGTTATTCAAATTGTTCAATCAAATCACACATAGTGCAAGGGGAGATGATGTTGGAATAGCTCCACATCATTAACAAATAACTAAAGCTATATATATGGTCCAATCAAACTTGTATTCTATCAAGAGAGAGACATTCAAAGGAGAAGGTAAAATTGTGTTATTTTCCTTTTATTATGTTTGTTTATGATCTTTATTGACCTTTTCCAATCCAAGGACATGCACTTAGGTTTTAGGTTGTATGAATTTCATTTTCATTTCATACTAATGAGAAAATAATTTTATCATGATCATGTCATCACATAAATATATATCATGTGATAGTGAAATATGTAGAATATGGTACCCCCAATATGAGCATGGCCACTGGGTAGAAGAAACTACAACATATATACATCCATGTGTAACCTATACATCTTATATCCCACTCATATATCATCAAATGCATATGTATGAAAAAATATGACATCTACCAAACATGTGATAAATAACATATGTAAATAGTTTAATCTAGTAATCATGTTATGCTCAAATCTTGAATTTTGATTTTTTGAATATTTTTATATTTTCTAATTTTTTTTATATTTGTTGAATATTTGAAAGTAGTTCTCATAAATTAGTGAATATGTCATTATATTTAGGATTGAATTTAATATATCCTAGATTTTCCTTGAGATTATGTAACTACATTACTTCTTATTCTAATGTATTTGATTATTCATATTTTATGTTTGGTGTTATCTTTGAATACTCTACCTTTCGTTAAATACCATTGCCATTATGTTGAATCCTGGTTATTTTTATCCATGTGTGAATGAAATATATTGGTATATTTTATCTATTGTGTCCTACATCACATGTAACTATTTAAATCATAACATGTGTTAATTGGGTGGTAGACGGTATCACTCATATGCATATATCGATAACCTTTGAATCATAAATAATTAGTATGTAAATATGTCAAATTAATATAACATAATGTAGGTTGAATATTTATTTAATGTCAAGTCCCAAGTGTCATGAAAATGTGATGCTACATACATTTGGGATTTTGTATTCATCAATCTAAACCTATTGTTGATAATCACCTTTTGTATATTCTTTAATAGTCGAAATGTCATGTTATGGATTCTTTTTACCTTTTTGTGTTAAAATTATATGTTGAGTTTTGTTGGAATGTAATAGTGAGCATTTTTTTCTCTTTTTTCACTTTGATGGTGTCATCATTCTTGTATCTTTGAATCTTCTTATGTAATGCATCACAATGATATGTGTCATGTCATGTGATTTTATGATAATAAATAATGAGTTCCCTTCTTGATGTGAGTGGCACCCTATGACTTGATGTCTATTAGATGGTAATGTGATGATATTATGATTAAGTAATATTTGAAATACAGTTTTTGTTTTATCATGAATTCATGTTACTTGTAATGGTTTTAGATCTTTGATATTTGACATCTCAACTTTATTTATTGAAATATATAATTGTTTATTTATCCAAGTCACATCTAATTTTAGTGTTGATAATGGCTAATGTGAGATAATATTGAATCTATTATTTACATTTATAATGTATTCATGATATGGCATTATTTCCTTTACTTTTCCTACATAACATTGTAGCTAAATAGGAATTTATGATATGTCCCTTTTTCTATATGAACCATCCTAATATTCTCTAATTATAATAGGTGTAAATAGAGTGTGAGATAATTATTCAAGTGAAATATTTAAGTTTAACTTTCATAGTTGATAATTTTTTATATCTACCATGTTGGTATCATCATCATCATAATCTATGACCATGCCATTTTGATATTTATAATTCACTAGTAAAGGAAGATCATGAACAGGTTTTCACTACTTTGTATTAGATTATAATTCATATTTTATAACTACTTAGTATTTAATGATTTGTTCCTTTCCATTTTTGGTACTTGATTCACCCACCTCATATGTATTTTTGGATACCTAAATCTAGTCACAAGTAATTGAAAATGTTAATTATTGATATATCTTAAACCACTTGACTTAAACTTAAATATATGACTCTTATTCACTATTTCTCTATCCATTTATTTATATATAGGCTTGAATCCTCTATTTTTCATCGATACTACTCAAGAATTCCCAATTCATTACTAAAACCTTTGTATATCACTCTTAGACTACTCTTAGCCCCAAGCCTACTATTCATTATTTTTTGGGGTAGGTATGTGTTCTTTAGATAGGTCTACTACCACATAATGTGACCTTGTCTCTGCACTATTTAATGACTATTTCAAAAAAATTGAGATATCCATATCGGTTATACCACACATTTTACAAGTTTTTTAAAGGAAATTATTTAATTGGACTCTTATAAATAAAAATAAAAAGCCATTCACTACAATATATACCTAAATCTTGGCATTATCTGCTAAGCACTTATACACTACTACACATCAATAAAATATGCCCTACTATTCCAAAATTAAATATTAATCACTATGAGTAGCCACAAGCCAAGTTTGAATTATTCTAAATTAAGTCAAGAGTGAACATTATCAAGTATCAAATCCACATTACTAGTTGTATGCATATAGTGAAGGAGTGTAATTTCATAATCACACTCAATGGGAGAACTATGTGTGGATTGATTCCCTCTTTAGAGTATTTTCATACACAAAAAATGGTCAATCATTAATGAGGGTGATTGGAGTCAACTCATCCCATTGTACTTCTTTTTTGTAGGTTTATAGATCTCACAAGCACACCTAGGGTTTTCAAGGTAAGGACAAGAAAAGTAGAGGATTTTTTCTGACATTAACAAAATCAAAATATCTTATCCCTCTAAATATGCATATGTGTAGGTGGAATAATAATTACACTTTCACAATGAATAAATACATAGTCAATAAATAAGACTGTACTTCATGGATGCTCGTAGAGTGCAAACTTGTATAAATATACTCAAATACTCTATTCTCAAACTCAAGATATCATAGGCCTATTTTATCTTATTTTTCACTATCAAATACCTATTATAGTCAACTAAAAATTAAAAAATGCAAAGTATCTTATAACTAGTTTTACTAACTATATTTAGCATATGTCATTTGTTAATCAATTTAAATCAATCTATCTTTTGCATTCCAATTTTTGCTTGAATTTCATTTATTAAAATATGAATTGTATTTCAATGATTTACACTTATTAAATATTTTTAAATGAAAAATAATTTCAAACATATTGGTGAACTCGTTTATTACTTGAACATTATTTTTATGATTTTTATCTTAGGCTTTCAATTAAACTCATGATTCTCATACGCTAAAGAGAAATATGATTGTCCTTTCTAGGGTTTTATTGAGAAATATTCTAGGATTTATCATTAACCTAGGGTTTTTGGGTTGAATTATTAACTTATACGCACACAAAAAAAAATCTTTTGGTTTTAAGTTTCATTTTCTTATTTTCTAGAACCGTGTTCTAGCAATTGTAAAACTCATATGAGATATCATTTTGGGAAAAGTGATCATTATATTTACCTCATTCATGGTGTGAGGGGTAATTATCCAATAATAAATCCATTAGATAACACTATATATGGACTTTAGCTTCCATGTACCTAAAAATTATGTTGAAATCACAAAGGGTTTTGATTTTCAACCTAGGAAGTCTTCAGTTATTTAGTTCTATAGTGCATTGATAAGTGGTTAGCTTTAGAAAATTAATATCAACCTACCTTAGAGACATTATAGTATAGTTATATGATGGTGGAATAATTTTTATTCAATACCCCTTTTGGCCTTGTTCACTTTATGACTGAGATCAATATATCTAAGCGCCTAAAAATCAATCACACTCTACCTAGTTACCCCTCAATGCCATTTTAAAATTCAAATTTTTAAAATAAAATCATGAATATATTGGATATTTTTTTTGTATAATTTATAATTCAATTAATGATTTTTATAATTACATGATGTCATCTAGATTTATTAAATATCTTCCAAATTCATGAAATAAATTGGGGAACACTAATGTACAATAAAATCAAGGTTTCAATAAATCATAATACATCTTCTATGTCTATGTAAACCCAAATGACTTATACCATCCCTCCTCAAGGTTGTGATATCTACTTTCCCTATAACTAGATCCATGTTGTCACTATCTCAAGAGGTAAGGTGACTCACCATATTGTGAAAAATTAAGGTAACAAACATGTCATTCCTTAACCCCCTCAACCTACCACAAAACCTTTTGATGGTGTTTTTATGCATATTCAATCATATGCACCTAAGGCTTGTGTTTTTGAATCCTTTCAAGATAAACAATCCACTATGATAATGTGTATTGAATATTTACAAAATGAAAATCAATATCTCATTTCAAGAATCACATCATTTGAAAATAAGATCACATATACAAAGATTCCAGAGTATGCCATTGTTAATCATATATCTACATCTTTATCCAAATATTTTATGCCTAAAAAACATTATATCAAGATTTTAATCCAAAACATGATATATCTACAACTATTGATTTGAAAAGTGTACATAAGACTAATTAGATTTGAAGAGAGACTCTATGGAAAATTTTTAAATAAGTTGATCACATTACCTCCTATGAATCTACTAAAGACATCAAAATAATATTGTGCATATCATAAAATTCATGAGCATCATATAGAAAAATTTTGGGGTTTGAATAAAAAATACAAAGCATCATTGATGGTGGTGATCTTATATTAGATAAGTAATCAACCTGCTTACACTATGATTGCATCTATTAAGGCTAGAATTAGAGAAAAAAGGCTACAAAATGTAAAATTAGAGTAAGAAATATTTTTAACCCTAAAATATATATATTGTAAATCTAGGGTTAAATGGGTAGAAATAGCCTATGGCATAAGGATGGTAGATTATCTCTAAAGTAGTCTAATTAGTTTAAAAAAACTAAGATAAACATATACTAAATTTATTATGATGGGATATGCTAAAAATAAAAAATATAGATATGTTATTATAATGAAAATGAACACAAAATACTTGTTTCTTATTATAATATAGACTTGGATCTAGAACATGTAGAAACTAGATTGGATCTAGATTCTAGATTAGTACCTGATTCTAAAAACTGTACCTCTATAGCCACAAACACTTACATCAACTTGGGATGGTTGTGTTGATACTAATATCTAACTCAGATGTAAATGTATAGTATATAATACCTATTGAAATTATATGTGACCACATAGATGCTTTTGGGTTCTATGTTAACTTTGCTTTGATGCATTCAAATTTGGATCATGGATTGTCACTCCTTGTCAAATAGTTAAACCCTAGTCCTAAATCTTCACAATGGTTATGCGTAAAATATATTAGTGGGAACATGGTGTTGAGCTACTCAAAATATCCCTTTATCAATGAGCATTTCATACATATCTAATACTCTAAAGAGGGCCTCAGACGTATTTAGTTCTCCCCTACATGTTGGTTGTATGTGAATCATGCATTGTGTGATAAAGTATAATAGTGAAATAGCTTATAACTTGGAAAATATGACTCATGGAATTTTCCTTCAATACTCCAAATTTTTAGGTATTTTATCCTTATGACTGATATGGAAATAAGAGAAAATAGGGAAGCATTGCTTACTTGAGTGTTTAATTAAGTGTTTTTTGGTATGTGATAAGTGAGGAATAAATAAGGATTGATCTAAAATCTATACCAAATCCTCTTGGATAATATATCACATTAAATCACTTAGGCTAATCATAGGAATACATTTTATTTTTAAATTATATGACTTTAATACACCATAGACTTATGTCAGAATAGGGCACTTGCATTGACGTAGGTGTTTCACTAGGATGTAAGTGTCTAGGTAGTTACAAAATATACACATGTCTATAACTTGTATAAATGGAAGATAAGTAGGTTTATAAAATTTTGGGAAAGATATAAGGTCTGATTCATCAAAATAACATCGATCAAACTAAGAGATAATCAATGAGGCACATAGAGATAGTGTATAAAATCTTTTTGGTAGTGGTAAAGGTATAGAAGTTGACTGTACATCCATGATATGTATTTTGCAAGTGTAAAATACTAAGGTTTTATATAATTCATAAATAGTGTCTACATTTCCCCCTATAATTTATTAATGAAATTGTTGGTTTAAAGGAAAATAAATGTGTACCTAGATGTGTAAAACACACCTTGTCTTTGCTTGAGTCAAACTTGAGTGTTTTTGTAGTGACTGACCTACAACCAAGGGTATGTTATAGTATATAATCAATGCATATAATATGAAATTGAAATCATTGAAATGATTGAAATTAATAGAGATCAAGGTTTAGAGTACATGTATCAATGTAACTATCTTACCTTTTGGCAATTTAATTTGAAATATGTATCATTATGAATCAATAAACCTAATATTAGGATAAAACATAAAATCTATAAAGTGCATATATTCAAAGAGATAGATAAATATTTGAGTACACATGCCCCCAAGCTTAGAGAAAAGGTGATTTTTCAATTGATAGTTGAGATTATCCCAATCATGCAACCCAATCATACTTATAACCTAGCGAGTGTGAGTGAACCAAGTCAACTCACACTATAAAACTAGTGAGTTTGGATGATGTAATTAAGTACAAACTATAAATTTAGAAATATTGAGTGATTTAATCACCTCAACCATACCAAAAAGTAAATCAACTACCATAATAGATTGGGTTAATATAATACATAAAAGCTCAACATGGTGAGTGATGGCAATCCCTAAAAGTATTTAGAATCTAAAACTAATTTAAGTTTGTAATATTTAGTGTAAATTACATAACATATGCACCTTAGATATGTATCATGCTCAAACTATGTATAAAAATGCTACTAATGTATAGAATTCTACCATAAATGTGTATCTAAATCATCTAACTATAAATTTCACCAATTTGAAATTGTGTAAGTGTGGATAACATGTTTCCAAAACATTCCCCCACTATAATCTAAAAATAAAAAAATGGTGTAATTGTGAATAATATGTTTCTAAAGCATGCCCCTAGTACAATTTGAATCTAAGAACTAGTGTAAATATGGAGAACATGTTTCCAAAACATGCCCCCACCATAATTTGAATCTGATAACTAGTGTAAGTGATAATATGGAGAACATGTTTCCAAAATGTGCCCCCATAATAATATGGGTATGTTTAATACTAAATAAGGGTGGAGAACATGTTTCCAAACACATGCCCCCACTGAATCTAAAATTATGACAAATGTGGAGAACATGTTTTTAAAACATGCCCCCAATACAATCTGAATCTATGAATCAATGTGGAATTCATGCCTCTAACGCATGCCCCCATCGATGTTACCCCATTTTAAGGTGAGGGGAAGTATAAAATTATATTCACCTTACCTTAAAAGGATAAGATAACTATATAATATATGAATTTAGCATGTAGCATATATAAGGAACATGTTTAGGTAGATAAATTATTGAAGTGCACAAAATATGATCACATCAAATTCTAAGATGCATGATATAGATCATGCCAACATCTAGATAGTAGCAGTACAAGGTCAATAAGTAATAAATCACACACACAAGATCACACAAAATCAAATCAAAATATAATGGTCCTAAGAGACCTCAAATAAGGGTTATGTTCAAATTCCACACAATTGAAGGGACATGACTTATTAAAATATCCACAAAAGCAAGAATGACATATTCATATTTAAGAACACAACAAATAATGACATATTCAAATTTCAAATAGGTAAAAAGTCATGGGGGATGCAAAAAATGGAGCATATTCAAATGCTCAAACAAATAAGGTAATATCAAGGTAAGACACTCAATAAAGTGCATGAATGAAAGCATAAGCAACCACTATAAAAATATCATACTAGTA
Organism: Torreya grandis; assembly: GCA_037957365.1. NCBI lineage: Eukaryota > Viridiplantae > Streptophyta > Pinopsida > Cupressales > Taxaceae > Torreya > Torreya grandis. The sequence goes on along the minus strand of JARHVA010000364.1, from coordinate 1,159,926 downwards.
TTTGGATATATTTTTTAACAAAAAAAGTTAAGTAAATATCATATCAAGTACAATATGAAAGATATAATCATGGATAAAGGCATGTGTAAGTACATAATCTCAAATATGATAAAGTAAAGTGATCATAGAATGATATAATCTAGGTGTATCATGATCAAAAAATTGGATGCCCCTAATCTCCACATGACATGAGTAGAGGGAAGACCCAACATTTGAAAGTACATAAATCATGGAACCAACAATATTTTTGGATTTTTTAATTTTATTTTTATTTTTGGTATTTTTGGAATATGCCAAATAAATAACTACCCTATGATCTCATCTAATGGATAATAATCTATGAGGAGTGGTAAATGTATAACCTATTGTAAAAATATGTGCCATATGTGTGCATATTAAAATTAGGAATTGTATCATGGTATTTTGGTAAGTTTGTATTTGGTATATTTACTTCAAATATATTTTCCTTCATTGCTAGTAACCATGGTTTCTTAATTTTTGCATTATATTTGGGCAAAATTAGACTAATATGTAACATATGAGAGCATGATTTTGATCCATGTGTGACATTACATTGAATAGATCCAACCCAAAAGTTGGATGTCATAATTTTATTCACATGTTCCATACCATATCCCAAAGATGTAAAGAATTCCCATGTACATATATTGAATTCACAAGTTGGGTCAACTATAATATTTTGACCTTAATTTCCATCTATGCAAGGTTCAATGATTTTATGCTTTGAGGAAAGAGTGTTAATTATTTCATATGAAAGCACATGTCTAACATTACACTTTTTAGGCACTTTTTGATCTTTTTGTACTTTTTTCCCTTTATAACATTTTTTTCTCTTCTTCATGTTTAGGTAATATATCTTATTTGATTTTTTCCCTTTTCTTATATTTTATTTCACTTATAGGATCTTGTTATTTTGCATTAATAAAATGGATATACCTCTTTGAATTATTTACATTAGTATTTCCAATATATCCCAAGCCTTGACATTCATTATTATTAGATATGGAGATATGATGAGTCATGCCTTGGGAATGTTTTCCCAATCCTTGACCATGATAACCAAAGTGTTTTGTATATTGTTACCTAAAATCATATGGTTTGAAAAGGTAAGTATCATTATGAAGAGGTAGATTTGGATCTTTTTCTTGATCTGGTTTTTCTTTTTGAACCTTTTCTTGTGTTATGTTTGGTATTTTCAACTATGTTTACTCTAAAGTTTTATTTTTTACCCACATTTGTTATTTTTTTACATGTACTTTAAGAGAGGTACTAATAATGTGAATGGTTTACTTTAGTGATTTATCAATTATAAGATCACTATTATCTTTGAGACTTTATATTTTATTTTATAATGAAAAATAATAATTTGTATGATGCCCATGCATTATATGATATACATCGTAGTATTTGGATCTCACATCAAGTTTACCAAATTTTTAACCTTAAAATCTAGATATGGGGAATATAGAGTTAAAAGGGTAGAGATAAGCTAGGGCACAAGGATGGTAGACTATCTCTAAATTAGGCCACTTAATTTTTAAAATTAAATAAATGTATACTAAATTTATTATGTTAAGATACATAAAAATATAAATTATAGGTATACTAGATATTGAAATTATAATGAACATAAGATACTTAGTTGGTTATGATGTTAATAGAGATGTGAATCTGAAATAGGAAAAAAAGTGGACTAGATCTAGATTTTGGTATAGTCACATTATTATATAAAATGTACCTCTATATCCATAGACACTTGTGTCAAATTTGGATGGTTACATTAATGCTACTATCTAACTCATACATAGATGTCTAATATGAGATACCTACTAAAATTAGATGTTGCCACTTGTGTATTAGAAGAAAAATTATGGGGGGTGAATCAATGTTTAAAAAAAATTATTTCAATTATACTTTAACATTCCTAAACCATGAAAGTAACATAGTGATCGAATAATGCATAAAGAACCATTCACATGAGCATGAAATAAGAGAACACATAAATGACTGGGAAACCCTCAAGCAAAAAAAACCACTATGATCTTAGCAAATAGACTACTATCCTATGAAAATAAATAAAAAATTTAATTTATCACCAACTCAACTTGGATCACCAACCCCAATAAAGTCAAGCACCCAGTTGACTAGGCTTTAGCAGGCATCTACTTATAAGGAAGCACCAACTCCCTAAGTGACTCCTCACCAACTCAACCACCTGATAATTTTAATCACCTTACATACCTATTCTCTTCTATTATGGTATATGTCTCATTTCAAGACATCCTTCTTCTCAACCATGCATCATTTTTTTGCTTAGTTTTCACTCACATCAAATAGACCTCAACTGCCTTATATATATACTAGTCTCATGATCACACACCACTTGGTTAACTACAAACCTTCAACCTATTATGTCATCAACACGATAGGTATTAATAAATATTATTAACATGTTTCAATAAAAATTCCAACCCCTTTTCATCTACCACAACTTAATTAATCCTTACTCCTTTAGGTCTCTGGAGACCTAATTGCATTAGGTTTACCCTCTTAATTCTAAAAATTGATCTTTTTGGGCCTATATGGAATTATAAAAAAATAAAAAACCATTAAAAAACTTAGAAAAATAAATCTTCTGACCTCTTCCATGTTTTATTAGTACTGCATCCTTTTTTTATACCATGAAAGCTCCTTTAGGACCTAGTACGCTTGTGTACCTCAAAAATCTATCTTACAATAATGAAGCTTAAACATCTTTAATATAATAAATAATGAAAAATAAAACATGAATATATTATCCATGACCTCAATTTCATCACCAAATTTTTTGAAAAACTTCACTCAAGAAATAAGAGCTTGAGAACATCTCTAGAACTCACTTACTCAAAACTACCAAATTACCTCAAAAACTAGTCATGAAGAATTAGACCTCCAACGCTTGTGTAGACACTTGTCATGACTCTTGATGCATAAAAATGGTTCTATGATATATTTATATATATATATATATATATATATATATATATATATATATATATATATATATATATATATATATATATATATATAAAGGTCATATGGTCTAATCAAAAATATTCATCTTGTAGACCAATTTCTTGACCTTATGTCTCACTGTCTTATCTAAACTAGACAAGCCATTTTGTGAGCAACATTTTCACCACATAAACTAACCTCAAAAACTTAACCAAATCATGATCATGACATAAAATTCATAAATATTTTTTTAATTTAAGTTATTACATCAATATATCATGCATAGACCCTTAAATCTATTTCTTCATTTCTACCTGGGTTTTACATTATCCATACCATTGTTTTATCTATGACTAGCTTAATTGGATGACTAATTTAGATCACTTGAAGGATATAAACTATCCAAAAAATATCATCGACATGTAAAATGAGTCTCTATATTGTTCTACCATCCATTTTCTCTTTTATTGACCAATTCAACTTTTGAGAGATATAGTAATATCATGATAAATAAGGTTTTGCATGTACATTTTCTCTTTCATCTAACTAATCACCACCACCTAGAGGTTACTTGGGAGATTTTAATAAATGATCCAATAGCTTATCTAGGAATTTTAATCCATATTAAGATGATTTAAATAAAATATTTCACATCAGGTCCTTGTTAGGGTTTTAGGGAGGTTTAACACATGTTTTGGTGTTAATGATTGATTATAAAGGACTAACACTTGAATCCAAGACTAAGTCCTAGATATATTATCTAGGACCCTTCCCCATCTCTTCTAAATAGCTCAGAGTCCCATGCAAAGTTTAAATGTACCAATAAATGCCTAAAAGTGCTTCTCAGGGTTGGATACCTCATTATCTAATCTTGAGAAGGCTTAAAACAATGATTCATGCATTTTTCCTTCAACTATTGACCTAAAACTTTGTTATAATACCTAAAACAACTTATATCACCCCTTTTCATGCTCTCATGTGCATAATTTCTTTTAAAGCTTATCTTCATACCTCACTAGGCTAGGTAGGGTCTAAGGGTGGTTTGGGTGTAGACTTAGACTAAAGGTACTACCCTAATAGGCTCACCCTAAAACTATCATTAATGATTTTATACCTTACTCACATGCTCAAAAAATTCCATACAAACTTCACATGCCTATGTTCATTCATTTCATCATGCACATACCTCTTCATGTCAACATTATGCTTCTTATGCACTTGACATCATTGACCTGCACCTTCCATGTTAACATTAACAATGATATAAATAATGCATACATAAGACATTAATTGTCTTCAAATTATAACTTTCTATTTCTCTCATGACAACACTCTTCCATGCACCTTGTCACATCAGATAATTCCAACTATCCTTAATCACCTTTGACATCAATGACAATACTCAACAATATAATATTTTGTCATTGATGGAAACCACTTCATAAACTTCTCTAAATAAGTTATTTCTCCCCCATTCTAAACTTTTTCCCCCTTTGACATTAATGACAAAAAGGTACCTGCAACATATTAGATGACACCGCTTGTAAAAAAACTCAACACATAGGATTATGAGTCTATGAAGCATCATATAAACATGTTCCCCCTATATTCATGCATACCTCAATCACCTTATCCTTAAATGACTAACATATAATTTTATATCAAACCCTTGATCACTCACTAGGCCACCACATATGTTCTTATCTGATATGGACCTTCTTACTAAAGAATTCAGGACTCCCCCTTTGTTCTCATAGCTTGTTCTCTTCATGTGAGTCATTAGGACTCATAGACCATTCTCAAAATGTATATAAGAACCTTTTTATTGGATCACACTTGTATCAAAATTATATTTTTTATTACTTCTCAATTTTCCTATATGCCTATCGTGACTTCATATATCTTCTTGGAATTCATAACCTATTCTTGGATTTAATGAACTACCTTGATTAGCTCCCATTACCCTTGACTTTCTCAATGGATAGTAGAGGTAGGAATTACTCATAATTATTATCTTAGATACTTAAATGTTTCCTTTATAAGTGGATTGGTTAATATGTCTCTGATCCTTTATAAAAACATATTCAAGTTTAACATTTTGTTCACTTATCTGCTCTCTTAGGAAATGATACTTTATGGTAATGTGCTTAGTTCTTGAATTCGTGATAGGATTATTTGAGATGCTTATAGAACTTTCATTATCAGAATAGATGATACTAGGACTATCATACTTTTCCTTGTAGTCTTTTAAGGTCTATCTCATCCATAGGACTTGAGTGCAACAAAGATGTAGTAATATACTCAATCTCAACAATAAACAATGACACTGATGATTGCTTCTTTCTTATTCATGACACTAGACACTCTCCTAAGAATAAATCTCCTCCACTAGTAATTTTCCTATCATCTATACTCCGTGCCTAATCTGCATCCATATAGGCTACTAAATCAAACTATTTACTCCTTGGATACCACAACCCAAAATCCATAGTCCCCATGAGATACCTAAGTATCTTCTTGATTTATTGCAAATTATTTTATTTTGGATATACTTGAAATCTTATCATAAAACCTAATTATTGTATGATATCAGATTTAGAGGTATTAGTGTACAAAAAAAAATACAATCATTGACATGTATGATGTTTGATTAACCATTGGAGATTAATCCTCCTTGTTTAACTTACACCATATGATCATAGGTGTGTTAACTACCTTGCAATATTCCACCTCAAATTTATTCAATATCTCTTTTACATACTTATCTTGTGAAATAAATATACCTCTTTCTAATTGAATTACTTTTAACCCAAGGAAGAATGATAGTTCTCTTATCCTGGACATCTCAAACTCTTTCATCACATCTAAAAAGGCCTTAGTCATACTCTCACTATTTCCACAAAATATGATGTCATCCATATAGACAACCACTATCAATGGATGATCATTTTATGTCTTTAATTATAGATTATTGTTTGTAACTACTCTTTTAATCCTTTGTCTAATAGGTACTTGTCCAATCTGGCATCCCAAGCTCTAGGAGCTTGCTTTAAACCATAAAGAGACTTTTTCAATCTACATATAGAGTCCTTGTTACTTGATAATGATAAACCCTCAAGTTTCTCTATGTATACTTCATCTTACAAGTTACCATTTATAAAAGTTGATTTGACATCCATTTGATACACCTTAAACCCTTTCAAGATTACTTATTCTAGGAATAATTTGATAGCCTCTAATCTTTCTACTATAAAAAATGTATCCTCAAAGTATATCATTTCTACTTGTGAATAGCCATTGCATACCAATCTATACTTGTTCCTAGTCAGCTTTCCATTTTCATTCAACTTGTTCTTAAACACCCATTTTATGCCAATGACATTCTTGTCTTTAAGCTTAGGAACTAGTTCCCAAATTTCATTCTTTTCTATTTGGTCTAACTTCTCATTCATATCACCTATCCAAAACTCATTGTTCCTTGCTTATACAAGGTTATTAGGTTCAATATTAGACAATAGAAAAACCTTATCTTGAGGGGACTTTTAAATTTTGTCTTTTCTCAACTTCTTCTTCTTCCTCAACTAAATATATTACTTCTTATTCATTATTGAATTCCAAATTCTCTCATTCATCCTTTGATTGATATTGTGACTTCTTAGAACCAATCTCATCAATCTTCACATTGGTGCTTTCCAATATATTCTACAACCTCTTATTATAGCATTTATATGCAGAGATTAATAATGAGTATCCCAAGAATATTCCTTCATCAGATCTTGAATAAAACTTACCTAAGTCTTACTCATCTCTCTTGATGAAGCATTTTCTTCCAAACATTCTAAAGTGTTCCACATTAGCAAGTTTGCTTTTCCATAGTTTATAAGGGGTTTTATTGCATTAATCTTTATCTACCCTTAATCCAAAATGTAGATTATAGTGCTCATTTCTTCTCTCTAGTATCCATTAAATAATCTTGATTCATTTATCATAGTCCTTACCATTTCTTAAAATGTTCTATTTTTTTCTTTCCACTACCCCATTCTACTTCTATGTCCTAGCAACTGAGAACTATCTCTTTATCCCATGAACCTCACAAAAATTATCAAATTCATTGGATCAAAAATACCCTCCTCTATCATATCTTAGGCATTTTATTTTTACATTCATTTCATTATCAATTAGAGAATTAAATTCCTTGAACATATCAAGAGCTTTTGACTTTGACTTCAAGAATGCTACCCAAGTCATTATTGTGTAGTCATCTATGAGTAACATGAAATAGCTATCACCTTAAATGATTTGGATTATTGTAAGTCCACAAAGATTAGTGTGTATTAACTCTAAATATATTTTAGTATAATATTCCTTAGAATTTAACTTCCTTCTAGTTTGCTTGCCATGCCTTGAAAAGTGTATTTGTAGGTTTGGTGATTTTAGGCATATTTTTCATAGACTTATTAGAGCTTATCTTGACCAGATTATCAAAGTTTAGGTGACCTAACCTTCTATTCCATAGCCAAAATTCATCCATATTTATCATGAATCATCTCTCCTTGATTTTATTCAAGACATATAGATTATTCTCAATCCTCTTATCATTGGAAATTAGCCTTCTTGATTTGGCTCTCCTTAAATCACACCCTTTGTCATGAAAAGTTAGTGTGTGTCCCTGGTTTCACATTTGAATTAAACTAAGAAAGTTATGTTTCAAGCCTTCCATATAAAAAAAATTATCTATCTTGGTCTTCCCATTATCCAAATTCAAGATACCCATGCCAATAATATTGGCAATTGTGTTATCTTCAAATCTCATTGTCCCTATAGCATTCTTTTTCAATGAAATGAACTTGCTCTTGTCCCCTGTCATGTGGATTGATCAACCACTATCTATATACCACTTCATGTTTTCATTTTAGATGTGAAATTTAGTTTTAACTAGAATATATTCTTCTCCTTTAGTCTTATGCTCCTCTTTCAACTCATCTACAGGGTCTGACTTCTTGATCCACTTCTCAATGATATGACTATATACCTTTTTATCTTGACTAAAATTCCTCATATGCCTCATCTTGGAATCCCTTGAAATATGTCCTCTCTAATAAAAATTGTAGCATAAAATTCTACTTCTACTATCAAAATGAGCATTCATCCTATTCCTCTCTGAATAATTGATTCTAGCATGATGTTTACATTTCATATCTTTATGTCTATATTGATTAATAGTAACCATTGAAAGAATTCAAATACCTTGTGTGTCTAAAAGGAATTGTCTTTTGATGACTATTAAATGATGCATCTCCACCTTTATTATCTCTTGAAGGATTTATATTCTTCTTGACTTGTTGATGGTTAATATGGATCTCTAATTTGAGAGTTTCCACATAGGTATTCACTTTATTAGTACCATCACTTCTTGATATTCCATTATCCTTTAAGATCTAACTTTCCTTATTTTCTTTTTGGTCTTGTTTGAACCCAAGACCTATCTTATTATTTAGAGACTTCTAACTATTCAAAATATCATTGATAATTTTTGTGCTCTTTTCAAATTTCTAATATGTCTTTAATTTGGTTATTTCCTGATCTAATCTTGCCTTCAAGGACTCCATTTATATTCTAAACTTAGTGCATTCTTCCTCCTTGGTCTTAATATTTATAGTGATAATCTTAGTCTGAGTTTCTAACTTTTTAAAGATCTCTTCATGTTCATTGGTGTTATTACTTAGTCTCTCTTCAAAGAGATTGATTCATTCCTCATAACCCTTAACCAATGATCTCATTTTTTAATTCTTCCTTCTTTAGAACTTCAACTCCTCTATATCACTCACCAATTCTACCTCAAGGTTCACTTCAACCTCTTCTTCATATGGTTATTCATCTTCCATAAGAATTTTCATTTTTGAATAACCTTAATTATCTATTTCTATGGTCATGAATATAATTTCATTACTATCATGATCATGACTATCAAATATACTTGTATCACTAATATCAAAGGAGCTACTATCTTCTTTGGTATAAAAACTTCTCTTGTTATTAAATGAACCTTTCTTTCCTTTCTACTTCTTGAAGATATTTTTTCTCTTATCAAGCTTGTATAATTTATTATCCTCACCATGATGTTTATCATGCTTTCCATCATGCTCATTTTTATCCTTGTTAGGGCACTTAGATGTAAAGTGACAAATCTTACCATAGTTAAAGCACTTAAATGGCAACTTACCCTTATACTTACCTAATCTTTTCCTTAATTTTTTAAAAAACTTTACTTGTATCTTGTCATCATCAATGTCTATATCAACATTATCATTTACCTTTTTACCCTATGACTTTTTGTCAGCTTTGAATGCAGCTTCCTTCTTGGAAGGTCTTCCATCACTTGTTCTCACTTCATAGGTAGTCAAGATACCATGAAGCTCATCCATCTATAGTTTATTGAAATATTTTATCTCCTCCATAGCAAAGACTTTTGAATAAAACTTGGATGGAAGGGATCATAATACCTTTTTTACTACTATTGATTCTTCTAACTTTCCTCCTAGACCTATGAGTATATTTACCACTTCATCTACTCTAAATAGATAAGATGTAATGTTTTCATCCTCACTCAATATTAGAGTTTCAAAATACCTTTAGTGGGTTTGAAAATTTTCCAACTTGACTTTGGTATCTCCTTCATAGATGGTTTGAAACTTTTCCCAAATTTTTATGGTTGAATCATAATTCATGACCTTCACAAATTATACCTCTAAAAGACCACATAGGATGGCATTCATTGCCTTAGAGTTATTTTCACTTGTCTTCTTGCCTATTATATCAATTTGTGGTGTAGGAGGTAGAATGAATCCATCAATAAATGATTTTCATATGTCATATACCAATGGCATTAGATAGGTCTTCATTATAAAGCTCTAAAATGCATAGTTAGTCTCATTAGAGAGAGGAACCTTGTTGGTTGAGAAACCTCCTTTTACTTGATGACTAGTCATGTTTGTGCTTCTAACATCTCATTGAATCTGCTAGGCCTACTTAAAAGGACCAAGATAGAATACCAATTATTGGAAAAACAATTACTAAGGGGGGGTGAATTAGTGTTAAAAATACATTCTTTAAATTATACTTTGATATTCATGAACCATGAAAGTAACATAGTGATCTAGCAATGCATAAAGAACCATTCACATGAGAATGAAATAAAAGAACACATATATGAGTGGGAAACCATCAAGGGGAAGAAAACACACTATGATCTTAGTAAATGGAATAAAATCCTATGAAATAAAAGACCAAATTTATTTGAGCACCAACTCAACTTGGAGCACCAACCCCAATAAAATCAAACACCCACTTTGCTAGGCTTTAGGAAGCATCTACTTGAAATGAAGCACCAACTCCCTAAGTGACTCAACACTAACTCAGCCACCTGTTGGGACTAACATACCCCCATTTTTTTACTTCTACAAAATAGGTACCCTTGTAAATTTTTTAAAACATCTATATCCTATATTGTAATTGAAAAGGTTATTCTTTCTTAGAATTTGAAGATTGTCCACTTGAAAAGGGAATGAATACCTACATGCTTAATTATGATTATGATTTATGGACTAACCTTACTAATAGCTATCTGTAGAGGATGAAATATAGGTTCCATGGAGAAAGGAAGGGCTCCCAAGCAAAAACTTATGTTTTAAATTAAAAAATGGTGGGAAAAACTTAACAATAAATTGGCTTTCTTTTTTTTGAAAAAACCCTAAGTCTAATTTTATATTAAGGTTCGATTATGTTTTCAACATGCCCAAAATTTAATATAAAATCACATTTAGGACCCTTTTATTTATTTTCCCCCCCTTTTTATCATCTTTCTAACCTTGTCTAATTGTTAGGTCTATAGGCCCCTTTCTTTTAGGACCAAATCTTTTATTAATATTTAGCCTAGGTTTTGATCTTAAATGTCTTCATGTTTATTTAACACAAATGATGCCTTGAGATTGAAACCTTAGACTAAAATAATACACATATTGGGCCTTAACTAAATGATTTGACATTAACATAGATATAATGACTCTCACTTACCCAAAGATCCAATCTAATAGTGTGAGATCACCTAGGAGGAACTATGCATCAATCCCATTTACTATGAAAATTTTCTTACAAGATTTAACTTTATAGACTTGTTCCCATCATTTGATTCTCATGAGGATGTCTTTGATGATAGCGAGACCGTCAAGTTGAACCTCATCCAAACTCTTACCTAAGTCCAAAAGGGGACCATCTTAATATTTTGACCTTAGGCTTAGCATAGTAAAATTTAGCTTTAAGTTCATCATGTTTATTAACACTATTAACTTAAGACTAATTATTTGACTTAATCCTATATGTAACCAAATGTACTGACTTAAAATTCATGCACTTATATAGATCCAATGATTTGTGTTCACTCAGATATCTGATTTGATGGTGTGAAGACAAAGGGGCTCTCTAAACTTCAAAGTGGATCAGCTTCGACCTCTTAGATCATGATCAATAGTCCTAGCTATATCATTAATCTTGATCTAATAGGTCACATCAAATCTAAAATCCTAAAAGTCCTTGAGAATCCAACACATGGTGCTTCATCATTTAACTAAAGGAGTTTTGTACGCTTAAATTTGACAATCTCACTCCCATAATTTGACATTCATGAGGACATCTTTGATATTGGCGAGGTCATAAAATTGAACCTCAACTAATCTTTTAGCCAAAAGGGGGGAATATTTTTTAAAACCCTTTGAAAAGACCCTTAGCGTATTAACATAAAAAACTTAGTGTGAATAATTTTAACCTAAGTTTATTTATGTTTATCAACATAAATAAACCTTAGGAATTAATTTTAGACCTAAAGTTTTACTAAGGCCTTGAGACTAACTTATTTGTGTGCATCTTGCAGGTTCTAATGGGCCACGCTTGATCTGGGGTCTTGATCTAATAGAGAAAAATGAGGGATGAATTTTCAACTGAAGATTCCAAAGCCTAATTTCTCAACACATGGAATAATCATGCTCATTCTAACACCAAACTCCAAAGTCATATCTTGAAGAAGTAAAAATATGCCACTTGGTGTAACCTGGTAATTCAATATTTAAGCAACCAATCAAAGGAAACCTCCAAGATCTTCATCAATGGTTCATGTTCATTTAAGGTTCATGATCTAATGGAGCTAAGATAAAATATTTTATTTCAAAACCAATGGATATCTTTCAAATGAATTTTTTTGGGGATGCCACATAAACAAGCTTAGAAAGGCCACGTAGGCACCATGTAAACACTAAATGACAAATCCAAAGATTTGGCATGCCCAAAATATAAAATTTACAAAAATTAGGCTATCCATAAGATCTAATTAATGAATGAATTTATTAATTTTTCCAACTTTTCCATTAAATCTCTAAGAAACCCTAGCAAAAATACATAAAACCCTAATTTTTGACTGTTGAGACACAATTGCATTAAACAAGCTCAAATTTCATCCTAAGCAAATAAATTATAGCCATACACCAAAAGAAATTAAGGAATAATGGTAGCATCTAGGCAAAAATGGAAAGAAGAGGTAGATTTGTATTTGTCTATATATAATGAGGGAAGACATTTTGGGGACACAGAATTGGACACTGGGGTACTCAATAATGGAATCAAGAACTAGTTTGAAATCTTCTTTATTATCAAGGAAATGTATCCTCTCACATATAATGAACAAAGGATCATAGTAACTAAGAGTAAATTTGATGACTTGGTTATAATTTAGATGTTTAGTCTTCATCAAGTTGTTACAAAACTAGAGGTACTCCATTGCATAGATATCTTTGCACCTATGTTGTCAATTGTAGAATTGATGGTGATTTGATAGTTAGGGAAGGTGTGTTAAAATGAATAGCATACATTTCCCTTATATCTTTAAAGGTATATTATAAAATCCCTAGGAATCATAGACCTTCCCACCATCAAGGAGTGGACAACCAAGCATAATTTGGACACTATTATAAGACCCTGGTTAAACTAGGGAACTCACATATCTAGGAACCATGATGGGAAGATCCTTATCATGAAATTTAGGGAAGGAATTAAGATCATCATGACCCTTTTTAATAGATATTTATGGGTAGCCACCATAACCTATGTCAACCAGAAATGTGTTTCTTACATATATTTCATGGTGGAAGAGAAGCTAACTCCACCTATTGGAGAACTGATTAGCATCCACTTGGGAAGACAATTTTATGGCATAAAAATGAAGACAATAAAATAATTCACCATGATGTCTTATCTATTGGACTTATTGATGGCCTCCACATATATTTCTGATATCAATAATTGGTCCTCTCATATTAATATTACCATATCCCATCATTATTCAAAATTACATATCTTTAAATATAGGAGTCACATGTAATTCATTTATGATTTCATATATCCTACTTTGGTTAAGACTATCATAGGGAAACCCATAAGTAGATTTCACCCCCTCATCAAGAAATATATAGAGCCCATGGGTGACATATGGTATTACCTAGATTAAACCATCATTAGGATGGAAGGAGTCATGACTCAACCATATAGATTGTTAGTCCATGTCCCTATCATATTGGCTGAATAGGAAATTGGTTCCCAACTCCTCCAAGGAATTTAAAATGTATGAAAAGATAAGAGGAAATACATTTTGCATCCTTTCCCATTTTTTATTGGAAAAACCACGATCCATGGCTGGAAATAGTTGGATGTTATGTCCAGTCATAGAGATGCCTTCTATTTTTAAAAGGATGACCTCAAAGGATGGGACTCAAATAAAAAATTTATATTCCATCTAAAATCCAAGCACCTGACCAAAGTGGCCTATGAGTATAGGGTTAGCCCATATGACCATCTCTACACCAAGGCTACAAACTTTGAGGAAGTACTAGCTAGGTGTAGGCAATATGGCTTTAAACTTAAGCATAGATTGGAAAGAGAGGATAAGCCAAATGGAAAAATCTAGTAGATGAACCCATTTTAATATCATATAGTACCTTCCACCTCAATTACACCTCTAAGACTACCACAATAGCAAGTGCTCAAAATTTAAGGACCTAGTGAGAGGAAATTAGAAGAAAGGCCAGGAGAAGGTCCTTCATCATCAGTTCCACCTCAAAGACCACCTTATCCATTATAGCACATTGATATGGTTTCCATAGAACCATATGAAATAGTTGAATGATTCTTCAAAGATCTTGTAAAGACCTATGGATTAGACCAAAAATATGAGGGAATTAAGGAAGCTATAACTAAGTTGGCATAAGCTAAAGAACCCATGGTAGGTGAGATGGAAAAGGGAAAGGAAATAACTTTGGATTTAGTTCCTATCTCATAAAATAAAAGGGAAGAAGAGATGGCCCTTGTTCCTAGGTCATCCAAAAGGCCAAAAGTGACATGAACCCACCCTACTAGTGAGGTTAACTTGTTTAGTGATGAGTTATCCATACATAGACCTATCATCCCTAACTAGTTCATATATGAAAAGCTCCAAAAGATTCCATCTTGGTCACATTCATTGGAACTTACCAGCACTACAGGTATTGATACCCATGATGATATCAAACCCTGGATTAGAGAGCTCATGAAGGATCAAGAAGAAAGGAATATTATTGAGGCAAATAAAGAAAGTGAAAAAATAAGGAAGGATCCTAGAGAATCAATTGGTACTGGGATTGAGATATTATATGTACCCAAATTATCTAAACCAATAGCCACTATGTAATACCATCCAAGCATAGATGGATTGGAGAAGGTAACAACAAAGAAGGCCACTATAGGTACTCAGGAGTTCACCTTCCAAAGAGTGGAGCCTTTTTTGGGTCTAACTCCTATGTAAGGGTAAATAGTAGGGGAGCACCCCATCCATCAAGAGGACATAACAAGTTTGGTTGAGGCGTAATCAATAATTACCTTAGTTGGGATCAAGGGAATGAAACAAAGAATCATCAACCTAGAAAAGGAGAAGTAGGACTTGGAAGTACATGCCATATTTTTAGTCCCTAAGGACATATTGAAGATTATATATAAGTCTCTTCTTAGCATATTTGAATGATTGAAGACCATGAAGCTTAGATTAAGTGCCTTGACCTATCAAGCTAAGATGGCATAGGCATTAATCATTCAATGATATGAATCCAAGGACTAGATAGTTGAATTGATTAATGTGCATAATACAAAAGAGTCTAAGACATCAAAATAATTAAACTAAGACATTTAAACATCCTCTTGGGAGTCATAATGGATGAAATATAGGACCTAAGAACTCAGTATAATAGTGTTAAAAATTTCATGAAAGAGGACAAGGACTTGATAAATATAATGAGAAGCTCTTGGAGACCTTATTGGCAAACCTCTCTCAACCCACTACCATGGGCTTAATAGATCATGAAGAATTCAAGAAAAGGATTAATATCTTCATCCTAAACATGAAATAGAACCAAGTCCAGTCTATTAAGGACAATCAAAAGGTCCTTGACATCATCCTTACCTCAAGAAGACACATTTTAGAGGCACAATGTATCTAGGAACTCATGGCCAAAAGTGACAAAGAATTCAATACATTGGCATATCAAGAAGAGGATTGTTTGATGAAACTTGTAGTAGATTTTGAGCTGATTAAGGAACAACACACTAGGGTGAAGGACATCCTCAAGCAAAGATAACCAAGAGGACCCACTAATCTAATATTAATAGAATATTCTTTTGTAATGCATATATGCTTGTCTGTTATCATACATTAGTTCTATTTATCAAATTTGATGTAGGAGGTCATGTGTATTGTAATCTTTGTATAAAGGATAACTATCCTTATCTTACATATAGATATTTTGATAATTTAACTAGTACACCACCTATGTTCTCTATAAAGAGGTAGGGGTTACCATTTTATAAAGATAGGGACTCTAAGCAATTATATATAAGGAATCATTTTAATACAACTAAGGAATTCTAAAAGGATTGTCTGAATAGTGTGTTAAAATGATAATGATATCTCTCAATTGCATGTTAATATCTTAGATTTGAATGGTTCTTTGAATTTTGAGCTACATTTTCTATCATAAGGTTATTAATTTGTGATATGATAGATTAGTTGAAAGATCTTAGATATACTTCATTTCATTTGCTTTAAATTTGGATGTGCTCATGATATTCATGTTACAGGAGTAAATTATTTAAAGTAAATCTAATTATTACTAGTGATTTCTATATTTCTTTTGATGCTTGCCTAGTTTATGATGGAATCTGGGTTCATACTTTTTTACTTCATAAATTGGTTCATGTATGCTCAAACCAATTAGAACCTTGTCATGATATTTGAGATGGAATGTTATAATCACATTTTATTTTCTACCTTACCCTCCTTTTTTATATTTTCTTTCTTAAAGTTCACCTTAGTTTAAGATCATTTTTAATATCCACTTTGATTAGTTTATGGATCATAAATATCATAAAGTTTCAGATATATAGGACCCTAGTGGCTCCCAACCACAAAATTAATCAAATATTGTGAACAAATCTCACACTCTGATTCTATTTCATCATAGACATCCCAAATTGTCACAAACTACAATTCATGCCTTGTATCTTCAAGATCCTAAAATGAGAAGTGTTCATCAACACTAAGAGCACCTATGAGGTAGTTAGAAGCATCGACAAGAGAAAGAGCTCCACTAGCACTAGAAGGAGGTATATTTGATCAATTTTGATATTTCTTACATTAATTTTGAAGGATTATTAACCCTTATGAGTGATTCTTCACTCTAAGTGCAAGTATTCTTCATCTTTAAGTGGTTTCCCACCTATCTTTGTGCTTTATAAAGCAAAGATCTTAGTTCTCTATAAAGAAATGGTTAAATTATAGTAAAGATAGCTTTAAGTTTTAAGAATTCATAGTATTTAAGATTAAGATGGCTTATTTTGGTTGAATTGAGTTTACTTAAGTCTCAAATTATAAATAATAGTCATCTTTACATAATTCAACACATCTTTAAGCTTGCTTAGTCAAAGATTAGTGTCCTTTGTCCCTTTATGAGTAAATATTTACAAAATAGGCTTAGTGTGCAGGTTGATTATTATTTTTTGTGAAATATAACTTAACACACCATATTTAAAACAAGATCCTTAATATTCAAGCTAGAATTGCCAAGTATCAAGACTAGATCACAATCAGAGACCAGAGAACCCTTACTCAAGCTAGAAACCCACAGAAGAACCAAGAAAGATAGAAGAAGGTGTAGGTGTTCCAAGTCTCTACCATCTTCACCCTTATAAAGGGTTCATGAATTCAATCTTCATCTAGATATGGCATGGATTATAAGTTCCCCCATCAATATACCAGGTGTAGTTCATGACTTATCATGTAATCCTAAAAAGTACTTGCCAATAGTTAGTCCAACTAGTGTTGTAACTATAAAATAAAATGTTAAATCTTTTAAGGATGCTTTAATATTATTAAATGATATCCATGAAGATGTAGCATGTAGGTTTTTTCCAATTACATTTAAGGATGTTGCATATGAATAGTTCCTCAATTTTCTTGATAATTGTATTACCTCATGGAATAACTTTGAAACTATATTTATTGATCAATTTGGAAAGATCATAAGCCCATGTATAATTTATCACTAATTCATAGCCATTAAGAGGGATGCAAGTGAACCTATTATATCCTTCAATTCTATGTTCCAAAAGATGTTTAGTTGAACCATGGATCCATACAAACCTAATGAGGCTTTAGCTCTAGAACTTTACAAAGATGTAGTGGACCCTATGACTTCTGTGTTTCTAAAAAGGGTCCTCCCAACTATCAACACATTGTCCAAAGATTATTATGAAGTGGTGGTTATTAGTGACCAAATTCATCCCTAAGGATAGATGGCTTATTCTATCCCAAAAATTAACCCCTAGATGATTGTATTGAACCTTTTCCCAAATAATAACCAAAATGCTCCAACCTTAAACCAGCTCCCTACTCTGAATGTATTACCTACTAACCATGTTGCTCCTAATTATAACCTAGGTTTCTTGAGTCATCAAACTACTAATGGAACTCACACTAATGACCAAAAGGCTTTAGTTCTAGTCAATGGTACTAATAATATACAAGTCCAAAGCTCTGAAACCCCCAAGAATGAGAATGAATCTATATTAAAGATGGTCTAGAAGCTCAACACAGATTTCTTGCAACTACAAAAATAATTTGGCAATGCTAATGACAAATTTTGAAGGAAATTCACCTTCCAAAAGTTTAACAGACCTAGAAATAGATTTTATAATGATAACTTCTACAATAATAATGAAGCCAATGAGCCTTATTCTAGCAAGAAGACCATGGATATTAATCTCATTTATATTACCTTGATAGACTATTTTAAGGTACATGTCACATCTAAACATGGTGAGATTGATTGCATTGAGTTTTTAAAAGCCTTTGAAGCTTTACAAGAAGAACTTGACACACTTCAAGTAGTCCCAAACAAAGATATGACTACAAGTCCTTCTAGGTCCAAGACATATGACCAAGTGCACATGGTAGAGACATTACAATTCCTTTTCCAAGAGAATAATGACCATAAAAATATTCCTAAAGATATTCAATAATTCCATAAATTATAAAAAACTTACCCTTTAAGAAATAAAGGGAAAAAATAGCCATTGATTACTTCAACTCCCCCTAGCAATTATGGGACTCCTCCAGACACCACATCAAGGAATGATCCTAAATCACCTAAGGGTAGTTCCTCTAAACCTACTACTAAACCTTCAAGAAAGGTTATGGAGGATATGAAGAAGATAAAATCTAAAATCACTCTACATGAGCTAACACATATTATGAAACAAAGAGACTTACTCTTGGAATCATTATCCAAGAAACTTGGGAAGCCTCCAAAAAGTGATAGTGCAAATGTAACTATGAAAATAACTAAAGTAGAGTCTCCACCTTTCCTAATCACAATTATGATATTCAAAAAGAATGTCCATAATTGCCTTTTATAGTTTAGAGCCTCAACCAACATCATGCATGCAGGGATATGTGAACAACTTAGGTTGACCCCAATCAAGTATAACAAAGTGGTCATGCAATTAGACAAGTTAAAAGTCAATCATTGGGGGAATTATTGAATGTGCATATGCAATTGGATAGTGAACCAAGATTTTAATAATTCATGGACATACAAGTGATGGATATCCCTAGTGCTTATGGATTACTCCTTAGTAGAGAATGGACTAAGGCCTTAAATGTATACATGTCTACTAATTAATCCCACTTATGGTTACCTTGGAAGGGTGTTCCAAATCAAATAAGGGTGGAAAGAGAGCTAAGGATGAAACACATGATAGTAGAATATAATGTGATCAATGAAAAGTTGAACTTCATAGATTTTGATCTAGGAATCTTCACTTTAGAAGCTATAAAATAACTTGGTTCCAATAACCCTCCTCCAATGCCTAGCCTATGGAGACTATATGTTGATGGTGTTAGATGTAAGTCAAGATCAGGAGCTATTATTATATTGATAGACCCTATAGAAAAACAATATCATGCATCTTATAGATTGTAATTCACATGCACTAATAACTTGGTTGAATATGAAGCTCTCATCCTAGGGTTACAACTTGCTATTAAGCACAAGTTCAAGGAACTCCTTATTTATGGAGATTCTAAACTTGTGGTTAATCAAATAAGGAGAGAGTACCAATACAAGATATCTTAGCTTAAGAGGTACAAGTTTAGGGTTTGGTACTTTGTATAGTATTTTGATGCTTTCAACATCTTGTATATCCCCAAGGAAGAAAATAAAGATGTTGATGAGCTTGCCTCTATTTTATCTAATCTCATGCCCAATCATGATTCCCTTAACTGCAAAATTAAGCTAGTACCATGCCCTTCAATCCTAGATAACATGAATCATTTTCAAGTCTTCAATGATGATCAACAAATTCTAGATTTTTTAACTAATTTTGGGGCCTTTGAAGCTCACTTCATTAATGAAGCTAATGAAAGTTCTCCTGAAAGGGAGCTTAATGCTAAAATCATCTAGCTAAATGACAATAAGATACCTAAAAGGATGATCTCATTGGAAAGTTTATTTGATCTTGACAAATATTATTGAAACACATAAGGTACCCAAAGTAAGTGGTAAGGAATATCATGTAGTAAATCTTGGCCCACATGATTGGTCCCATCAAGTGAACATACAAAAGGTCTATACTAAAATGGAAAAACGAAAGTCTAGGGAGCTGCTTACAAAATATAAGGATGTAATTTCCTAGTCCTATAAATATCTAAAAATATTTGACCCAAGGGTTATTACTCACACCATACCCTTCAAGGAAAATTGCAAACCCTTCAAGAAGATGTAAAGGCCTATCAACCTTATCTTGGAACACACGATCTTTAAGGAGGTTAATAAACAACTGGATAAAAGGATTGTGTTTCTTATTAGGCATTCCACTTGGGTCACTAACTTGGTCCCAGTCAAAAAGAAGAATAGAGAAATTAGATTGTGCATATAATTTAGAAATATAAATAAAGCATCTAAAAAGGATAATTACCCCTTGCCTTCTCTAGACCAGGTCATCCAAGTTGTTTCATGATCAGTCATGATGTCTTTCTTGGATGGATTTTATAGATATAACCAAGTGATTATTTCCAAAGAAGATAGAATGAAAATATCCTTCACCATTAAATGGGGAACATATTTATACAAAAGAATGCCCTTTGGACTGATTAATGTAGGGTTAACCTTTTAGAGAGACATGGACCATGCTTTCTAGGGTCTAGTAGGCAAATGCATCATCATATATATGGATGATCTAATAGTGTTTTCCAAGAATAAAGAATATCATTTAATGAACCTACAACAAGTGTTTAAAAGGTGTAGGAGGTATGGCATATCCCTTAACCCCAAGAAGACTATTTTTTATGTTACTAAAGGAAAACTATTAGGGCATGTCATCACCAAATAAGGGATCTCCATAGATCTTAAGAGAGTGGAAGCCATTTCTAAGATTGAGCTACCTAACAACTAGAAAAAACTAAAGTCATTATTTTGTAAGATCAACTTTGTAAGGAAGTTTATCTTAGTCTTTATTGAGATTGTCAAACCCCTAAATGATATGCTTAAGAAAGATGCTAAAATATCTTGGGATGAAAGATCCAAGAAAGCATTTGCTGACATTAAGAAGGCATCAGTCAAGCCCCAATCTTTATAAGTCATAACTTCTCAAAGGACTTTTAATTATATTAATTTTATTCTAACCACACCATGGCTATAGTCTTGACTCAAAAAATTGATGGAAATGACCACACTATAGGCTTCATGAGCACCAATTTAAAAAATGTAGAAGTAAACTATTCCATGATTGATAAGCAAGTGTATGCACTAGTGAAGGTAGTAAAAAAATTTAGACATTACATCCTTAGAAATAAGGTGCATGCCATCTTACTATACCTAGCCAAAAAGTGTATGTTGAGTTAGAATGAGCTTGGGGAACAAAGGGACAAGTAGATGTCAGTCCTACAAGAGTATGATATAGACATGAAGATTTCCAATCTAGTGAAATGGCAAGGCCTTCTATAGATCCAATGATCTACATTCACTTAGAGATATAATTTGATGGCATGAAGACAAAGGGGATCTCTAAATTAAAAAGGTGATCAACTTTGACCTCTAAAATCATGATCATTGGTCCTCATTACATCATTGATCTTGATGCAATAGGCTGTATCAACTCTAAAATCCCAAGAGTCCCTAATAAAATGACACATGGTGATTCATAATTCAACCAAATGAGGATTTAGGCTTAAATTTGACAATCTTTCTCCCATAATTTGATGTTCATGAGGATGTCTTTGATGTTAGTTAGGTCATAAAATTTAACCTCAACCAATCTATTAGCCAAAAAAGGGGGCATCTTATTGAAAACCCTCTGAAAGGACCCTTAGCATATTAATGTATAAAAATTACCATGAAGTATTTTAACCTAAGTTTATTAGTTTTTATCAACATAAATAAACATTAAGAATTCATTTTAGACCTAAATTTTTACTAAGGACTCAAGACTAACTTAACTATGTGCATCTCACAAGATCTAATAGGCTATACTTGACTAGAGGTCTTGATATAATAGAGTGAAATGAGGGATGAATTTTCAATAAAAGATGCTAAAGATTGATATCTCGACACATGTAAGAACCATGCTCATTCTAACACCAAAATCCAAATTCATATCCTGAAGAAGTAAAAATATGCCACATGGTATACCTAGGTAATTCAAGATTTAAACAACCAATCAAAAGAAACCTCTAAGATCTTCATCAATCGTTTACACTCATTTGGGGGTCCTGATCCAATAAAGCAAAGATAAAAGACTTGATTTGAAAACCAATGGCTAGATTTTAAAGGAATTTTCTTGGCGATGCCATAGAAATAAGCTTAGGAAGGCCACATAGGCACTATGTAAGCACTAAATTTCAAATCCAAAGATTTGGTACACCTAAAAAGATAGAATTCACATAATTGAGGCTATCCATAAGATCTAAGGCATGAACAAATTTAATAAGTTTGTCACCTTCACCATTAAAGCTCCAAGAAACCCTAGTAAAATAACATAAATCCATAATTCTTGACTGTTGAGACATAATTGCATTAAACAAACTCAAATTTCATCATGAGCAAAGAAAATCTAATCATTTACTTAAGGAAATTAAGGAATCATGGAATTAGCTAGGCAATAATGGAAAGTAGAGGCAGAATTGTATTTGTTTATAGACAATGAGGGAAGATGTTTTGGGGACATGGAATTAGACACTAAGGAACTCAATAATGGAATGAAGAACTGGTCAGAGATCTTTGTTATCAAGGAAATGTAGCCTCTCACTTCTAATGAACAAATTATTTTAGTAACCAAGAGTAAATTTGATGACTTGGTTACAATTCATATGTCTGGTCTTCACTAAGAAATTGCAAAACTAGACATACTCCATTGCATAGAATTCCTTGCACCTATGTTTATCAATTATAGAATTAATGATGATTGGATAGTTAGGGAAGGTGTATAAAAAATGATAGAATACATTGCCATTATAGCTTTTGAGGGATACAATAAACTCCCTAGGACTCATATAGACCTCCCCACCATCAAGGAGTAGACAACCAAGCATAATATGGACACTATTTTAAGACCCTAGTTAAACCAGGGAACCCACATATCCAGGAACCATGATGGGAAGATTCAAATTATGCAATTTAGAGAACGCATTAGGATCATCATGATCCTATTAAATATAGATTTAGGGGAAGCCAACTTAACCTATGTCAACCCCAAATGGGTTTCCTAAATATATTTCATGGTGGAAGAGAAGCTAACTCCACCTATTGGAGAACTGATTAGCATCCACTTGGGAAGACAATTTTATGGCATAAAAGGGAATACCATCCAAAAATTCACTATTATTTACTATTTTTTAGACTCATTGATGGCCTCCACACATATTATTGATATCAAGAATTAGTCCTCTCATAGCAAGATTACCATACCCCATAATTATTCAAAAATTACATATCTTTAAATATAAGAGTCACATGCAACTCATTTGTGATTGCATATATCCTACTTTGGTTAAGACTATCATAGGGAACCCTATGCTCAGATTACACCCCCTCATCAAGAAATATATAGAGCCCATGGGTGACATATGGTATTACCCAAATTGTACCATCATCAGGATGGAATGAGTCATGACTCAAACATATAGATTTCCAATCCATGTCCCTATCAAATTGGCTAAATAGGAAATTATTTCCTAACTCCCCCAAGGGATTAATCATGTATGCAAAGAGAAGAGGAAAGGAATTTTACATCTTTTCCCATTTTTTATTGGAAAAAACATGATCCATGGTTGGAAATAGTTACACATTATGTCCAAACATAGAGATGCCTTCTATATTCAAATGGATGGCCTCAAAATAATGGGACCCAAATAACAAAGTTGTCCTCCATCTATGATCCAAGTAGCTAACCAAGGTGGCCTATGAACATAGGGTTATCCCATATGAACATATATACACCAAGGCTATAAACTT
The DNA here is from genome assembly GCA_037957365.1 of Torreya grandis. Lineage (NCBI taxonomy): Eukaryota > Viridiplantae > Streptophyta > Pinopsida > Cupressales > Taxaceae > Torreya > Torreya grandis. Next base: position 1,135,777 of record JARHVA010000364.1, on the reverse strand, counting down.
TAAGGAAGTACTAGCTAGGTGTAGGCAACATGGCTTCAAACTTGAGCATAGATTATAAAGAGAAGAGAATCCAACTAGATAAATTTGGAAAATGAACCCATTTCAATGTCATTTATTGCCTTCCACCTCAAGTGCACCTCCAAGACTACCACAATAGAAAGTGTTCCAAATTTAAGGACCTAGTAGAAATAAATTTGAAGAAAGGACATGAAAATGTCCTTCATCATTAGTTCCACCTCCAAGACCACCTTCTCCATTAGAAAAAATTGATATGGTTACCCTATAACTATATTAAATATATAAGACCCTAGTGGATCATAAATATCACAAAGTTTCAAATATATAAGACCCTAGTGGCTCCCAACCACCAAATTAAAAAAAAATTGTGGATAGCTCTCACACTTTTCTTCTATTCCACCACATACATCCCAAATTTTCACAAACTACAACTCATTCCCTAGAACTTCAGGATCCTAAAATGAGAAGTGTTCATCAACACTAAGAGTACATGTGAGGTAGTTAGAAACATTAACACCACCTCAAAATTTTGATCATCTTAAACACCTCTACTCTTATATTATGGTATAAAAATTTCAATACCTCCTTATACTCAACCATGCATCATTTGTTCACTTAGTTTTCACTCACATCAAATAGACCTAAACTACTTTATATATATATTAGTCTCATGGTCACATACCACTTGGTTGGATACACACATTCAACCTCTTAGGTAATCAACATTATTTGTCTTAATACATATTATTAAAATTTTTAAATCATAATTTTAACCCCTTTTGTTCTTCCACAACTCAAAAAAGCCTTACTCCTCCTTTAAGTCTCATGGAGACCTAATTACATTAGGTCTTCCCTCTTAATGCTAAAAATTGATCTTCTTAGGCCCATATGGCCTTTTCCAATAATAAAAAACCATTAATAACATTATCCAAATAACTATTATAACCTCCTCCATGATTTATTATACCTTTAACCTTCATGCATACCATGAAATCTCTTTTAGGACAAACATCCCTATTAGGCTTGTGTACCTCAAAAGTATGTCTTACAATAATAAAGCTTAAACACCATTATTATACCCAGCCATGATAAATGAAACATGAATATAGATTATCCATGACCTTATGGTCATCACCAAATGCTTATAACACCTTCACTTAGGAAATAAGAGCTCAATAACATATATGAAACTCGCGTACTCAAAACGGCCAAATCAACTCAAAAACTAGTCATGAAGAATTAGACCTCCAATGCTTGTGTAGACACTTGTCATGAATCCTAATAAATAAAAATGGTTATATGAGATATCTATAACATCCTCAGATATAAAATTCATATGGTCTAATGGCAAATATTTATATTTCAAACTAATTTCTTGACCTTATGTCTCACAATCCTATCTAAACCAGACAAGCCATTTTGTGAGCAACATTTTCACCACATAAACTAACCTAAAAATATTATAAAAAGCATTATCATGACATAAAATTCATAAATAATTGATTCATTAACTTAATTTCATCAATATATCATGTATAAACCCTCAAATCTATCTCTTCATTTCTACCTAGGTTTAACATTATCCACACCATTACGTTTATCTATGACTGGCTTACTTAGATGAATAATTTAGCTCACTTTAAGGCTATAACTTATCCAAAAAAAATCATGGACATGTAAAATGGGTCTCCAAATTCTACTACCATTCATTTTCTCTTCTTAACCAATTCAAATTTTGAAAGTTACAAAATTTTCTTGACAAATAAGCCTATACCTATACATTTTCTCTCTCATCTGACTAACCAACAACACCTAGAAGCATTTGGGAGATTTTAATACATGTTAAAATATATTATCTATGAATTTTAATCCATTTTTATCTGATTTGAACAAAATATTTCACATTAGGTGCTTATTAGGCTTTTAGGGAGGTTTAACACATGTTTTGGTGTTAATGATTATTCATAAAGGATTGTCACTTGAATCCATAACTAGTTATTTGAAATACTAGCTAGGACAAGTACCCATCTCTCCTAAATATTTCATACTCCCATGTTTAGGTTACTATGTTAAAAAATGCCTAAAATTTCTTCTCGAGTTTGAATACCTCATTCTATGAGCTTAAGAAGGACTAAAATGATGATTAATGCACTTTTCCTTCAAATATTAACCTCAAAATTTGTGACCATACATAAAATAACTTATCTCACCTCTATCAATGCTCTCATGTGCATACTTGCCTTGAAATTTTATCTTCATACCTCACTAGGCCAAGTAACATCTAAGAGTGGTCTAGGTGGAGACTTAAACTGAAGGTCCTACCCCATAAGATCACCCTAAAACTCTTTTGAATTATTTTATACCTTACTCACATTCTCAAATAATTCCATATAACCTTTACATGCTTGTGTTCATTCATTTCACCATGAAAATACCTCTTCATGTCATGACTATGCTTCTTATGCACTTGACATCAATGGCTTGTACCTTCCATGCTAACATCAATAATGATATCAATCATGTAGACATAATATATTAGTTTTATCCAAATTATCTATTTCTCTTTATCTTATGATAACACTCTTTTATGCACCTTATCACATCACACACTACAAACTATCCTTAATCACTTTTGACATCAATCTTCACAACATTCACTTTTGACATTAATGACAGTACTCAACATTGGATGTTTATGGGTTGTATGTCACCTTAACTTTGGTGTATTTATATCTAGGCTATTTATTGTTTTTTCTTATCAAATAACAAAACCCTAGTTCTCATCTTCATAGTGGCTATGGGAAAAATGGGTTAGTGGGCACATAGTGTCAATTTGCCTCAAATACCCCTCTATCAATGAGCATTACCTACATAAGTAATAATTTTAAGAGGTCCTTAGACTTATATATTTATCCCTTACATGTTGGCTTGTGAGTGAATCATGTAATGTGTGATAAGTAAGTACAACAATGACCTAGCTTCTAACTTGGAAAATGTATCTCATGAAATTTTCATTTAGTACTTTAGACCTATATGTTATCCCTATGATTGATATGGAAATAGGAAAAATTAGTTAATATTTTCTCACTTGAGTGCTTGATTGATTTTTTTTTAGTTTGTGCTCGATAAGAAGTTGCTAGGTGAGAAATGAATGAGGATTGATCTTATATTTATATCAATATATTTGGATAATATATTACAGTAAATCATTTGGTTTGACCATAGTAGTATGTTTCATTTATAAATTGGATGAATTTAATACATTGAACACTTTCATCAGAATATTACACTTGTGTTGACATAGGCATTCAACTGGGACACAAGTGTTTAGGTAGCTGTAAAATAGACACAGATCCAAAACTTGCATAGATGGAAGATAAGAAAGTATATAACCATTTAGGAAAGATATAAGGTGTGATTCATAAAAATAACATTGATCAAACTAAGATATAAGTAATGAATCATAGAGAGATAGTGTATGTGAGATTTTGGTAGTGGAAAAGGTCTAGAAGCTGAAGCTACATCCATGATATGTATTTGCCAAGTATACAATATTGAGGTGCTATATAATTCATAAATACTATCTAAAAAAAGATACAAAAGGAAAAATTATATTATGAAAGGATAAAAAAGGAAAAATTAGAGTAATAAAGAATACAAAATGAAAAATTAGAGCAAGAAATATTTAAAAGGGGGGGAATGTTATAAAAGGCAAAATTAGAGAAATAAAGGTCAAAAAAGGCAAAATTAGAGCAAGAAAGGTTACAAAATTAACACCAATAAAAATAAAGGTTACATAAAGAGCAAATACAAAGGGAGTATTTAGATTAAAAAAACTAAACAAATTGAAAAGGAGAAGTTACTAAAAGAACAATTAATAAAAGAGAAATTGTAAAAACAAACTCAAAATAAACAAGAAAACATCCTTATTAAATGGTTCCTCACAAAGTATACCCAAATCTAATATATACTTAAAAATTATACTATCATAAGAATGGTTCCAAAGAATACAACCACAAACTATTCCTCATATATAGAGCCGTTGATTCTTAGTCCTCACATCAATGGAAAAAATGCATTAATCTTGAGATTGCATCTTTTCATGAATCCAATAAATGTAGCTTGATAGTTCTCCAATATCTTGAGTATGTAACATACATTTGGGTAATATTATTAGGCCTTAGTGATGTATTAGATCCATTGACTTTTTAGTAATAGTTGGATGCAAAACATGTTTTATTATACTTCATATTGGCCCTACCTTGTATTAATATAATGGAAAACTATGGTTAAATCCCATTATATCCTTAACAAACAACTTATATTTTAATTATATAGTTAGGCTATTAGTTGGTGTGTAATAATCATTTGTATACTATTGTGATTATTTTATTGTGAATATTATATTTTCCATTGTGAATCTCTATTTCTAGCAAATCTATTCAATATAAAATGTATTTTTAGTGGATAACTTTTGTGAACAAGTAATCCATAGAGGGGAGATAAGTATAGTGTTAGTTAATAAAACCAAATCAAAACTAACACACTAAACACTAACACCTCTAGCCTAGACGCTAGGGAGAGCATAGGTAATAAGCATACAATGAAAACACAACTATAAAATAAAAGAAATCATCCATTTACCTTCCTTGTAGATCTAAAATGGCATATTGAATTGGCTTGCTCAACTATGTACTCAATAAATCTTTTTCAATGAATATCTATTTCTCCACCTCTCCTTGGCACCTTGGTAATGTTGGTTGGCTTAGCTTGGCTTATGAAATTAACATGGTAACACTACTATAAAATCTTCTTGGAAGTATTTTGGCATAATAACTTGCACTAAAAAATATTTTTGGAAGTATTTTGGCATAATAACATTGCAATAAAAAATCTTTTTGTAAGTATTTTGGCATAATAACATTTCACTAAAAAATCTTGTGGATCAATAGGTAAGGCCTTGTATTAATAGCCTCCAAAGTTAACTCTTACCCAAGTTGAGTTAGATTAAGATTTAAACATGGAATAAGTTAAAACTAACCCTAAGTGAGTTAAATCTAACTCCAGTTGAGTTAAGGAGGGTAAATTTAATTATTATTTATAATTAATATGCATGGATTACAAATTAGATATATAGATATTTTGTGAGATCTTGAAAACTCATAAAAGCAATGATGAAGCTTGATATTTTAAATTTTTGAATTTTCATTTTTAGATATGTATTAATTATAAATAGATAATTTATCTAAGCATTTAATATGGTTTAATTATTTGATTCATTTCTATTATAATTTTATCTCTTTTAAGAATTTTTCAATTGCCATGCTTAATGAGTTTATAGGCCAAACTACCAATTGTTAAATTTCAAGGTGACTGGGGATGAATCTGTGAGAGGTTATTTTTGTGTACACTATAATACCCCAAATAGGGATTACTCAACATGATTATAAGCATTGATGAATGGAATGCATATGAAATTTGGGATGTTTAGTTATTCTTAGGCTTAATTTGTAATGTTTAGTATAAATCAGTCTAAAGTCTAGTTAGAAGCTAGTTATGGCTAGAATGGGGTGTCTACAATTTTACCCTATTTGGGAAGGCATTACAAATTATAGGCATATTAACTTTTTCTCAAAGAATGAAAAGGTCTTTAATGCTTAATTCCCCAACAGGTGATGGTTGAGACTTGGATGCCCCCTTAAGGGAGCGATTGACAAAGAAATTTGACATTTGGTCCATTGAAAGAAGGAAATAATGGGACCAAAAAGTAAAGGGGGTGAAAAATACTAATATACAAAAAGGAATTTTTAATTAGTGGCATAATTAGATGCCCCAATTGGGAAAATAACAGGATGATTTACCCAAAGTTGGTTATAATCATTGGCATAATAAGGTAAAAAGATAATGATTTACCCAAAGGTGGTTATAATCATGAGCAAAATGAAAACAAACCCCACTTGGGTGGATAGATATAACAATTTTCCAAAAGGTGGTTATAATCATTAACATAATGTAAAAATGCCTCAGTTGGATAGAGAATGATAAGGATTTTCCCAAAGGTGGTTATAGTCATTAACATCTAGATAGATTAAAACACAATGATTTACCCAAGTTGGTTATAATAATTAACGTATAAATATATTGAAACACAATGATTTACCCAAGGGTGGTTATAATCATTAACATGGTAGTTTGGGATAATATCAAAAATTAGAAAAGGGGGCTTACATACTGAATTTGTACTCATAGAGTAAGAGTAATTTAGTATAAAGGAGAAACATGAATTTGGATAACCTGCTACTATGAAGATGCACATCTTAAATAACAAGGATTAAATTCATTTGTGATTTAATTATTATGTATTTAGGAAATGATTTGGACAAATTAGTAATTTTTTAGGTGACCAAGGAGAAGTACCACAACATCATTTCTTATAAGATTTAATGAGTTGGTTTTTGCTATAGTATATGATGATATGCATCATGATATAAAATACCATGATAACTTAAATTAAATATGCATAAATACTGACATGTAATCCAATAAACAAGTGAAAATAATGCACTAATGATAAAAACCATGATGATAATGTTGACGTATGAATATGGATGGACTTAAGTATAATGCAAAAATAATCACCTAATGAATGCATGTATATTAAGTCAAGGCACAACAAAAAAGTAAAAAAATGGGTAAAAAAACAAATAAAAGATAAAAACATAGTAAAAAATCAATAAAAAGAAGCAAACAAACAACAAAACACCAAGAAACAAACATAAAGACACAACAAAACACCAAGAAACAAAAAGTGAACAAAACAATCAAAACAACATGAAATAAACACATACAATGGTTAATGACAATGTTAAAATAGAAAAAAAATTATTTATGTATGTGTAATAGAGGTATTACTATTGGTAATAGGGTGAACCCTATGCTAGATAACAACTATGTAGGTATAACAATGCAAGAAAAAGTGCACAAGGTTACCCCTGGGCTATAGGGAAACAACGACACACAAGACAATAGACATTACCCCTAGGCTATAGGAGACAATGAAACAAAAAAACAAAATGGGGGGAATAGAAGAAAAATAAGGGGTAACTAAGCTAACTCCAGATGCACAAGGCAAATGGATGTTGCCTATATGGTTCCATCGATGTAAAATCCAACATGAACTTTAGGCCAAATGTAGTTATCCTAGGATATGTGATAGAATAAAAAGATGAAATAAACTTGATTATATTATAAAAGAGATATGGGAATGGTCTTTCAAAATGGTGAGAGCATTTGGAAATATAGAATACTTACAAAATGGTGAGAGCATAAAATGAATCCTAGCAGTCATTAGTGTATCAAAGTTAAAGACATGATGATCACAATATAATCTCATAAGATAGTGAGAGCCTATGGAAAAAGCCTATAAGGATGGGGAAACCAAAGGAAAAGTGGTTACTTGTAAAATAACTTGGGGTCCCAAGAACCTTAAGGAAAAAAGTGGTAAAAAAGAAAGGAATGTGAGGTTGAGCTAACTTGAGATACCCCATGTATCTAGGTGTTGCCTACATAGACTATGTAGACCTCAAGCCGATATAGTTCTCCCATAAATGGGAGTAAAATACCAAGTTTGTATATAAATAAACTAAACAAAGAATATGGTCTAACTCTAAAATTTTGACAACTTTATATCTCACATTGAAATTCTAAGTCAATTTTTATGATTTTGTATTTTTATGATTTTATAAGTCTTTTACAAATGTTTTTAAAAATTTTGAATCATCTCAACTCAATTGATAATTAAAAGATACTAAATGGTCCAACTCATAAAATGATGAGAGAATTCAAAATTTAAATTACTCACAAAATGGTGAGAGTATGGCAAAGGGTGATTGAGTTATACTCAACATGAATCAATCAATGCCTACATAGTCCCATTAAGACCTTAATTCACTATTATTCTGCCTTCACAATGGAATAATCTATGTAGGTAAAAATAAGTTCATGAATTTAGGCAAATGGCACAATATAGCATAAGAATGGTAAGGTGATGTGGAAAGGCATGGTAAAGCTGTTGCTCCTAATTTGCCCATAGGTAGTTATAATTAGGAAAAAATGACATAGATAAATGATACTAATTTTCCCAAAGGTAGTTATAATTAGTAGCACAAAGTGATACATTGATTTTACCCAAAGTCGGTGTTGGCCAATTTTTGGCCCACATACCAAATTTTTGACTAGTTTAAAGAGATACACATGATCAAGTAGAAGACATTATGTTGAAAGAAGACTTTGGGTTTTGATATAGCAGTTACTTCACCAAATAAACCCTAAGTAAGTACGGAGTAGAGAACCTAATGAAGCAAAAACTACAAGGTTGATTTCTTTTGAGACTCTTTTTCACTAAGTATTTTCTTTCAAAGTTTTGTTTGGGCTAAGTGTTGGAATTTATTTAGACATTTTGCCTGAAAGAAAAGTTCTAAAGGGCAAGTTACTTCATTTGACTAAGTGTCAAGAATTTTTTTAGACATTTTGTCTAAAATAATTTCCTCAAAGGGGCATTTCTATAGAAATGGCCCATTTTCAAAAGTTCTCAAAGAAATTTTCTAAAGGCCACATTTCCTTTAAGAAAATTATTTGAGAAAATTTTTTTGAAGGTAGATTTATTTCAACAATTTTGTCCAAAAGCAAAAGATATTTTCCAAATCTGAAGGGCATCTTCCAAAAGCCAAAGGCACTTAAAAATTTTAAGAATGGTTATTCTTAGCAAAAATGACCAAATAGAAAAATGAAGGGTACATTCCTTTTGGAAAAGGCATTTTCAAGAAAGCCAAAGGGCACTTTTCTTGGCAAAAAGGGGGCTTTTCAAGAACCCAAAGGGTCCTTTCCCTTCAGAAAAGGTAATTTTTCAAGCTAAAGGGTCCATTTCAAAAAATATAAAGGGTTTCTATTTTAAAAGGCAAAGGGTTCATTTATAAATTTATGAAGGGTACTTTCCCTTCATAAAAGGGCATTTTTTTAAAGTTATGAAGGGTACTTTCCCTTCAGAAAAGGACACTTAACAAAAGGTTGAAGGAAATTGTTCACGGGAAATTGTCTAAAGGAAATGACCTAAAAGGATTAATGATTTTAGTGCTAGTGTAAAATTTTAAGCTCAACAAATAGTTGTTGGGATTCAAATATCTCATGGTAGGCCTACAAATGTCAAAATCTAAACCCACACAAGTATCCATGTGGATTTGAAAACCTAAGACATTTGTGCAGATGTTAAAAAGGGTTCTCATAAAATAGGCCTTTTAGATCTAATAAATATCAAAAGAAGCTATGAAATCTATATAAATACATCAACATAAATGGATAGAGGAAAACTAATGTCCTTAGATTGGTTTTCCATCTATATAAAAAAGAAAGATTTGGTATATGTAATTAATGGAGAGGCCCTCATCCTTTGACATGGCCATCATCTATGATAAAAAACCACTCAATGTAGAAGGACCATGGCTCAATATATATTCAAAGATATGGGGATTTAATCCTTATACATGTAGGACATGCAAAGTGAAGTAGCACATCAAATTTTTAATATAAAGATCAAATCATTCACACTTGGCAGAGACATGAAACTACCTTTGACATGGTTCTCTCAACTCCAAAAAAGGGAGATTTTAATTCACGAGGGGCTCAAGGATATGTGTGGTGATATTTGATGGTTTATCTCATGGTCAAGGCAATTGCATGCTTTGAATGCAAAAGAGCTTGAGGACAATAGCAAAGCTCTCAGTTATTATGACCCCCTCTCCATCTGCTCATGTAAGCCCTCTCTTCTCTCATCCCTTTCTATTATATATAGAGGCTTTTAAGTCTTAAAAATATATACCCTGATTGGTGATAGAGTTACTCTATCAAAATCACCTTATAACACTCTCTTGAAGCAATAATATAAACTTTTTGATTCTAGTTTAGAGTAAAGTGTGTATTATTGGGGTTTTAACTTATAGAATGTATGTCTCTTTTCAACATTTGTGAATCTTCCATGCACCTTTCTTCAATTATTTTGGTTCCTTTTAGGTTGTGCAAAGTGTTAGACATTGGTGCTTTCTTAAAGTGTCACAAGTTTATAGTGTCTCATATAGACCTATTTATTTATGTCCTTCAAATTATAGGGTTTCCCTTCAACCTCCAAATAAAATATTTATGCTTGTAGCCTTGAGATAGGATTAGATTAGTCTATGTCTTGTTTGAATTCATTAGTAGTCATTAAATCTCCCAAGCTAAAGTGGATCATTCCATATTCATTACATCACCATCCTTAGCTTAGGTTCCCCTATCATGTTATCCTTCTCTCCCTTTTCCTTAGTCAGTAGTAGATTCTAGTGTGGGAAACAAGCCAAAGTGAATAATCTAAGGAAATAGCCTCATTACAAATCATAGAGGTTCAACCTCACTATAGAATACCCATATCCTGAGGTTATTCCAATATTGCAGTTGGGAGTGAGAGAACCTAAAAAACTCTCCCACAAAGGTGCAACTCTATACTACAAAAGTTTATAGCATGCTTAGTGGGACAACTTTTGAAGAATATTGGTCAAGTTTGATGTTGGTTTGATCAATTTTAGGTGGTTATAGCTTTCATCTTTCAGTAACTAGTGACTCTAAGGAACACTCAACAATCTAGTGGTAGAATAGTAATTATCTTCCATGCCAAAGGTGACTAAAAGACCAGCTTCTAGAGGTATTCCTTTTGAATTTGTTAAATTACCTTTAAACTCAATAATAAGGTTAAGATTTACTAACACTCACCCATATGTGGGAAACTTTCCTCCTAAACCATTTTCAAAATCTACCTTTATAAGATCTTTTTTGGGTCCTTTCACTACCATGGTAACCCCTACAGCTTTCCCTTTTTATGGAATTCAATGTTTAGAGTCCTTTAGACCTCTATTAGTATGATCCTATTCCAATGGTGGACCTTAAAAGTGTTCCCTATTTCATGGGAGACCAATCTACAACCCCTTCTGAGCACCTTAGGGATATATCCAACTTTTGCAATATTCATAATGTCAATAAGGAAAATGTAGCTATCAAGTTATTGGCCATCTCTTTTAAGGGTAAATCCCTAAACTGGTATAGAAACCTTATTGCTAACTCTATCACATCATGAAATTAGTTGGGTGATGTATTGTGTAAGAGATTTGAAGACAAGAGTGACCACTTGTCACTTGTTGAATAACTAATGACAATCAAGAGGGCTCCTCATGAGATTATGCAAGATTTCAATACCAGGTTTCAAAAGACATGGGATATAATTCTAGTCTCTATTAGGCCTACTCCTAACCATGATTTCCTTTACTATCTAAAATATTTTAACACTGATATTGTATTAATGATTCAGTCTATGGGAGGAAACACACTACCAAATGCCTATGAGGTGGCAATCAAAGTAGAGAATAGTCTAGTACAAGTTGGAAAGCTTACACATATACCACCAATGCCTTTGTTTCCTGAGATTCATCCACCTCTTATTTCTATTCCTCCCCTTGATGTCATTCCCCCTATGCCAATACTTGTTGATATACCTTCACCAAAGTAGGAAAAGGTGTCAACTAGTTAATCTAGTGACTCCCAAGAACACAAAAACTTCCAAGAGATTAATAACATATTTCAATCCTTTGGCAATGAATTGGTGAATATGAAGATACATCAAGCTCATTTCAACAAACCTTATCAAGCCCCATATCAACCTCCATATTAGTCTTATCAAGTAAATAGGCCACCCTACAAAGGAAATTTCCAAGGACAAGGACAATGACAGGGGCAACCTAAGTATGCTAGACAAAATAACTATAATCCAAATGCTACAAGAACCTCTAATTTAATTGTTCCCTACTCAGAACAAAATTGCTCAAGAAACTGAGGGTATAATGCCTTGGAATTAGTCTTTTGATTAGTCCATTGTCCTTAACACTGAGTTTAATCAATCTTTCAATAATTAATGGTAGTAAGGTGCTAGTTATGGATATAATCAAGGTCTTATGGCTTAGAACATAGAAATACCTATGATGACAAGACTAGAAGAACCTCAACAAGGCCAAGGTTCTAATGAATAACTAAACTAGTTAGGTACTATAATGGTTAATTATGAGCATGAAGAGTGCTATGTACTCAATCAGTAGGCTAGTTCTATCCAAGAATACATTCAAGTGGTAGTTAATACAAGGTTTAAAAGAAGGAATATGGATGGTAATCAAGAGGTGGTCAAAGATCCTCCTACTACTTCATTACTATCAAATCCAAGTGAACCTAATATTTATCTAAAGGTTCTACAAGATCTAAAGGTTCTAATAGCTCTAAATAATCAGAATCAAGGGACCCATTTTGATCCACAAAACTCATAAATTCAACAAATAATAGTAGTGACCCCCAAAGCATAGGCAAAGTTTCTTGTTCCACCAATCAACATTATTGATCAAATGAAGAAATCTAGTGTAAGTGTAATGATGTGGGGCATGCTTTCCATGCTTGGTCAAGTGGATATCCTTCAAGAAGGTTTATCTAAGATAGGTGTTACAACAACTATAGGCAAACAACCAAGCAAAGAAATTAAGGTCCTCACTAATGTAACCTAAGGTCCTATGGGAGAAGGATCAAGTAAGGTGGCCAAACCTCCTTTGTTCTAAATTTCATTAATCATTGGTGATTCCTTGGTGTATAATTACTTGGTTGATAGTAGAGCTAGCACTTTAGTAATGCCAAATTCTATAGCTAATTAGGTAATCCTCAAATATGAGCCATATACTAAAGGATTTTTTTATCTTGATAGTTCTTCCAAAAAGCCATCTAGTCTAATAAATGATTTGAGTCTAACCTTACATGTTTGTCCTGGTGTCTTGATGGTTCAGATTGTGTTGATCATTGATGTAACTCCTCACTTTATGCTATGCCTTTCTAGAGAATTCATATCAAAGATAAGAGGCTATCTCATAGTAGATTGGCTATATATGGCATTTAGAAAAAGGGATGGGACTAAGGTATCAATCAAGGCTAATCTCATGACATAATTTCACATTAAACACCATCAACTAGATATCATAAACCTCAATTTTACTATCCTTGATGAGGATGAATTTATAATTGGTCAAGAATTGAATACTTGTCTTGAAGAGATTCTAGACTTATTCTTAGATAAGCTATGGGGGGATAATCAATTTATCAACCCTTTGGAAGGTGTTGAAGAAAGAGACATGGGTGTCTATTTCATACATGAAGAAAATAAACTCATGCCTTCCCTCATTGGCCCTAAAGAAGACCCCAATGGTATGTGGAATTTGTTCTTTGATGGTTCAAGGAGCTAAAAAAGAGTAGGTACAAGGGAAATTCTAGTTTCCCCTTTAAATGATAAGTAATTTTCTTGTTATAGGTTCCAATTTAGTTGTTCTTGCAATGCAACTAAGTATGAGGGTCTTATCAATGGCCTTCAATAGGCTAGTAAGAGGGGCATCAAGAAGTTACAAGTATATGGGGATAGTGAGATGATAGTGCATTAGGTTACAGGCCAAAACATCAAAAATAATCCTTTGATGAAATCCTATAAACATAGAGTATGGGATATGCTTGAATACTTTGAGGCCTTCAACATTCAAGAGTGCCAAGGAATTAAAATCAGCATGTTGATAGGTTGGCAGTTGTGGGGGTTCATTTTTATATCCAATGATTTGATGAATCCCAAAGTGCAACCATATATTAAATTAGTAGTGAGACCATCAGTACCATATAATGAGGCTCATTGGTAGGTCTTTGATAGTGACAAGAAGATTGCTTATTTCTTAGAGCATGAAGTAGAGTTTTCCTCAATGAACCAAGGTAAATTTCAACATCAGTATGAGGATCAAATTATTCAACTAAAGTCTTAAAAACTTCCTAAAAGGGCTGGTCACCCTTAAAAGTATTTTCTATGAGGGATAACATATGAGGAAAGATAAGGCAGTGATGTCAACTGATGAAGAGAACTATGAAAGAGTCCTTATTTTCAAGGACAAGCTCCTCAAGATTGGGAAGGTAAGCAATGAGATAGAAAGGCATGCTTTCATTAAACTTTGTAAGGAATATTTAGACATCTTTTCTTAGGAATATAGTGATCTGAGAGGATTTGATCCTAAGTTATTCCAATGTACTATAGAATTAGAGGCCAATGTTAAGCCTATGAGGCAGAAGCAAAGGATTATCAATCCAAAAATTAAAGAGCTTATTAGGAAATAATTAACTAAATTGATTGAATCCAATATCATTTTTCCCATCAAACACTCCTCAAGGATAGCCAACCTGGTACCTATGAAGAAGAACAGTGAGATCTGATTGTGTGTTGACTTTAGAGACTTAAATAAGGTCTCTTCGAAAGATCACTACCCCTTATCATACATGGATCAACTCCTTTAAATGGTTTTTGGTTTAGAATGCTTCTCTCTTTTGGATGGGTACTCAAGATACAATCAGGTGATGGTAAGAGAAGAAGATCAATACAAGAATACCTTCACCATAAATTGGGGCACATATGCTTATCAGAAGATACCTTTTGGCCTATTAAATACTGGGGCCACTTTTCAAAGAGAAACATAGCCTTCTAAGGATTACTAAATTAGAAGGTGCTTGTCTACTTGGATGAAATAACAATTTTCTCCAAGAGGGCCAATGATCACTTAGATCACTTGAGATTGATCTTTCAAAGATGTATGGAATATAGGATCTCTTTAAATCCCAAGAAATGTGTGTTTTTTATCCATTATGGAAAACTCTTGAGACATATTCTCTTAAAATAGGGATTATCTATCAATCTTGATAGAATAAGTGCCATCTTGGCCGTATCCTTACCCAAGCATAAGAAGGGACTCCAAAGTTTCCTTGGCAAAATAAACTTTATGAGAAGGTTTAAACCTAGTTTTGCAAACTTGGTCAAATCCATCACTGCCATGCTAAAGAAGAACCAAGTTTTCACTTGGTCAAATGAAGGTAAATCAATGTTTGAGGCTATCAAGCAAGCCATTTCACAAGCACCCACACTCATGAATCATGATTTCTCAAGAGATTTCATATTATATGCCTTTTCTAATGTTGACAATATATTAGCTATACCAATGTAAAAGAATGGTGAAGGACTTGAGCAACCAATAGCATTTTCTAGTCAGGGGCTTGAGGTGTATGAGGTGAGGTATACTTTCATAGAAAAATAAGTCCTTTAAGTGGTAAGAAGCCTTAAAAAGTTTAGGCCAATGCTCTCCAATAGAAAAATCTATCTTATGGTGTCTTATCCTAGAGTGAGAGGCTTCCTTCTTAACAAATACTTGAATGAAAAGAGAGTCGATTGGATTAACAAGGTCATGAAATATTACTGTTTCTATGCAATTTTGCTTTCACATTGAAAGGAGAGAAAATGAGAAACTTAAGAAATGGTCAAGGTTTGTATGTACCTAGATATAGTCTGCACACCGTAATCCAGATGTTGTGAGAACTCCTCTTTTGCTATGGAGGAATGACACCTGAAAGAGATAGACACTAAAAACACGAAGAATGTTAGTTGATAAGAGGGTGGATTGCCAAGCAATAGCTTGGTCTTAGAAGTGCTAAGGCTTCTTGGAGGATAACAATCCACTATTTAAGACAGAATATGATAGAGACAAAAAAGAGAAATAATGAAAGATGTGAAAATAAAGAACTAAAAACAAATGCGTACCTGATAAGCTGCAATCTGCTAAAACATAGTTACCGACGTCAGTGATATTGCCAATGTCAGTCAGGGAGGTCACCGATGATGGTTAGACTGCCGATGTCGATAGGGGAAGTGGATGAGGTCGGTCAGGGCAATTGGCGAGGGATGGGTTACAGGTCTAGTTTATGGTCTATAGAATGGATTTGGTCTCGTCTGAGGGTCTGAGGGTTTATGAGGGATTCAGAGGGACTATTTGGGATCTAAGGGACTAAGAATCTTGTCAGAAAGAAAGGTGAGAAGCAGGAAAAAGGCCTTTCAGCCTTTCCATAAAGCAATTTAGTCAGGTTAATTAGATGGGTCTTAAGATGGTCTGTAGGTCTCTGATAACTTATGCTGAGTTAATTAGACAGAGGGTGTTGCCTAAAGAGAGACTAAGGAAGTGTCAGAGGCAAAGAAAAGGGAATAAGGGGTGAGAGAAGGCTTTTCAGCCTCTTTGAGAAGAATAGGGAAGGTTGGGTTAAGGATGCTTAGAATAGACAGAAGATAGAATACTAATTTATTTGAAATGATATTAGAATGAAAAAATTACAAATACTTAGCTGTGATATGAATTGGCAAAGGTGCAGAAGCTGTGTTTCAGTTGTCGTTGGTGATGGAGATATCATGCAATCCCTGTGCAGAATGTCTGATGCAAGACCTTAGTGCCTAGAAAGTGCTGCCAAGAATGTTGATCCCTGTAAGAAGCCCAAAATATTGAAAAGCAAAAGCATGAGAAATTTGTTTCGCTGGAAGAAGATTCAAGAGTCGTGATTAGCTTCAGAGATTAGCCGATTTGTGATTGGGGTCGTCAAAGGGTTAAAAAATTTGGTTAAGTATAACCAATGTCAGTGATTCCATTGGTGTCGGTCGACATTTGATCGACGTCGGCGGGTGCAGAATGGGCAAAAAGAGCCACCAAGCCTGTTTTTCATCTGCCAAGTGCACTATCCATTGGAGAATGTCAAAGGTTGGGCTAAATACACATGAGAGTTGGTTAGGTAGTTAGAGAGAAGTAAGAATGGGTCTTGGGTGAGTCATAGGATGGGAATTAGTCCAAGGCGAGGTGTCCTAGGTGAGGTGTCATGGGTGATGTGTCCAAGGAGGGGGGTTAATTCAAAATAAGTTTATTATTTTAAATTAGTAATTGCATGTTTTAGGAATGGGTTAGGAATGGACCAAGGGGGAAGATGACCAAGGGTTAGACACTATTTAGGTGTCTACATTTGCCTCTTTTTGTCTTGTTGGTTGCTCTAAATGAACTGCAAGACAAAAATAGCAGTTGGTTACCCCAGGTATGGGATAAGGTTGATTTCATCTTGTTGGTTGTTCAAGAGAACTGCAAGACAAAAATAGGTGAGGGTTGGTTACCCCGATTATGGATGAGGTATTCTCCCTCAAAGCAGGAGTTGAGAAAAGGGAACCTGAAATCAGGTGCTGATTTGACAGAGAGTGGATGAAAAGGGTGAAGATAGAGTGAGAACGCTGTAAAAGTTGTGATTGCACGTACACCACTTCATGAGGATGGTCAGGTCAAATTATCGTAGGTTGAGGGTCAAGGAGTGCCAAAATTGAAATAATTAAGCCCCAGCATTTAGTCATCTGCTAATTGGGTTATTCAATCTAAGCTAAAGCTCTAATGGGTCGTCATGTTTCAAGTATCCTAGGCTCAAGAAGTGCTCCCAATAACACGAAAATGTCACAAGTAGTGTGGATCAACTGGCTTGCGATCTTATACTTGTGAAGGTCAAAAGTGTGCGCACAATTTTGCTAACCAATCATGAGGTAGCATACATGTAAAAACAACCAAGGCAAAATCGCTTTGGAAGTAGTCGCGATTAGAGGAGATTGTCATGATCTCCAAGGTTTGGTGGTCAATGGATGGAGGCAAAAGTGATCTCAATGGTGTGCCCCAGGGGGCCAAAATGACGTGGTCTGGAGGACTGACTGATTAGGGGCATGATTTTGGGGCAATAGAGAAAAAAGGAGGTTGGAAGGATGTTAACATCAGTGACAAATACTGACGTCGATGGCTAAAAACGGTCGACGTCGGTAGTTGTCGGCTGACGTCGATGGATTAGGGCACGAAGATGCCGATGTCGGTGGCCTACCAAATTCGACAAAACTGGATTGGTGGCCCACCAAAAGTCATTTGTGATTATTTGAGTGAGAGAGAAAAAAAAGAAAGTGATCTGGAGTTGGAGTGAAAGTGATTGATAGTGAGTGAATTAGAGGTGTGAGGTGGCAGAGTGAGATTGGTGGAGAGAGGGAGTAGATTAGAGTGTGATTGGAGGTTGAAGAGTCAGCTATGGGCCAGCAGGAGTTTGAGGTGGAAGTGATGGTAGAGGGTAGTAGAGGACCCATGGGAGGCCCACCACCAGTGGCACCCATTGTGCCACCATGTTGGCGATGTTGAGACGAGGTAGGAGGGTTTCTAAGCCCTATTGAGTTAAATTTTGATTTTTATTTGTTTTTGCATTTTTTGTTGATATGGGCATAAAATGAGGGGGGAGGGTAGCTAGGAGGGTGGGAAAGGGATCTAGGATAGGTTAGGGGTCTTAGAGAGGGTTTTGGGGGGTGTAGAGGGGAGAAATGGGGAAGCCCTAATTTTTAGGGCTCACCCCGTTAGGCCCTAGGGCCAAACCAATCGCTGACATCAGTGATTCCACCAGCGTTGGCTAACTAGCAATCGGTGTCGATCACTAACCTACCGATGTTGGTCACTAAGTGACCAGCATCAGTTAGGTGAGTGCCGTCACCAGCATGCTAATCGATGTTGGTTAGCTGCCTGGTCAAAAGAGGGATGAAAAATGTTTAAGTGGAGGGGTCGAAGCTATGCCAAGGGCTTCTTAGGTGTTAGGTCAGGGATAGATAGTGAAATAGGGAAAACTTTTAACATGAGATTGACTTGGGTGGATGCAAGCGACGCTGACTTTGATGTTGCAAGATTGCCTCCTGACATTGCTGATGCGTATGCATGGAGGGGTGACAGTGGATGAGTGGGCGCAGATGAGTGCAGTTAAACTCGGCTGGCTGTGATGCTACTGTAGAGTGGCATGGGATGCAAGTTTGATGGTGGCACTAATCGAGTGGTGGGATCATTCCACCAACACCTTTCACCTACCCACAGGAGAGATGATGGTCACAGTCAAGGATGTGTACCAAATTTTACAGCTATCAGTACATGGAGTAGACTTTTATGCATGCTTGAGAGAGGCGCACGACATTCATATGGTTATGTTGTTTGGAGAGCACATCACGAAGATGAGATACCACTCAACGAGCTTTGCGTATGAGCCTTTGTACGTTGCAAATGAGGATGCACATCAGCTAGTAGTGCTGATGATGATAGGCATCACGGTATACGTGTTGCTAGATGCAGAGGGTAGTAGGTTTCTAGTTGTTATGACCAAAGTTTTGCTAGATATGTTAGAGTAGTGGATAGTCTTCACCTGGGCACCAGTGTTTTTGGCCCAGGTGTATAGAGAGCTGTGGGGTATCAGTCAGTGGTGATGATACAGCTTGTGCGTGGGCCACCTACTACATTGTTGGGCCTATGAGCATATAGTAGTTACCCATCCTCTTGGCCTCCCAGTGGTGATTTTGGCTGGCTTCAGGGTTGGATTTAGGTGGTGGTGCGAGGTGATGGCACAAACACGGGTAGATGGAGTGGTCAAAGACATTGACCACTATAGAGGGGTACTGGAGGCCCTAATTCTTGTAGACATCATTTGGAGACCATACTTGGTTTATCCAGCATTCAGAGACCAAGGAGAGCAGCTGGTTGGTGTGTAGAGCCTGAGATGGGTCAGGGGCAGGTGAGCTGGTGAGCTCAAGAGAGTGCCAGCAGAGAGAGTGTGGTGCCAGTACAGGCTGCTACAAGATGTACATCTTGCATTCCCACTATACAGATAGGATGACATTGAGGCACCGCTCCCACTACCAGAGGAGACAGAGGGCCTAGATTTTGAGGAGTTACCGGTAGGACCTGGGGTGGTTGACCCAGGTTGTACAAAGGCCTACATGGTGTGGTGGCCAAAGTAGTACATAGGTTTGCAGGTAAGGCCATAGCCAGATCCACAGGCCATTACCAGGGAGCAAGATACAGCCCACGAGGAGAGGGACACTGCATGGCAGGAGAGGGACGTGGCAAAGGCCCAGGTTGTAATTTTATAGGGACAGCTGGTAGGGGTTACAGGGCAGTTGACAGAGATGACGAGTCGAGTGACAGTGTTGATGGATTAGGTCACACTACTACAGGGATAGCTCACCATAGCCTAGGCACAGGCAGTGGTAGGACAAGTTTTGAGAGGTCAGGGTTCGATGTAGCAGCCCTCATAGCAGCCAGCATTTTCACAGGGGCCAGGATAGTCAGCATTGGTGCAACTAGGTCAGCCATAGCCACAGGGGTCAGTGCAGGACACGGCAGTAGGATAGATGGGTCCACCACAGACTATATCTCTAGTTAGATACAGTGATGTGTTGGATGAGATCGCTTATTATGAGAGGGCCATCAGGGGGTTCCCTCAGATACAATGATACTCAGAGATGAGGGTAGAGTAGAGCCAGCAGTGGTCTATGTCTCGAGCGATGGCTTCTGGGTCTCACAGATGGCACAGATCAGAGGGGGGAGAGGATACAGCATCTTTTTGACCACCGCCACCACCACCATAGCCACAGCCTTGAGGACAGACCTTGAGATTTATTTTTGATGTATATACCATCCTGCGAGCCGTTGATGTGAGATGTATGAGAGAGAGACAGAGGCACAGATTTGTGCGATTGTAAAAACTATTTTGATATATATATGATGATGTTTTTGGATCATTGATGTGTTATGGATGTTGTTTAATGTTAATGTATTGAGCATTTTTGATTATGATGATGATGCATGTTTTGATATTATGTTTATGATTATAATGTTATGATGATTAAATGTGATGATGATAATGTTATGGTCAATGATTATAATGATGATGATTAATATAATGATGTGTTGTGATAATGATATTGATGAGAATGGTCATGACTTTTAGATTAGATGATGATGCATAAGGATTATGTGATAGTGATATTTATGTTATGATTTACGGATTATATGATGTGAATACTTAATTGTGTGATAATGATAATGTGGTTGTGATTAATGATTATGATGTAAATGATGAAAATGATTATGCTAAAGATTATGAAAATATGTGATTGGTTTTGATGTGATTGGCAGGTGACGAGAGAGGGAGATGGAAGAAAGTGATGAAGAGAATGGCCGAGCTAACCCCAGAAGACCCCGTGTCAACTAAGTGTTGCCTACATAGCCCCTATCGTTAGGGCCTCAGGCCGATGTAGTTCCCCCAAGAAGGGAGGAAAAAGATCAAAGTGGTTGATTTTGGTCATGATAAGGATATAGAATTTCCCATATGTCCGAGGGTACATTCTTGAAATGATAAGGAGAAGATGATGCTACAGCATTTTCCAAATGGTGTAAGCTGTAACATTGGTCGGGGATTTTCATCCCTTGCAACTATCCATATTCGTGATGGATGTTTGCTAAGAATGAATTGTAGGGCGATTTATGTTTCAGCAAGTAATGGTTTATGCTTGACATAAATTGTGTGGTTGATAGTTTCCATGTGTATTGATGTCTATGGAAACCAGAGTGATTAGGCTATGTGAGTGGTTTGAAAAGAGTCAGATTGAATTATTTTGACAAATGATGTGGTTGAATGTGACCAAAGTGTAGGCAAAAAGTAAAAGGCATAAGTGCCCTTTTATTGACAAGGACCAAAATGACAACATAGACAGGGGTTGTTAGAACCAAGAGCCCCATTTATGCATTGCATCGTTGACCATGAGTTATGTTAGAGCAATAATCGAATCACTTTTGACATTAAAGTGAGCTCAAAGTCCCTTGAGTAGGTGATATGATAGGAGGAAAAGGGTAATCCTTTTTAGAGTATGGATAACTTTTCCCCTTTTTATAGGAGACCCTGAGACAACTACAAGTCAAGTCCATGACCCAAGTTTTTTTTTTTTTTTTTTTTTTTTTTTTTTTTTTTTTTTTTTAAAAGCAGACTGATCAATGCGGGAAGTCCACATAGAGATGTCACTTGTTTAGTGGTCATTTGTGAAGCTAATCGATGCAAGAAGCTTCTAAGAAAGTGCTATTTGTAGCAAGATTTTAGTCATAGCCATCCTTCGAGGGAGTGGTCTATACTTTGCTTTATAGATTTAAGGTATTTTGAATAGCTGTCCTTCGAGGAAGTAGTCTATTTAGCTACAGCAATGATATTACAACTATCCTTTGAGGGAGCAGTCTACTTTTTGATTTGATTTTGTGACCTTGGATATTTTGACATCTTGATTTAGTTTTGATAGAATATTGAGTCATGGACAAGACTTATAGAAGGTCAAGGGCTCCCTTTTATTAGGACAAAGCATCCATACGTCAAAAAAGGGTTATAGAGGATTTTGTTAAGGGAAAAAGGGTGGAATGGATTGAGGATTAAAAGGACAAGGATTTCTCAAGGGATGAGCTCAAGTTAAATGTCAAGTGGATGAGTACTCGACTAACAGTAGAATGGTCATAGATGCAAAGCATTAAGGGGCTCAGGTTCTGGTCAGCCTTCAAGAGAAGATAGACGATAAGTTCCTGATCCATACTTGTGCGTGATGATATAAGGTCTGACCTAATTAGGAGTAAATTTGCCTCATTTACTCCGTTCCATATTGGTCACATGTTGGTTCTCTTTGAGGATGAGGTCTCCGATATTGAAATCTCATTCTTTCAGAGTTTTATTATAGGCACGTTTGATGTGATTTTGATAGACATGGAGATGATTAAGGGCAGCGAGATGACGCTCGTCGAGTAACTCAAGTTGAGCTAATCGATCTTGACAAAAGTCATCATTAGAAAGAATGTCATGGAGTGAAATGTGAAGAGACGAGATCTATACTTTGAGAGGTAAGACAGCCTCTATTTTATACACTAGAGAGAAAGGGGTAGCACTCGTAGAGGTTTAGATGCTAGTGCAGTAGGCCCACAAAGCGAAAGGTATGTGAACGTGCCAATCCCTTCCAGTGTCATTGACCACCTTCATGAGAATTTTAGTTAAGATTTTGTTAGAAGCCTCAGCCTACCCATTTGCTTGTGGGTAGTAAGGCGAAGAAAAGCTGAGTTTAATGCCAAAGGAGTCACAAAGTTTTTGGATGGTCTTGTTTTTAAAGGACTTGCCATTGTCAGTGATGATTTTGTGAGGTATGCCGAAATGACAGATGATGTGGGTGTTGATGAAGTCGATAATCTTGTCGACTTTTGTGGAGACAAGAGGAATAGCTTCTACCCATTTAGTGAAATACTCAGTGGCAGTGATGATGGATTGATGATGAAGACATGAATGAGGGTTAATCTCGCCGATGAGATCTAAGCCCCATTGTGAAAAAGGCCAAAAATCTTGAGCAACTTGTAAGGCATGACTAGGGAGATGAAGCAAGTTAGCATGCTGCTGACACTTGATGCAATGCCGAACATAATCGCTATAGTCTTGATGAAGAGTGGGCCAATAATAGCCCAGACGAAGGATGCGCTTGGCAATCAAGTTACCACTGAAGTGTCTGCCACAAATCCCATCATGGGCTTGTTTAACAGTATGAGAGGCTTCAGTGGAGTTTAAACAACGAAGAAGAAGACCGTCAAAACCTCTTTTATAGAGAAGGCCCCCTAGCATGGTATAGCGAGCGGTGCACTTAATGAAAGCCCACTGCGCATTGCTAGAGAGGTTGGGAGGAATGATAGAATGAGCCAAGTAGTCCTCAAGTTGTTTATACCATACATCTTGTGAACTAGAGTCTATGGTGTGGACAAGATTGATGTCAGTGGAAATGTATGAAGGCAATGGCACATGATGTACCATGACATAAATTCTTGACGAGGATGATGAAGAAGAAGGAATATGTGAGGCAAGGGAAGCCATGGTGTCAACAAACTTATTCGTCGATCGAGGAACAGTCTGTAATAAGTGATGGTCGAAAGATGCTAGAAGAGTGTTAACATGGTGCTTGTACCATTGTAAAATTTCATTTTTACAAAGATATGAACCATTGATTTGATTGATGACAAGTTGTGAGTCACCGAAGATGCTAATGGACTTGATGTTTAAAGAAAGGGAAGTTTGAAGTCCGAAAATTAAGGCTTCATATTCGGCCATATTATTGGTACATTCAAAGTTGAGTTTGAAAGATAGGGGCATGGGTTCACCTTCATGTGGAATGAGGATGACCCTCACACCCCCACCGAGTTGACATTTAGAGTCATTGAAGAACATCGTCATTTGGTAGAATGTGTCATCAGTCGAGAGAGTGGCGATAGATTCATCAGGAAACTCACACTGAGAAGGTTGATTGTTGGGAAGAGGGGCATCTGCTAGTTGGTCAGCGATTGTTTGCCCTTTTATAGATTTTTGCTGGACAAATTCTAAGTCAAATTCAGTAAGAAGCATGAGCCAATGAGCCATACGCTGGTTTTGATATGGTTTAGAATGCATGTATTTAAGGGGATTAGTGTGAGTGATGACAAAGGTTTTGTGATTGAGAAGATAGTGACGAAGCTTGGTAGTGGCAAAGACTAATGCCAAATAGAGTTTCTCGGTATGAGTATACCGAGTTTCATAGTCAACAAGTGTTCGTCTTATGTAGTAGACTGCTTGCTCACAGTGTTGCTCGTCTCGATGCACGATCATGGCACCTAACGAATGATTGGTTGCTGAGATGTAGAGGTAGAAGGGTTGGTCATCTTTTGGTGGAATAAGGACTGGTGGAGAAACCAAATAGTGTTTGAGGGCTTTAAAAGCCTATTGGCAATCTTTATCCCATTTAAAGGAGATGTCCTTCTTAAGGAGGTGATGAAAGGGTTGGCAATAGTCAGAAAGTTTTGAAATGAAGTGGCAGATGGATTGGAGCTTTCCTTGTAGACTGCAAAGTTGCTTGAGATTAGTTGGAGGTGGCATTTCAAGGATAGCGCAGATTTTGGTAGGATCTATCTCGATGCCACAAAGAGAGACAATGAATCCCAGGAGTTTTCTGGAGAGGACCCCAAAGACACATTTCTTGGGGTTAAGACAGACCTGGTATTGAAGAAGATGAGAGAAGATGATTTTGAGGATAGTCAAATGGTTGTGACGAAGCTTAGACTTACCAAGCAGGTCATCTACATAGTCCTCCATGATTTTATGGAGGAGATCGTGAAATATGTAAGTCATGGCACGCTGATATGTGGTGCCTACATTTTTCAGACCAAAAGGCATGACTCGATAGCAGAAAGTTCCCCATGGTGTAATGAAGGTGGTTTTGTGCTGATCTTCCAGTGCAATCAGTATTTGGTTATATCCTAAAAATCCATCCATGAGTGATAACATCTCATGGCCAGCCATAAGATCAACAATTTGGTCAATGTTTGGAAGAGGAAAGTCATCTTTGGGACAAGCTAGGTTAAGGTCACGATAGTCCATGTAGATCTGGATCCCCCCAGTCACCTTGGTGATAGGAATGATGTTAGAGACCCACTACAGATAATTGATGGGTTGGATGAAGGAGACAGAAAGAAGGCGCTGAAGCTCTTCTTTGACAAGAAGTGCAACACGAGGATGCATTTTGTGAAGCTTTTGCCTAACAAGCTTAGCCTCTGGGTTTATGACAATGTTATGAGTGGTAATGTTAGGGTCGATGCCAGGCATGTCAATGTAGGTCCAGGCAAAGGCTTTGCGATTGTCTGAGAGAAATGTGGTATAGTCGATCTGCTCCTGGGTGTCTAAAGATTGACCAATATTTAAGACTTGAGGAACATCAAAAGATGAAAGGTTAATGTCAATGGTTGATTCATTTAACATAACCTGTGTTTCAGAGGGGAGGGAGCGCTGAATGAAAGAATCATTGGCACCCATATAGGTAAGAATGGCATCGTCGTTTATGCAGTGGACTGTGTTGATGGATGTTGATTCATCATCTATCATGCTAGGATAAATGAGAGGGAGAGATTTGGGAACCCCATTGAGCTGATAGGTTAGGGGTTCCAAATGGATGGTGTTTATGCAAAAAAAAACTAGGAGGGATGGAAACCATCAACTCCGTAGGTGAGGATGGAAGAATAGGCGAGTCTGGAAGAGATTGGTCGATGGTTGGTTCGGGGCAAAGGTTTGTGGAAGCCTCAGTGGGTTCTTGGAAACCTAGTCCATACCATTTCTTTGCATTATCATCATTGGGTGGTTCGATAGGCCGATGGGAGCCTTGTTCATAGCGTCTAAAGCCAAAACCCTTCCATGCACACCTATAAAGGTAGGTATGTGAAAAAGTGGGGTTACCAAGAAAGGAGTAATCAGATGTGAATATTTGAGGTGAGGAGGAAGGATTTGATTCAGTAGGAGCTTGATCCAGCCCCCCATAGACGAGATTGGTTCAAAGACTAGGAGGACCATAAGGAATGACCATTCTGATCTGACAGTCATAGCTTGGGTTTTGATGAAGCTATCCATACTCTTGAGGAGTCTGGAACATGTCTAGAGTAAGTAGGCGATATTCACCTAGTGAAAGTCTTTGGAAGATATCCTCCATGGGGTCCTTGGTTGTTAATTGAGAAGATGATGTGGTGGCAACCACTGTTTGTGTACTAATTGACGCTTCTACGGATGGAGACGATGTTTGGGTTGATGCCTTGAGAGGGATAAGAACGTCGTTGGGTCGATAGGTTGTGTTACAAGTCTTAAAAGGGGATGGGTTGGTAGGAATGACATGGACTTGTTTATCGTGTTCAAATTTGACACAACGGTGAAGTGTTAAAGGGATGCAAGCCATGGCGTGAATCCAGGGTCACCCTAATAGCATGTTATATTGGAATTCTCCCTCAATGATGTAGAAGAGCTTCGGAATTGTGCATGGACCAATGCAGATATGGAGGACAACAGTGCCAATAGTGTTAGCGGTGGTGTCATTAAAGGATCTAAGGATTGCGTCAGTTTTCGATACGCAATTCTTGGGAAGAGCCAATTGATCAAAGGCATGGGTGGAAATGATATTAATGCTAGCACCCCCGTCGATCATAACTCATTTAATATGGGTTTGATCAATGTAGGCTGTGATGAAAAGAGTAGCATCCTGATCTTCTAAGGTAGAAGTAAGAATTTTAAAATCACTGAAAGTGATAGAGGCGACAGGGGATAAAGAATGGACTAAGGTAGCTAGTGGTTGAGGGTCTTCAGGTTGGACTTTCACTGCCTGTAGGGCTTTGATTAGAGCTTGGTGATGCTGGGGGGAGCTTTGGATAAGGTCATATAGGGTCATCTTCACAGGCGTTTAGTGAAGTTGTTTTATCATAGAGTCTTTGATTGCCTCTGAAGAAGGGGGTTGAGATGCACCTAAGATGGAAATCTTGGGTTTCAGTGGTTGAGGTGCCTAGACAAAAGGATAGGTCCAAGGAATAGCAGATTTTTCTTTCACCTTGTCCTTTTGTGACCTAGTGGTTATATGGATAGCATTGATTTCAAAGATAGGAGGTGAAGAAGGGGTCATGGCCTGTTGGTGAGATGTTGATGTGGTTGAAGAGGTTGGATGGGAAGGTGTCGAGGGTCGGTCAAGAGTGTCCTCAAGGAGAAGAGTGTCTTTCTCCATATAGCAGTGAACGACTACGTTGAGGGCACAACAAGTCTCGATATCGTGTCCTGGCGTATGATGGTATAAACAAATCTTTGTATCATCGAACCAAGAAGGTTTTGACCTGAGGAGTTGGAATGGCTTGATAGAAGCAAGGGTAATGCTAGAAGTTTGCAAAAGTTGGCGTAATATCAAAGCATATGAACCTACTAAGGGGTCCGTGCCTGTTGATGCATGACACACTGGTGACTTTTGCTTGGGGGATGTTGAAAAAGTTTTCTATACCACCTTTTGGTTTGATGGTATGGTGACAGGCGGAGATGGTACTTTCTTCGTGAGAGGTACCACCTTCTTAGGAGAGGGTAGGTTGGAGGTAGGTAAAGGAAGCAAAGGAGGCAATTGGTTTTGATTGAGGGTCAGAGTAGGGAGCACTCCGATTAGGGTAGAAGGATGAGGACCTAAAATGGAGGGAAAAGTTGACGGTGGAGGAGGGGTTTGCTTCTATGGTTTGGCAGTCTTCTTTGACTTGGTTGGAAGACTACTTTTGGTCGAGGTCTGGTCTAAGTCCACCTTCACTTACAGGTGAGTGAGGGTAGAGACAGGGTGAATACCGAGTGACTTGATCGGTTTAGATTGGGTAGATGCAGGTTTAGAATTTGGAGTCTGGTCTTTGTTGGGAGTCTTGGGAGATTCTGTCTTGGGAGGATTAGCAGCATGAGACGAGAGGGCATGGGAATGTTGAATAACTTTAAGACGCTCCCACAATCCCTGGTGTTCCACTTTCCTTGAAGGGAGAAGTTCAATTTTCTCCACTAGTCGAGAAAATAGTTAAGAGGATGTTGGATGAGGTTTGGATTCTTGAGAAGATGTGTTAGGTGTGGTAGTAGTCTCAGACCCAAGGTGTGTGGGAGTTATAACTAGATTGTCATTGATCGAAGATGATAGAGAGTCAAGTTCTTCTCTTGGTGGAGAAGGAACTGAAGAATGTGACTCCTCAAGCGAGTAAAGGGCAAGGATTATGGTGCCCTCCACTTGCAGTCGAGGAGTAGGTAAGGTCAGGTCCTCCATAGGTAGAAGAAAAGAGGATGGTGAGACCGGTGGTGCGGGTAAGGTTGAGGTGTCCTCCAAGATGAGAGAGGTTGATAGAGAACTAACCAAAGAAAGAGGTTCGTCCACACGTGATGGACTGGTAGATGGACTAACCTCTTGAGGTTGGTCAGGGATGAAGGGCGAGACCGTATTGACTGTTCGAATGTCATGTTCATGAGTGTTGTCAATCAAGGTCTGGACATTATTTTGGGTTGGTGGATGATTGGGGAATGGTTGCTTGAAGATGTCGATGCCCTGATTAGGAGGTGCATTAGGATTATCTAGAACGAGCTCACCCTTTTCAAGCATGTCTTGGATTATGTTTTTAAAGGTTTTGCAGTTTCTCGTGTCATGACCTTTGACATGGTGGTAATTGCAGAAGTCATTTTCCCTATACCACGTAGGGATGGCACATGAGGGATCAAATTATGTAGTGGTTGAATTTGGGGGAGGTTGAGAATCCCCTATTTAACAAGTTTTTCCAATATAGATGCGTATGATTCTCTAAGAGGAGTATACTGTCATTGTACATATCTCTGTTGGAATTGACGGGTGGCGCTTTGAGATGTGGATGGCTCAGGTTGATTGGTTGAAGAGGACAAAGGTCTAATGACCACAGCGTTAGCTAAAGCTTTAGACTTAGGATTGGATGATGAAAGTTTAAAAGAAGAAGAGTCATTGGTCTTAGAGTTGGGATTCTTGCTCTGCAACTTGACTTTATTCTCCTTGATGGCACGTAATTCAAGTTTATGGGCCATCGTGAAGGCTTCGTCGAAGGTGCAGAAGGTCTGAACCTGTAAGGTGGAAGAAATATGTTTGGCGCAAGCTCGGGAGAATAGTTCAATAAGTTCAGGTTGAGGTAAGGAAAAGGAGAGTTGATTGATGAGGCCTCTCTAGTGAGCAACGAAGTCAGCTATTGATTCATCCTCAAATTGGCAGATAGTATAGAGGTCCGTGATCGAGACCTTCTTGGTGATGTTAATGGAGAAGTGATCAAGAAAGAGCTGGGCTAGCTGTGTAAATGTGAAGAGGGAATGGCTGGCAATAGAGCTATACTAGTTAAGTGTAGTGCCAGAAAGGGACATAGGAAATGTGTGTAAGAGTAATGCATCGTCATGGGCAATAAGGTAACAGGCATGTCTGAATGCCCGTAAGTGCTGCTGTGGGTCTTCCTTGCTTTGAAAGCAAGAAAATTTGGGAAGCTCCCACTGGTTGGGGTATGGTCTAATTAGAACAGAAGGATGAATGGGCTCATTACAAATCTACTCATATGAGAGAGCATTACGTGAGCAAAAAATGAAGGTCTCTAAGCTAGACATCTTATCCATTAGCATTTTGATGATATCTGCTGATGGATTGGCAGGTGGAGCGCCCCCTAGATTATAAGGTGCTTGAAAGATATTGGGAGGGGCGTATGACATGGTTGGTTGCGTAGACGCAACATATGGGTAGCTGGTTATTGGAGCAAAAGTTGGAGCCAAGGGCACTTGTGTTATGGGGTTGATAGGCACAAGTTGGATAGGGGCCGTCAAGGATGGTGAGGAGTAGCCACACTTGTTGACGGGTAAATAGTTACTCTTGTGTTGATAGGTGCAAGAGTAGGGGGGATAGAGACTAATAGGTTTTAGAAAGGTGTGGGGTTTGGTTGAGTGGTTTGAGGTTGAGGGAGTACCAAAACCCCCATGGAGGTAGGTTTAGATGGAGTGGCTATGTTTTGAAGGTAAGACATGGTTGGGTTATTGGTGGAGGTGTTGACTTGATTGTCTAGTGGCTGAATTATAGGTGCTGTTGATGTGATTCTTGTCTCAACTAAGGAAGTCAGCATCCCATAGATTGGGTTGCCTAGGGAGTCTCGCATTTGGCTATGCACGAGATAGTGTTGTAAGGCTTTGACGTTAAGGTCCAAGAATCATGCGAAATCTTGGTCCCCTTCTGGGACAATAGGAGTCTGAGATGGGGTTGGGCGAGTAGGAGTTCTTTCAGTCTCCGAGTGGAACTCCATTATAGGACTAGTTATAGATGGTGAAGGTGGAAGCGGTTGTTGACTAGCGTGGTCAAGAAGGGCCTTGGTTTGACTGCGTGTCAAAACCATTCAAGGCAAGAAAGGGTCAAGTTTCATAAAACTGTGTTTTTTTTAGTCTCAAAAAACCAGAATGGATGTTTAGACAGCAAGAAAGTTGGATTTTAAGCTTGCTATTTTTGAAAAAAATAAAATGGATAGTGACCGATGTCGGTATAAAAACTGATGTCGGTGAAAAAGACTGCCGATGTCGGTAAGATAACCGATGCCGGTGCAGAAAAGTTATCGACGTCAGTTATAGAACCGATGTCGATTACTGTGTTTTCCAAAAACTCAGAAAAAAAGTTTTTGGAAATGAAGAAGGCATCCTTACCAGCTCAAAAAAAATAGATAAAAACAAAAAATAAGATGAGAACAGGCAGATTCTAGCGTTAAATCCCTAGAAATAATTTTATTAAGATCATGTGGCTTATGCCTTAATGTGATGTTTGAGGAGATTGGCTGTTAGAAGGGTCCTAGAATAGGTAATCTAAAGATGGTTTCAGGTATGTTTAGGCACTCAAAAGTCTGTGTTAGGTTCCGTACATGGCCTGGTGCTAAGGAGCAAGCTACCCTCACTTCACGATTCCAGTGGTTAGCTGGTCTCGCTTAGCCAAAATATACTTTTCCTATAGTTTAGACTCTGTCAGAGAACAGAGTGGGCTTTCCCCTTGGTGGTGAAATCCAAGTAGGATCACCGGGATGGGTAAGGTATCTGTTGGGTGATGAAATCCTAGTCGGGCCTTGTCTCAAGTGAGTTTGATGTTTAATTTAGTGCACGTGGTCTGGTTGTGTAACATCAAGTGATTTACGATTTATTCAATATGCGGTTTACTAATTACTGTGGACTAAGAAATGCAAGAACACAGGAAATGGAATGCAATATATTTTAAAGCCCCAAATCGAAATGTTAAGTTGGAATGAAAACAAGTTTGAGAAAGGGTTGAAGAAAATGATTTTTTGACTAGTCTAGAAATGCAAGAAAAGGAAGAAAAAGTTCTTTTTATTCCTGCTTATGATATCTTTAGAAAAGAAGAAAGAGGTGAAGAGGGAGAAACCTAATGCACCTAAATGAACAAAGAGAGAAAGGAACCCAAGGAAGGCCCTAAGGGTCCCACCGAGCGTGCCAGAATGTTTCTATGCAATTTCGCTTTCACATTCAAAGGAGAGAAAATGAGAAACTTAAGAAATGGTCAAGGCTTGTATGTACCTAGATATAGTTTGTGCACCGTAATCCAGACGTTGTGAGAACTCCTCTTTTGCTGTGGAGGAATGACACCTGAAAGAGATAGACACTAAAAACATGAAGAACGTTAGTTGATAAGAGGGTGGATTGCCAAGCAATAGCTTGGTCCTAGAAATGCTAAGGCTTCTTGGAGGATGACAATCCACTATTTAAGACAAAATATGACAGAGACAGAAAATAGAAATAATGAAAGATGTGAAAAGAAAGAACTAAAAACAAATGCATACCTGATAAGCTGTAATCTGCTAAAACACAGTTGCCAATGTCGATGATATTACTGGCGTCGGTCAGGGAGGTCACCAATGACGGTTAGACTGCCGACGTCGGTAGAGGAAGTGGACGAGGTTGGTCAGGGCAATTGGCTAGGGACGGGTTATAGGTCTAATTTCTGGTTTGTAGAATGGATTTGGTCTCGTCTGAGGGTCTGAGGGTCTATGAGGGATTCAGAGGGACTGAGAATCTTGTCAGAAAGAAAGGTGAGAAGCAGGAAAAAGGCCTTTCAGCCTTTCCATAAAGCAATTTAGTCAGGTTAATTAGATGGGTCTTAAGATGGTCTGTAGGTCTCTGATAACTTATGCTGAGTTGATTGGATAGAGGGTGTTGCCTAAAGAGAGACTAAGGAAGTGTCAGAGGCAAAGAAAAGGGAATAAGGGGTGAGAGAAGGCTTTTCAGCCTCTCTAGGAAGAACAGGGAAGGTTGGGTTAAGGATGCTTAGAATAGACAGAAGACAAAATACTAATATATTTGAAATGATATTAGAATGAAAAAAGTATAAATACTTAGCTGTGATATGAATTGGCAAAGGTGCAGAAGCTGTGTTTTAGTTGTCGCTGGTGATGGAGATATCGTGCAATCCCTGTGCAGAATGTTTGATGCAAGACCTTAGTGCCTAGAAAGTGCTGCCAAGAATGCTGATCCCTGCAAAAACACCAAGAAACCCAAAATACTGAAAAGTAAAATCATGAGAACTTTGTTTCACCAGAAGAAGATTTGAGAGTCGTGATTAGCTTTAGAGATTAGCTGATTTGTGATTGGGGTCATCAAAGGGTCAAAAAATTTGGTTAAGTATAACCGACGTCGCAATTCCGCTGGCATCAGCCGACATTTGACCAACGTCGGTGGGTGCAGAACGGGTAAAAAGAGCCACCAAGCCTGTTTTTCATCCACCAAGTGCACTATCCATTGGAGAATGTCAAAGGTTGGGCTAAATACGCATGAGAGTTGGTTAGGTGGTTAGAGAGAAGTAAGAATGGGTCTTGGGTGAGTCATAGGATGGGAATTAGTCTAAGGTGAGGTGTCCTAGGAGAGGTGTCATGGGTGATGTGTCCAAGGAGGGGGGTTAATTCAAAATAAGTTTATTGTTTTAAATTAGTAATTGCATGTTTTAGGAATGGGTTAGGAATGGACCAAGGGGGAAGGTGACTAAGGGTTAGACACTATTTAGGTGTCTACAATTACATGGAGATTAAGGTCACTAAGTTAGTGAGAGGTAAAGGCTTGTGTGAGCATATGGTTGATGACCTTCATAAAGATAAAGAGGTTATCTTGGTAACACAAGATAACTCACATTTAGATGCACCTCCACCTCACATTAGTTGGCTCTAGGATATGACATGTTTCTTGTTAATAGGTGAGTGCCCACAAGGTATGGATAGGATAAAGAGAAGGTATTTTATAATTCAATCCATACCATATGCATTAGTTTATGGGGTTTTATTCATAAAGGACCTCAATGGAGTGCTCCTAAGGTGCATAGATGATGACCAAGTGACAAGGCTCTTGGAAAAATTCCATGATGGGTCTGTAGGAGGCCATTTTGGTCTAAGGACTATAATTGCAAAAGTGATGACAACTCGTTATTATTGGCCCAACCTCTTAAAATATGTGTATGCATGGGTAATAAAGTTTCAAAAGTGTTTTTTTATGGGAAATCAAATTTTGGTATCCCTTCCTCTCAACCTAATTTAGGTAGAGCAACCCTTCATGCAATGGGGGTTAGATTTTATAGGAATGATCAACATTTATCAAGTGTAAGGCATATATGGGTGCTTACTACAATCGACTAATCACTAGGTGGGTGGAATCCACTGCATTAAAAGAAGCTAATGAAGGTGCAGTCTTAGACTTCTATGACAATATTGTGACTAGGTTTGGTGTTCTAACCACTATCATTTTTGATAATGCACTAGCATTATTTGGTCTAAAAATGAGTGAATGGGCTCTCAATATAGGCATCTACCTCAGCACCTCTTTGAACTATTATCCTCAAGGAAATGGATTGGTTGAGTCCAAAAATAAAAATTTGCTAAGAATCATTAGGAGAACTATGAAAGAGTATCAAAGGACATGACACACTAAAAAAAAGATAGCCTTGTGGGCTAACAAGGTTACTCCTACAGTTTCCATTAGTAATTCTCCATATGTCTTAGTATATAAAATGGAGGCCAAATTGCCCATTTCTCTTGAGCTACCTACATTAGAACTAGCCCATCAACTGAAGTTGATGGAATGAGCCTATACATGTGAGAATCGTAAAACTCATGGAGCTTGAAGAAATAAGAGACCTTGTAATGAAAACACTAGAGTCACATCAATCTCAAGTCAAGAAAGCCTTTGAAAATAGAGCTATATAAATGGACTTCAAGGAAGGGGATCTAATCCTCAAGTGGGATTCAAATAAGGTTAAGCCAGGCAACCATACCAAATTTGGTAACTTGTGGACTGGTCCTTGTTTGATCCATGAATGCAAACAACATAATGCTTTTTAACTGGCCTAACTAGATGGAGAGGTACTACCCATCCTAGTCAATGGGATTCATCTAAAGCTTTAATATTAAAAGAGTTTGTAGCCATTGTATATATTGTACTTTTTGTATAATTTTTTTCATGTTTTCTTCTAAGTTCCTTGTGTACATCCTTTTTAGTTTTGGGTTTCCTTTCCTTAAGTGCCTTCGGTATAGTGTTTATTTTGTTAATGTTGTCCTTATTACTTCAAGGAGAGTTTCTATATAGGGTTAGCCTTGTCAAAGAAAGAAATGACTCCATTCCCAATGGATTAGATGAGGTAAATGAGTTGGGTTTTCAAGCATAACAAACATGCTTCCATATGAGTCACTATAAATGTTTGCCAATTTTTGGCCCACATACCAAATTTTTGACTGGTTTAAAGAGATGGACATGATCAAGAAAAATCCATTTCATTGAAAGAAGACTACAGGCTTTTATATATTAGTTACTTCACCAAAGAAACCTAAATTAAGTAAGGAGTAGAGAATTCGATGAAGCAAAAATTACAAGGTTGATTTATTTTAGGACTCTTTTTCACTAAGTATTTTCTTTCAAAGTTTTATTCAGGCTAAGTGTTGGAATTTCTTTAAACATTTTTCCCAAAAGAAAATTTCCAAAGGGAAAGTTACTTTATTTGACTAAGTGTCAAGAATTGTTTCAGAGATTTTGTTCAAAATAATTTCCCTGAGGGGACACTTTTACAAAAATGGCCCATTTCAAAAGTTCTCGAAGGAATTTTCTAAAGGACACATTTCCTTTGGGAAAATTATTTGAGACAATTTTTCTAAAGGCATATTTCTTTCAAAAAATTTGTCTCAAAGCAAAATATCTTTTCCAAAGCCAAAGGACATCTTCCAAAATCCAAAGACACTTAAAATTTTTATGAAGGGTTATTCTCAACAAAATGGAACAAATAGAAAAATTGAAGGGTACTTTCCTTTTAGAAAAGGCATTTTCAAAAAAGCTGAAGCGCACTTTTCTCAATAAAAAGGGAGCTTTTTGAGAACCCAAAGGGTCCTTTCCCTTTAGAAAAGGTACATTTTCAAGCTGAAGTGTCCATTTCAAAAATATTGATGGTTTCTTTTTCAAAAGGTAAAGGGTTCATTAAAAAAAATTTAAGGATACTTTCTCTTCAAAAAAGGGCATTTTTTCAAAGTTATGAAGGGTACTTTCCCTTTAGAAAAGGACACTTAGCAAAATCCCAAAGGAAATTGTTCACAATAAAGTGTCTAAAAGAAATGACTTGAAAGGATTAATGATTTTTGCACTAGTGTCAAATTTCAAGCTTATAAAATAGCTATTGGGGTTCAAATATCCCATGATGAGCCCACAAATGTCAAAATTTGAATGCATACAAGTAGCCATTTGGATTTGAAAAGACTGAGACATTTGTGTAGATGTCAAAAAAGGGTCTCATAAAATAGGCCTTTTAAACCTAATAAAGATTAAAATAACCTTTGCAATCTATAGATTACATCAACATAAATGGATACAGGAAAACCAATGTCCTTAGATTGGTTTTCCATCTATAGTAAAGATCTGGTCTAGGTTTCAAAGTAGGATCCAGTATATGTAATTAATGGAGAGGCCTTCATCCTTTTACATGGTTATCATCTCTGACAAATAACCACTCAATATAGAAGGAGCATGGCTCTATCTAGATTCAAATATATGGGGATTTCATCCTTATACATGTAGGACATGCAAAGTGAAGGAACATGCCAATTTTTTAGTGCAAATATACAATAATTCACACTCAATGGAGACATGAAACTACCTTTGACATGGCTCTCTTAGCTCCAAAAAAGGGAAAATTGAATGCACAAGGGGCTCAAGGAGATTTTTAGTGATCTTAGATGGTTTATCTCATGGTTAAGATAGTTGCATGCTTTGAATGCAAAAGAGCTTGAGGATAACAACCAAGATCTCAATCATTAGGAACCCCCTCTCCATCTGTGCATGAAATCCCCCTCTTATCTCATCCCTTTTGACTATATATAGAGGATTTTAAGTCTAAAAAAGATATCCCTTGACTAGTGATAGAGTTACTCTGTTAAAATTACCTTGTAACACTCTATTAAAGTAATAAGATAAAATTTTAATTCTCATTTTGAGTGAAGTGTGCACTATTTGGGTTTTAACTTGTATAATGTATTTCTCTTTTCATCATCTATGAATCCTCCATGCACCTTTATTCAATTATTTTGGTTCCTTGCAAGTTGTGTGAAGTGTTAGGCATTGGTGCCTTCTTAAAGTGTCACAAGTTTATATTGTCTCATACAGGCCTATTTATTTTTGTCCTTTAAATTTTAAGTTTTTCTCCAACCTCCACATAAAATACTTATGATTTTAGCCTTGAGATAGGATCAGATTAGTTTGTCTTTTTTGAATTTATTAGTAGTCATTAAGGCTCCTAGGCTGAAGTGGATCATTCCATATTCAATACATCACCATCCTTAGCTTAGGTTCCCCTTTCATGTTATCCTTCTCTCCCTTTCCTTAGTCAGTAGTAGATTCTAGTGTGAGAAACAAGTCAAATTTAAGCATCTAAGGAGCTAGCCTCATTAAAAATCATAGAGGTTCAACCTCACTATAGGCTACCCATAGCCTGAGGTTGTTCCAATATTGTAGGTAGGAGTGAGAGAGCCTAAAAATCTCTCCCATAAGGGTGCAACTCTATGCTACAATAGTTATTTATAATCAGTTACACTCACAATGAAATGAAATAAAAAATTAAGGATGTAACTACCAAACCACTATCATACTAGTCCAAGATATTATTTCTATCTAGAATAATAAATCAACTATTAGAACTTGACTGAATCCTTTCACTAAAGGTTACCAAAGAACTAATGAAATATAACCAAGGCAAAAAGGGTGGGGAGGGAGGGTAAAAATAACTTTAGGATTTAGTGAAGGTATGGTATAATGGTATATGGTATGATATAGAGAAGTTGATGATGTGGTACAACATAAACATTCCTCATAGACAATAATTCAAGTCTCTCAAACAAAATAACACTTGAGATGTATGATGTTCATCAACTCATAAAGTTCATCTCCATCTAGTGTAGTGAGCCTATACACTTTAGATCCATAATTTATAATAATGACATATGGGCCTATCAAATTTGGTTTTAACTTTCTTTTCTTTTTCTTCTTAGTTATGGTTTTCTTTTTGTATTCTTTGAG
The DNA here is from genome assembly GCA_037957365.1 of Torreya grandis. Classification (NCBI taxonomy): domain Eukaryota; kingdom Viridiplantae; phylum Streptophyta; class Pinopsida; order Cupressales; family Taxaceae; genus Torreya; species Torreya grandis. The sequence continues at coordinate 1,098,016 of JARHVA010000364.1, read as the reverse complement.
AACAAGATCCCCTAGCTCAAAATATATATGTTTAACCCATCGATTATATTTTCCACATAGTCTATTTTTGTATGCTTGAAGTCTATTGACAATGGACATGCATTTTTCATCAAGTAACTCTAGCTCTTGTAAGTGAACTACTCTATAATCTTCATCATCTAGGACATGTTTCAACTAGATACACAAAGAAGGTAACTTGACCTCAATGGGAAGAATGGCCTCAGTGCCATAGATTAAGGATTATGGAGTGGCTCTAGTTGGAGTATGGTAATTAGTGAGATATTCCCAAAGGATACAGAATATTTAGAGGTCTAATCATGTCGAACATCATTGAAAATATTTATAAGTATGTTAACTATGGTTTTATTAAATTCCTCTGCTTCGTTGTTACCTTGTGGGTAATATGTGGTAGAAAAAAGTTGAGTGACATTGTACTTGTAACAAAGTGTTTTGACATCCTTGTTCTTAAATGATCCATTATTATCAACTATAATGTCAGATGGAATACCATAGCATTAAATGAGATGATTGAAGATGAATTTGGAAATTTATTTTCTAGTCATGTAAGTGAGGAGTATATCTTCAACACACTTATTAAAATATTTGGTAGTGGTAAGGATGTGTTTATGGCCATTATATGAGGTAGGGTTAATCTTCCTAATGAGATTGAGTACCCATATTACAAATGGCCATGGTGTAAGCATTGTTTTTGACTTTTTAGCTGGGGCATGAATTAAATTGGCATGCCTTTGACACTTGTCACACCTTTTGACATAAGAATTTGTATATGTTTCCATAGTTGGATAATAGTAATCAGTACATAGGATATATTTGGCAAGGATGGCCCCATTGGTGTAGGCTCCACATACTCCATGAAATTCCCATAATTCTAATATGGCTTCTACCAAATTTAAACAATGAAGTAGAGTTCCAACAAAGTTGTGGTAGTAAAGGGTTGGGCCAAGTAATTTATAGTGAGAGGTTTGGTGTGTAAAGGCCTTTGGTTGTTTATGTGATAATTCTAGTGGAATTATATGGTAATGAAGGTAGTTGAAGAGGTTTGAGTACCTAATAGAGCTAGGACCAATAATATCATAGATCATTATGATTGTCAAAGGTTTATGAGAAAGCACTAGAAGATATTCAATGAGGAATTGATATTCTTTTGCCTTTTCTATGTGGTGGATCAAAGAACTGATGGTGGCCATAACATCCATTATCCTTTTATTGGCCCTAGGTATATGTTCAAATTTTATATTGGTAATTTTTTGTCTGAGAATGTCAATCATGGAATTATTTGGCACCATCTTGTCATATTTTGTCTAAAAGTGGTCTGTAACTTGATTAATGATTAACTAATAATCACCATAAACTATGAGATGTTGAATATTCCATTATACTACCTGACAATGCCCTGTGAAAACTAATTCGTATTCCACCACATTATTAGTATAAGTAAAGTTGATATAGAATGATTTAGGGATAAGATCCCCCTATGGTGTCATAAAGAATAAGCCTTCCCCTAATCCAATCAATGTGAATGACCCATAAAAATATAGGATTGAGTGATGTTCTTCAGGAGGTGTTTCAATGATGGTCATAATGGACTCATATAGGAATTAAAAAGTAAGTGGTTCAATATCTACAACAAGAGCTTTAGTAAGTTGATCTGCAAGTACTTGTCCCTTTATAGCTTATTGGTTGACATAATTGATCTTAAACTCACTCAAGAGCATGATCCATTTCTCCATTTGACCTTATAAATCTATCTTGGATGGTATATACTTGAGTAGATCTACTTTTGAAATAACTATGGTGTTGTTGTTAAGCATGTAATTTTTTAGCTTTTGGGCTATAAAGACCATAGCTAGAGAAGCTTTTTCTATTAGCATATAGTTGTGTTCATACACAACTAGTATACGTATTTGATAGTACATGGAATGATCTTTTCCATTATCATCATGCTAAGCTAGAACTACCCCTAGGGATGTATCTTTGGTAGATAGGTATAGTATAAATGTCTTTCTTAGCATTGGTGGTAATAAAATAGACAGATTGGTAAGATAGTCCTTTAGATTCTAAAATTCTTTTTGACAATCTTCATCCCAATTAAATGTGAAACCTTTCTTTGGTAAGTGAATGGGTGGCACTTATCAACCAACTCTAAAATGAAGCATTTGATAGACTAGATTTTGCCTTACAAACTATAGAGTTAATTCAAATTAAAAGGTGGTAACATCTTCATAATGGCTTGTCCTTCTGTAGGATCAAATTCAATACCCTCATGAGAGATGATAAAGCTTAAAAATTTGACTAAAGGGACACCAAAGATGTACTTCTTAGGATTAAGTCTGACCTTGTATTCATGAAGCCTATCAAATATTCTTCATAGTGCAGCTAGATGATCAACATGAGTCTTTGATTTACCTAATATGCCATCATCATAGTCTTTAACAATATCATGCATCATAATATGAAATATGATGGTCATGGTTCTTTGGTATGTGGCCTCAACATTCTTGAGGCTGAATGACATAATCTAATAATAAAACATTCCCCAAGGAGTGGTGAACATTATCTTGTGTTGGTCTTCCACTATGATCATAATCTGATTATACCCTAAAAATCCATCCATAATTTAAATCATTTCATACCCTATTGTGGAGTCAACTATCATGTTGATATTTCATAAAACAACTTCATCCTTAAGGTATGCCTTATTGATGTCTCTATAATCAGTGCAAATTTTAATTCCTTCTAGCTCATTACTAATAGGAATGCATACACTCTAAATTGGTCAAGAAACCACACATATCATGTCTTTTCATATTACTTTCATGGGAGACTCCAAATGGAGAATATGAGCTTTTTTCACATTTAGCCATGTCTTTCATTTTTTGTCATCTTGGTCTTGTTTTATGCTTGAGTCACCTTTTTTTATTATTCTTGGTCATCTTGAGCCTTTTAAATAGTCATTCCACCTCAGATAGGTTAATTTTTATATCTTCTTTCCATCCCCCTATATCTTTGTACTATAGGATAGGAGCATTGGGGTTGGTCTATAGTGTCAGTGCCACTAGTGTCAATTTTTAGTGCTCTTGTCCAAGGCCATTTTGAGTGCCAATAATTAGTTTCCTTCACTTAATGAGACTTAAACCCTTTCTTAGATTCATCTTTAAGTTTTCCAATGTCATCCAAATGCAAATAAATATCTCAAATTCAAAATAAAGAGTATCCTATATAAAGGACTTCATAAGGCATTTTATATCTAACACACTACTTTGGTACATTAGACATAATAAAAATTAGTCATTAGTATAGCTTAGTATTTTTAATCTCACATAAACTTGAATGCTTGATCAAGGAAGGGCCTAGGCAAAATTTATTTTTTCATATATCATGTGCATTGATTATGCATGTTCTGTAAGGTAGAACTACATTTGATCTGAGACCTAGCTTGAGGGTTAATGTAGGTAGTGATCAGGATAGTAAGGGTTCCAAATCATGTGATCATTGTTCCCTAACCCAATTCCCCCCCTCACTTTTTTTTATGCATTTATTGTTTACATGTGTGTATATGAATATAAGGGTTTGGAGATTAAAATTGACCTACAACAAGCTCTGTTGACTTCCATCTTCCTAAATTTGGTACACATGCTGACATTGACCTGTTGAATAAAACCTAAAAAGATATGATCTTTAGGATAATAGTGGCAGAGGTGGACTATAGTGTTGATTCCACTCCTATCCACTTTCAATGCTCCTATCTAATCATAGAAAAAAGGCTATATCTAGATTCTATATAGTGTCCCAGTCCAACATCTCAATTTCTAGCTCTTAAATCATCTGCTTCTATCTATTTTCAAATAAGTTTACTTTTCTTCCTCATGCAAATTTTTCGATAAAAAACTATATTTTTCCATATCAACTAGATTTTTCTCCTTACTCTAGACCCCTTATTATTTAATAACTAAACACTATTTTTCCCAAAAATAATAAAACATTTGGTGAACCCAACTTACTTCAAACAAATCTAAAACCCTAGGTACCCTTAGGGTTTTTCATTCATATTTTGTGCAAAAAAATTAATTTCAAAATTCTTATTTTTGTATAATTTTTTATGCATTTATCTTATTGAAAATTATTTTTATAAATTAAAATTATTGCATAATTTTCAAAAATTCTAAAACCTTAACCCAAAACCCTAGATTTATAATCTGGGTCCTCAATCCCAAGTTTTCCTCCATTATAATTTTTAGAAAAATACATTGGAATTTTTGTAAATTGTTTGGATAGTCAAAAGTATTTTCAAAATCTCTATGTTCATAGTTATTTTTGTATTTATTTTCTTAATAGTAATTTTCAATATTCTCTTTGGTGAAAGAAATAAAATGGCCACTAAGGCACTTCTTCCCTCTCATCTCATAGATCAATTTTTAAAATTTTCTCATAATTATGACAATGAATGGAAAAATTTGCAAAATTTCACATGAGCTAAAAATGTGGGAAATGATTTAATTTACAATGAAGATAACTACTATTATTTTAATGAGTAATATGATGATGTACGTGATAGTGAAGTAAAAATAGATGCATCTTCTTCTCTCAAACGTATCTCTTTTTTCCCTTTTCTAAAGAAAATTATTTTGATAAATAGGAAATATACTTTTCACCTCATTTTCTTATTTACAATGCACCAAATGAACAAATTAGTCATGCACTTCCAAGTGAACCTTGTATTGGTGATAATTTTCTTCCATGTGAACCTAATACCTCTCTCTCTCTTTCACTACTTCTATGTTTAAATTACAATAATATGAATGTAATAGAATCAAATTACCAATGCTTAGTTCAGATGCTACATCCCATGTTCCTAACTCTACTTTATCAAAAGAATGTCTAAATGAAAAATATTCTTCTCTTATCTCTCATATTATACCTAAAAATCATGCATACACTCCATCCATGGATAACATATATGCACTTGATATTCTAATTTCAAATGATACTTTATTGAATATTAGAAAAAAATTAAATTCTTTTCTTACACCTCTCCCTAGTTACACTAAAAGTGATAATAAGTATGATAGTGAACATTTAAATGAATATAAAAATGAGAGTGATTATGAACAATATTCCAATTATGAAAATTCATGGAATAATGATGATTATTATTCACATAGTGAATAAGAATATGCATCTCATGTTTCTAACTCTTCTGTCACTCCTCTCAAACATAATGCACTTCAAAATGTTGTTTCTACTTCTATGCATGATTATATTTCAAATAATTCACATGTTCATGCTAATATAAAATATTCTACTCAATTATAATGTGATACACTAAAACATAAAGATACCAATTAAACTCCTAAGGCACTCCTCACTACAGTAGAACCTAGTTCTCACTCTTCACCTAAAGAGAATGGTAGATCACATCCCTCTAGTAAGGTCCAAGTTACCATTACTCCCAAGTTTCAAGTGAGCACACCCCATCTTTATGATCTAATTACTAAATGTAGTGTTCTCATTTCTAAAATTAATAATCAAATTCAATGATTAAATGAATCACTTCAAGATGCTAATGTACCATCCTAGAAGATTATCTCTTTAATGCATGAAGTTGGTGAATTACAACACCAAGTACATCTCCTTACCTTGGAAAATAAGGCTTATAAGTCTTGGATAGATGCTAGTGATTTACATGGTAACCCTCTTCTAAATATATTAATAAAAACTACATTGCTTAATAGTTTTTAGATACCATCATTGCCTCACTTTGATGGAACTAGAGATCCATTTGTACACCTTCAAGCCTTTCAAAAGGCTTTGCCATCTAATACAAGTCCTTTGATTCTAATCAAGTTATTCCAGTAGACACTAGTTGGGGAAGCATATAATTAGTTCTTTCATCTACTCCCCATTGGCTCCTTGTAAACATATGATGTAATATCCCTTCAGATACCAAAAAAAAGCTCTGAATTACTTATCTGTATCTTTGCAAAATATCCTAAAATAGATAAATAAATCATAGTATAATCTCTTATTTATTTGCTCATATTCTTACAATAGAGGTCCTCTATCAAGTATACAAAGAATATTGGAAGTATGGCCTTAATAGCCTGAATATTCCACAAACTAGGAAAGAAATCTAGATCTGGTACGTCTCAGCCTACTGTGTAAAAACCACAGTCACTGCCGTCAATTATACTATTGTCGTCAGTCGACTAGAGTCGTTAACCTACCAACGTCGATGATATGTCGACCGATGTCGGTCTCTATAAGTCTCTGCCCACTAATGTCAGTATATGATCTTTTTGTTGATGTGTACAGATTTTCACGGATCTGTACAAACTTCGTACAACCGCCGATATAGCTCACCCTGTATGCTTAATCCTGATCTGTAGAACTATGGGCTAATACAAAAGATCTATATCTGGATAATTCTTGAATCAAAACCAAAAATAATGAAATACCTGTAAACCCTTGTGATAGCTTCTGTGTGAAGTTATCTCTCAAACTTGTAAACACCTGTGATAACTTTTATATGAAGTTATCTCTCAATTCGGCAATAGATCAGCTGATCTTTCACAACCTCTAAATCACACACAATGAAGAGTTGACATTCTTTAATGCAAATGGAATCTTGGAACCCTTGGCTCAGTCTTCATAGAAGAATTCTTAACAAAACTCAATATCAATAATCAATCATCAATGCATAATCAATAATGGCCTCCATGAGAAACCTTTATACCCTCAAAAAGATATGCTTGCCTTAATTAGGGTTTCTTAAATTAGAATTAGGGTTCTTAATTAAAAATAGGCTAAATAATTAATATTTGATTAAATCAATCAAATATTAATATCTCCCTCAATACATGTCGGATCCTTGAACCGTTCAAAGCTGGTGAACCAAGGAGTGATTCTGCACATGACCATACCAAAATAAAGGTGCTCTACTGCATGTCAAATATCCCTAAATAATAAGAGCTCAAGCCAAATGTGTCTGAAATAGCTTGAATGAAATCCAACTATAGGAATTCTACAAATTGAAGCCAATCCAATCTCCATCATGACCCTCTATCCATCCAATCAGCCTACAAAGGTCGCATAATAAGCTAATCATCAAGTTTGAGCGATGTCACCTAAAAAGGGGACATGACAATCTGCCCCTCCTAAAATTGCTTGACCCCAAGCAATCATGGAACAATGAACCACTCAATCCACCTGGATCCCAAATGTAGTCATGCTCTATACTGATGACAATCAATGCAAGCTCCTGCAATATCCTCTGAAGTAGGACAAAGAGGAATCGATAATCAAACTGGCACATGAAACTCAACCAAACTCCAAGATTACACATACCATAGTCAAGAACACATGAGAAACAAACTCTCAAAGTATCATAACCCAAGAAGAATGGATAACTCAAACTACCAATTCCATCTACAAAAGATGGTGCCAATCCATCCCATAACTGATCCCTCTATAAAGGTGGCATAGCGAATGGTACCACACTGTCATATGTGTGAGAAGAATCAATCTAGAGACTCAACTCCACTGGTATCTCAAAATCATCAGAATTAGGTACTCCCAAATCTTGAACATGTGTGTCAGCCTCAACAACATGCTCCTCAGCAACAACTGTAGGAATGTACTCACCACCAATCACCTCAATATACAAATGAACTGGGTCTGGGGCTGGTGAAGACCGCAAATGCTCTAACTCTATGGTCATCTCAGCCAAATGAAATTGTGACTCCTCATAAGCCAACTGCATACTCTTAAGAATCTCTGAAGTCACCTCAAGCTACTGAGTAAGCTCACTCACCTTATCTTCCTTGACCAATAATGCATCATACGTTGTGCTGCCCCACTCCATTAGATAATCTCTGTCGACTACCAATTGCATATAATCCTGTCTCAGAATCTGGATAGCCTCCCATAAAGAGTGGATCTTTGTCAAGGATAAATAACTACCTCCTTGCTCAATGCTCACTAACTCTCAACTGACTAGACACATGGTGGCACTGGCTAGATTGTCTCCTACAATCCTCCTCTGATGCATGGTCTAAAAGAATAGACTCAGAATCACTGACCACTATAATACTACCATCCATACTCTGTGAATCAACTCCATAGCTCATATCAACATCTAGAGTATCAAAATTTGTAGCATCACTGACTAACTCTTCCATACTAAAAGAAACTGTAGGTGAAACTAAGTCCTCAAAATGGTCCACTACATTCTCCTGGGTGTCATCTGCAATAATCAAATCTTGGGACTCTTCTACAATCTCTATCATAACTGAGAGATCATCAACACTCAGTGTAGTAACCTCTGAGTAGACCTCTACACTCTGAGTGCCAGCATCAGACTCATCCTCATCTAACTCTGAAGAAGCTGCTGCTGAAACTACCTCATCATCATAATCTCCAGCTCCCTCATCCTCTGCAACTAATTGAGAGTCCAAATCCTCATGACTAAGCTCATCCACATGTCTCTTAGAATCCTGGTGAGCCACCTTCATTGCCTCTACCTTAGGCTCTAAAGCCTCTACCTCTGACTCCTCGAAACTATCATGCTGTTTAAAATCTTCTAATTTTGAATCCTCATAATACTCCCATATTACATGATATGCCTTGCCCTTAGGCCTCAAATGCCAATTGTGATTGGCATCATATGGATCTTTGTAGTATAAGCAAAGCTTTCTCCTATTAATAGTAGCACACCTGTTATCTCCTATCTCATAAGAATCATGGGACATGCTACTATCTTGTCTAACTAATCTATAGTGCTCTCTCCTCAGCTTAATAAAGCGATCAAAATACAACCTCTCCCAAACTCAAGGAGTTAATAAGTCCCACTCCTCATTCACTATCATATACCATGTGGATTTGTCTTTGAATGTAGGGTATGAAAGAAATTCATTTAACCTCTTCAAACTTAGTTTCAACTTCTTCATATCATAGTCCCACTGTCTCTGAGTACTTGAAGTACTTGGAATGCCCATGATTACTTTGTTGATTCAATCTACCCAAACTACCCAATAGGATGGCAAGACATTGGCTCTGGTCTACCCAACAGGATGGCAGGAATTAGCTCTGATACCACTGTAATATCCCTTCAGATACCAAAATAAAAGCTCTAAATTGCTTATCTATATTTCTACAAAATATCTTCAAATAGATAAATAAATCACAGTATAATCTCTTATTTATTTGCTCATATGCTTACAATAGAGGTCCTCTGTCAAGTATACAAAGAATATTGAAAGTACGGCCTTAATAGCCTAAATATTACACAAACTAAGAAAGAAATCTAGATCTGGTACGTCTCAACCTGCTGTATCAAAAACACAGTCACCGACGTCGGTTATACTGCCATCATCGGTCGACTGGACTCGTTAACCTATCGATGTCGGTGATATGTCAGCCGATGTCGATCTCTATAGGTCTCTGCCTACCGATGTCAGTGTCTGATCTTTCTGTTGATGCGTATAAATTTTCACAAATCTATATAGACTTCGTACGGCTATCGATATAGCTCACCCTATATGCTTGATCCTGATCTGTAGAACTATGGGCTAATACAAAAGATCTATATTTAGATAATTCTTGAATCAAAACCAAAAATAATGAAATACCTGTAAACCCTTGTGATAGCTTCTGTGTGAAGTTATCTCTCAAACTTGTAAACACCTGTGATAACTTTTGTATGAAGTTATCTCTCAATTTGGCAATAGATCAGCTGATCTTTCAAAACCTCTGAATCACACACAATGAAGAGTTGACATTCTTCAATGCAAATGGAATCCTGGAACCCTTGGCTCAGTCTTCACAAAAGAATTATTAACAAAACTCAATATCAATAATCAATCATCAATGCATAATCAATAATGGCCTCCATGAGAAACCTTTATACCCTCAAAAAGATATGCTTGCCCTAATTAGGGTTTCTTAAATTAGAATTAGGGTTCTTAATTAAAAATAGGCTAAATAATTAATATTTGATTAAATCAATCAAATATTAATATCTCCCTCAATACATGTTGGATCCTCGAACTGTTCAAACCTGGTGAACCAGGGAGTGATTCCACACATGACCATACCAAAATAAAGGCGCTCCACTACATGTCAAATATCCATAAATAATAGGAGCTCAGGCCAAATGTGTCTGAAATAGCTTGAATGAAAGCCAATTGTAGGAATTCTGCAAATCAAAGCCAAGCCAATCTCCATCATGACCCTCTATCCATCTAATTAGCCTACGAAGGTCGCATAATAGGCTAATCATCAAGTCAGAGTGATGTCACCTAAAAAGGGGACATGACATATGATGACTTAGAGGAGGCATTTCTCATATATTGCATAGCAAACATGGGCCCTCATGTCACATATGAGAAACAACTTTACATCAAAATACATCAAAGTCAATTAGTGATTATATCTTATGATTCAAGAATCACATGTTAAGATTGATATACAAACCAAAAGATTTATATATTTATCATATCTTTATTAATGGGATTTACCAACCTTTCCTCAAGTATCTACTATATTAGACAGAGTCTTCTTTTAGGCACTTATGTTATATATTTCTATCTTTGGAAAAGAAATTGGGATTTATTGAGGTAGATTCAGTTGATCAAATTACTCTAGATTTCATAGTAGTATCTACATCTATAGCTTTTATCACATAACATCTACCATGTCCTAAACAAGATAAAAGACCATAACCAGAAAAATAACCAGTTTAGCTCAGAGATCTAGTCTCCATATTAAAACCTATAGTATGCACTATAGAGAACAACATCAAAGCACCAATATAGTTTGATTTAGAGTAAGATATCCCATCTCTCATATTATCAACACTCTTAGATAGGAGGTTAATCACATTACTTTGTACTCATTGATGAGATCCACATCTAATATAGAAATAACCACATTTTCCATTTTGTAACTATTAGCGTATCCATAGACACAAAGATAATTATTATTATGGACTTATAGATTACATTAATATATGTGTTGATAATGACATCATAGAATTCATACATGGGGCACTAAGATCTCCTTCATCATGGAACCATAGACCTCATTCATCCATGACTAAGTCATCCTAGGGCATTCCTTAATAGAAATCATTAGTCACTCATCATGAGATAAATGTGGGTTCTAGGATAGAGTCTCATAGGATATCTCCTACTCCACCTATTCAAAAGGTTTGGAAACTAGTAAAGTGAGATTAACCTACATGTAGAATTGTAGTCTGAGGAATACATAGTGTAGTTCCATACACATACCCAACAAATTCATAGGCACTGTAACAGAGTACTACTGATGAGAAATATTCACTACAACCAAAATTTTTGGGTCCTATCTCACATAGCAATCCACTATGGCTAAGATTAAATAAACCCACATCATAGAGTACTAATCATGAGAAATATTCACTACAGCTAGATTTTCTAGGTACTATCTCACACAACAATCCACTATAATTGAGATTAAACAATTCTACATCATAGGTTTTATCTCAAGCTTGATCTATGGATTAGTCATACACATCATAGTAAAGGCCATAGAGTATACAATTATGGATAAAGGAGCCTTATTCATAGCACATAGTTTTAGTTACATGACCACTAAAGTTACATTTTGTAAAATCTCCACATCCAACTAGAATTAGTACACAACAAATATTATCAAATACATAACATATTCCTACACAACATGAGTGGTATGGTCACTTTTTCACTTGGCCAACAATATTCAGATAGTAATATAACACAAAGTGATATGACACATAGCCATACAATTTTTAGTTCATAAGCTTCACTTAGTAAGGTAACAATGGAGACAAAGTTCTAGCTAGCCTTTATATTCTTGAGCTATTCTCAGGAAATTAATACACATAGTGTGTTATCTTATATCCCCATATACTAATAACTAACATTCCTAATTCTCAATAACCATTCATAGCCAAAACTAGCTTATCAAAATCTAGATCTTACCAAATCCTATTTTACCAACATTAAACTAACTCAACTTATCCAAACAATTTACCAATCTCAAACCAAATCAATTTATCCAAACAATTTACCAATCTCAAACCATCTCAATTTATCCCAACAATTTCCCAATTGGAAAAACCAACAAAAGTTTTGCTCACATATCATCACAAACCAAATAAAGTTCTTTACTTATAGTTCAAAATCACAAGCTAGCAAAACACTTATCAATAAAACAATCAATTCACATATCCCAAATACCATTTTACCAAACATATACAACCTTAAATATTAATACTAGATCAACTATTTTTAATTAGCACATTGTAATACCAATCTATTCCATAATCCATAACACAACATGCCTACACCAAAATCAAACCAATATCCATATATATGTATATTTATATATGTATATGTGTGTGTGTGTGTGTGTGTGTATATATATATATATATATATATGTGTGTGTGTGTGTATGTATGTATATATATATGTATATGTATATGTATATATATATATATATATATATATATATATATATATATATGTATGTATATACATGTGTGTGTGTGTATATGTATATATATATGTATATATGTATATATATATATATATATGTATGTATGTATATATATATAACCAAGTTTTCAAATACATATATGTTGTATCAAGTATAATCAATCATGAATGGGCATCATGCCCTCACTCTCTCCTCTAGTACTAGTCCCATAGTCTAGCCTAGCACTTGATGACCTCGCACCTCCTAAAGCTCTTGAGTGCCTCTTATGATGACTATCCCACTGCAAAAACTAATCATGCTCCTTATGCAAGTCTACATACCACCTTTAAAGATCTATGTACTCATCCATAATCTATGTACTCACTGATCCATAATCAGGTGGAGGCATCCTATGCCTATCTAGCTCATCTCTCTCTCCCACTACTCTAACATATATAGATATAACTATAACAACTCTATCAAAAAAATGAGAATAAACATCAACTATAATTATTTCTCACTCTATCAAACCCTCCTCCACTCTATCATTAGGAACATGTCATGTAAGCTTTCAGAGTGTCAACTCAATGATGGTCTCCCAAAACCCATCATCCCCACCTCCTCCCCTAATAGGTGGTTCATATTAAGTACCTCCCACTCCACTTGCATGTAAAAGTATAAACATTATGTTAGCCATACCTTTTCTAAACATGCTAAAATAAGCACAAACTTGTACATAATTCACATATAATCAATGCTTATCTCCCATCATTTGGATCAGCATAGGATCATCATACTCAAGGCATCCCTTCCACCAATATGATATAATAGATCCCATCGATGCCTCATTTACCATGTGGTATATTCCTTTGTGCATCTAACATCATCTAAATCAAGAATATCTATAGCCACATCTCATTCATCTAAAGGTAATGATGCTGACTTAGCCTCACTAGGCCTCCCATGAGCTCTTACCCTCATTAGTTCTTGTGCACTCTTCACCCATACCCATGTTTTAGGGGGCACATTTTATGATACTCCAAACTATCTAGTCATGTGCTCATACTAAAATCACTCATACACTCTAACCCAATGGTCATGTATCCAATAATTGACCCTTATATACTAAACTGTACTCCATCTTCAAGCCACCCAAGGAATGCTCTATAAGGGCTCCATATGATATATTGAGCCACCAATCTATATAAAACTAATCAATAGTGATCTATCCTTAGAGATCAGATAGCCAACATACTCATCCATCACTCTCCAAATGGTTTTAGAGGTGCCCACCTCTCCCTCAGTAATCTTATTAGTTGTACAACATCTATGTGATCATAAGCCCAATAATGCAATAAAGTAGCTACACTCACGCCACTAATAAATGCTTCCTGAGTAAACCTATAAAGGTCCCTATATAAATGAGCAAGCATAGTCCTACCCCATGAGAATATAATGCCATACATCTCTACATTTTGCATGATTCTATACATTTTGTATGTAATTGACACCCCATTCCCATCCATAGCAATAAATGAAGCCAAAAATATGGCCAACCACTTCTATAGATGTGGAACACTCAACTACACAATAACTAACAATATTATATCACTATCAATACCTCTCTTATGTATTCCTAAAGTCACACCAATAAACTATAAAGATGCATGATCAATAGCATCCATGCCTATGTCATCATGTAATGTCACCCATCATCTACTAACTAGCAAATGCAAAATATGGTACACATCCTCTAGAGTAATCATAATTTCTCTAGTAAGAAGCCAAAAAGAACAAGTGTCTACATTCCACCTCTCATATAAGGTGATAATTAGATACCTATCCCATTACACAGTGCCTAGGTCACACACATGACCCAACCCTACCCTATCAATCATAACTCTCTCATTAGCTAATAAAGGTAACAATATCAGTGTCTCCATCACTTGGCCTCTATGGAACTCCATCATCTATACCTTGCCCTATAAAAATGTTAGCAATCAGCATATATATTAGTCAACCATGCCAAGGAAAATATCTAAGCTACACAATAATTGAAAACAACTCAAAAACTTAGAAAACTAGCCCCAATAGATAACAACACTACAAAATGACACTATCACTAGATAATAATGCCAAAACCTATACAATAGTGTTGAACACTAGATAGGAGCATTGAATCCTAAATAGGAGCAATGTAACTAGTGGTAATTTCCTAAAACACTTCAAAATAACTTTTAAACATCAAAAATAGGGTTCCAAATAGGCAAAAATCATACATTTAAGCTACTTACCAGGGTAATCTCCCCTCCAACCTTAATTTAGGCTGTCAACTACTCAAATTAGGTCATGATAGGTGCTCATCTCCTTGGCATATCTTCTACTCTAGATCTCAAAATCTCAACCTAGTCAATGCACAAATGAATCAAGAATCAATCCAACTTTCCTAAATCAAACAAATTTTTCATCCAAAGAAAAATAATATTTTGCCTATAACTTCAATCATGAAGCTCTATTTTTTAAACCATTTTGTTCCATAGAATCATAACAATGATACCTTCAACATCACACAAGCTTCACTCTCTTACTACATCATCTACCTACTATGACACACACATCTCTATACCAATTTTTACCTAGAAATACAATTTGGTCCTAACCAATCAAAGATTCATTCAACTATCAAAAAAATAATCCTAACCAATCAACAACTCATTTAACTTTCAAAATAACTTAGTCTAATCAATTAAGAAACTTCTTAATCAATTCAAACTATACCAACCTTGCTTTTATCATTATGCCACTAGTCATCACTTTTGGCTCAACCTCCTTTATCATAGATCTTGTCCTTCTCCTCAAAAGGGGGAATCATTCCTACTATTCATATTCCTACACTTATCTATCATGTCTATCCACTCTCATAAGTGGATACATCATGGTTCATACACCTCCAGTCTTTATATTATTAGATTCAACTTAGATCAGTCAAAATATAAAATGATCTAGACTACATGGGTCACTCATCATGGTTTTTACACCTCCAACAATCAAATTCTTAGATTTAACTCAGATCGATCAAAATATATAGTGATTTAGGCTATATAGGTCATTCAACATTACTCAAGACATTTAAAGGTCCATACCTTTAGTTTACAAATACATAGATTATTTATATATATTGTGGTTCAAATTATATGGATTCATATTGACTTTGATATAGATTCAAACTAGATACCAGATTTGGGGGCATGTACATACTACACATCTCACACATATAGCTTTATATAGCATGACATAGTTATAGGACCAGATAGAAAATTATAGGCATAGTGTAGAGCATATTTTTTTTATCTCTATTTTTTTCACATGAGTCATGGAATGATATTTCATATAACATGTGGTTATACATATTACCATACTATACATATGAATCACTCATATACCAAATTTGGGGGCATGCCACAGATGTTCATGTTCTTCACCATCTAGGATTGTATAAAATAAAATGGAAAGACATGTCATTCTCTTCTTTCACATTTACTAGAGTTTTAGATTACACCCAATTGTACCCAAGTTCTCACTAGGTTAGACTGTATGATCATCTACATTGGTTGGTCCATAACATTACCCAAACTAGACTATATGAGTCTATGCAAGATAGAGGGTAAACATTAGTTTTGGACCTTTGAGCATTTCTTAGTTCCAATTCATATTATTCAGAGTGGGGGCATGATATATTTTTCTCTTCACAACATATATATTCTATACACACATTCCAAATTACATGATTTTATGTGGGACAAAGGGTGGACATCTTTTTTTTACTCTAGTACTTCATTTCATTACATCACTAGAATAAAAGTGGGGGGAAATGTATACACCCTAAATTGGTCAAGAAACCACACATATCATGTCTTTTCATAGTCCTTTCATAGGAGACTTTAATTGGAGAATATGAGATTTGTTCACATTTAGCCATATCTTTTATTTTTTATCATCTTGGTCTTCTTTTACGCTTAAGTCACATTTTTTATTATTCCTAGTCATCTTAAGCCTTTAAAATAGTCATTACACCTCATCTAGGTTAGGTTTTTTATCATATTTCCATCCCTTAGGTCTCAGGACTATAAGATAAGAACATTGGGGTTGAACTATAGTGTCGGTGCCACTAGTGTCTATTTCTAGTGCTCTTGTCCAGGGCCATTTTGAGTGTGAATAGTTAGTTTCCTTTGCTTAGTGAGTTTCCTTTGCTTAATGAGTCATATCCCATTTCTTATCTTTGTAATTAAGTTTCCAAATGTCATCCTAATGCAAATAAATCTCTCAAATTCAAAATAAAGAGTCTCCTATATAAAGGACTTCACAAGGAATTTTATATCTAGCACTTAATACTTTGGCACATTAGACATAATTAAAATTAGTTAATAGTATAGCTCAAAAAATTTCAACACACAAAGACTTACATGCTTGATCAAATAAGGTCCTAGGTGAAAGTTATTCTTGCATCTATCATGTGTGTTGATTATGCACGCTCCCTAAGGGAGAACTACATTTGATTTGAGACCCTATCTTGAGGCTTAATGTAGGTAGTGATCAAGATATCAAGGGTTCTAGATCATGTGATCATTCTTCACCTAACCCAATTTTTCCCCCTTTTTAATTTTGATGCATTTATTGTTTGCATGTGTGTAGATGAATATAGGGTTTTTGAGATTAAAATGGACCTACAGCAAGCTCTATTGAATTTTAGCCTCATAAATTTGATACATATGCTCACATTGACCTGGCAAACAAAACCTAGAAATTTTTTATCCTTACAACAATAGAGGTAGACGTGGACTATAGCACTGATGCCACTCTTTTCCACTTTTAGTGCTCTTATCCAATCATAGAATGAAGGCCATATCTAGATTCTAGATAATGTCCCAATCTTACATCTCAATTTCTAGTTGTTGAGTCATCCACTTCTATCCATTTTTAGATAAGTTTACTTTAATTCCTCATATAAATTATTTGATAAAAATTTGTATTTTTCCATATTAAAATAGATTTTCCCCTTACTCCAGACCCCATATTATGTGGTAACTAAACACTAGTTTTCCCAAAAATAATAAAATAAGGAACAATATTTGAGATCTGCTTCGAATAGTTGATTGGTCAGATGAATCTCACTTACAAGAGTTTTTCCAAATCTTTCTTTAATAATATATAAATACAAGGATGCTTCTTGAACAATTTTAGCTTCACAAGTTTTTCATCAAGATGTACAATAAGATGGTATGCATCCAAATCACAGTCCAAACTTAGCATGTCTAAATAGACCCATGCAAAAATGTCAACAAATTCCATCAAAAGGGATATAAATATTTCATGTTCCTCCTCAATGAGGGATTCACCTAATTTGATACATTTTAGGTCATCTAGAGTCCTGATGTTGACTTTTATAGTATCTTCTATGAGGATAATCAATCCATATTCTAAAATGGTTGACAATGATGTGAATTGCCCTGCAATTACAAAGTCTTTTGATTAGACTAGTTCTTTAAGATCTCTTAAACAAGATGAATCTAAATATCCTAATGGTAATGATGTTCATGTCATAAATATTATAGGAAATTCTTGGGTAAATTGATCAAAGGCATGTTGTTTTATTGAACTAAACATGGGCCCAAAATCAATTTTATCGTTGGTGGTCTCCTAAGCTTCATTTAAAGAAATTTGAACACCCTCATATAATGGTGTTTGAAATAGGTTTTCACCAAAATACTGGCCTTTCTCTTTACTTTTACCCTAGTCCAAAAGTGCCTCAAAGAGGTTTTCACTTTGGGACCTTAATGTTTTATTCTTTTATTTTTGGCTAAGGGTATTCACCCATTCTCCAAAATAGGCTACAAAATCTAGTTTTATAGAGAACCCTTGTTTATGGTATCCCAACAAAACATTGTCTCTTAGGCATAAAAATCATAAAAGGCCTCATCATTCTTAAAATCATCTATAGGAATTTTGTATTCTTACTAGTCCTAGGCTATAAGTTGAGGGTGATATAGAGGAAGCAAGTTAGATTAGATTACTAGGGTAATGGTACAAATGGTATGCAGGTCAAATAGGTTGGTATTGTAAAGGTCTTAATAAATACTATGATTATACTCTAATTTACTTATAGCATCATCATCACTAGATGTTGGCATTGAAACATGAATAAGATACATGGGGTCACCCCTAGGCAGTATAAATTTGAGACCATAAGTTTTTATGTACTAAGTTATAGAAATTAGTTCAAGAGTACCCTATTACTTTAGCTCAAGGCCTCCACCTTCATAGGATTGGTTCTCTATGATCCTATTAATAATGGTATATTTGGCATTTATGTATCAATCAACTAACTTGTCATTGTAAAATCAAGATTCATTATTGGAAAGTGGGTCTTCTTCTTATCTAGTGGACAGTGTGAAAATGATAAGAGTTGGACTATGAATTTTACCCTTTCCTTTTCATTTCCATTCCATACAAGGTCTCCTAGCTTTAGGTCTTCCATAGGACTTAGGTTTCTATGTAAGTTTAGCAATATAGAATGTGTCATGGGTTAAATACTCTCTTGGTCTATTGGCTGAGATGGTAAAATGATTAGACATTTTAAGAGGAGTCATATGTGAAGATTAGTTAAGACTATTTGGGTATATACAATTAACCTCTAGAAATTTTACAAGTATTTCTTTCTCTTTATCCTTTTTTTTAATTGGATATAAGCCAAAGTGGTAGTTGTAACTTTCATACTCAGCCTCCAAATGTTTGAAATGTTGGTAGGGTTGTAAATCTCCATTGATAGTGGCCTCCATTCCTAAGTGAGAGAACTTGAAAAAATGATGCAATGTCAAAGGTATTTCACAAATTTCATGTATCCAAATTCTACCCAAAAGCAAATTGTAAGATAGATATAGGTCTAACACATGGTAAAGTGTATCACAGGTAAAGGACCCAATGATAATTGGTAATATTATGTTGCTTTATGATTCATATTCTTCATTTTTGTAGTTTTTGATAGTAATTATCTCTATCTATATATTATCCAATGTATATCCCAAATTCTTGATGAGATTCAAATACACAATATTTAGGCTCGATCCATTATCTATGAGGACATGTGTGACTTTGTGTTACATGATGGAAACTTAAATGTATAGGGTATTGTTATAAAGAGGGTCAAAGTATGATATATCACTTTGGTTAAAGGTTAAATATTGGCCTTGGGCTATATTTCCAACTAAATCTTGGAATTTATCTATGGTTATGTCATTCAAAACATGGGATTAGCCTAGAACCATTATTAGGATGTTCTTGTGGATAGTAGACATACACAACAAATCTAAAATGGATATTTGTTCATGTGTATTTTAATTTATTCCATAATTTCATATGTATTCTCCTTATTAGTGGTATATGGATTGTTTCTAGCCATTGTTGTGGGTTGGATTAGTTCATTAGTAGGTGGTTATGGGCCTAGAATGTTAATATTAGACCATTGAGTTATGATTGCACAATCAAGATTAGATATAAGATCATTGTAACTTGATGATCGAGATGGGATAGATAGGATAAATCTTGATTTCTAGTTCACTTGGTTATGGTCATGGGGCAATGATGAGTTATCAGTATAAGGTCCTAAAATATTTATCCCTAGTTTTTATTATGATTGGTTGCAGTCCTAGGTTAAGGAAGGTTTACTGGCATAGTGGGTTGATTTGTATTGTTTGGAAATGGTCGTAGTCTATTTTCACTTGGTCTAGGATTAATGGTGATTATTTAAATGTGACCTCCCATAATATGACTTACAACTTTGTTGTAGTCATGTGCAACTATGTGGTACATCTATTAGTTGTTGAAATCATTCTAGCCTTAGTTCCTCCCATGTGGTTGATGTTGTTGTTGTTGATACTAGTATTTTTGTTGTTATCACAATAATTATTTTTATTATTTTTATTATTATTTTGGCCTTAATTATTTTTTTTGTTGATTCTTTTTGTTATGATATAGAAAAGGGTTTTGGTAGATACCTAGGTTCTAATTGGATGTAGATTTTATATTATCCAATGTAATCTCCTCATTTTCTAACATATTTTATATGAGGTACTTCAACTACACATAATGGTATATATTATGTCCATAGACACAATGGTTTTCAAATAACTCATGCTCTTTTTACTAGTCTGGATATGCAATACCCTTAGGATAGTTCTTCAAAATTAGCCAACTAATCATATTAGTTGTAGCTAGATTATAAAACACTAATTCGATAGGTTCACCAAGGTCATTGAAGACTCAAGGAGTGGGTCTTCTTCTTAGAGGAGGGGTTTGTAAAGGGGGTGGTTTCTTCATTTATAGATCTAGTCTAAGTTGTTTCAAAGGCTATGCTTGTTGAATAGGTTGTTGATGAGGAGTAAGTTGCATTTGTGGTGTAGTTTTGAGTAGATGATGTTTACACCATTTATACATGATGTGACTCAATTACTCTATTTATAAAAACATTCTTATTACGGTTGTATTTCTTGGATTTCTCATAGTTACTATCCTAAGTGGGTGATGATGCTTACACTTAGACTTGGTGAGGGTTCCCACTTGGGCCTATGCCTTGGTTGTATTTAGATGAGGTTAACTTGATAATCCCTTTGTTAATAAGGGATTTTTCAATTTGTAAACCTTTGTCAATGATCTCTTTAAGGTATGAACACATTATAGCTCTAGATTATAGGATATCTTATTTTGAAATATTTTAGTAAACATAGTAGCCAAGTGTTTGTCTGGTAAGAGTTGGGTAAAGCAACTAGCAAGCACTTTCCATCTTTATAGATATCTTGCAAATATTTCATTGACCCTTTGGTTGGCCTGAGTCAAATCTACTAATGAAATATCATGCTTGATATTATAGGAGAAATGTTGCATAAATTTTTTTGAGAGGTCATCAAAATTAGATACAAAATTATTTGGTAATTTGAGGAAACACTTCAAAGCCTATCCTATTAAAACTCAAAAAAATAAAAGGAGTAGGTAAATGTCACTATAAGACATTAGTTAGCAAGCAACAAATAATTTTGTTAAATGGGCCTTAGGGTCTCCTTTAACCTTCTATTTATCTAATTTTGGTGGTTCATAACCTAGAGGAAATGGTATTTGAAGATACTTCATGTTGAATGGGTATGAACACACATCATCTAACTTGAATTTCTATGTTTGATTTCCTATTTTAATAGTGGCAATTACATCCTTTATTTATTGTAGTTCTTATGCCTAAATATTAAATGGAACATTTGGATGAGGTGGTGGTTGGGTGGTCAAAGGTGGATTACCTTGATGTGGGTATAATGGAGGTATGATCTGTTTCAAAATGTTGGTTAGATGGGTGAACCAACTAGGAATATGCATATTTAGATTAGCATGTAATTATTGAAATTGTAGGTGTTGTTGGGCTATATTCTAGTTTGGATTTAGTATATAGCCTTGGTTTTGATGTAATTTGGGTTATGATGGAAGGATATGGCTTTGGGTAAAATACTATGCATGTTGAGGTTGAGTAGGTATTGTTTGTCGACTAGTCAAACCTGGCTGAATAAGGAAAACTTGTTGTAGACCAAGGCTCTATCTTTAGATCTATGTCACGTGTTGAGTAAAAGGAAATTTTTGACTAATTGGTAATTTTTGGATAATGGTACCTATTTTTTGTGCAAATACCTATTATGAACTATATGTTTGTTAGGTGTTTAGAATTTATCTTTAACCAATAGACACATGATGTTGATCAGACAACATTGACAATTTTAAAGGTATATTAGTCTATGACTATTGATTACATTTTCCATTAACTATTGAGGTGGAACATTCATTTCTCCCTATTTAGGTGGCATAATGTTCTAACTCTACTTTAATGATAAATTACATTATTCCTATTATTGTGGAACGTTAGTCACCACTTGTTAAGGTGGGGTAGTATTTGTCACTTGTTGTTGAGGCAAAGCACTATTTGGCACTTGATTACTTAATCCCTATGGTTTCATGTTTGAAAAAGTAGTTGGTTGAGGATTGGAAGTAACTTTCTATTATTAGGATGTAGGATTTCTTTCCCCTAATATTTTCAACCACTCATGGTATTAATTAAAGGCACTTGTTATTATAGACTATTTATTGGTGTAGTTAAACCATTTTGGCTTGGATTGGAAGACACTTGTGTGTTATCCACCATGTTTGGCACTTTTTTTATGTAGAATCCATAATAAAATATTTAATAGATAAGCCATTATGCATGTCACTGATTAAATTATTCTATGAAAATGGGTTTATACCCATATTATCTTGAACTATCAACTCAATTAGCACACTTGTTGAAGGAGTGAGATCTATGAGTGAAGCATTTGACATGGCCATGTCATTTGATATGCTTGTTGTATTTTTATAAAGTGGTCCTCCATGAGGCCCTTTCCTTTTACAAGCATATTTGGGTCTTCATATGATATCTTCAAGAGTGCTTGAGGATGGATAGTAGAGGCTTGTTCAATGGTTTGGGTATAAATCATGTTTAGAGGTACTCTAACTAGACTAGGTAATTTTCATGGTGGAAGTATACTAGAAAATTATCCCCTAACTCTGTGGATCTGACTAAAACCTTGAATTTATTTTCAAGCAAGTGTTAATCAAAAAAATAAGAATCATATGTTGATGGCATAGTGATATAATACAATTTTTGTTGAACTTTTTCTATAACTACTGGTATTTTATCAAAATATTACATGGTTTGCTCTTGGTCTTGCTCTAAATATGGAGGTGTGTTAACCAAATAATGGACTAATAGATCTTGACTTTGTTCCCCAGCTTGAGTAATGTAAGGAGGATAGGGATCCATCTCACAAACTACATCATCATTGTAAGGGTCTTGAACAAAGTTATCATTTATGACCATGTTATCATAACCTAGGTTATACATGGCTCCACTATGAGTGTAAAGAGACATATCAAAATCAATGACTAACATTATATGAAGGTCTATAGTTATATAAACTCTTAAAAACAAGGTCTAAAATACAAATGGCCTAGACTTGGTAAAACTTGGTCTAAGAATGGAGTTGTTTATCCAAAATAGGTAATGATAAATTTGGTTCAAAATCATCTAATGTCAAATGTATCACATAAATGGTCAATTGAATGGATAAAACTAAATTCCAAACTTCATAAAAAGTGTTTCAAATAATTTTAATCTAAGTCTAAAAATTAAAAAAGTTGCTAGGTCTTTGGGAACAAGGCACAAAGCTAGTCTAAAAATAATTAGGTCTAAAACAAAAGCTAAAATGATAGGTCTTTTGGGAACATGACAAAAAATCTAGACTTGGAACAAAACTAGGTCTAAGATAAATGGAAATTTATAGGTATTTTAGAAATATGACAAAAAGTTAGACTTGGCATAAAATTGGTCTAACAGGTAAGATAATTAATCTAAAAAATTTGAAACACTTGGACTCAAACTATGCATTTAGATTTAAACATAAACTTGACTTTTGGAAAAATACATTGGACTTTAGGAACACAGAAGCAAAAAAATAATCTTTAAATCGAACAAGGAATTAATCTAAGTTTCACAACCCAAAAGTGAGAGATAAATGTCTAAACCAAAATTATGTGAGGCATAGGCATAAATTAATCAATGTTTCAATCTGAAAATATCAAGACCAATTTGGAACTTGATTTACAATGATTGGTTCTTAAATGGACAATAAACTAGAAAAAAATGGATAACATAGTGATATTAAGTATAGACCAAGAAGGCACAGATACTTTTGAAATTGTGATTGGATACAAGGAAATAAGTCTTTTAAAATAATGTGAGTAGTGTAATGATGTTATTTTTCTTTGAAGTTATGACAAATGGTTTTTTTTAAAAACTTTAAGGCATAATACTTGGAATGAAATAGGTAGTGTAACAACACCCCTTTCAAACAAGTGACACACACATAAAATTTTGACCAATGACTAAGGCAAAGTGTGGCATCCAATGGATGGCATAACACCTATTTAATTAAAATATTGATGTGTAAACATGAATTTTTTTAACATGGTATGACAAACAAATAGTTTTGACTCAATAAAATGTAATTAAAAAGAAAAAATAACAAAAACACCTACCTGTATCATCCTAATCCTAAAATATGACAAGGTGGATTCATACTATCAATTTCTATCTATATACTTGTTCTTGAGAGGAAATTATGTTGGTAATCCAAAAATTTAAATGTGCATGAAAAGTATGGTTTTTAGGCCCCATCTTCTTTTAATATTTTGTACAGTGATATAGAACTTTAGGTTATTCACCTTGCATTGATAATAATCCATGGCAAATGGGGTTCTTTAAAAACTATAAATCTTTATAAATTCTAAATGGTCCCATATGTGTGGTTAACATTAGGGTAAAACACGTCATTTGGATATGTGTGGTTATGAAAAGGTCTTATCATTTTCATAACCACTACACCCATCAATTGCTCAGTGTAGTATGATGTCTGAGTTAAACCTACATTATAAGGCAATCTCTTATAAATGAAGCTTGTTTAACTACTCAAAAAAACATCTCAGTAATTTGACTTCAATTTATATATCCCTACCATGAATTTGGTTTGAAATGATGCCAAAATGTGAATTACTAGGTCAATTATTCCCTAGAGAACTTGTGGTGATGCTATGAAGTCCCACCCATAAGCCAAGATGCATGAAAATTAAAAATTGTGGAAGGACTTTAAAATCATTTTAGGATCACCCAAATTACTCAAATTTTTGGAAGTACCATACCAAATTTCCTTCCATGATTTCAACAAAGTGACAAAGATAATAAGTGAAGTGTTTTTTATCACCCAAGTTCCCTAAAAGGGATGGGGGAAGAGCATACATGCTACACTTGGCTTGTAAAATAAACACACAAAAAGAATCACAAAAATAAAAGATCTTATGATCACTTAACTAGAGTGTGATTTTAGTTTTTATAACACCAAATTAAATATGATATGAATTTTTATCCCCTTGGAATTGTTTGAGTTGTGAATTTTGAAAAATGAAAAAAAAATCAAGTAAATGATTTTTAAAGACCAAATGTAAATATGAGTTTGAATCTTAAAGTGTTAAAAAACATCTTTCCTTGGTATTTAGGTCCTAAAAAAAGTGTTAGGGGGTACTTGTTCTTTGAATCTAAAATCAAGTGAGCAAATAACTTTTGAAATTTAGCTCTCAAGTTTCTTATGTTTTTCACACAGTGCAATACTATAGATATATAGAACAATACCAAAAAATTCTTGTAAAATCACAACTAATTGGTACAAAATAGAAACTTCCTATAAAATAAAGGATTAGTATAAAACCATAACTATATAGTGCAAAATAATAGATTATAGGGGCAATATCATAGATTTTTAAGGAAAAACTATGATTGTCAAGGTGATAACATGACTGTCAAATCAATATCAAGGATTTTAGGATAAAACCAAAACTATAAAGGATATAACACAATTATCAAAGGTAATATCATATATTTTAAAACAAAACCACAACTACCAAATGAAAAATGTAAGTGCAATATCACTACTCCCCAGTGCAATATCGCTACTTCATAGTGAAAAAATATGACTACACAAAGAAAAAATGCAACTACATAGAGAAAAAATGTGATTTCCTATGTAACATCCATGAGCTTTAACTTTTCACATTTTTTTGATGGAAATTTAGGATTTTGACATGAATTTTTTTATAAAGAGGTCCTAAAATGCCATGGGAAGAACTTTGTGGGGTGTGGGTCCCACTAGGCATGCCATCATGTGAACAAGGAATCCATAGAGGAGAGATTAGTATAGTTTTAGTCAATAAAACCAAATCAAAACTAACATACTCAACACTAACACCTATAGCCTAGACACTAGGGAGAGCATATGTAAAAAGCATATAATTAAAACACAAATAGAAAACAAAAGAAATCATCATTTTACCTTCCTTGTATCTCTAAAATGGCTTGTTGAGTTAGCTTTCTTGGCTATTTACTCAAGAAATATTTGTCAATGAAATTGAATTGATCCACCTCTCCTTGGTACCTTGGTAATGTTGGTTGTCTTATCTTGGATTATGAAATCGACATGATAACACTACTTGAAAATCTTCTTGTAGGTATTTTGGCAAATAACATTGCACTAAAAAAATTGGAAGTATTTTGGCATAATAACATTGCACTAAAAAATATTTTTAGAAGCATTTTTGCATAATAACATTACAATAAAAAAGCTTATGTATCAATAGGTAAGGCCTTGCATTTATAGCCTCTAAATTTAGCTCTTACCCAAGTTGAGTTAGGTTAAGATCTAAGCATGGATGAGTTCAAACTAACCCTAGGTGAGTCAAAGTTAATTCTAGTTGAATTAAGGAGGGTAAATTTAATTATTATTTTCAATTAATAGGCATGGCTCACAAATTATATATTGTTAGATATTTTTTGAGATCTTGATAACTCCAAAAAGCAATGATGAAGTCTGATATTTTGAATTTCTATTTTTAGATATTCATTAATTTAAAATGGATAATTTATCTAACCATTTAATATGGTTTAATTATTTTATAAATTTTTATTAGCATTTTATCTCTTTTAATAATTTTTAAAGTGCTTTAATGAGTTTGTAGGCTAAACTACCAATTGTTAGGTCACAAGGTGATTAGAGATGAATCTATGAGAGGGTATTATTATGTATAGTATAAGATGTGTCAACATGATTATGAAAATTTATGAATGGTATGTTTATTAAATTAGGACATTAAATGATTCCTAGGCTTAATTTACAATGTTTGGTAGAAATCAGTCTGAAGTCTGGTCAAAATCTAGTTGTGGCTAGAATGGGGTGTTTAAAAATTTTATGTATTTTGGTATGGATATTATGGTGGAATTTATATAATTTATTTTGAATTAATTTTATACCTATTTTTATATAAATAAACTAGCTATATTCTCCTTGTTTGAGGTAGATGCATGATAATTTTTACCCTCGTAGAGTAGTACTGAGGGAGAGAATCATAGTGTAAATGGTGGTAAATCATGACAATTGGGAGTACACAAAGCCCTCTAATAGCTATCAATCACACTCACACACACACACACACACACACACACACACACACACACACACACACACACACACACACACACACACACACACACACACACACACACACACACACACACACACACCACACACACACACACACACACACACAGTTTCCTAATTTTGATTATATGGATTACATTTTTATTATATACTAGTTTTATAGATGCATTCATTTATTATGAATTATTTTTAATATCTCATGAGAATAATGTATAGTAAAAAGTGTCGCAATGAGTGTTTTGTGCTTAACTATCTTGGTTTAGCTAATATTTTATTAATTGTATTTAGGGGTATATAACTTAATAAATTTCCATTACTCATAACCATGTGGTATGTTTTTATCTCTACATACTATTTGGTAGTTTAATAATCCATGTCTTTGACGACATGAATGATGAATGTCCTCCAAATCCTATTTTTTATCAATATGATCTGGTTTTATTCTACCTATATCTTTTTGTTAATATTATAATAACATTTACAAAAGTCTATATGTCTAAGGATGAAACAACCATATGAACAATCACAATGGCCTCAAAAGGAACTAGTTATAAAGGAACCAAAAATAGTAAATGTTATTATAATATAAAAAATTAGAAACCATAGCATGACACCAACAAAAATAATAATAGAAGAAACCACACAAATAGAATCAAACCATTACCATATCATGTCCCTCATAACCACCAATGCTAATCACTTATCTTGCCACCATCACCTAAGGTCCCAACTGCATAGTTGACTCATAACCAGGTCCTAATTGACTTGAAGAAGACTCTCTGATGCTATAAAGAGGGCTGAGTAATTATACTTATTCAAATAAACTTTTTAGATTAGATTATTTTAAAAACTACACAAGGTCTTCAATTTTATACTTTTCACCCTTCTTAATAACCTTTTCTAGCCTAGAAATAAGCTCACTAACATTGGACTCAATAAAATTAACCATATTATATTGCATCATATTCCCATGAGTGATAAGAGAAGTCCACATTTAGTCAATGATTAATGAGGCTCAGCAGGTCTAACACCAAAACTCAAGTGAGACTCACCATCATTATACTAGCACTATCTAGGTTCCTAATAATTTATGCATGCATCTCTTTTGAACTAGCAGCCTGCAGGGTTGAAATTAAATCCTTGCTAGCCACAAACCAAATATCAGTAGCATTTTTGTCATAGTTTATTGAACTAACCCAAGTTATAATAGGGCCATCTACCTACTCAAATTAGACTTCCTTCATAATTCCCCAATCATACTTGGAGATCTAAACATCAGCCACAACATCATGACTCATAGTCTAATCTAGAGTAGGACTAAATATGGGGTATCCACCACTATCTACTAGGTATCAAGAATTTACCTTCATCATGATCATAATATTAAATTATTTGAATTATTACTATGACATCTTTAGTTGAAGATAAATCTTCATAATAATAAGACTAGAGATAACTTCAACTATGAAGTTAGTAAGAACCCTAGTTTTTAATTGAAAGACCTAAAAATGTCTATGATTCCAAATTAACCATATAATATATGTGGATAAAACTAACCAAAACTTATGGAAAAACATATGAACTTTTTTCTTAACATAAACATATCCAAAAATAATGTTTAACCAAGAGATATCACATCCAAACAAGTAAGGCCAACTCTTTAAGTAAACTTTCCACACATTATAATCATAAGGACAATCAAAGAAAAGGTGCTCAAAGGTTTCAAGGTCACCACAAAGAATACAAAATGGCTTACTAATACCAAATTCTGACAATAATATTGTTATGCGC
Organism: Torreya grandis; assembly: GCA_037957365.1. Taxonomy (NCBI): domain Eukaryota; kingdom Viridiplantae; phylum Streptophyta; class Pinopsida; order Cupressales; family Taxaceae; genus Torreya; species Torreya grandis. Next base: position 1,068,544 of record JARHVA010000364.1, on the reverse strand, counting down.
AAGTAACCATCTATAGTAAGACTTCTTGGGTTCAAAACATGAAGCCTAGATTATATTATACCTAAAATTATAGCTTTGAAGAGGTTAATAGACATGCCACTTATGGTTAAGACTGAGGTAAATGATTTCGGAGAATGCAAGCTTGATACATAACATCTTCAAGGAAAATTTAATAAGAGTATGATCATTAATCCATTTAACATTGTCCCATAATTCCTCTTCCTCATCAAAAATGGAGACCAACTTAGTAGAATATATGAATTTTGAAATTAGTATATAATTCATATACTACAAGGAGGATACATGAAATCTAAACTTTATTTCATCACATGAAGCCTAGTCAGCCTAGGAAAAAAGATCACTAAATGTCCTCAGGCCCTTCAAAAATCAAACATAGGTAGATCACCCCCTAATAAGTGCAAGAGGTTGTATGTTGACTTTAAAGTTCTACCAAATGGACTGATACCCCTAGCACCCAGAACCCAAACAATTAAACACTGGTGTTATAATAATAATGTGTTTAACCAATTCACAAACCTTCCATATATACTAAAATATGGGAGATCATACCACCTTAACAAAGAAAGTTTGAATCAAAAGATCTAAAATGTGTAACCCTTTCTAGTTGGGATTTCCTTTAGGATAACCCCTTAAAATATTATTCCTAAATAGTATCTTCCAAGATTCATCCCCTTTAAAATCTCTAATAATCCACTTGACTACAAGTGTAATCCCTTGTATTATCATATCCTTTTAATCAATGCCTCCTATATTTTTAGGCTTTATACAAACCTCCAAAACTACAACATGTATTTGTCATTTTCGCTTTCCATCAGACCATAAAAATTTTGAATGATTTTTTGTAAAATATTGATTTGTTATTTATTAAATACCCAACATGAGGCATAATAGATTCTATAAGAAGTAATAAAATTTTATCACACTTGGACCCTACCAAGTAAGGAAAGCGGATTCCAATGATATTTATATTTTTTCTTATTAATTTTAAGAATAAGCTATATACACATAATATTTTCAAATTTTATCAATTACTAATGTTTTTTATCTTGTAGGAAGCCATCAAGTCTTAATCTCGCTAAGTATACACTTTAAAGGGTACACTAAGAAAAGGGTGGGTAGACAATTGATGCTTTGAAAGATTGTTGTCCATTATTACCACTCGTTATCAATCTAACCATATCATAAAATCATTTCCCTAAGCTTTGCCTCCTATTTTTCACCCTCTTCTTATCATTTACAACATTCATTAGAACTTTCCTAACCTTAAAACCCTTTTTGATTATTTATATTGCATAGTCATCCCCATTGACCTTTTACTCTTATTAACAAAATTTATTAGGGTCTAGGTCGGCCCTTAGGCAACCTAGTTCATGACCTAATTTAGTTTTTTCAATAATGATACTAGGTCGACCTTATTATCCTAAAATTTTGGAAAGGATTAGGTTTAGATCCACCTATATAAACACATCTATTTCACCATTATTAGAGAGATAACAAGAGTTAATTATTCATTTGTGCTTATTTACAACATTCTCTTCCACCATTATACTTGAGGAGTCTTAGCTTAGGGTTTCTATTTGGAGAAGAATCTTGTATTGTGGAGAAGTCTTGGATGTTTTTACATTTCTTAGTGATCCTTAAAAACCACAACAACCTCTTGAAAATCACCTTTGGTCAAGGGAGATATTGATTCTTGATGGGTTCATCTTCAAGGTAAGTATCTCTAACTTTGCTCCTCTCTTTAGTAGATAGAAGTAGCATAAGTAATGGCTTTTGAATATATTTATATTTCCATGTATTAGGGTTTTACCTTTACATAACTTAATTAGGATTATCTTATGAATGTTTACTTTTATGTTTACTAACCCCATTTTATGCCATAATATTTGGTGATCACTAGATTAGACTTTGATTTACTTGATACTAGTTTATTGAATATGAAAACATAGGACCTAATTAGGTTTATCGCATAGTTTTGCTTGACTGGAGGCTTTGGAACCCTCCCTAGCAATATTTTTATGGTAATAGATCCCTTGGATAGGTTTAGAGGCTCCATATTAGTCATAACCCTAAATATCTAATGTATCCCTAGTCCAAAGTGTAAGTAGGATTTATCTTCTCTAGGATAGGATTAATTTATAGATATAATGCATTTCCCATTGCATACATTCTGGTGAACTGTTAGGGTGTGGAGCTAAAAACTTCACCAAGGAGCATTCATTATCAGGTTCAAATCTACACAGACACCGGCATCGGTCAGGAGCGACCGACGTCGGTCACAGGCAGTTGCAGAGACGCCAACGTAGACAGAGGGTCGGCCGACAGCGGTCACAGACAAGCAGCAGGAACTGACGTCAGCTACCTGCGTGTCCATAAAGCTATTTTTGTGGACAGAAGTGAGTGTTTGCATGATAAGTTTGAGTTGAAGTCTCGAGCTTGCGTCTCTATTATTGGCATTACTATTTTTAGAGCCCTTGTTCAAGTGGCTTAACTGCTTGTTGGGTGTACATGCTCAAGTCTCCTAATTCTATATGTAGAATTAGATCTTCTTAGCTTTGTAGTAGTTGGGTGAATTATTGTAATTCATTGTGTGAGAAGAACAATACAGAATTGAATCAATCCAGGCTTGTTGGAGTTGATTGTTCTTGAGAGAGAGAGCTCTTGAGGAATAGAGATCTATTGAGAGGTCTATACATCTAGGAGAGGTGTGGAAGAAAGAAGCTTTCTTCAATTGTATTCCTTTTGTAAAGAGTTTTGTTAATACAAGTTTTCAGGGTGTTTTCTTGTATCTCTTGTTCTTGCTATTATCATTCTAATTACTTGTCAATCTGATTTAATTCCACGTATATTGCTATCACAATTGTAATCTATTGTTGGATTGATCCCCCAACAAGTGCTATCAGAGCCAGGTTACAGGTTCAGAGCTTGATAATTGGTATCAAAGTTCAGGTTCACTAACAGGTGGTTCAGATCTGTGTAGTGTGTATTGATTACAGGTTCTCACAGGAGTTTCTATAGGGATTTCTATTTGAGTGGGAGAAGCAATGGCAGATGAAAGTAAATTGAGAATGGAAAAGTTCAATGGCAAAAATTACCAACACTGGAGAATGCAGATAGAGGACTATTTGTATCAAAAAGATCTCTACTTACCATTAGGAGGTGTTGCAAAGAAGCCCAAAGACATGGAGGATGAAGAATGGGAAGTTCTTGACAGAAAGGCTCTGGGTTCTATAAGACTGAGTCTAGCATCCACTGTGATATCCAATTTATCACAGGCAAAGTCTACGGTAGAGTTGATGACTACGTTAGCAAATTTGTATGAAAAACCCTCAGCTTCAAATAAGGTATATCTTATGATGCAGTATTTAATTTGCATATGAATGAAGGTGGATCTATTTCTACTCATCTGAATGATTTCAATGGTATTGTGAATCAATTAAGTTCAGTGAATATAGTGTTTGATGATGAAATAAAAGCTCTTTTGATATTATGTTCTTTGCCTGAAAGCTGGCATGGCTTAGTAATGGCAGTAAGTAATACTGCATTTGCATCAAATATTTTGAAAGTAGATGATGTTGTTAGTGTTATCTTGAATGAGGAAATATGCAGGAAAAGCACAGAAGAGGCATCCAAGAACGCTTTAAGTTTTGAGAGCAGGGGAAGGCAGAAAGAGAAGAGCAAGAAAGGCAGATCAAGATCGAAGTCAAAGGGGAAAGGCAGATCTAAATCTAGAAATGGCAGAAGGCCACAATGCTGGAATTGTGGAAAGATGGGGCACATAAGCAGAGATTATTGGTCAAAGCCTAAGGAGGACAACCAGCACAAAGGAAAGGAAGAAGCCAAGATTGCAGGTATTACATAGGATGCTTTAATTTTCTCTCTGCATAATAATATAGAATCTTGGGTATTAGATTATGGTGCATCTTTTCATGCTACTCCTAACAGGGAATATTTCAGTGACTATATCCATGGAGATTTTGGAATAGTGTATCTAGGGGATGATGAGCCCTATAAAATAATTGTCAAAGGTAAAGTGCAGCTGAAGATGCAAAATAGCAACACATGGGTGTTGAGAGATGTGATGCATGTTCCTAACTTGAAGAAAAATTTGATTTCTGCAGGAAAGTTAGGGGATGAGGGTTGTACAATAACTCTCACAACAGAATCTTGGAAGGTGACCAAGGGTGCACTTGTTATGGCCAGAGGTAAGAGAGAAGGTACTCTCTATTTATGTAATTGCGTTACTAACAAATCTCCTTTTATATTATCTACTTCAGATGTGGATGCTAAATTGTGGCACTCAAGGCTTGGCCACATGAGTGAGAAAGGGATGTCAATTCTTAAGTCTAAAGGTATGCTTTTAGATTTAAAAGGCATAGATCTAGAGTTTTGTGAGCACTGTGTATTTGGAAAACAGAAAAGGGTTAGTTTTCTCAAAACTGGGTCTACTAAGAAGAGGCACAAGTTGGAGCTTGTTCACACAGACGTGTGGGGACCGACTCAGGTTGCTTCCATCAGAGGATCACAGTACTATGTATCTTTCATAGATGATGCCACAAGGAAGGTATGGATCTATTGTATTAGAAATAAATCTGATGTATTTGATACTTTTAAAGTTTGGAAAGCTATGGTTGAGAATGAAACAGGTAAAAGATTAAAGTGCCTGAGATCAGATAATGGTGGTGAGTTCTGCAGTCATAAGTTCAGAGATTATTGTTACATGCATGGAATCTGTAGGCAAAGGATGGTTCCAAGGACACCTCAGTAGAATGGAATTACTGAAAGGATGAACAGGACAATAATGGAGCGTGCAAGATGTATGAGATTGCATGCCGGTTTGCCCTTACAATTTTGGGCACAAGCTGTTGACACTGTAGTGTACCTGATTAACAGAGGACCCTCTACAGCTCTGGATGGTGGTATTCCAGAAGAGGCATGGATAGGTAAAAAGGTTGATCTCTCATATCTCAAAGTTTTTGGTTGTGAAGCCTTTGTGCATATAGATAAGGAAAATAGAAAGAAGCTTGATGCTAAGTCTATGAGATGCATGTTTATTAGCTATGGCTCAAATGATTTTGGTTACAGATTGTGGAATTCAGAAACTAACAAGGTAATCAAGAGCTGTGATGCTATTTTCAATGAAAGAGTGATGTATTGTGATCAGCTAAGGAATTTGAATCAGTCTAAGTAGAGCAATGGTGAATTAGATGAGGTGAAAGTCTAAGATGAGCTCGCGGGAAAAAGAAATAATCACTTGCAGGAAAACACAAAGACCGATGTCGGCAGGTTAGGAACTGGTGTCGAAAAGATAGAAACCGGCATCAGCCATACAGAGACTGACGTCGATCATACAGGTACTGAGGTCGGTCATTCAGAACTGACATCGGCCAGTAACAAGTCTGGAGGTGACCGAGGTCGGTCACTGTTAGAGAATTTGGGTGGACAGCGTGTTGTGGACGAGTCTCAAACACCCATTAGGAGGTCAGAAAGGGTGAGTAAGCCTCCAATTAGATATTCTCCTTCTTTATTTTATTTATTGCTAACTGATGGTGGAGAACCAAAGAGTTTTGAAGAAGCAATACCAGGTGGAGTCCAAGAGTGAGTGGGAGCATGGCATGGTTGAGGAGTTGGAGTCCTTAAGAGAAAACCAAACATGGGATTTGGTTGAATTGCCAGCTGGTAAGAGAACACTTAAGAACAGATGGACCTACAGGTTGAAGGAAGGCGAGGATGGATAGATGAGATACAAGGCTAGATTAGTGGTAAAAGGATTTGCACAAAAGCCAGGTATCGACTTTGGTGAGATTTTTTCTCTTGTTGTTAAAATGACTTCAATAAGGGTTGTATTGTCTTTGGTTACTTTTGAGGATTTGCATCTTGAGCAGCTAGATGTTAAGACAGTGTTTCTTCATGGAGATTTGGATGAGGAAATATATATGGAATAGCCAGAAGGATTTGAGGTCAAGGGTAAGGAGAAGTTTGTGTGCAGGTTGAAGAAAAGCTTGTATGGCCTCAAGCAAGCTCCTAGGCAATGGTACTTAAAATTTGATAGGTTTATGACTGAGCATGGCTACAGTAGGTGTCAATCAGACCATTGTGTGTATTTCAAGAGATTTGATAATGGTAGATATATTATTCTATTGTTGTATGTAGATGACATGCTGGTTGCAGGGTCTCACATGCAGGATATCTCAGAGCTTAAGGTGAAATTAGCTCAAACGTTTGCTATGAAGGATTTGGGAGCAGCAAAGAAAATCCTTGGCATGAGCATTAAGAGAGACAGGAAAAATCACAGGTTGATATTGTCTCAAGAAGATTATGTGGAAAGGGTGTTGAAACGGTTCAATATGCAAGATGCTAAACTGGTAAGCACACCTTTGGCTGGACATTTTAAGTTGAGTAAAGAACAATGTCCTAATTCATATGATGAGGTAGAGTACATGAGTAAGGTTCCATATTCTTCCGCAGTAGGGAGTTTGATGTATGTAATGGTGTGTACTAGACCAGATATTGCCCAAGTAGTGGGAGTAGTAAGTATGTATATGGCCAATCTAGGTAAGGAACATTGGAAAGTAGTTCAGTGGATCCTTAGATATCTAAGAGGAACAAGCAGTAGGCACTTGTGCTATGGAGGTTCAGATACTTCTCTACATGGTTATGTGGATTCAGATATGGTAGGTGATTTGGATGGCAAGAGGAGCACTATAGGTTATGTATTTACTGTAGGTGGAACGGTGGTTAGCTGGATATCTAAGTTGCAGAAGGTTGTTGCCTTGTCAACTACAGAAGCAGAGTATATTGCAGCCACAGAAGCTAGCAAGGAGATGATATGGATGACACGGTTCATGGATGAGCTTGGTAGGGAGCATGAGAGTTATAGATTGTATAGTGATAGTCAGAGTGCAATCCATTTGGCTAAGAATTCAGCCTTTCATTCAAGAACAAAGCACATACAACTAAGGTATCACTTCATACGATAGGTATTGGAAGATGGTGAGTTGATGCTGGAAAAGATCCATACAGATAGGAATCCTGCTGATATGTTAACCAAGCCAGTTACAAAGGAGAAGTTGAATCTTCATTCAACTTCTATTGGTCTTCATGATTGAGTTAAAGATGGAGGAGCTAGAAGATGTTGCTGTACAGGTACTGGTGCAGCTATTTATCTCCAAGTGGGAGATTGTTAGGGTGTGGAGCAAAAAACTTCACCAAGGAGCATTCATTATCAGGTTCAGGTCTACACAGACACTGGCATCAGTCAAGAGTGACTGACGTCGGTCATAGGCAGTTGTAGAGACGTCGACGTCGGTAGAGGGTCAGCCGACGGCGGTCACAAACAAGCAGCAGGAACCGACGTCGGTTACCTGCGTGTCCAGAAAGCTATTTCCATGGACAGAAGCGAGTGTTTGCATGATAAGTTTGAGTTAAAGTCTTGAGCTTGTGTCTCTATTATTGGCATTACTATTTTTAGAGCCCTTGTTTAAGTGGCTTAACTGCTTGTTGGGTGTACATGCTCAAGTCTCCTAATTCTATATGTAGAATTAGATCTTCTTAGCTTTGTAGTAGTTGGGTGAATTATTGTAATTCATTGTGTGAGAAGAATAGTACAGAATTGAATCAATCCAGGCTTGTTGGATTTGATTGTTCTTGAGAGAGAGAGAGAGCTCTTGAGGAATAGAGATCTATTGAGAGGTCTATACATCTAGGAGAGGTGTGGAAGAAAGAAGCTTTCTTCAATTGTATTCTTTTTGTAAAGAGTTTTGTTAATACAAGTTTTCAGGGTGTTTTCTTATATCTCTTGTTCTTGTTATTATCATTCTAATTACTTGTCAATCTAATTTAATTCTGCATATATTGCTATCACAATTGTAATCTATTGTTGGATTGATCCCCCAACATGAACCTGACATGAATCTAACCCTTGTAGGTTTTCTTTCATGCTTTCATTTTTTATAATCTTATTATATTTTTATATATTTTTAGTATTGTATTGAAATAATTTATATAGTTATAACTTTATATGCATAGGTTTAATATACAATCACATCAAAATGACTCTATTTTGTTTGTGTAGGTCTTCATTAGATATAGGTTACTAGATCGAATAGGTCCACACAGTACTCCTTTTTAGATCTAGATAATCATACAAGGTCAAAGAAGTCAAATTTTGCATCTTATTATCTTTGCTAGCATACAAATCAAAAAACTACATCAAACATGTTGACTTAGTCATATTATTATTCTTCGTCATATAGGGTTTTATAGAACTAGGTCAAAATAATTGACTTAGTTTAGAGAATTTAAAAGTAGCATTTAAGGCACTTCAACATAAAATTTAAAATTATAACCATATCAAGACCACCAAGGTTCCTCTATTTTATCTCTCTATAATTATAGTACTTTCTTTAATTCTATTTTGTACAAATTATTAGCCTTTAAAATTGCAACCCTATAGCCAACTAAGTTAACCTAGTCGACTTAGTTTTGTACCCTATCTTCTATCTGAGAGACATAGTCAACCTATTTGATTCTATTCTCAAATACTTTACTTTTATAGAATAATAACATCCTAATAAAATTTGTTCTATAATATTTACATATAGTGTCACCTGAACTAAATCTAGACTATTCTTCATAAAGGAATCAATAACTATTTTCTAGTAATTAATTCACAATTCTTTTTTCAATTGTTTGCATGCTTAGAGTAACTCTTCTAGTATAAATAGGTGGTTTTTCAAATTTAAATTCAGTTACACTATTTTTGAATAAAAATTACTAATTGGAGGTGAATCCATCTTCAAAAACTTAAACAAGCTTACTTAAGTGATTATAGATCATTTAGACAAGCATGTATATCTTTCCAAACATAAGCACCAATCCACAAGAGCATGAACCACATGAACAAAATATATATAAGGGAAAACCTCAAGGGGAAGAAAACCCATTGATGATGAAAATTTAATATATTCCTATAATATAAACACCGACTTTAGTTGAGCACCAACTTCACATGGAGCACCAACCCCAACTATCGAAGCACCAACTCAACTAGGCTTTAGCGAGCATTCACATGTAAAGAGGTACCAACACCCTAGATGAATTAAAAACAAATAATCCACATATAAAACTTGATCAAATTTATAATACCTTGTTTCTCATAAAATAGATGATGATCTCCTTCCTTAGCTCTTCACACACTTTTATCCCTCTCAAAACTCATCTCTAACCTTCTTCACTCAAATAACCCTCTTCTTGACTTGATTAGGTCATATGAATTTGATCATCAAATATAAATTATATAAAATTTTAATAAATAATTTTATATCTTCTTATAATGGTCTATAATACCTCCTTTTTTTTGTAATATCCTTTCTTATTTGCTTACACTACTCACACACATATAGGCCTAAAAATGCCTAGTATATATACAAGTTTCTTGTTCATATCCTTCTTAGTCATATAAACACTCTTATCCTATTTATTTATCCATATAATGTATTTAATATAACTAATTTACATATATCAAATGTTTTTTTAGTCCCTTAGGTTTGACCTTCCTCAAATAGTCTTTATCTCTTCTTTAGGTCTCATGAAGACTTAATACCATTAGGTTGACTTAGCATACCTTACCCTTTTATTTTATTGGATAATATTCAAAAAATTTAAATGGTATATACAAATAATATTCCATCCTACTATACCCTTTATAATCTCATAAAGGCTCCATAACACTTTTTATCTCAAACCGCTACTTGGATCACATCATTAGTATTGTTCATATTAGGCATGTGCATATCCAAAAAATCTATCTAAAATAATTGAATCATAAACAAAAATTTTTTTAAAAACCATGGAAAAAAACATATATATAGAATAATTATTACCTCATGGAAATCACCATATTCATTAGACCTAAAAACTCAAGGCAAAAGTGCTCAAACCCTTCTCGGCAAGTAGCTTATTAAAAACTGCCAATTAGTCTCAAAACATAGTCATGGAACTTTAAAATTTTGACACCTATAGGAATAATATTAATGTTTTCAAATTAATTAATATAATATTAAATAATCCTCATATAAACTTCCATCAAAAAATCACAATCACTAATGACAAATATTGGTCTTACAGACCAGTCTATTGACCTTCTCTCTCACAGTCCTTACTCAGCCAGACAAGTCATTTTAGATTTGATGTTTCAACCTGTTACACTAAATCTCAAAATTTATTAAAATAATTAATAAGACATATATGTTTCAAAAAAAACATAATGTTCATTTGATGCTTTAGCTTATGTTAGAAAGCCTCAAACTCATCACTACGACTTGTTTACCCAAAACTACTAGCTTGTCTTGAAACATAGTCATGATGATAATGACCTTCAACACCTATGTATAAAATTTTATATAATCATAATTCATGTATATTATCCTATTATATCATTATATAACTCTCACATATAATTATTCCATGGTCCAATGACAATATTAGTCTTGCAGACTAATCTCATAAACTTACACCTTCACTATCTCATCTACACAAGACATGTCAACTTATGAGAAACATTCTCAACATATCCACTGACCTCAAAAACATATAACCAACATGAACATGTATTAAAGGTATTTAAAAATACCTCCATACATTTTTATCCATCCCTAATCCATGACAACACATCCCTAATCCCATTCTCACTTTTACCTAGTTTTTTTCACTATCTGCATCATTAGGCCTTTTGGTGATAGGTCAACTTGCATGACTAGTTTAGCACATATGAGGTATATAACATGATATAAAACCACCATGTACATAATATATAAGTCTCAATATTCAACCTAAATCTATTTATCAACTTTGACTCAGTCAACCCTACTTATTACAATAAATTTCTAAGAAATAAGGATTTTCTTGTAGGGTTCACTCACTCACATGACAAACCAATGCCACTTGGAGGTACCTGGGAGATTCTAATACATGATAAAATCATAAAACTATTTCATATAATCCATTTTGACCCATTTACATCAATATATTCCATATTAGGTAAAATTTAACATTTTAGAGAGGTTTAAACCACCTTATAGTCTTAACACTCATTCATACGGCTTACCCCCTTATTCCAAAAACAAATGATTTTAAATTTGATATAAGACCCTTAACCATCTACCATGAATTTCTTAGGTTATCATATATAGTTTACATGTGCCAATGAGTACTTAAAAGTTCTTCTTGGGTTGAGAATCCTTCATTCTATGCACATAAGAAACCTCAAAATCACATTCCATACCTTTTCTTGAAAAATTTGACATTAGACTTGGTAAACCTACCTAAATTCATAAATACTCATTATTTCCTTGTAAAGTGATCATGATACCCCATCTAGACATCATCTCTTTCTTTGCTTGTTAGGCCTTTAACTTGTAAGTCACATTAGGCCTAAAAATTGACCTTAAAACCTCTTTGAATTCATTCACCACCTCAATCACATTGTAAATAAACATATAAAATTATTAAACATTGATTTTCATCCTTCATAGGCCTTGACAACACTTCATGGTGCCTCATTAGGTCAGGCAGGGTCTAGACTAGTCAAGTTGCATGCTAGGTCTATAGGTCTTACCCTTGTAGGCTCTCCTTGAAACACAACTAAGTGATCCAATGCCTCATATGCATACTTAAACAACCCTATACTTCCTATTATTCCTTTTTTCATCCATCTCATTAGGATACCATGCTCATACCTTCTCACAAGGTTCCTTCATGTTATGACTAATGTCATGACTAGGCTTCTCAATCACTTTGAGACTTGACAACTGATCTTAAAAACACTACTTAATGATTTTATATCTTAATCTCATCCTTTCATTCTCCTCAAACAATATCATACCTATGTACATACTTTTGTATGATCATCATGCATATGCCCATGATATGACAAAGCTTATTTATGACTAGGCTTCTCAAGACACCTAGTGCTCAAAACATGCTTACCTTGACCTAATCATCAAAAATTATTTGTGAAAACACTGGATGTCATCAAATAAACTTGAATCATGACATTTTCCTTAGATGAATCATTAGGTTTCTGATAAATTCTCTCTCAACTAAAAGATATTAGGTTCCCTTCAAATTCTCTTAAGTCACATAGTATATATTTCACTGACTACTCACTATGCATCTGCACCTTAACATCAATAATATCAACCTTCAACTTGACATAAATGACAACACTTCTCAAAAAAATCCCCATTTATAATTTATGGCAAATAATTCTTCAATATGCTCTCTTTCATCTTCCCAAGTTGGTTAAACTCCCCTCTTGGACTTTTCCCCCTTTGACATTGATGACAAAGGGTCCTACATAACTATCATCTGAAGTCACACCTACATAGTCTGTCATAACCAAACCTTCTTTCTAAAAGATCTCAATACATATAATATGAAGCATTAAGGTAAAATAATCACCCTTAATCCAAACATACCTCATTCAGATGAATTTTGATTACAAGACTACTTCTCAACATAGAACAAACTCTATCACAAACCTAAATATCTCCCCCTCAAACCAAGCATCCATCATGTCTATGCTGCCTAAACAGTGTCTCAATAAATCCTAATGGAGTCACCACTTCTTATAGATCACTAAAACATTACAAGTTTAGGATATTACCAAATCTCCATGCTCTCATCTGACTGAATGTCCTTCAATACCCTTTTAGGCTTGATTTGCATTATAGTTTTGATCTCTTCATTATCCCTTTTATCATCAATGTGGATTGACATTAAGCATCCCTAACTTTATTTCACATTTGAAGCATGCTCTATCACAAAAATAAGTCCACTTAAGCTTGTATATTGATCATGACTCATCTTCATTATCTTTGGTTTCCAAGCATTCATTTGTCTTCTTTATAGCACTCTAGAGGCTTCAAACCTCATGTTTTGACTTGATGACTTTATAACCTTATTGGGATAGAATTTTTCAATGTGTCCTACATCATGATAACTATATAAAACCATATTATACATACCTTTTGACTAATGTGAGTTATGAATATTTCCATAGTCCCATGAATACTCATTCTTAGAGGGTCTTCTACACTCTCTTGCTCTATGACCAAACTAATTACACAAAAAATAGTAACCATTGAATAAATTAGAATATCTTATAGCATTAGGTTGTTTGATAGGTATTTTCATGTTTACCTTCTTATCTTCAAAAATATTCTCCTTGACTTGAGGTGCCTCCTTTTGGTCTTATTATAAATTAAGACCTATTTTGTCACTTTCAAACTTTTGACTACTCAAGATATCATCTAATGCCTCAAATCTCTTTTAAAACTTCACAAAGGTCCTCACCTTGTTGGATGCTTTATTTAACTCAACTTTCAAGGATTCCACTTTAGTTACATACCTGATGCACTCTTCCTCTTTATCCTTTAGGATTGAATTAACTACCTCCATCTATACCTCAACTTGATTGATGATCTCATCATTCTACTTGGAAACATTACTCAACCTTTCCTCAAATAACCCAATCTGCTCCTCATATTCCTTAACTAGTGATCTTATTTTGTGATTCTTTTTCCTTTGGAACTTTAATTCCTCTAGTGCATTTACCAAATTTTGCCTCAAGATCTACTTCAACTTCTTCATGTGATTCCACATCAACCATAATGCATTTTCCAATTGAACAACCCTCATTTTTCAATTCTATGGCCATAAACCAAGTTTCATTGGTGTCATGTTCAGGTTCATGACTACCATCATCACTATCAGATTCACTTGAGTCACTTACATTAGAAGGATTATCTTCCTTAGTGTATAATCTTTTCTTGTTCTTGAAAGTTCCTTTTTTGCCTTCATACTGCTTAAATTCCTTCTTGTTTTTAGTAGGATTATAGGCCTTCTTACCATCTCCAAGATGTTCATCATGTTACTCATAATGCTCATACTTATCCTTGTTAGGATAATTGGATTGAAAGTGACGAATATTTCCATATTTAAAACATTTTAAGGGTAATTTACCTTTATACTTACTAGATCTAAACCTCAAATTTCATACAAACATGGCTATTATTTGATCATCATCAACATCTAAGCATTTTTCATCCTTGACTTTCTTGGATTTTGACTTTTTTCAACTTTGAAAGCTAATTCCTTCTTGGGAGGTCTTCCTTTATTATTTTTCATCTCATAGGTGGTCAAAATTCCATGAATCCCATCCATCTATAGCTTTCCAAATCTTTCATCTCTTCCACTACAAATACCTTAGAGTTAAACTTAGGAGTTAGTCATCTTAACACTTTTTGAAAAATAGTAGATTATTTGACTTCTTCTTGAAATGGTCTAATTATATTGACAAATTCATCAACCTTCAACAAGTAGGATGTAATGGTTTCATCTTCATTCATTTTCAATATTTCAAACTATCTTATGTGAGTCTGTAACTTAGCCATATTTACCTTATTGTTACCTTAAAATATGGCCTTCAATTTATTCCATATCCCTTTGGAAGATTCATAGTTTCATTGAATTCATAAACTCTACCTCTGATAGGCCACAAATAATAACATTCATTACCTTGGAGTTATATTCACTATATTTCTCACCTACTACATCAGTTGGTGGAATAGAAGGATCACTATAGCAATCCACAACTAATTTCCAAATATCATGACCTTGAGACATAAAATATATCTTCATCTTGACATTAAAAAAGGCATAGTTATATCTATTCAACAATGGTGCCTTACTGGTAGAGAAACCACCTTAAGTTTGTTGACTAGCCATCCTTACTTCTAAGATCTTGTTTTAGGCCTTTAGACCCGATTCAAAGGACTAGGTTCTAATACCAAATTTTGGAAGAAAATTGATTTTTTTTTTGGGATGGTGGGGGGCGTGGGGGGGGGGGGGTGAATCAATCTTCAAAAACTTAAATAATCTTACTTAATCAATCATAGATCAGTTAGACAAGCATGCACATCTTAACAAGCATAAGTACCAATCCACAAGAGCATGAAACACATGAACATAATATATATGTGGGAAACCCTCAAGGGGAATAAAACCCATTGATGATTCAAATGTAATATATTCCTATAAGATAAATACCAACTTTAGTGAAGTATCAACTTCACATGGAGCACCAACCCCAACTAGATAAGCACCAACTCAACTAGGATTTAACAATCACCCACTTGTAAGGAAGAACTAGCCCCCTAAATGATTCAAAACCAACTTAGCCACCTAAAACACTTTATCACCTTGATAATAAATTTTTACTCATTCAATATATGATTATATCCTTCATCATCTCTTCACACACTTTTATCCCTCTCAAAACTGGTCTCTAACCTTCTTCACTCAGCTAGCCCTCTTCTTGACTTGATTAGGTCATATGACCTTGATCCTAACACTAAAACTCTATAAACTATTCATCATTGATACTATATCCTCTTATGATGGTATAAAATATCTCTTTATATTATATAATATCATTTCTTGTTCGCTTACACTACTTCCACACACATAGGCTAAAAATGTGTAGTGTATATACAACTTTCTTGTTCATATCCATCTTAGTCAGCCAAACACTCTTATCCTCTTTGGTTTTCCATGTAATTAATCTTATAAAAAATCATATACATGGATAAAATGTGTTTTTATTTCCTTTATTTCTGACCTTCCTCAAATAGGCCTTATCTCTTCTTTAGGTCTCATGAAGACCTAATCCCATTAGGCCTACTTAGCATACATTACCCTTTGATCTTATTAGATAATATTAAAAAAAATTAAATGGTATATACACATCATATTACATCCTAATAAACTTATTATAGTCTCATCTAGGCTCCATAACACTTTTTAGATCAAACCACTACTTGAAACACATCATTAGTACTATTCAAATTAAGCATGTGCATACCTAAAAAGTTTGTCTAAAATAATTAAAGCACAAAAAAATTTACAAAAAACCATGGAAAAAACATATAAATATAACCTTATTAACTTATTCTCATTACCATGTGAATTATACCTCACAACTTAAGACAAAAGTGCTCAAACCCTTCTCTACAAGTAGCTTACTTATAATTTTACCAATTGGTCTCAAAACATAGTCATGAAAATTTAAAATTTTGAAACCTATAGGAACACTCTTAAGTTTTTCCAATTCATGAATATTGTATCAAATCATAATTAGAGAAAATTAAATAAAAATTATCATATACACTAATGACAACTATTGGTCTTACAAACCAATCTATTGACCTTCTCTATTTATAGTCCTTACTTAGCCAGATGAGCTATTTTGGCTTTAATGTTTCAACCTCTTACACTAAATATCAAAATTTATTAAAATAACTAATAGGGCATATATGTTTGAAAAAACATAATTTGTATTAAATTCTTCAATTCAAAGCATAGAGCCTCTAACTCATCACTATAACTTGCTTACCCAAAACTACCAATTTGCCTTGAAACATAGTCATGATGACAATGACCTTAAACACCTATGTAGACACTTTAAGAGACTCTTGATGCATGTGTATTATCTTATGATATCATTAGTTAAATATCACATAGAATGATACCATGGTTAGGTGACAATATTGGTCTTACAGACCAATCTCACAACCTTACACCTTCATTATCTCATCTGCACAAGATAGTCAACTTATGAGCAACATTCTCAACATATCCACTAACCTAAAAAACATATAACCAAAATTAAAATTTATTATAGGACTTGAATAATATCCCAATTCATTTTTATCCATCCCTAATCCATGACAACACATCCCTAATCTCATTCTCACTTTTATCTGGTTTTTCTCACTATCTACACTATTAGGCCTTTTAGAGATAGGTCAAATTTCATGACCAATTTATCACATCTAAGGTATATAATCTACTCAAAAAACACCATGTATAAAGGATATAAGTGTATAAAATCATAAATAAATCATGTTTATATATCAATCCTGGATCAGAGAAGATAGAGTATACATACACTTTCGATTAGATACCTTTGTTAAGCGAGAGCATGACCAATATGGGGATATACTAGACATAATTAAGGGATCACTTACCATAATACACTATACTAAGGATGGTTCTAAATAATCTAGTCTAACACAATCATGCAATAAACCTAAGGGTATTCTAGGTTTTAATATTCTACCTATGCTAATAACAAGAAAGTAAATCTAATCTAGTACTTACTAAAACTTATGGCACAAAATGGGGGTTAGAAACAAAACAAAAACTAAAAATACATATAAGACATATACTCACATCAATGTATTTTCAATTCTAATGCATGGAAGAGAAACACAACTTCATTATCTATCTACTCTTATAAAGGAGAAATAAATTAAGGAATACTTACCTTGAAGATGAACCCATCGAGCCTCAATCTCTCCCTTGGCCAAGGTGATTCACAAGAAATTTTTGTGGTATGTAAGGATAATAAATAAAAATCAAATCTAGGATACACAACCTATAAATTCATCTAAAATACTTATCCACAAGACAAGATCTATATCTCTAAATAAAGTATGGAACCCTATGTTTTACTTCTCAAGTAGAATGGTCAATAAGTAGATGTTTGTTTTCACTTACTTCTTATTCACTTATTTATTATCAAATGGTGGGAAATAAACTCATATATATAGGTAGATCTTACTCTAAATCCTTATAAAAATGTTGGCCAATAGGGTCAACCCTATACAATTCTAGATAATAATTCACTAGGTCTCGAGCTAGGTTAGCCAAAGGTCAAAATAGCTCCTAAGTGAAAATAAATTGAAACTATACAAGGTTGACCTAGTCGACCCTATATGACCAACTAAAAAATGGGATTTAGGTAAGGAAAAGGAGGATAAAGTGTGTAAAAATTATAAAATGGGTTCATCTGAGAAGAGCAAGCTTAGGGTAAATGGTTTTAGGAGATAAATGTGTAGATAACATGTGGAAAAAGGGATAATAATCTTACAAAGCACCAATGTTCTACCCACCCCTTTCCCGGTGTACCCCATAAGGCATGCACTCAGAGAGATTGAGACTTGATGGTTTGTTTTCACTTAATTCTTATTCACTTATTTATTATCAAATGGTGGGAAATAAATTCATATATATAGGTAGTTCTTACTCTAAATCCTTATAAAAATGTTGGCTGATAGGGTCAACCCTATACAATTCTAGATAATAATTCACTAGGTCTCGAGCCAGGTCAGCCAAAGGTCAAAATAGCTCCTAAGGGAAAATAAATTGAAACTATACAAGGTTGACCTAGTCGACCCTATATAACCGACTAAAAAAATGGGATTTAGGTAAGGAAAAGGAGGATAAAGAGTGTAACAATTATAGAATGGGTTCAACTAAGAAGAGCAAGCTTAGAGTAAATGGTTTTAGGAGATAAATGTGTAGATAACATGTGGAAAAATGGATAATAATCTTACAAAGCACCAATGTTCTACCCACCCCTTTCCTGGTGTACTCCATAAGGCATGCACTTAGAGAGATTGAGACTTGATGGGTTCCTTCAATATTAAGCATCATTAATTGATAAAATTTTGATATTATTATGTGTATATAATAAGTCTCAAGCTTCAACCTCCATCCATTTATGAACTTTAACTCATTCAACCCTACCTTCTATAGTAAATTTTTAAGAAACAAGGTTTTCCTTATAGGGTTCACTCACTCACATGACAAAATAATGCCACCTAGAGGTACTTGGGAGAGTCCACTATATGATCCAATCATCAAACTAGGTCATCCAATCTATTCTGAGCCATTTCTATCAAGATCTTTGATATCTGATCAAAGTTAGGGTTTTAGAGAGGTTTAAACCACCTTACAATATTAACGATCATTCATAAATATTATCCCCTTATTTAAGAAACCAATTCTTGGAAGTTTGATGTAGGACACTTCGCCATCTATCATGAATGTCTTAGGTTATCATGTAGAGGTTACACATGCCATTGAGTACTTTAAATTTCTTCCTGGGTTGAGAATCCTTCATTCTTTACACACAAGAAACCTCAAAACCACATTTCATGCCTTCTCTTACAAAATTTGACTTCATACTTAGTAAACATACTTGAAAAAACATGGCATACCTCTTTAAATGAATACATACTCATCATTACCTTGGAAATTGATCCTAATATCCCATCTAGCCACCATTTCTCTCTTTGTTTTATAGCACTTTAACCTACAAGTCACATTAGGCATTAAAAATGACATTCAAGACTCTTTCCATGCACTTACCACCTCACTCACATGCTCAAGAAACATCTCACACAATAAAACACTACTTTTCATCCTTCATACACCTTGAAAACACTTCATAGTGCCTCATTAGGTTAGGCAGGGTCTAAAACTAGTCTAGTTGCATGTTAAGTTTGTAGATCGTACCCTTATAGTCTCTCCTTAAAACACACTTTATCACTCTAATGCCTCATATTCATACTCAAAACAATCATATATCTCCTCTTACACCTTTTTATATCCATCTCTCTAGGATACCATGCTCATACCTTCTCACAAGGTTCATGATATGACTAATGTCATGACTGAGCTTCTCAATCACTTTGAGACTTGAAAAATGATCATAAAAACACTATGTGATTATTTTATACCTTGATCTCAGGTATTTCATTCTCCTCATACAATATCATACCTTTTTACATATTTATGTATGCTCATCATGCATATGCCCATGATATGACTAAGCTTGTTTATGACTAGGCTTTTAAAGACACCTAGTGCTCAAAACATGCTTACCTTGACTTGATCATCAAAACTTCTTTGTGACAACACTAATATTCATGAAGCTAACCTAAATCATGAAATTTTCCTTAGAGGAATCATTAGGTTTCCTTCAAATTCTCTCTCAACTAAAAGAGATCAGGTTGCCTTCAAATTATCTCAAGTCACATAGTTTACATCTCACTAGCTACCCACTATGCATCTACACCTTGACATTAGTAATATAAATATTGACCTTGAAATCAATGAAAAAACTTATCAACACACTATTTGTTCTTTTTAACACATTATAAAATCACATAATATTCAAAATGCATTTAAACACTTATCTTCCCAAGGCTTACCTACTTGGATTTCATCACCAAGGGGAAAGCTGACTTGGTTTTGTGACCAAGTATAGATACGTGGTTAATGGTATATATTATAAAATCACCTAACACCCTTATTTTTATATGATTTTGAAGTGATGGGGTAGGCCCCGATACCAATCCATTACCATTTCCAACATATATTTCTTTTAGCCTAAACATCTTGAAACTATCCATATATTACTTTTTAGTTCCTTATTTTCAGCCAACTTTCCTATCACACTTAAATCAATACTTTTAATAGTATGATAACACTTAGGATGACCAATTAGTTATCATTTACTTTTTATTTGATTGCTTACTCTCTGATTATTGAGTGTTGTATTGTAAAAACTTACATTAGCTAATGTTGGTATAAGGTTTTGTGCTGTGTACCCTAATTGGATCATCACACTAATCCAATTATTTGTAAGTTTTTTTTAATTCTTTCTTCACTTATATTGTAAATAATTTACCCTGTTTCATAATATAGTCATTTTATTTCCTACATCTCTTATAGACTCTATCTTTCTTCCTACTAATAGTACATAGTCAACCAGCATGATTTTGTCTCTTATCTATCTATTATTCCCTTTGTACAATAGTACATAGTCAACATAGTCAACTCTATACTCTTCTCAACCCCTTTATAGTAGTACGTAGTCCACCCATTCAAATTTGTACTTTTAAGTACCTTGTCAACCTAGCCAACCTTGTATTTAGTTGTTAACCTTGCACTTTTATCTGGCCAATTTGGTTCTTTATCTGGTTGAATTCCTTCTCTGTCTAGCCAACTCAATTCTTTGTCCCTAATCTCCCATTATTATTACTTAAAATTATGTTCCTTTCCTCAAAATCACCATGAAATCCCCTTTTTTAATGGTATTGGATAACTTGAATCAATTTACACACTATATGGGGTATTATTTTCCCCATTTATTTACCTCCCAAGAGAACCCTCACTCTTGGATCACTTATTCCCCTCCTTCATATATGGATTTTAACATGGTTCAAATCACTCCTCAAGATGAATTAGGTGGATCCAATCTATTTTTTACTTATCAAGATAATTCTCATCTTCAAGCATTTCAACATAATGTGGGAGTGATTGACACAAAATAAACCCACTAGTAATCCACCTCCTAATAACCCTCCATTTAATACCAATTCAGGGAGTCCTCCTAAAAATACCAACGTACCAAGTGATATGAATCAATTTTTTGCACAAGTCATACAACTAATGAACATAATGCAAATTTTTAACACCTCCCAAATGATGTAATTACAACATCATTTGATTAATATGGCTAATCAACCTTGGGTTCTAATTTCTCAAACTAATCAAAATTTTATTCCTCCACATCTTAGAGATGCCTCAATAAATGTTATTCCTCAACCTATAATGAATTAAAAAATGCTTCAAACCATCCAAAATGAGCCTTTATCTCCTTTCATCATTTCCATTAATATTGGTAATATCTCTCCAACTATAAATTATGATGGGACTAAAGACCCTACATCATTTATCAATATTTATAAAGAGTGGATGAAAACTAATATATTCACCACCACTATACTTCTAGTTAAAACCTTCATTATCAATGTATTATAATGGTACAACCAAATTCCCCAACATTCCATCTAGCAACTAGAGGATTTATTCAATCCTCTAGTTAAAGAATTTTAATACAATGATCTTCTCAAAAATTACATTAGCCATTTCATCAATGTTATGTAATCTCCCACTTAATAAACTCATGATTTTATCAAATGATGGAAATTTTTATCCCATAAGGACAACCATAACATGACAAATGATAATCTATTTAAACTCTTTATAACTAATTTAGCCCCTTTGCTTCAATATAAGGTTAAAAAAATTACCCATCAAGGACTTAACAAAGCTCTTAATCAAGCCAAATGTCAAGACATCCTCATGAAGAAATTTGAACCTAACACCAAATTCCTTAAGGGATATTTTCAAACTTCTACTAATGCCATCACTAGTAATACTCTTCAAACCAAACTAGGAGTTGCCAAAGTTAACAATCCCCCATCTTCTCACATACCACTAACTATGCAAAAAATGAAACAATTTTTGTGCCCTCTAAAACCTTTACTTATCCCAATAATCCTCCTACATGGTATGACCCTAATCAATTTTATTGGTTCCATGCTGACATTGGTCATTCTCATGAAACTTGTAGAGGGATCACTAGATTTATTGTCTCCTACATGCTTGGTGATTCTTTCGATCATGAATCCATAATCTAACTTCATCCCCAAGAATACAACACCACTTCTCAAAAATGACAATCTCCCAAAGCTTCTTCCTCTAATAACCAAAAACCTTTCCCCACATATACCACTCAATAAACTACCAAAGATGTTTGTGTTATTGATGTTAATTATGACCAATATTACAATAATTATCAATATGTCAATGCAGCTAAAGTTAACTATTATCATAAATCAGCTCACAAAGATCTTGTCACCAAACCTAAGAAACCATCTTTGGAAGAGAAACTTCTTAAATATATTACAACTACTAACCTAGCTTAAGAAGCTAATGAGGAACCATCTCCTCCTTCCAAACTACCAACCACTTCCATTCCTTCATAATCTACCTTATAATATAAACCTCGTACAAGTTCTTCTTTCAAATCCCATTAGAACTTAGTAGAATAACTCAACTCCATGACTTACAAGATTGCCCTTATGGAGTTATTTCGCACCTCCTCCTATCATTGCAAGTTCCTCATGCAACAATTACAATAAATTGAAGATCCATCTTCTATGGATGAAAAGCCACCCTCTCTTGAGCCTCAACCTAATAATGTGCAAACCATTAAATCCATTTATCCTTCTTCAAAACCTTCCATTGAATTCCTTGAAGAAGACATGATTAATGGTGAATTCCTTTTTTGCACTGATGATCCACCCCTATTCATTAAAATAGCCATTAAAACTACCCTTATTCATAAATTTTTAGTTGAAGGGTCTGATATTAATGTGACATATTTTTGGCTGATCCAATAACTAGATATAATAAGGATCATCTCAATAAAACCCACCTAACTTGTCATGGATTTTATAAAACTAATCAAAAGCCACTTGATTGTATTTGGCTTCCCCTTATAATTGGGCCTAAAACTATTTGAACTAAGATTATGGTCATTGATTTTCCCCTATCTTATAACATACTCCTAGGCCAACCTTGGACTCATAGAATGAGGGTTATCCCCTCTTATAGTATCCAATACATCAAATTCCTACATAATGATAAAAGGTATAAACATGAGGCTAACCCAAATCCTTGGAGTATTCAGCTTACCCATACTAAATCTTAAGATTGCATTCTTACCATTTCAAAAATCAATAGTGCTCTTTTACTTAAATTCATAAAAATTAATCTAGACTTAAAGGTCACTCTTGTTGATTCAGATGATGATAAACCTAATAAATTTTAACATACCTGTAACACTACTAAGCTACCTCCTTACATCTTAGATTGGTTTCCTCTTTATTTATCACCTCATGATCATACTATTCCTATCATTGATGACATCACTAATTTTCCCCCTCCATATAATGCTCAAGATGTTTATTACCCATAAGATTCTTTCACATGTAATGATTATGGAGTGGCCAAATTATTCTAAGATCTTTTAACCATGTCTCCATGCAAATTCAATGATTTAGAAAATTCCCCTTTTGAAACTCTTCCTGACTCTCAAGCATGTACCATTTTTCCAACCTATGATGATAACTAAATCATGGCCCAAGCTCAATCCTAAGACTTAGATGTTCAGAATTATCAAAAAACTTTATCCCAAATACATGCTTTAAACCATGATGTTCATACCATTTCCATGGATTTTGAATTAGCTCCTGAAGGTCATGTACCTCATATTAATTCTTCATTTATTGATACTTCAGGTGGTATAACAAATCCTACCTTCCAAATATCCATATATTATTGCATATTCTATACCACCTATAGATCCAATCATTGAATATATTTTTTCCCTCATTAATGAAGTTAATGACATACCAATCTATTTTGATCAACCTTCTCTCCCTACCCCCAAGATTAGATTAGATGTCAAGGCCAAAAATATACATCAAATACATTCTAAATATGAACTCCATGGTAATAAAAAATTTGATCTCAAATTAGATGTCAAGTATTATGGTCCTCTTCCCACTTTTCCTAGAGATGAAGACATTCTTGAATTACTTAATCCCTGAGAACCTCAACTTCCTTGGCAACATCACAAACTCAAGAATTTTAGAAACAAAGACCCTTATTTCTTTCTTGGTAAAAAACTTCATCACTAGAATCAATCCTAAATCCAATCCAATTTCATCTTTACCTAATGTACCATATCATTTCCAAGATGGGAATGCTATGATTATCTAAGAAACTACTCAAATCAAATATGATACTCCATCGTGCCCTCGACCAGCTATAGCGTCTCATGAACTCACACCAATTGAACATGATAAATTTAGATTACTTTTTTATAAATATCATGAGATATTTTATTATTCCTATAAGGACATGCCTAGTATTTACCATATCATCATAGTGCATAATATTATCACGAACCCCAATGTCAAACCCATGAGATAAAAGCAACAAAAATTTCCACCTAAAGTTTTCACCTTATGCCATAAAGAAATTATCAAACCTTTTGATTCTAAGTTTATCAAACCCATGGACTATTTTTAATGGGTTTATAACATAGTGCCTATTTAGAATAAGGTCACCATGGTCATTTGCATTTTCATTGATTTCCATATTCTTGATCTTGATTATCCTAAGGATAATTTCCCTATACCTTTAATAGATGCCATCATCAATTTCATAGTTGGTTATGAAATGTTATCTCTTATGGATGGTTTCTTGGGTTATAAACAAATTCGCATTTCCCTCAAATACCAACATAAGACAACTTTCAACACGTAGTGGGGTACCTATTGCTACATTAAAATTCCCTTCAACCTCAAACATTCTAGAACTACCTATAAATGGGTAATGACTCACATATTTCATGATCTTATTCACTAGATTATAGAGACCTATGTGGATGATCTCATTTCCAAATCCAAAATCCCTAAGAATCATCTCTCTAATATTGTTATCATCTTTGACTACCTCCTTAAATATAAAGTTATATTAAATCTTTACAAATGTGTTTTTAGTGTCACCTCTAAAAAACTATTAGGATTCTTAGTCTCTCTTCATGGCATCAATGTTGATCCTGCCAAGATTAATTCTCTCATCAACAAGTCCATCCCTCAATCCATTTTAGACATTCACACTTACCTCAGTAAACTTGGGCCAATTAGATAATTTATTCCCAATATGGCTTATCATATCTATTCTTTTAATTCTCTTATTAAGAAAGGTTATGCCTTAGAATGGACAAATCCCTATCAAAAATCATTTGATAGTATGAAATAATAATTGCTTTACCCACGTACTCTTTGTCCATGTTAAATGATTGACCATTACTCTTGTATACCTCTTCCACACCCATATTATTTGGATAAATGCTTGCCCAATAAGATGATATTAGAAGGTAATATCCATATACTCTATCATTCAAGGCCTTATTGATTATGAGAAACATTATATAAAATTTGAATGTGATTGCCTCACCATATATTTTGCTACTAAAAACTTTGACATTATATACTTTATCAAAACACTTATGTTATCATTTATTATGTTCCCTTTTGTCACTTATTCTCTAAAGCCTTTATTCCTAGAGATATAATTATCAATTGGATGGTCCTTCTCATGTAATTTTATCTTTGAATTATTACCTAAAAAGTTGTCAAAGTACAAATCATTGCTAATCAACTTGTCATAGCTCTAATCCTAGCTACTAACCACCTCCAAGGCAATATTTTTGATGATAATATTATCTATATTGAAGGTCTCAACCAAGGCATATCTCTTAAATATTAATTTCATAATTTTATTATTGACCTTAAAAAATTAATCTATAAGAGTCCTCTATCTTCCCCAACACTACTAAACCAAAAATAGTTATAAAAAATGTTCCTAAAATTAATGTCGATTTACATGAAGATACTTGGACCCTTAATTTTGATGATGTTAAATGTATTCAAGGATATGGGCAAGTTTTATCCTTATGATCCATCTTGTAAAAATTATCCCATTGGCATTTTGCCTCATATTAGATGTCACTAATAACATGATGGAGTAAGAAGCTTTAATCCTAGGCATGAGAGCAACCCTTGATCTAGATATCACATATATGTATGCTTTAGGTGAATCCCAACTCATTTATTTCCAAGTCAATGGAGATTATCAATGTAAAAGTGAGAATATCATTTATTATCATCAAATCATAAATATTGTTGTCAAATATTTTGCTTCTTTTACCATCGAGCCTATCTCTTGAAATCAAAATTCTATTGTTGATTATCTTGCTTCTTCATCATCTCTTTTTCATCCACACCAAGTTCTTACTGATCCCACTTTTCTTATCCAAATAATAAAAACCCCATATTCTCTTCAACCACAAGATTCACTCATCTACCACATTAAGGCCATAACCATTCAAAAAATCCCATGGTACAAAGATATATTTAAATTTTTTAAACACCAAACTTATCTTCTGAACCTTATTCCCAAAAAAGGACTCCCATTCTCAAACAAGATTTTAAGTATGTATTTAAATATAACATCCTATATTATCACAATGTTGAATGTACCTTGCTCCACTATGTTATGAAACAAGAGGTTCCTCCTCTTCTCAAATAAGCACATGGGGGCATTTGTGGTGGCCACTATAACAGACATGTTATATCCTATAAATGCTTATGTATGGGATATTTTTGGCCTACTCTTGAAAAATATGCCATAAAATTTGCTAAAAAGTGTACTCCTTGATATATTCATGATGATATAATTCATTCACTTCTAACCAAGATTTAAACCATAGAATTTCCCTAGCCTTTTGTGATTAGATCTCATAGGTAAATTACCTCGATCTCAAGATGGGCATATCTTTATAATCATAGCCATAGAATATTTTACCAAATGGGTTAATTATATACACCTTATCAATGTCATTAGTACCACCATATCCAAATTTATCCTAATTCAAATCATTTTTCATTTTGGTGTCCCTCATACTATCATTTATCACTATGATGGTAACTTCAAAAATAAAGATGTTAAATAGCTTTATGCTAAATTTAACATCAATCATAAATTTTACATACCATACCATCCACAATGTAATGGATAAGCCAAGGTCACTAAAAAAATTATTAATAAAATTCTCAAAAAGATAATTCATGACACATGCATGGATTGGCATCTTCATCTATATCCTACTCTTTGGGCATATCGCACTAACCTACACATTGCTACTAGGGCAACACCATTTTCTCTAGTTTACAATTCTAAATCAATCTTCCCATTTAAGTTAAGCTTCCCTCTCTCTATATATATCTTCATGGTACCATACTTGATGAATAATTATATGAATCTCACCTTCATGCTCTTGATCTCCTTGATGAACACCATCTTTATGCTTTACAACATAATTGCCAATACAAGGCTCATATTGCCAAATAACATAATAAAAGAGTTAAAGTTTGCATGTTTAATGTTGGTAATATTATCCTTAAATTATATTATACTCATGATAAAGAATGAAAATATGCCCAAAAATGATGGGGCTTTTATTTAGTCAAAGACATTCTTGGTCCAAGCACCTATTACCTTCAAACCAGTAAAGGCCATATTTTTAAAGAACCCACCAATGCATAATTCCTAAAGAAATATTTTCCCTAAATCCTTCCCTTATTTTCATAATTTATATATTATATTTATCTAACATTTTTTTAGGATAATTACGTGAGTCTCACCCTCTATATAAGTTCTCTTTATTCACAAACCTTAGTCCTTCCTTTTGGTCTTTTGGTTTTCCCTTTTTTTCATGAGTTGCATTGTAAAAATATGGATAGGACCTGATCTTCATCATGATTTTCATTTTTGCCTTTTTATTTCCTTACTTTTCCAACCCTTTTTGACACCCTTTTGGTTTCTTTTTTGTGAGTTGCAATGTAAGACCATGAATAGGACCTGACTTTCCTCACAAAATACCATATTTATCCCATTTACTTTTCACATGCTTTGTGCACCCTCGTGGGTTTATATTTTATGAGTTTTAATGTAAGACCATGGATAGGACTTGACCTTCCTCATAAAATAACCATCTTTTCATTACCTATCTAAAATGTGTTTTGTAATGATTATGATTTTTTTATCATTATTTTCAGCTTTTGCTTTTACTTCTTTTGATAGATAAAATTTACACAATAAACTATGCTATCATGTTTTCCTACATTTCCCTCATTCTTATGATAAATAATCACACTCTAATATTATTGTATCCCTTTTCCCTTTGTCACAAATTTTTTTATTTGAATTAATTCAAAATGTTTCATGTTTCATTCCTCTTGATTTCATTTCCTTTAACTCCACATTGGCTAAAATAAGGTCAAAGTGAAGATGTCACTTTTATTTCACCTAATTTTATTAGACTCTTAGACACCATGCTCTTTGAGTTTTCTCTTAGCAACAAAGTCCCAAGTCTTCAAATTAGAGTCATATTTATCACCCATGTTTGGTGTTCTCAATTCGTATGGAGGAAGAATAAAAAATCCATCAAGAAAGTTAAAAGCCAAATAATTTGAAATAAAAGGCAATGATATACAAAAGTCAACATAAAAATTTTAAGAGTCAAAATCACACCAAAAGACATAATTACAAGCACATATCCTATCTTCAATTAAACCTCAAAATCCATATTTGGCCTCATGATAAGAGTCAAGGTCCATAGGAGTGCAGTAGGCTAGTAGATAGGAATGGTAAAATTAAACAAACTCTATGGTACTACTTACTTTCTCATGCAAGTACCCAATATTCATAGTATACTAATAAATATATAAGGGGTCTTGAGGAATGGGGAACATGTTTTGGGAAGGTAGGTTTATTTTTAATTTTCATGCATATAGACTTCATGGGATGATCTACATACTTCATTTGTTGACCTAAGACTTATGTGGATAATATAATTTATTCAGAGTCCTTAAAGTTGAAAGTCCTTTTGTTTTGACAAACCTAATTTGAGTGTTTTGACTTTGATAAAGAGTTCATCTACCTTGGTTTTTCATTTATTCTTCCCTCCACCCATTTAATTTTCTCCATTAATAGGTCAAGTGTGATTCTAAATCTATTTTCCCTCTTCTATACTTCCCTCTTCTTTACATCCTAAAAACATGCTTACACTACTTTGTTTCACTTTTATCTATCTTTAGAACAAAATAATATGTTTGAGTAACTATGCATTATTTTATTTACACCATTTCTCTACATTTTAGATGTGTTTGATTTATTTTACCTTTTATTATTATTTTACTACCCTTTTTTATAGACACCTGAGTCCATTTCTACTTTCATGTACTTTTTCCATTATTGAGTCAAGTTGGCTTGTTACATCTCACTCACCAATGTTGTTTTCCCCTTTTATGCACTTTTTCCATTCATGATTGAGTAAGGATTGTTACTACTCACTCATCAATGTTTATTTTACCATTTTTGCTTACCCATATTTATTTAATTTAATATTGTTACTAATTTCACATTGATGTTTGATTACCATCATTTTTGACATGAATCCTTCGTTTGAATTGGTGATGTTGCCTTTATTACTTAAGGTTTACTTGTTTGAGTTTTTTGGTCTTTAGTAGCCTTGGATTTTTGGTTACCCAATTTACTCTAAATTTTGACTTGGTCATTTGTTCTAACATATCACTTATCACCCTAGCTTGAAATTTTTTTAATTAAGTCCTATCCATATAGCATTAGTTATCCTGGCTTTCTTGTGTTTATTTATTTTTGTTCTTTAGTTTTGTATCCTTGGGTTTGTCAAAAATAATCTCTATCCCTCCATGATCAAAACTACAAATATAGTAGACAACCATCTATTAATAAAGGTAAGTTAAGGTATGCATACCTTTAATTGTTTAGTTATTTCCCTTTTAGTCATTTACTTTTAGTTATTTTATGCTTTATTATACTATAAATTTTATTAGCCTTAGTGGTATGTGTTACTATGTTCTTTTTTGAAGCACCATCCCCTATTACACCTGAGTGACATGTGAAGAGATTCAAGTGGGGCATATGTATACACATAATATTTCAAACTTTATCAATTATTGATTATGTCTATCTTTTATGAACCCATCAAGTCTCAATCTCTTTGAGTACATGCCTTAAAGGGTGCATCAAGAAAGAGGTGGGAAGACCATTAGTGCTTCACAAGATTATTGTCCCTTATTACCACACATTATCAATGCAACCATCTACTAAACTCATTCCCCTAAGCTTTGCCTCCTATTTTTTACCCTCGTAGAGTCATTTACCACATTCATTATCCCTTCCCTAGCCTAAAACCCTTTTTGATGGTTTAAATTACATAGTCATCCCCATCAACCTTGTACTCTTATTGTTAAAACTTATTAGGGTCTAGGTTGGCCCTTGGGTGACCTAGTTCATGACCTAATTTATTTTTGTCAATAATGATACTAAGTTGACTAGGTTAACCTTGTTGGCCTAAACTTTTATAAAAGACTAGGGTTAGATTTGCCTATATAAATACATCCATTTCATCATTCTTAGAGAGGCAACAAGAGTTAATTATTCATTTGTACTTCTTTACAATCTAATCTTCTACCATTCTACTTAAAGAGTCTTAGCTTAGGGGATTCTACTTGGAGAAGAATCTTGTCTTGTGGATAATTCTTAGATGCTTTAGCCTTTTTTAATGATCCTTATAAATCG